>JANXHW010000003.1:100842664-102042664 GCA_026170595.1 Plestiodon gilberti rubricaudatus | reverse complement strand
AGACGCACCCCTAGTTTAAAAACTTAAATTAGGAGAAAAAAGTGAGTCTTATACTCAGACCAATACGGTAAATTAGTTCAATAATTCCTTTGTGATTCAACCATGGAGTGAGTAAAGCGAATGGTAGCTTTATGATGAAAGGCCCATCAAATGTGGGAAAGTCATTAAATGCATCTTTCCAAAAAATCCTTGTTGCACAGGCTGGACAGATCCAATCTGCCTGTACCTGTATTGTTTTTACAGATATATAACACATGGCATTATCGACATCCCCATCAAATATAATCACAACCTTTTAATGAGCTTTGCCTTCACGAAGACCTGGGCCACATGCAAGCCTGGCTTTATTAATCTCATAATGACTTCAAATGTCTTCAAATCCAAGCTCTAGAACAATGGTTCTCAAAGTGGAGGGTCTCGACCCACCATTGGGTACAAAAACTGTTCCCTGCCCCCTTAAAGGGCGGGGACAGCATGGTGGCAGTGGCAGCGATCCGAAAACCGGAAGCACCCGAAAATTGCTATTTTTCGGCGATCCAAAGATCGGGGAGGCCTCCCTTGAGCCCCGGTAAGGTAAAAACCGGCAGTTTCAAGGGTATTTTTCCCAGTGGCGGCGGCGATCCCTGGGGATTGCCGCCGCCACTGGCCCTGCCCCCGCAGACACTCAGAGTTCTCCCCGCCTTGCAGGGAGAACTTTGAGAACCACTGCTCTAGAATACAATCATGAACAAGTGTGAGAAAGGTTTGATAACCTGAAGGCAGGAACTTTGGGTTGGACAAGCCTTCCATGTAGACAACCATGTAATTGACAAGTGACCTATACACACTTCAAGAACTGTTTCATATTTGTGTTTTTGGATCTGTTTGCATTTCTCACATCTGTTGGAAGACATCAACCTGAACAGAACCAGTATGAACTTCTTGCATTTATCTTAGGTCGTCATGATGCTAAAAGTTGTCTGAAAGGTCATGCTTAGCTTTTGATGGCACTATCCAGAATGCCATAAGCTATGCTTGTGAAGATAATGCCATTAGTGATAGAATTTATCTATGCAACAAAGATTGTTTGGAAAGATACATCATAGGAGTATCCCAAATATGACTTTTGCAAAAATAATGCTTATTAACTCAAGAGCTGTTCTCTTGATGTCCGTCTGACTCAGTTTGGAGCATGTGAGAAAATGGTCTCGCAGGACAGGTGACTTGAGTTTGATGGGCTATCTGATATATTAAGCTGGTAGCAGGAAGCGAAATATGTTTGCACCAATCTCCTACCCTAGAAAGCTAAGGTACCTGACCTTTAGCTGATATGATTGGCTTCTATGCTCCTCCCATTCTGAAAACTAAACTTGGCTTCCGTACAAGAGCAATCATGAGTAGTGGTTCATGTAATAAAGAACTGCCTTGATTCTATCCTCCTGTTTCCCCTTCAGACCTTCTGCTGCTCAGCAGTTCATGCCTGGCACAGCATCCACCCCGATTACCCAGCCAGCTACTTTCCAGCAATATGGTCCACCTCCAACAAGCACACAACAATTGACCAATCATATGGCAGGAATGCAGATAAGTGGCATTTCAACCTCTGCTCCTCCCCCAGCTGGACTGGGCTACGGTGAGTTACTGTAACTTTTGAATACTGCTTGAATAGATGGATTTGTTTTGGAGTTCCTTTGGTCAGGTGATATGAGTACATTGTCTCCATTTTGCAAATCTATATAGGGTCAGTCTTTTTCCGTAATAATGAAATAAAAACACTTAACATTGCTTTCTGCACTCACAAAAAAACCACCTGAAACCTGCAAAAAACCCACCATTTTCTAATACCTCTCTACATATTGGTAATGACTGTGGCTGCATCTGCTGACACTATGCCACCTATATCACCTACCTAGTACACTTTTTAATTTTATAATTTTTTACCTTATTAATCTAACAAAACAAAACCAATCATCCTACTCAACAAAGCCACATATCATTAAGTCATTATTATTTTCCCTTTCATATAAAAAAAATCTATAAATGGTTTCCAGTTCTTTACAAAAGTATCTACAGATTTCTCTTTAACTAACAGTCAGATTATCCATTTCTGCCAATTCCAAAACTTTCAACCACCATTCCTCCACCAGAGGTACCTCTGTCAATTTCCAGTTTTGTGCATACAACAACCTTGCAGCTGTAGTTAGATATAAAAATAAAATACCATAAATGTTTTCTAATTGGCGATCCAACAACCCCACCAGAAAAGTGTCTGGTTTCATTTGTAGTATCACCTTCAAAATCTTCTGAATCTGGAGATGTATTTGAATACAATATTTTTTTGCTTTCTCACAGGTCCACCATATGTGGTAGAAAGTCCCTTTTTTCTTTTCCATATTTCCAGCATATGTTCGTAGTAGATTTATGCATCTTAGCAATTCTATCTGGAGTCATGTACCATCTAAAAAACACCTTATAAACATTTTCAATCAAATTGACACAATGTAAATTTCATTCCTCTTGACAATAGTCTTTACCATTGTACACTTTTAAAGCAATTATTAAGGCATTTATTAATAAAACTGGAATAAAAACACACACAACACCGCTTTGAGCAATTTTATTTTGGAAAACACCCAAATCTGCTTTTTGAAAACATGGTTTTGGATTGCCTCTAGTTATATAATGTAGAAAAGTGTGTGTAGGTGTTGCAAATATTACATGCTATCACATCAGCTCTTCATTGGATCTCATAGTAATCATTTCAAGGTATTAAGCCTTCAGTCATTGCTTTGGCTTAGAAAAAAGGAGTAGCCAACAAAATTGACAATGTAACCTTGCATATTAAAAGCCTGACACACACAGTATTCAGGCAAGACGCATGTTGTGTTGGTAATATTTGACCGTGTTTCATCTGGGACCTTAAATATGGGGAAACAAAATTTTATTTAATGGCAGAATTACGCATGTGTTTAAATCTCACTCATTGAAAATTGGTGGGATTTGGAAGTACTTTGACTGGCGTGCACCCTTCATATTGATATAGCACTTTTCCCTAGGAGCCCAAAGTGTTCTGTGTTGTCTCCATTAATACCTATAACCACTGTGTAAGGTAGGCTGTTATGAACTGACTATACAGAAGCTAAGGTATACAGTGTCTACATTTTTTAAAAAATAATTTGCCCATGCACTCCCCAATAAATATGCGAGACAGTGAGATGGGTGAATGGGCCACTTTATTAACAGTCAGATACAGAGAGGGAAACGCGAGACCTGCAGCAATTAAGAGAAAAGACAGTTGGCAGTGCGAACGCCATATTACGAAAGGGGGCGTCGCCATCCTGACTCCAAGCCACACCCTCCACAGGAGCATGCGAGCTTTTCACCATCAACCCTGTAAGGGGCAGAGCCAGCCGGATTGAGAAAGCCACCCCCAAGCTGGGAATCCAGGCCAGGGGCAACCCAACTATCATCAGTGAGCAACTGAGGAGTGGGAACTGGGTTCATGCCCTGCCTTCACTGACCTCTGAGTGCACACCAAGAGCCAACTTCAGGCCTTGGTGCCCACATTAACCTGCCACAAGGAGGGGCAGCCTAGAGCTTGACCCCCCCCCCCAAAAAAAGGGACAGAAGGTCTTGAAGGCCACGCTGTTGGTCTCCAAGGAAAAGCTCATCTCCTTTATCAGAGAAGTGGACCCTGTCATCTCTGGGAAAAAAAGAGAAGAGTGAACAATTTCTGGGTGCTGGATTACAAAGCCACCAGACCTAACCACAGACCTCCCCACCTCCTTTTTAACTTCTCTCAAGCATGGTGCAGTTGGAGGCCCCACGCCAAGCCCTGTGCTGAAGCTTGTTTGACCAGATTATAACAACACTGGGTATTCACTGCTGGAGGAGCTCAAGGTCTTTGCAGGCCTGGAGCCTCAAGGACCACTTTTGGTAACAAACAAGTATCCTAGCACAGAGCTACTTTTTACATGTTCGGTTTATAGAATCGCACAGTATCTGTACGAAAGAATTACACATCATATCGAAGTCACTTTGTTGATTTCCATCACACAAGTCTTAATGTGGATGGAAGCAAGACTATGATCAAGCAGTGGTAATATGGCTCTTCACGTCTCTCCCCCTCCCTGCACTGCTGTAAACACTGCTGCAGTCGAGGCAAGACCAACCCTACTGAACCCAGTGGAAGAAGAGAACTGGAGAATGGAGGCCCACCACTGTCCAAGGGGGAAATGTAGGAATTGTTTAGAGTGCCCTGGTGTGCAACGATGCTGCCAGAATTAGGGCCAGAGGATTCTGGCTGCCAGAATGCCGGTTAGGATCAGAGGCACATATAAAAAGTAGCTCTTTAAAACAGTTTTTCTAACATTGTGCTAGGATACGTGCTTGCTACCACATGACTGTTTCTGTGGTTTACCTTCCTTGATGTAGCTTGGGATGCATATTTCAAAACGGGTTGAGAGGTTATTGCATGTATTTTAGAAGAGTCCCTGAGCTTGTACACACTGGGAAAATAATGGCATTTTTATTGATGATAAATGTGAAACTAGCTGTGACCATAATTTCATTTCTCTTTTTCAGGTCCCTCAACATCCGTGCCATCTTCCTCAGGAAGCTTTACTGCAACTGGATCTGGGCAGTATGTGTATTCGAGCCAAGGACCACCACCACCTAATATGCCCCATGGATTGCCTCCTACCTGCTTGTCTCAGGGTCTTCCCATGGCACAGCCTGCTATGTCTGGTCCTCCATCAGCCCTGCACCTTTCCTCTCAAGCTCCTGGGTTTGCCCCACCACCTACTTCTGCTGGGGTTGGAGCTTCCAGTTACCCTCCTGCTGCAGGAGTTTCAAGGCCTTCCACAATGCAGGGTGCTTCATTACCTGGACAAGCAGTTCCTGGGTTGCTTGCTTCCCAACCAAATCATGTGACCTCACCGCCGCCTATGGCAGGGCCACCCTCTGGACCACCAGTTGCAGGCTTCCAAGGGCCACCACCTCCCACCCATCCCTCCCAACCAGGATATCCACTGCAGCAGAATGGTATGTTTAGTGAATTGGCAGGAAGGGGGGGAGGGTTCAGTAGAATTTGACTTCAGTGTTAGCCTAGATAGAAAATGATTTGACTGATTTGCAGTGTCTTTTTCTTCTTAAAGTATGTTGAATAACAATGGAAATGAGCAACTTGCAGTAAGGGAGTCATGCAACTTATGTTTTCCCCATTACCTAAATTCTAAGGAAATGATTTGCATTCTATTATAGAAGGTGGTCCTTTTTCTAGCTGTTGCAACCAGGTTTTTTTCTATGGCTTTCTAAAACTTCTCTTCCATGTAGACTTTAGAACCTAAATAAAAAGATAGGGATTAGCTTGTTAAAGCATCTACTACCTTTCTCCTACATTCATGTGATGAATACTTTTTTGCTTTCTAGCCCAATGAATACATTTTTGGCTTCTCTCATTTAATCACGAGAAGCATACTGTTAGATTTCTTGGTGTTCAAAACCTGGGTTGTTCAAATTTTGTAACTCCCAAGGTACTATGATTTATGTATGTGAAACTCTTCAGGAAGAAATGTAAAATCTGCCAGCAAAGATACAAAGCACACAGTGACTCATAATTCTGGTTGCAGGATATATTTGTTCATAATGAAGTCCTTTACAAGTTGATAGAGGAGCAGTATGAATCTCAAAGGCAGCAATCCTATACACACCTACCTGGGAATAAGTTCCATTAAATGCAATGGGGCTTACTTCTGAGTGGACATGCATAGGATTGCATTACGAGGCAGTGGAGTAGTTGAGCTTGAGAGGCCCTGTGGCAGGCAAATTATAGGGGACGATGTGTCGTTTGCAAGCTGCTTTTCCTTCTTGTCTTGACTGAAAGCCTTTTCTGTAGGTACATTGTTGAATCATAATCTTAAAAGTGATTGGCCTCGGTTAGAACTGATTCTTCAGAACTGAGCCAAAAAAGTGTTCCTGAATTAGTTTAATATCAGTTTTATTCAGAGTTCTAACGATGTGATGTATTTTTGTTCAAATCACAATTTGCAATTGTACCACTAGTGTTGGACTGATAACATAGATCAGTGGTCTTCAACCTTTTTTGTGCCACAACCCCAATAAATAAATTAATATTAATTAATAAATATGAGGCTGGGGCCCCCCATTTGATCCCACCCCCTCTTGGGACCCGATCCACCATCCCCCCCATCAACACCCCCCTACCGAGCTTGCCCAGCCCACGCCACCAATGGCAGGGTCATTCTGGAACAGGAGAGCCAAGCTGTGGTTCCCCACCGGCCCCCAGCAAATCAAAAGAGGGAGGGGAGGAAGGAGCCCCTAGCAGGTTCCCACTGTCCCCCAGTATTACCTCCCAGCAGCCCTTTGGTTCCCATAAGTTGCCGCAAATGAGGCTTCCCACAAATGAGACTTCGTGACCCCATTGGGGTCCCGACCCCAAGGTTGAAGAACAGTGACGTAGATATAGGTGCTTATGAAAGGTATATTTACTTTTGAAGATGAATTTCTATTAGTTCTAGTGAATCTTTAATTCTAGTGTTCTTTTTCAGGATCCTTTGGACAGAACAGAGGTGCCCAGCCAAACTACGGTGCAGCTTACAGTGGGCCAGCAAATTATGGGAGTCAGCCTGGACCTCCACCTCCACCAAAGCGTCTTGATCCAGACTCCATTCCTAGCCCAGTAAGTTAATCGCATCCATTTTACTACAGAATAAACCCCATTTTAAAAAGTAAATGATGCTGAAAATAAAAACTTATCTCCTTTGTAGCTCCTCTCCATTTGCTTCATTCATATATTCACTTTCACATGCTAATGTTTCTGTTCATGTGGGCAGTTCTGACTCTAGGGATATGCTTACATTGACAAATATAGTGTGTCAACTGGATGATCATAGATCTAGTCTGCAGCAATTCCTGTGATCACACCAGTTGGAAAAGGATTACAGGAACTTTCTGTAGACTGTGTGTGGGATTGTCTGGTTCATATGTCCACATGAACAGTCTTGATCAGGGTGTGCACATGTTTTTTTTAAAAAAAGTAATTTGATCTGGTCCTTTGACTGCATGGAAAGTGTATATGAAATGGGGGTCAGTAACATACTTGGCTCACTGTGCTTCTTGACTGCTGGTTATTGCACTATTTGGGGTAAAATATAATGGTGCCCTGTCCATATGGTAACCCTACATAGGATAGCATCAAGTCATTGAAAACTGGGGAGCAGCATAAGCTGTACATTGTGGTCTAGAGTCGAAGAGCTGCTTGATTAGTTGCATGTGCCCAAACAAGCTTTGGACTTGTATTTCGTGAACAGCATGTGTCCATGAGTACACATTCACGCTGACAAGCTTCTTTTGAAACGGGGGGAGTTTCAAAAGTAGTTTGCTATACGGCATGGAGGTCTTAACACTTAAATGAAAAAGTTTTTAAAAAAAGTACTTGGCATACCCAAGTTCTAGGGCACATCTAAAGTAGGTTCTTGCCAAGGAGTACGGGACTTGCTTCTGGTGTAAAATATGAGGATCTGCTTAAGCTTATGTATCGCAATTCACATGCCTAAGTTCTTTTGAGGGAATACCACTGTGGGAATACCACTGTGGGCTATCTAGCTGCACAGACGTTCTGTTCATTTTAGTTTTGATTTTTGGGTACATATGAATGTAAAGTGTCACAGAAACAACAAATATGTTGTTTAACCTACAAAGGATGGTTGCACACTGATCTGGGTTAGTTGGAAATGACAGCTTAAACTGGGTTCTAAAGAACACGTGGAGAGGAGCACCAGGCTTGAAGTGGCCGTTGTTTTCAACTTATTATTGTTAGTCTTGTCTTCTCAATTCCTGTGGGTTTTGCAGAATCATTGTTCAAAACAGTCTGACTTCACAAGGCTGGTGGTGGTGGCTGCAGCTATTTCTCCAGGCTAGCTGTTGTACGTCTAGCTTTATGCTATCACTAACCTAGCTTGGGGAGATGAAAACGTACGGCCTACAGTGCTGTAAACTGAATTTGCAGCTTGGGAAGCATACAGGTGTGTTAGTAGCTTTGGTTCCTTCTGTGCTCTTCCTTTAAACAACATCTCAGAGGAGTTGCATCTGCTGCAGCATGTTCTCCGCTGCAGTTCTCCAAAGTCCAGCTGAATAGCATGTGAGCTGCCAACTTGGCCAGAGTGTCCCGTCTAAGCACACTTTCAATGGGAAAGCAAGCTTTGTGCAGAGCTCAAGCTGATGTTGTTCTTCTTCTCTTGTTGCATGAACTATTGTCAGATATATGCGTATATCTAACAGTGATGGAAGTAGGGGCAGATAGGAGTAACACTGCTTGTTACTTTTGTTTTACTATTCTCTCTTTTTTCCTTTTTTTGTGGCAATACTATTTTTTCTTCTTTTTAAAAACAAAAAAAGCAACTCAATGAGCTGCCACCTCAGCAGAAACCCAGACACAGAATAGATCCAGATGCAATTCCTAGCCCAGTAAGTGCGGTGTCTCTCTGTCTGCTATTGTCTGCATGTTGGTGACTGCCTTGTGTGTGTCTGCAAAGTAATCTTCCCCTCGCTAATCACCCCCTGTTGTTAGTCCTTCATTCTTATCTCATTTCTCTTTCTGCTCACAATACTACAAGAAACAGAATAAAATACTTGGAAATCCTCTTCACATCACAAATCAAGGGGCAATAGAAGCGTTTCTATTTTAAGATGTAGCTCATGAAGTGGTGTCTTTTGTGCATAGCAAAGTATCCCTGACTATAAGGATTCCACTTGTCAATCTTATACCATGAATAGATTTTGGCCATAATCCATGAGGGACACCATGTGGATCAAGTGCTTCTGAAATTAATGGCAATTGTTTCTCAAAATCTATTGAAATGAGAGGCAATTAGAAGTTCTCAGTGGATTTTGCATAGCCTCTTCCTTTGTGTGTATGTTGTTTATTTATACATAACACACAGTTCATTCCTTGGCAGAAATCTGCTTGAATATGTGTTTGATTCAGTCAGGCTTTTTACACTTTAAAAAAAAGATAAATCAAGTTTAATTTTGTTAGTGAGATGCAGTCTTCATTTTGTTAACGTTTCCTCTTAATATAAATACACAGTTATCTGCTGTCATAGTTCACTAAGCAGCAGGCTACTAAATGCAATAAAAGGCAAGATGCCTTGGTTTGCAGAAAGTTTGTATCTGTTGCTTGTCTATTGCCCCCTGTGTTGCTGTGTCTTGGGAATAGGCTGAAGCTGGTTACAGTGCTAAAATCTCCACAGTGGTGGTGGTACCAACTTCAGTTATCAAGTTGGGACAAAAATGTTTCTTCTTGGCATGGTCGCAAGTCTCTCCATTGGCATGTTTCAGATTGGGTACCGGCACTCTTGTTTTAGGAGGTTTATATTACTAGTATATATAAACAAGGAATGAAAAGAGGGTTGATGGTAGGAAAGATGAAGTACGATTCCATGCCAGTAGTTAAAGACAGTTGAGTTACGGATCAAATAAATGAATTGCAAGAAAACATTACAGTAGGGCCCCCACACCCGCATGGATACGTGAAAACAGTGGATAGGGGTGAACGGTTTTCTGCGGTTTTCTGAGAGCCCCCCCATGCGTGCGAACTCCCCCAGGCTCTTTTATCTCAGCAGCATTCATTCCTTCAACAAAGGTGATAAGCAGCCTCCTTCTGCTTATTGCAGGCAAGTAGAGCGAGACTAAGTGCTAGAGAGAGATGCAGAGAGAGGCTCTGCAAGAAGTGCTTCTGTTAACCTTGCTGAGCCTATCTAGCACTTCATTTCGCTCTACTTGCCTACAATAAGCAGCAGGAGACTGCTTATCGCATTTGTTGAAGGAAGAAATGAACATTGCTGAGGTAAAAGAGCCTGGGGGGCGCAGGGGGGCACCCACTCTCTGCGTATAAGTGAATCTGCTGATAGCGGGGTGGGCCTGTACTCTTCTATAACCTTTTTTGCCTAAAATATTTGTAATCCAAGACCAGGATTTTAAAAGTGGCAGAACTAAGATCTGAAAGCATATGTGTCTTTGGTTACAGCCCCTTTTGGTAGGTCTGGGTTAACGGACATTTATTTAATGCCATCACTTTTCTTAACTTTGAAGAGATTTTCAAAGCAGCGTGAACCCTGACCTGAGGGAATTATAGCCTAAGCTTGACAGGGCAGAACTGAAGAACAAGACCTGATAAAGAATTAGCAAGGGTGGAATAGATTATTTGGTAGCAAAAAGAGGCTGCAGGTATGACTGATCCAGAAAGGCTTTGTTGACTTGACAGATGTGAGGATTCTTTTTCTTGGAGATCAGTGTGGGAGAAGGGAAGTTAGCCAGTGGCCGTTCAGCTTGCTCATAATGAATGTAGTAAGAAGAATAGGGAGAGAGATGGGAGGTGTATAGTTGGATGCACCTTATGGTTGAGAGGCAGACAATCTTATGAAACATTAGTATGTGTCAATAGACTGGTAGACTTTTACACTTGGCTGGTGAAAAGTCCTTTATATGTAAAGGGCTGGCAGCATTATGTTGCTATAGGAAGTGCTAGGAAGCTGTTACAGAGACTTGGGAAGACGAAAGGTGTGATCACTGATGGGGAAGAAGCATTTTGATAAGCATTAGACAAGAAGGTGTCTACAGGGAAGTCTGCAAAGATAGTAAGACCTATTTCACTGTATAGACGTTTTGTACAGGTGTCCCCCGCTTAATGACCTGCTTAACAACCCCCCCCCCCCACATATACAAAAGGGGTCATTAGCAGAACAGCATGGGTCTCTTTCCCAACCTTTTCAAAGTTTGAGGCCTCTCCCTGGTCATGGTTGGAGGCTTTTTTCTGGCCTCAGAATGGCCCACAGAGGCCTCCATTGCACTTCCAGTTTTTGAAGCAAACCAGAAGTACCTTACAGAAGACTGTGGGCCATTCCAAGGCCCTCAGAGGCCTGCAGAGGCCAGGAACAGGGGGAGAGTCCTCAAACTTTAAGGTAGGGACGGGCCTGCTTAATGACAGGGTTACAGGAACGTATCCCCATCGTTAAGTGGGGGACACCTGTATTCTAATTAAACAGAAAAACGGGGAAGAGAAGGTATAGCAAGATTAGTTTGGAGCGCAATGGTTTCCAAAACCCTTTCACGCTAGAAGATCCTTTTTCAATGAATTGGGTATTCTGTCCTCCCCTTGGCTAGTTCTCCCTGAAGTGGTAAACCTGCATCTGGTCCATGGTGCTTCAGTCTGCAGGTGGGGGCTCACATGATCGAATGCTCTACCACAGAGGTTCTCAACCTGTGGTACGGGTACCCCTAGAGGTACGCGGACCTCTTGCTGGGGGCATGGCAAGACCTGCCCCTTATCTGCCACATCAGCAGCTAATTAAGTGTTAATCAACATGGATTTTAAATTGTAATTATTTTTGGAGCCCTTCTGTCTCTGATTTTGGTTTTGGGCTTATTTTTGTACTTTGGAAAATGGTGGGGGGGGAGGGAGAAGCTGATTTTGGGAAGTGTGACTTGGAGAAAAAAAAAGCTCTCTCACAGAGAGAGAGAGAGTTAAATAAGACATTTTTTTCGCATTTAAAATTGTTTTAGTACTTTTTATTTAATGATTAATTACCTAATTAATTAACTAATTAATCCAATTAATTAGCAGTTAATTAGCGGGGTACTTCAGAAAATTGCACCGTGATAGGGGGTACCCAGGCCTCCAAAGGTTGAGAACCCCTGCTCTACCATAAAAATAAAAACTCTCTCCACATAGGACATGATATATTTGGGAGAAGAGTTGTAGCCGAGCCTTCTCCCTGATTGGCCTTCTCCCTGATTTATATATATTTTTTAAATTTGGAGGATCCTTTCATCGTGTGTGCTCCCACCTGCAGTTGGCTCAGACAGAGGTTTATTACCTCTGGGAGGACTGGACCTTGGTCTTGGGTTGTTCTGGTAATTTGAAACTCCTGTTACCCGATTTATAACAAAATACAAACAAAAACCAGAAGATAACAAATGGCAGTTCTGCAAACGTTGCTGTAGTGCTTGGGCATGAAACTCTCTGACCCAGCTGAGTGTACAACTGCAGCAGAAGTTCATAAACAATGAACAGGGACTTCCTTGAGTCCTAGGTTTTATGTTAGTTGACATCATGTCTTGAGCTTTAGACTATAACATGCCAATTGTGTCGCTATCTATCTTTCAGTGGACTGTTGCCTTATCCCCAAACTTGACACATGCAAATTGATAGAAACTTAAACCTTGTGTAGTTCTCTTTAGTGACTGATTGCAAATCCTGTTTGGTTGTAATAAAACTTGTGTTATCTCTCGTTGTGCAGAATCCTCTGCACTGCTGACTTGCTGCTTCTTATTTTAGATCCAGGTAATTGAAGATGACAGGAATAATCGTGGGTCAGAGCCATTTGTCACAGGAGTCCGTGGACAAGTTCCACCCCTTGTCACTACCAATTTTTTGGTCAAAGATCAAGGTATGGTGTTTCCAAAGTGAATGATAAGTTCAAGTCCGTGCCAAAAAGGGAAGCAGAATGGCATAGATACAATGATGACATGGGTTCAGATGATTATTAATAGGACTGACAGTCTTCATGTTCAAAAGTTCCCTGAATGTGATTTAATTCCAGAACAGTAAAGTAGCCCAACCCTGAATACCACCCCATCAAATAATTAGAACTTTTTTACTCCCATTTCCAAAACGATAACAAAATTAGACTCCAGGGTGTGGTCTGATGCAGCAACCACGCAGAAGCTAAATAAGTCTGGGTCTGGTCATTGCCTAGGTGAGAGATCATCTGGCAACTCTGCAAGTTCACCATCTTGAGTTTTATCATGGAAAAGAGGTGTGCTATAAAATCAATCAAGTATTCCAAGCCAGATGTTTCTGAAAACCTTGACTCTTAAGACTGGCTTGTCGAAGTGGCTCCTTAACCCACAAAGAAAGCTGGTGTTTGTAGCTGATGTTTGTCTTGTAGCACAAAAAGGTGCTGTGGAACTTTAGAAACTAATTGGTTTATGGCATGAATCTTTATATTTGCAGCGCAATCCTGTGTAAAGTTACACCACCGGCCTGAAGGGCCAGCCACTGTATCCTATGACCATTGTGGCCTGCCCCAGGGCAACCTGGGAGCACCTCAGGAGAAGGGGACATTTGTCCCTTTCCCCGGGTGTAGGCAAGCCCGGGGCCTATGGGCCTCCTCAGATGTATGCCAGGTCCAGACCTGGTATACATTCAGAGAGACCGTGTAAGGAGGGATGTTTGGACTTGGATCCAACCGCTTATGGAATGGGGCTTCCCATCCACTCTCCTCCTCATTACAGCCCCTAGGGTCCCCCAGTTGGTTTGGGAGGGCACTTGGGAATAGTGAGAGATAGAATGTGAAGGGGGATGCAGGTAGAGGGAAATGTCGGTTGGAATCACTGACATACAGAAGTGCCCTGTTTATACTAGAATCCCTTTGGATCCTGCCCTTAGTCTTTAGCTAACTTTGTGGTTCTGTCTGCTCAGCTCTTGTTTTTCTGTGTACCGAGGGTAGAGTTTGGATTAAGTCCTGAACAAAGTCTGTGAAACTTCAGGGGATCTTAAAAGTCTCATCCAGACAGAATGTGGCAGTTTGGTATTGATGTATAGCTAGAATGTTGATGACTGCTCTGTTCTCTTCCAGGTAATGCAAGTCCCCGCTACATTAGATGTACATCCTATAATATCCCCTGCACCTCAGATATGACTAAACAGTCCCAAGTTCCTCTTGCTGCAGTGATAAAGCCATTGGCTACTCTACCTACGGAAGAGGTGAGATCAATACTCTGAGTCTTCAGATGAAAAAACTACTTGGAACACATTTGCTGTTTCATGCACGTCTGACTGTGACCTTTGTTCATGAATGTATCCATATAAATGTATTCAGAATTATAGGCCATATACTTACTTTCACCGATCAAAAAGTGATTGGCCTTCAGCAGCTTTCTAGACTTTCTTGTTTGCCAACTGACAATACTATACTTCTGTATACTTGAGCAATCTCTCAAGTGTGCAGAAACTGCTACTTTATTTTTGAGTAGTCTCATTTCCAAACTGATATGCATGAAATGACTCAAGTTTGGTATTAGAAGGAATAAGTATTTCAGCCTGCTTTAGCCATTCAAGGCCTTGTATCTTGAGCCAAGGAACTGTCCATGGAGAAACAGAATACGGTATAGGTGTTTTATTTCCTGAAGCTGGTATTCATATAGCTCACTTTCCGAGTCTGCTAAATAGAATCATATTTATGCTAGTGATCAAGTGACAAATGATGCTTAACTTGTATGACTTCATTTTAGAAGCCAATGCGTATGCAAGAAAGTCTTGAGATAGCCATCCAAAACTATGCAGGCATTTTTTGCAAATTGCCAAGTGTTGTTTCCAGGGTTCAGGGATTGACCAGCAGCTGTGTCCTCCACCTGTTAAGGGAAATAGGATACTCTAAATCAGTTAGTGTTGAGAAGTATACAGGAGTAGGGTCTTGGACTAGCAAAACCCGAGTTTCAGAAATTCAGCACCTGTCCTTTAGAGATGTTTGCCTCTTAGTGCAAGGAGGCATTTGGTAGCCTTGAAAAGGGGTAATTTGCTGTCTTAAAGCTACAGCAGTTGCAGAACACTGAATCCCATTTTCTGGAATGAACATGACAAAACAGTCCACACGCACAGCTTTGTATGAGTATTTGATCATACAAAAATGAGAAACCTTAACACAGTAGTACAAAACAGTGGACTAGTTCAGGTGGCCAAACTGAGTGACTTGTTCAGACATGAACATGGCTTTACATCGTCTCCTTTGATCCTCTCCATTCATGTGCTGGAGAATCATGGTTTGTTGAATCACAGTTCTGCAGCTTATCCAAACCTGGATCCGTTGTTAAATTAAACCTGTTGTAACTTACAGTTAAACAAGAGATCCCGGTTTGGATGGGTGGTGGAACTATGGTTTAACAAACCAGAACGTGGGAGGCAGGCGCATGCAGACATTGGAGGATTAAAAGCTGCATTTCATAATTGCGATTATGAAATCGTACTGTGAAGACAATGTGCCAGTTGAACAAATGATACCCCTCCCCCCCTGAGCTGCACTTATCTTCCACATGACAATGAATGCGCTAACCTCCATTAGTGGGATTGTTTCAGCAGTTGGAAGTTTTGAATGTGGTAGTAGGAGTTCTTGAGAAAGGGCTCTCTTTCCTTTTGTCCCATCCAGGGAGCAGGGGATGTGATGCTTAATACAGTTTTCTGCAGCTGATCTATATATTGTTGGACAGATGTAGAAAAAGACTTGTCGCATTATTGACGTGAACACTAGAGCGAACTGCAGAAGGCATGCTCTCAGATATTTGACCACCTGTCAGGGAGGGGAAAAAGTTGCTTTAAATAGCATTGATATCCAGAATTTATTTATTTTTTTCTTCCTTTCCAGGCTCCTCCTTATTTGATAGACCTTGGAGAATCAGGTCCTATCCGGTGCAATAGGTGCAAAGCCTATATGTGCCCTTTTATGCAATTCATTGAGGGTGGAAGAAGGTTCCAGTGCTGCTTCTGTAGCTGTGTTACTGAGGGTAAGATTTTCTACTTGGAGGCAATTATGGAGGATGAAAAGGTTACCAGATGATGTAATCATGTAACGCCAACACAGTGGATTATTAATGCCTAAATGTTCAGAACTGCAGAATCAGTCTTAAATTCTGGGCAAATGATACAAACATTCTCATCAAAGAAGCATCCTCTTATGCATATGCTCCATCTGGTTCTTGCTCAATTTGACAAGCCATGCATGGCTATTCCAAAGCTTAATGGCATAGTATTAGACCCACTAGAGCTTCAAACACTGCTGGATGAACTGGGAAGTCCTTGGTCTCGTTTAGGGAACCTGGAGATGGTCCCCACATTTCTATGCCTCATGATTTGGTAGCACAGACTGTAGCACAGACTGCTATATTTAAAGTAAACCAGCTTTAAAAAACAAAGAATTTAAGCTTAGACTCTCCAGAGACTGAATCCTGCTCCAAATACTATTTGCTCCAAATTTGCTCCAAATTTCAGCATCTGGGTAGTGGAACATAGTCGGAGACCCTTGTGTTTTTGAGTCACGTTAGAAGTCCCATTCGTGACTGAACAAATCACAGTTTGGTCACCTGAGCCAGCCCAGTGTGTTGTAGTACTATGTTAAGGTTTCTCATTTTTGTGTGATGAAAAAAGGACTGGCTCGGGTACCTTGATTCTTACACACCAGTTGCCCTGAGTACTTCCAAACACAATGTGTAAATCGGGTAGTTATTGGCTTGCTGCAATGTCCACAAACAGAAGCACTTTAGTACTTAGAGGAAGACCAGAAGAACTCCCTTACACTGGAAGTACAGGTTGATTACCCCTTATCCAGACATCCAAAATCCAGACATTTTGGGGACTATGACTTTTAAAAAAATGTTTTCCAGGACCTTGCTGTCATAGCACAAGGCATGCTGGGGCATGAAATTAAAAATATTGTATTAAATTACCTTCAGGCTATGTGTATAAGGTGTCTATCAATGCAATCCTGTGTAAGGATCCGACCGGCGGCCCAGGGCCGCTGGCCGGATCCTGCGCCCAGGCTGCCCGTCTGATGGCGGGCCGGAGATCTACTCAGGGAAGGGGACGCTCGTCCCCTTCCCCGGGTGTAAACTGGGGCCAGCTCGATAGGCCTCCTCATATTTCTGCCAGCTATATAGCTGGCGGAAGTAGAGGAGGCCGTGTAATGGCGTAGCGGGCCTGGCGGGGATGGGGATATGGCAGGAGCCATCCCCATCCCCCTCCTGGGCCAGCTAGGTCAATGGCCCCCCTCCCTCGCCTGCCGAACCACCTCAGCACCTGCCGGATCCAGACCTGCCGCCCGGGCATTCTGGCGATGGAGTGAGGGAGGCTGGCCTTTACGCCGGCCTCCCTTATTCCTGAGGTGCCGTGAACCAAAAGATCCGGAGGATTGCGCCATATGAGACATAGATTTCATGTTTAGACTTGGGTTCCATACCAAAGATATCTCATATTTATGCAAATACTCTGAATACAACTTCCCATCTCAAGCAGAACGGATAAGGGATACTGAACCTGTATAATATGTGAAACTCACCTGTAGTTAGGCAGATTACAAGAAACTGGATCCAACAGGCATTTGAAAATCTTAGGCTGCAATCCTAAACACAGTTACCTGCGAGTAGGTTCCATTGAACTCAGTGGGGCTTACTTCTGAGTAGACATGCCTAGGATTGCACTATTTACTGTATTTATTCCTTACTTTCTAGTTACATGTGCTCGTGTGTGTCTGTCAAACTCTTCCTGTAGTCGTATCTAAACTTGCCCCTTCTTACCACAAAAAGAGCCCATCAAAGGAAGTTTTATGTATTTGTTTTTTTCCTCCCTTTCCCCAGTGCCATCTCACTACTTCCAGCACTTGGATCATACAGGCAGGCGAGTGGACTACTATGACCGACCCGAGTTATCATTAGGGTCCTATGAGTTCTTGGCAACGGTTGACTACTGCAAGGTATGACTTGTAAGCACAATCCAATGCTAAATTGATGTTACCTCTTCCTCAGTGCTCAAGGTGGACAAAGCAGTAAATATCTGTATAGCTGTATTTGAAGTCATCTCTGTTGTAAAACATAAACATTTTATTACTGTGCCAGGCTACTGCTAGAGATGTGAAGACCTGGAAGAAAAGTTTTTCTTTTTTTCCCCCCCCCCTCAAATTTTTCAGTGGAAAAATTGGAAATTTTGAGAAACTGGAAAAAAAACTTGGAATGAAATATTTTCTAAGGTGAGGTTTTCAAATACTGTTGTATCTGTCTTTATTCCTTCAAGACACATTCTAATAATTAATCCCCCCCCCCCCCAGCAAAACAGAAATGCTGCGGAGGGGATTGAAATACATTCACTCTGCAGGCAAATACAGCTATCAGATCCTCTCACTGTTTCAGATTTTTCCATCTTCTGCAGGATGTAAAAGAAGCTGGTCTATGTTTGGAAATACGCATTTGGCTCTTAATATCAAGGTTTATGATAGTCCTTGACAGTGATCTGGAAGCTGATTTTAGGGTTTTTTCCCCCAGAGAATTGGAAGCAGTTTTGAAAGGGGGATTGTTTGTGATACTGTACACTCATCCCAGTGTAGTAAACAGGTGTTGCATGTTTTGCATTGTTTCTGGATAATGCTGACATCCAGTATGAAGGGAAAACTGTTTTTAAGTCCAGTTTAGATCTGATAAGAAAATATATATTTCAGTTCGCTCCTGCACACACACACACACACACAGCATTTCTGTTTTGCTGGGGGACGACGACACACACCTGTTTTTTCCATGGCTTCAACGTTTTTGGAAATGTTACAACTCTAGTTACCAGTGTCAACTTTTTTCCTTTCATACCAGAATATGGAGAAGTACAAGCAATAGGCAGTTGTCTGCTTACTCGGGAATAGATTTCCATCTAATAAAGCAACCCCCCCCCCCAAATGTGAACTGAGGATGGCTCACATAAGTGCTTCTATTTTAGGCTCTTTTTTGGGGGGGGGTCACTTTTTTCTTTATTTCCATTTCTGGGTTGCCCTGTTCCAAGAACTTAACATGGGTAACAGTAAGGTTGGTTTATAATATTATAGTATTATACTTTGCTGTCCTTTTGAATTTTCAAGGGAAGGGAATTTGTGTGTAGAGAACTCCCTGAGAGAGCTTCTTTAAATGTAGTGCATATATAAAAGGCTTGAGACTGTGCGTTCTCATCAGGACATAACATCTTATCAGTTTTCTTCATAGCTTTGCCCCCTTGCTCCAAGTTGGTAATACCCTGGATGAAGATTATAATTATAATGCAGATCTCTGCTATGGCTTATTGTGCTGATACTGCGGTACCTGCAAACATAGGTATTGAGATAAGATTAGAAAGACAAGAGGATATTGCATAGCAGCTTATTGAAAGTGGGACTACACACAGTTATTGCACTATGTATGAGTGCGCGTTATAGAATTAGCATTCGTCTTTTCCTTCCCTGCAGAACAACAAGTTTCCCAACCCGCCTGCGTTTATTTTCATGATTGATGTGTCATACAATGCGATAAGGAGTGGTCTCGTGAGGCTGATCTGTGAAGAGTTGAAGACTCTTCTAGACTACTTGCCCAGGTAACAGTACAGCTGAGATTCTTGTCCTGAAAGGTGATGTGTGAAAACATGAATATGAGATGCAAACTTTCAAGAGATTTTTGTGGTCAGGAACATATTCTTACCCCTTTTGTGTGCCTGCCTTTTAATAAAGGATTCCCCAGGCTACATCCGTTGCATTTTCTGCTAAGAATGTCAAGTGAACGTTAGTTTTACAGTTCCTTCAGTAGAGCCTGGATCTTCTGTTCATGCCTCTCTCTAGAGTTTGTTCTGCTTGTCTTTGAGGATGTATTTCAAAGCATTATTTTTCTTTGTCCTTTTTTTTTTTCTTCCTTAAATTGAAACAGAGAAGGGAACATGGAAGAATCGGCCATCCGGGTGGGCTTTGTTACCTACAATAAAGTCCTGCACTTCTACAACGTGAAGAGCTCCCTGGCACAACCGCAAATGATGGTTGTGTCAGATGTAGCAGATATGTTCGTACCTCTGCTTGATGGTTTCCTGGTAAATGTGAATGAGTCTCGTGCAGTTTTCACCAGGTAAATAGAAGCTGGCACATAAACAATAGATAAGCTACTATATCAGGGCTTGTCAATCATATCTTTAGCAAGTTTTTTAAACCAGATTTTAGTTTAAACAAGTTTACCCCTTAAATTGTGGTTAGATGCATAACAATACGAGTCTTTTGAAGGCACATCTGGGTGGACTGTGATATTGGCTTGTCATGTAGGAAACGTCAAAGAGGAATTGACAACTGCCATTTCAGTCTGTAGTAATCCCTGCTGAATTGTTGGGGATATCAGTCATTCAATTGATGTTACGTTCATGAGAGAGCAAGGAACTGTTCCTTTTATTTGGGGTGAGGGGTCAGTTAAGGTTTTTGTTTCTTTTATGCATTTATAGGTGGCTATAATCTTTGGCTGGCTTTGATTACTAGCCAAAACTTGTGGTTGCCAGGATCCAGCCCCAATCCTGATGGAATTGATGAGGACCCAGGAAGGGTCTGGATTGTCTCTGACCTTGTGCCATGTTTCAGAGGCTCCTGAAGTGCCTCCAGATCTCAGCACAAGGTTGGGGCAATCCTCTGCCTCCTTCCCAGCTATAAACTCAGGATTGGAGCTTGCTTCTGTCATATTGAACTTCCAGGGTGCTAAAGAGTACATACAAAGTACAGAGCAACCCAGAAGAGCCCCAATCCTTTTCCTAAGCTTTGAGATTGAACTCCTGCAGTTGTGCTGCATTTTGCAGGTGTTTGATTGCCTTGGATAGTTAATGTGATGGGGACAAGCTCCAGTCCCTTCCTGGGCATGACATTTGGGAGGGATGTAGAGGATGGTTCTCAAAGTGCAGCACAAGTACAGGACAGGACAACTGTTCAGACATTCCCCCATGTCCTCTCTAGTGGACAGGCAGCTTTGACTTCTCCGTCTCATTGTGCTTCAGCGTTATTTGGAGGTCCTCAAGAGTTCAGCACAACTCTGAGTAGTCTAGTCCAATCTCAGAAGAAGAGCGGGGGCTTGTCATGTTCACCGGAGGGGTGATGGTGGAGATGTGCTCTCTTTGTAGTGAGCATAAGCAAGTGTATTTGTATCCCTATGTATACATATCTCACTTCTCCAATATATTTGATTGTTTGAAATTTATTTTTGTAAGCTGCCTTGTCCTCCAAAACAGTACACTTAATTGAAAGACAAAACCCACAGTAATTGTAGCATTAAAACAAAGTTACTCAAAGCAGCCGTATACTAACCTCCAAATGCTAACTGGATATGCAAAAAGATAAGGCAGGTGGAACAGTAGATCAGTATGTGACTTGAGATCTGCTATATACCGTAAGTAGAAGAAGGAACAAACAGTGTTTTTCTGGAAATTGTAAAAAAAATATGGATGAAATCAATATGACAGAGTCTTGAATCCACAGAGCAACTTATCTCAGTGGCTGAGGTTTACCTCATCTTTTGTTTTCTTAATTTGCAGCTTGCTGGACCAGATCCCAGAAATGTTTGCTGATACAAGAGAAACAGAAACTGTGTTTGCTCCTGTGATTCAGGCTGGCATGGAGGCACTAAAGGTTTGTTTTTGGCATCAGTCTAAAGACTACTTCCTTGTCATCTATTCATTCTGTGTCACTGTAATGTTCTTTGAGTGCTTTATAAACCTGCTGGAGTGCTGGGAGGTTGCCAGTAAATGTAAAAGCTTTAATTTATCATGGAAATGCAATTAATTTACAATTGAAGTAGCTGTTTAACTGCATGCTGTTGCATACTGCAACAGTATAACTGCTATACTATGATATGATAGCTGGTAGAGCTGAAAAAGCAAAGAGGTATTCTATAATGTGAGTATGAAGAACCTTGAGGAATAACGGTGGTGGTTTTTCTGCATTTAAACAACTTTGGGATGAAGTGTTTAAAGAAAATGTCTTGAAATGCAAGACCTTATGTAGGTATATGACATTTCAATGTAAAGTATACATGATATGAATGTGTATAGTACAAAGAATGTGTATGTAAATCAGTCTGTCTTACTTTTGAATCTTACAAAGAAATACCACAGGTCAACTGTCCCACTTGTATGTCCCACTTGCCCATATGTACTTCACCACCATTTTGGTCTCTCAGGGCCAGGCCATCCAGCAGAGAGTTTCCAAACAGTTCAGGGCTTCCCCATCTCGGCCAGAAAGATGGTCACAAACAACTAGAAATTTTTTTATTCCTTTTAAAAGAAGAGACCCTTTTAAAATCTTATTACAAAGGATATATGCAGAAGGGGAACCCACAATTAGTCTAAGGTCAGGTAATGCTGTATTTAGGACCAGCCAAAACTCTGTTTTGTCTGACCTTGACTTGTGGATTTTCCTTCCAACAGACCAGCGTGGCCGCGTATGATGGTAGATGAGGACCTTTCAGAACCCAGAGTCCCACATCTGTCACATTTTGCTTCTAACGTAAGGACTTTTACTTACTTTCTTGCAGGCAGCTGAGTGTTCTGGCAAGCTCTTCATATTTCACACATCCTTGCCTATTGCAGAAGCCCCAGGGAAGCTGAAGAACAGAGATGACAAGAAGCTGATAAATACTGACAAAGAAAAGGTAATTGGTCCAGTGTTGTTTGGATTGCATTCCCCCCCCCCCCATCAATGGATGAACCGATGCATTTAAGGGGGGAAGGTTTGAGGAGAAGTTGCTAGTGAGTGAACAAACAACCCAGTAGAGTATCCCTTGTTGATTCCATTTAACCTCCATCTCCCTGCTTATTGTACTCTTCTGGCTTTGTCCCTTCTTACTCCCAGGATCTACTCCACCCCATCAGTACCTCATTTTTCTTTTCAAATGATTAATCTCTATACCTGAGGAACATGCTGGTTCAAAGTGTATGTAGATCTGTGGCTGTAACCCCAGCTATGTACTAGGTGAAAACATGTTGAGTGCATATTCAGAATATTTAAATTGCACCTGGGGTTCTACAGACTGAATTGCTAACTCATGTCTTGCATGCAGATTTGTTAGCCCAGTTGCCTGTGACATTTGAGGAAATGTAGCCTATTCATAATTTAGGAACAAAACAAAACCTCCATTGTTGGCTACATAGAGAGAACAGAGAGAATGAACTGAACTTGTATCAGAAATTGTCAAATGAGCATGTGGTTAATTTTTAACGCTGATCTCTCTTTTCTGCTCTGCTTTTTATTTTCCTCCTTAGACTCTGTTTCAGCCTCAGACAGGCTTCTACAGCAACTTAGCCAAAGAATGTGTAACACAAGGTTGCTGTGTGGATCTGTTCCTTTTTCCAAACCAGTATTTGGATGTGGCTACCTTGGGGGTCGTTCCTTATCAGACAGGTGGCTCCATTTATAAATATGCCTATTTCCAGGTATGGTCTGCCTTGGTTTAGGATGTTCTGTATATGTTAATTCAGTAGGAAACCATTCTGGTCTTGAATGATAAAAGTTAAAATTAATTAAAATTTTCATTGGACCAAATTGACCAGTGTGGCAGCATGCAAGCTTTTGAGCTTCAGAACTCATCTGGCAATGCAGTTACAGGAAGAACAGCTCTCCTGTTGTCTTACTCATAGGACACCTGCCCCAATATCAAATAAAATAACTAATTTTATCTTAATACCATTGTCGATTGTGGGCCACCCTGTGTGCCCCATATTGAGGCAGAAAGACGGATAGAAGTCCTGAAGTCTCACCTCCTTCAGAGAACATGGGGAGGGGGCCACACCCACTAGCCATGCACCTGTCAGCCACATGTTTGGCACTTGTGAACACACCTGCATATACCACACCAGCAGGAATGCCGGGTTCCTGTTAGCGTGAGGAACCTGTCCTGTTAGCATATATCCCTGTGCTCGCAAATGATTCATTGAATGCAAGGATAACTATTTGAGAAGAGGTCTAGTGTCCTATGTGAAGACTTGCATTCTTAAACAGCAATCCAAATTGACAACATTGATTTATTAAGATAAATTCTTCTTCAAGCAATGTGCATTCAGTATATGCATGGGTTTGACCTCTGCCTTCACTTGTCAAGCCCTAGGAATTTTCCTACTTCACATTTGAGGTTTAATGTATTAGAAACTGTCTAAAAATCAGGGGAGGAGCTAGGGCACCCGGTGCCCATGCAGTTTTTGCTCCCCCTCAAGTTCCAACCAACAGGGGCGTAGGCTGATCTGGTGTGGTGGTGCGACGGGCCCCAGGGCGGAGGGGCGGGAAGGCTCCGGGGGGGGGGGGGCGGCGAGAGCCTCCTTAAGTCTCGGTATTTTTTTCGCTTTTTTCCTTTTTTAAAAGGTTTTTAGGGTTTTTTAGCGGTTACGGGGCTTCTAATAGTTTATGTATGCTTTGCGCCAACTTAGCTTGTTTATAGGACCCTCCCGCGACGATCAGGGGCGACGCGCTCTCCAGGGGGCGCAGATCGCTCCTCTGCTCCGGGCGCAAACTCTGTAAAGCGCTCCTGGGCGCTTTGCAGAGTTCACGCATGCGCAGACCGTCGATTGGAAACGTCATAGCTCTGCACATGCGTGAAGTCTGACAGAATTGATTCCTGTATAATCTGGAGATATGAGACAGTGTATCCTGTTAGATTTCCAGGATTAAAGCCTGGTAGGATTCTGAAATCCATAAGGCATCTTCATATGGGTTGTGTGATACCTGTTGTCGGTTGTGTGCACTAGGTGGAAACTGATCAGGAGCGCTTCTTGAATGACTTGCGTAGAGATGTTCAGAAAGTAGTGGGCTTCGATGCTGTGATGAGGGTACGCACAAGCACTGGTGAGTACCTTTGACGGGGCGGTCAGTGGGTGAGAACACATGTAGGTGTAACTCCAAAGTTTGGCTGCAACTTGTGCTATCGCTGATGGTCAGCAAGACATTTTACTCACTGGTGACCTTTTGACCGATCTCCTCTCAAGGATTTCCTTATTTGTGTCGTTTTGCATCCTAGGAATTCGAGCAACAGACTTCTTTGGAGCTTTCTTCATGAGCAACACAACAGATGTGGAGCTAGCGGGCCTGGACAGTGACAAAACAATCACAGTGGAATTCAAACACGATGATAAGCTGAGTGAAGACAGTGGAGCACTTCTTCAGGTGAGGCATGTGGGGTTGGTGATGTTAGGGAGTTAGAGACACTGAGGCTGCAATCCTATATATGCACTTAACTGAGAGTATGTCCCATTGAAAGAAATGGGACTTCTGGTCATGCGTAGGATTGTACAATTACTTAAGAATGTATTTTGCCCTTCCTTAATTTTTGCTTGAGTTCTAAGCACTTCAAGCCCAAAAATATTCTGTGCTGTTTTAAGTATTGCTTAATTGAGCATTGTTGGGAACACTTCTAGTGCGGCTGAATTATTTCACACACAACTCTTAATAGCTTTGCTTGTAATCTCCTTCTTGTAGTGTGCTGTATTATATACAAGTTGTGCAGGACAGAGACGACTCCGCATTCACAACCTCTCCTTGAACTGCTGCACACAGCTGGCTGATCTTTACAGGAACTGTGAGACAGACACTCTTATCAACTACTTGGCCAAATTCGGTAAGGGTTATGTGTAATCGTTACCTCGGGAGGACTGCCTAGTGGGGCACAGGAAGACTTGTGGGGGACGCTTTGCGGGGAAAATACCTTCCTGACTTCCTCCCCCACTGTGAATCTTGTTGAAAGGAGTTGAGTGCCCTGCTTTCCAAGTAAATTTAGCCATATGGGCAGATTGCAGTGTGAGTGGTAGATCTCCCTAAAAATGGTGTCCTAAACAAGGCTTGGCAATCAACTAAGCTGTGTTACTGAGGCTTGTGCATACAACAACTTCACTCAGTGGCTGAGCAAGAAAAGACCTTTGCCTACATTGGTGCTCTGCTACTTTAGCCTGTAGCTATTTGGTTTTGTACATTTGCCAGCACACATGGGATTTAGCCTTGAACGTACCACTTTAAAGTTCAGCTCTTGCATATATGAGGAGAGAACACTAAAAGCGTTAAGCAATACCTACTGCTTAAAAATAATTGAAATCCCTGATATCAATTGTTTTGTCAGCCATCTCTTCATCCAGAGAAAGTGACTAACTGCATAATCCAGTGTAAACATGAGACGCTCTGCTGCTGTAGGGTGCCGCAAACGTGCTGTAAAGTATATATGCAGCATCCGGCGAGTAGGCGGCACCAGCCCCGAGGTTGACACCACTCCACCAGCCCCAGATGCCACAGACTGTCAGCTGGGGAAAGTAGGTTCCCCGTAAGGGGGCGGTGGGGTGGGGGGAGGACAGAACATGGCATTCTGGGAGGGAGGGATTGGTCGGCTGGGCCCAGGAAGGCGGTGGGACCAGCGGCGGCAGCTCCGCCAAAATCCTGTCCCCCTTCCTGGGCCTGGCCTCCGCTACATGGCCCGCTTGAATGTGCACCAGCAAAACAACTGGCACACATTCGAGTATACCCATCGGTGTGGCTGGGGCTCTACTTGGGGTAAAGGGACGAACGTTCCCTTTCCCCCGAGGAGTGCTCCAGCCGTGACGGTGCTGGGTCCTGCTCTACACCCGCGCTACAGCATAGCTAGACAGTATTGGACTGCCCTTCTACAATTCTATACACATTTTCCTGAGAGTAAGTCACACTGAACAAAATGGGACTTCTAAGTACACTTGCATAGAATTGTGCTGTAAGGTGACTCCCCCCCTTTTTTTAAAAAAATGTGAAAGACCATAAGTTAGTAGTGGAGTGCATGCTTTGCATGCAAAATGCCCCGGGCGGGTTCAATCCCTGGCATCATCATTCTTTAAGATTTTCCAGGAGCAGGACTGAGAGAGGCCTCTGCTTGAGATCTTGGAAAGCTTCTGCCAGACAGAGTGGACAGCAGTGGGCTTGGTGGACCAATGATCTGACTCAGTATAAGGCAGCCTCATATGTTCATATTACCACAGCAGTACATGTGATGACATGTCAAAAAGACTTAATCAGTTCTAGTTTTTACTGATGTTTAGTTATTTTAAACCTTTTTACATCAACATGTGCTTGACTTATTTTTGCGTGTCGTTTCCCCCCCGAAGCATATCGTGGAGTTCTGAACAATCCAGTCAAGACTGTGAGAGATACACTGATCAATCAGTGTGCCCAGATTCTGGCATGCTACCGGAAAAACTGTGCTAGCCCCTCTTCTGCTGGACAAGTAAGTACTTTGACTTGGTCCTAGAGTACCAGCTTGAGAGTTGGGGCACATGGAGAGCAGCCAGTAGTGGTTTAAAAAGAGGTCGCTGTAATGATGTTAAAATGTAGGGGAAGCTGCAAGGTCCTTGGAACTGCTTCTGAAATAGCCACCTTTTGAAATAGAATAAGACTTTAATCCTGCATTTCACAAACCTTTAAATCAAGCAACAAAAACCTACGACATCATATTGGATAATGCGTATTTTCCTATCGCACAATGAAGTAGAGACTTCATCATAGGTAAAAGGGACCAAGCCGTCATGTAGACTCCAGCCCTCCTGCTGAAGAAGAGGCAATCCACCCACTCCCACCACTCCCCTTCTACAGTCAGCCCTATGCAATCCAGATCATAGTGGGCCACAAGTGGAAAGCAATTGAATTACAGAAAGGTGCTTGTGGGAGAAATGATTTTGAAGGCGAGGAATTCTTGTTCAGCCCCCAAAATATGATGGCCTGGTGCACTCTGCTCCTTTATTTTGAAGAGTTATACTCTGCCTTTCAATCACAATGATCCCCAAGGCAGCAACAAGAAATGACACTGTAAACAACCCAGCAGCCCCTTAGTCCTCCCGTCAGCGTTAGAGGCCAGAGTGTGCTGCTTCACACTTCTCCAATTCCCAGGCAACTTTAAAACATTTTTCAAAATCCTCCAATCTACCTACCAGTCCAAAGGTGGTGATTATTAGTCATAAGAACATAATGAAACTCCTGTTGGATCAGGCCCAAGGCCTGTTCCCCCGGTAGCTCTCCAGCTATCTTTGGGAAGCTCCCAGCAGGAGAGAGAGAGTCAGATCATGACCTAATTTCATCAACCAAAGGGAAATATATTATGCCTATATTTCCTTAGTTTGATGCTCTTTGAATACCACTTGTTCATTAATGGGGACCATTCATGTCTAAACACAAATTTATATACCATCCTTCCTCTAAGGATCTCAGGGTGGGGGCTCTTTCCCCTCTTTATATCCTCATAACAAACATGTGAGCTCCTCCACCTCAGATGTTACTTTCTAAGACCCCCACACCATTCCCAAAGCTTTACTTTTTTCCATTTCTGATAAATAGTGATCCCATGTGATTTATCTTTTGATGTATAGAATAGTAACATTTTTTAATCTCAACTATTCTGTACAAATGCTGACACCTGCTATTAGGTAGCATCAGAGCACTGCTGTGCTGATAGTAAACAAAAAATTTCTTTTGAATACTTTGCTGGTGGAAACAGTTCAGTTTGGCTGCTCAGTGGATCAATCAGTTGAGCATCTTTGCGAACCAGTTCAGGCGCTTCAGGGTAGCAGTCAGACACAAACTTCTCATTTGACTCTCAGGAGAAGCAGAATCTACTTACTGGGAAACACAGAACACAAAGAACTTCTAACATCTTGTAGAGCATGCTTGTAGGTTTTGTAATACAGCCACAAGAAAGAGGTTTCCAATTTAACAGGATACTTATGATTGTAAGGGCGCAATCCAAACCTACTTAGGTTTGTTGTAACCTGCAGCCCAGCGAAAACGGGAGGCCCCAGAACGGAAAGGGGATTCAAATCCCCTCCAAAAGAGGAATTCAAAGGGGATTTGAATCCCCTTTCCATTCTGAGGCCTCCCATTTTCGCTGGGCCGCTGGTTACAATGGCGGCCTAAGTAGGTTTGGATTGCGCCCTAAGTTGCAGCTTGCGTCTGAAAATGTCAAGGCGCGTGAGTTCTCAACCTTTTGAAGCATTGTTTCATTGATTGAATCATAATGTTTAGGGTTTTTTGTAAACATTACAAAAACATTACAACTCTGTACCAGAGTTGATTGTGGTTCTGCTGAGTTTATACAAAACTTGTACTAAAACTAGTTCTTATTTTTTCTGTATCTCATCTACCCTCTACATCCTTGATGGATAATTTCTCTAATTCCTGCCTTGTCACTTGTAGTTGATTCTCCCTGAGTGCATGAAACTACTCCCTGTGTATCTGAACTGTGTCTTGAAAAGTGATGTACTCCAGCCTGGGTCAGAAGTCACCACCGATGACCGTTCCTACATCCGCCAGCTAGTCTCCTCTATGGATGTGGCAGATACTAATGTTTTCTTTTACCCTAGACTGTTGCCACTGGTAAGTGCCCCTGCACGTAGAATACTTTATATTGCTTAAACATGTAGCTAATGGCATAAGCAAAAGCTAAAAGAATTAGAAGAGGCTGTTTTGTCTAATTAAAAAGTAAGATGAGTAGGGAAAGAAAGAAAGATGGTAGCTGTTGTGTGGATGCCTTGGGTTCTCCTTATGAGAAAAACCCACAGAAAAAAGAAAAAGGGGTTTTTCTTCCTTCATCCCCCTTTTGTTTGGAGGTACAGGTAATGGAATGGAGGTGATTAAATTGCACCAAAATTCTCCTCTTTCTGCTGCTGGCTTCCATGGCATCTGACTCCTAGGTTGTTAATCAGAGCCCTCTGCCTTGTGTCCTTCTTCACCTGTGTCATTTCAGGCACCGATCAGATTTTTAACCTTCCCCATCCCTTGCCACACCTGCTCAGTTTCTTCCCCTGTCCTTCCTACACCTGCTTGAGTATCTCCGTCATCTTAGCAATGGAGGCAGCCAATTGAGTAGGGATTTGATAATCCCAGTGCAATGAGATTATTAAAAGAACAGGACCATATTGCTGTGGCTGATTCTTCTGCTGGTAGTTCCTGCTCTTTTGGTCCCTTTGACTTTGGACAAAGCCTTGGGATGAAGCTACTGGCCATGTTTGATGGCCTCAGCTGTGGTGGTGGATCTTTGTCTGCCTCAAAGGTGGCAGTGCCAGACAGCATTTTTGGCAAATACCCTTTAGAATTATGTTAAGATCAATTGCATGCAAGAGAGAATTAATAGTATTTCCCTGTTTAGTGCTAATTAAACCGCAGTTACAACATTGTTTCCAGTTTGAATGAATGCTTAAATGAAGGGATAATTACAGATTTGAGATGGTTCACAGAGTAGAGCATCAAACATCAAAAATTTGGGAAGCATTGTGCACAAAGAGGTTGAAGGAACGCTAGCTTAGAAAGTTGAGGAGGATGTCTCCTGAAATATACTGTAGTTATTTATATTGCTGTCTTAAAGTGAGGTTTTTAACAAAGCATGGTCCTTGTAGTTTTGTTCTGATGCACTTTTACCCAAAGGACTGCATGTTGGGTACAACATGTGGGGCTTTTCAGCTATCCCCTAGAAGTTGGGGGTGCCTCCAGTGTAGAGTTTCAAGAAATGCAAAACCACTGGAACGGACATTTGGTAACACTCATGCACACATAGAAGAGCTGTAATTATGAACGTGCTCTGTTACAGTTGTTAATTGATTGCAGGAGGTGAGTTCTGTGCCAAAAAGCCTCCATATCAAATTCATGCTAATTTGAGAAATTTGCATAAATACACATTAATTGGCACGAAAATTGTGCAGATTTGAACAATATGTCATTCTTTAGAACAAGCCAAAGTGTAAAAGAGTATGTATATTAGGAGGGTTTTGCTATTTTTGTTTTAATGTGAAGATCAAAATTAAGAACACATATAATAGATTTTACTTAAAATGGATCGGGACTTCTCAAACTGTGGGTTGCGACCCACTTGCTGGGTTGTGGCCCAATGCGGAGGTGGGTTGTGAGTTGGGCCTGCCTGCCCTTGCCTGTGTTTGGCTCCAAATTGGAGCCAAACAGAAGCAACCGGAGCCCACTCCCAGGCTGCGACTCACCTCCTGCAGCTGCTCCCGGCCTGGGATGGCCTCCGAAGACCTCCGAAGGTTGTGCTGACGCAACTTCCAGTTGCATCGGGAGGCCTCTCTGAGGCCCACGGAAACCATCCAAAGCTGGAAGCAGCTGCAGGAGGTGGGTTGCAACGCCACCACCGGAAGACAAAGTAAGTCACGGCTGTGCCAAGATTGAGAACCCCTGAAATAGATAATGTAGTAAATAAATGTTCTCATCCTGTATCTTTAATTTTGTCCCTTGAGTTTCTGAAGAACTTTTGAATTTTTCAACATTTGGGTTTTTCCCCAAAAAGTTGTTTGGTGGCAAAGGTGGCAAATTTTCCATGGATAAATTATGGAAAGTGGCTGTGGTGCATTCAAATGAGAATGAGCAGGCACATGATTTGCCTTGTGTGTAGCAATTAGAAATATCTACAGTACTCCCCCCATATCCGGTGGGGGAAACTTGAAACTGTGGATAAGAGCGAACACCCTCTCCATGGTTTCCTGAGGGCCCCCTGCCTCCCTTGCGGGCAGGCGTGCACGCCCCCCAGCTCTTATTTTTCTTTCAGCAAGCTTTGTTTCTTCCTTAAAACAAACAGAGAAGCAGCCTCCATTGCAGGCAAGTAGAATGAGACTAAGTCCTAGAGAGGCTTTGCAAGGTTTCTGTTAACCTTGCAGAGCCTCTGTAGGACTTAGTCTTGTTCTACTTGCCTGCAATAAGCAGCCAGAGGCTGCTGCTTCTGTTTATTTAAGGAAGAAATGAAGCTTACTGGGGGAAAAAAGTAAAAGCCTGGGTTGGGGGGGGGGCACAATCCATGGATAACTGAAACCGTGGATAGCGAATCCGTGGATATGGGGGCCCACCTGTATTCTGGATTTAGTGGTAAATTGTATCTTGCCAGGTTTGGCTGAAATGGCAGACTGGCTTGCTGCTGAACGAGGGATGAAAGTTTGATTTCTGCATGCAAAGGAAGAGGGAGTGTGCAAGTTCAAGGCTTGTAATACTAAACCATGCTTCAATTGTATGAATGCAGTTGTAGCTACTTTATGTCTGACTAGCCGCTGAGGAGGAGCAAGTGCTCATGGAGTGCATATTAAGTTCACCTTGTCAACCTGGCACCCTTATAGGAAGGCTAGCAAAAGGCTCCATGCATGCACAGCTCTGGGCTTATAGGGCTGCAAAGCCTATTAGTGTTGTGAGCTTAAACACAAGGTTTTGAAAAGGGAGACACATTCCAGATTGCTGCATGCTTGTTTTTTCCCTACAGCTAGTTGTATTGCTGATGCATATGTAGAAACTTGTTTTTGCACATGAGTTACATTCCATTGGAGGAGAAGGGTGTTTTTCAAGTAGCTCTGCAAGAATAAGGGCTAGAACTATGCCTTTTTAAAGAGAAGCTGGGAAGCTCTTAGATTGATTTCTGCAAAATTCAAAGAATGTGTGAAGGACTATTAGCCCAGGTTAAATGTTGTTGTTTTGGATAGGAAAATATCTAGCAGGGCCGTGACTCTAGTTTTTTAATCTCTACAGACCAAAGTAGACTTCAACAGTGACTCTTTACCAACGGCAATCAGAAACTCTGAAGAGCGTCTCTCAAAGGGTGACATATACTTGCTTGAAAATGGGCTGAATATATTTTTGTGGATAGGAGTAAATGTTCAACAAGGTCTGATCCAGAACCTTTTTGGAGTTTCATCTTTCAGTCAGATCAGCAGCACTATGGTGAGTGGATTCTGATTGGACAAGGATAAGTTATTATTCTTAGGATGCGGCCTAATCTGATTATGCTGATAAGAGACTTTTCTTAGAAGATCTGGCAAAATTACAGGCCAACCTGTTCAGGGTCCCCAACCTCCTGGTTGGGCCTCTCACTCATTGACATTGCAGCTTCAGTTCTATTATATTGGTAGGCTATAGATGTATAGAAGGAACAGGCAGCTGTTGCATCCTTCCAGTTGCACCAGCATGTTCACGAATGAGTAATGCTATGTGAAGGACTTAAATCTTCAGCAAGGCTGGGTAGCTCTTTTGCACATGGGTCAGGGTGGGCTCATTCTTGTCTGTAGTAGTGTTACAGGTATTTGTGACATTCATGGTTTCCTACATGGGTTGCTAGGGATTCCACTTTGCTAATGGTTAGAAATGTCAAGCTATCTATTTAGTACCTCCAATGATTTGCCATGTTTGTGATTAAATAAATCATTCAGCTGGCCCATGAGCTTAGAATTCATTTAACGGATAATTGAAACAGTTCCTTATCTGCTTTGAGATGCTTTAGCTGCTTTTTTTTGTATTGTAGTGCACACTTCCAATTTTGGACAACCCCTTTTCAAAGAGAGTACGAGCCATCATTGACATGTTCCAGTCTCAAAGATCACGCTACATGAAGGTAACTTTTTCTTCTTCTGTTATTGAAAATCTTTACCAACTGCCTTTTGTAACTTCTGGGCATCAAGGGGTTTTTTTGTTTTTTTGTTTTTGTTTTTTTGTTATAAGTGTTTTCACTGCATCTGTTAAAATGGGTCTCTGTAATTTTCAGGTAGCCAATGAGATATTAATATTGCACTAGGTGCGAACTGTTCTTCATGGGACAGCTAGCCAGCCAAATGTAAACTTCTCAAGGCTCCAGTCCTATTTTGCATTGTTGCTCAGAGTCTGAGTTCTTTGACTTAGTAGCTCATAAAGAAGAAAAAATATGTACAGACACAGTTCCCACAAGTGAAAGCAGCTTCAGGTTTATTGAGATAGTTAAGCAAGTACAGTGGGCCCTTGTTATCTGCGGGTTAGCCATCCGCAGATTTGACTCAGCACGGATGGCTAACCCCAGAAGTAGAGTCCCACTGGGGGCGGGGGGCGGCAGCATCACAGTACCTTATTTTTAACAGTGCCGGGCCCGCCGCCCTCTTCTCGACTCCCATGCACCTTCTAAGTACAGAGGTGTCGCTATGGTGGGGGCGGTATCGTAAGTTTCGCACCATGCTAATCCCTGCTAATTCTCCGGTACAAGGTGGCCCCGCCCCCTCGCCATTGCAGCCATTCCATGCAGTGAAGACAATGGGCAGGGAGTCTCCTGCCTGTTGCCTTCGCCGCACAAAATGGCTCTGCCGGGAAGGGGGTGGGGCCACCTCCGGAGAGTTAGCGGGGATTAGCACGGTGCAATACGATACCGCCCCCACCGTAGCGACGCCTCTGTCTAAGTACTCCAAACAGTTTAAAAAAAAAAAAAAAGATCAAAAGTGACTTCAGGTTGTGATGCGAAACCAGAAGTAGCTTTTGATCGTGTTTGTTTTTTTAAAAAACTTTTGCTGCAATTTGGAGTACTTAGAAGGTGCATGGGAGTCGAGAAGAGGGCGGCGGGTAGCCATTGCTATATTCATTTCTAAACAAGGTCTGGTGGGGTGCAGCATCAGGGTTACATTTACCATCACCTGACAACTTAACTCTTTCTCTCCTGCAGCTCCTGATTGTGAAGCAGGAAGACAAACTAGATCTGCTGTTCAAACACTTCTTGATGGAAGATAAGAGCATGAATGGGGGGGCTTCATATGTGGACTTCCTCTGTCACATGCACAAGGAAATTCGCCAGTTGCTCAGCTAGAGGAAGGAGTCATGCTGGATTCCAGCACTGAGATTTCTGTCTTCACTATCCACCTGATGAATGGGCCCAGCTCCTTCAAGAAGGACAATATAGAAACCTGTACAATTCCATATTTTTAATATACTGTGCATAAGCAGAGTTTCAGCATCTCCCGAACCCTTTGAGAGAGTGAGATGTGGAAAGACAGAACACCTACTTAGGATGGGGGCGGGGGGGGGAGCCATCTTTGACTCCAGGTCTTAGACCTGTGTCTCTTCTTATGCTTGGCAGGAATCTATGCCCACTACCCCAATCTGCTATAACAAGTGTCTTCTGAGTTCACTGTAAACGACTGAGCATCAGGTGAAAAAAGGTGATTGCTCTTCAAAATTACACGGTGGCTGCTATGTTTGTTCATGTGATACTCTGTAGGAACAGGAGCCAGATAGAGAGAGATGGGTGGCAGGCCCTGCACAATCAAGGGGAGGAGTTAAATAAAGCAGCCAAGCAACCTATTTTTTACATCTCCACCTTATCAGTGGAGCAAGCAATATGCTGTAAACAAATTATAGTGGCTAACTTCTAGAAAACATGTCGCCCAAGCTGTGAGCCTGGTGTAGCAGAGCAGACATACTGTCAGTGTAGTTGTGTTGCTGTGACGATCTGCTTTGTAATAAGTGAGCAACGCGAGCAGATGCTGACTCCAGAAAAGTGGAATCTTACCTTGCATTGGTATGAGCAGGTGTTGCTGCCACCCCTTTGGGGAAAAAGCAGTAAAACCTTTTAATTCTCTTTGCTGTTATCCTGTGTGTTTGGTCAGTTGCCTCATTCCATTCACACAGTAGGGTTTGCTTGGAATACAGTGTCTTGAAGAAGATAGCCATTCCCTCTTATTTTCAGTTTGGAAGGTAACGTTTATAGCAAAGTGTCAAAAGCGATACAAGAGTATGCTTGGAGATGACACAGGCTTGGTCAGTCTGAATTGCACTGAGGAGCTCTGTAGCACCACGTGGAAGGAATAGTTCATACCCATGGTGTAAGGTTCAAATCATGCCACTATGTATTATTCTGAAGTTCAAACCTTTTCAGTAGCTCTGAAGAATTTTGACCATTGATAAATTAGCATGGAGCACTTGAACAGTTACATCCTGGATGGTTCTTATTGGCCCATCAGTGTTAGGATATCTGTGGCAAGCCTGATTGTGCTGTAGTACCTCAAATGGTAAGTCAGCCTAATTTATGGCTGACCTCTCTGGGGGGTGAGCAAAAGGCATCCTACTTGGGGTAGACAAAAGGGATTTATGTAAAGGCCAGGTGAGGAGTTTGAGACCTCAGAAGCCTAAGGGCTCATTAATGTTCAAAAGGAGAAATAAATACTATATTTAAGTGTCCATGTAGTGCCCAAGATGTACTGATGGAACAGAAGCACTGAAATTTAAAAGAAAGAAAAGCAGGGTGGGAGATGGCTTTAGGCAAATGGTGAATTAAGACAATAGAAGCATTTATTCCATTTGGCCATTGAAATTTGAAGTTGAAACCTTTATGTATACGACTGATTAAATAATCCAGAAGTGTGGCTTTTAGTCCCATGACCTATAGTGTGTGTGTGCGTGCGTGTGTGTTTGTAAATATTATTTTCCTTCTATTGCAGCTGGTTTTGTCTTCCCTCTCATTTCCTTTTTAACACGTAGCAAAGGGGAATGTCAAAGAACTATAGGACTGCATCTCAAGAAGTTTTCAGCAGTCTTTATATACACATTTTCAAGTGTTGCTGAAATTTTTCCCCTCCCACTTCCTCCTCCCAAACACGCATATTGATTCCAACCAAAAATTTAGATCTATTAAACCAGTGAAAAGATTGTTCTCCAAAACAAAGCTCAGTAACCAGACTTCCACAATACTAATTTCTAGAATTAATATAAAAGAAAAAACTGAGAATAATCTTTCTTTTTCTTTTTCAATTCATCTTTTAATTTGTAAAGAAATAAAATTATATGAAGATGTATTTTATGTCATTGTTAGTAAATAAATACTGATTATTTTTTTCCAAGCCCTGTATCTTGGAGAGGGGAACGGACTGGTGTGCAGTTGATTCACATTCAGTACTGCCAAATAAAGCTGCAATTATCAGTGATAAGAACTCCATAAGGTGCTTACAAGCTTTTGCTTTCTGCATTTCATTACTGTGAGCATCAGTTCCCATGAAGGAGGGGTTGAGCAAAGTTGGCAGTCTGTATGAAAAGGTAGGCGCATGCACCGCTGCCTTGAAAAAGACTACTGGTATCTCTTCTTGGCTTCCTCTACTCGTGTCTATAGTTAGCAAGCATCTCAAAGTATGCTTTATACCATACTTGTCAGGAAATTATTTTGAACTTCCTTTAAAACCATATGCTTGTCATTCTGCTATTGTGGTTTTTTCCATGGGGTTTGTCAATTAGCTGGAAGGTGGATTCCTAAATCTAACCTTGATGTTGCTGCTACCATCATTCACTTTGATGTGGGAGAATGAAATGCTTTCTAAATCCAGAAGTGAAGGAGCATAAAAATATTTCTACACTAGAGTCTGTGTGTTTCTTCTAGGTCACTGTTTGCCTGAGTTGTTGAAATGATTTTTAGGTAACTACTGAACATTTATGAAGTACTGTATAACAATCTTCAAGGCACTTGTTTGCAGTACATTCCCTTACACTTGGATAATTAAGCAAATGAATACAGTAGTACAAAGCACATGTACAAATGGCTGAACTGTGTATAATCTTCTGCAATTAGCACACTATCACAACTAAAAGGTTTCTTGGCAACTGTGCATACATCGTATAACACAAGAAGCAAAATCCATGTATAAAAATATTCAGTGCATCCTTCTGTATGAAGAAAGATGCAACTCAGCAAGGGTAGTGTAGGAATCTGTGGGGCCAAGTCAGTTTTGTTCATAAAGAACAAAAGGAGGGAATAAGCAGTCTGCAAGAAACATACTCCACCTGTAGTTGTTTGGGCGGGCATATTTTCAAGAGTACCAATGCAAGCTGAAAGGAGTACCTCACCACCTCTTGGGAGGTCATAGGAGAGGCTACACTACACTGTAACATTTTTGTTAAGAGCTATAAAACAAGTCCCGTGTTTGAATTTGGTTTAGTATGAATTCCCTTGGTTGTAGGGAACTAGTCTCTCGTCCCCTTCCCCACATCTGCCTAATAGGCATAATAATAATATACAGTATTTATATACTGCCTTTCTTGGTAATTGGATTTCTCCGACTTTAATCCAAGGCGGTGTACATGAGCAGGCTGTCCTAATCCCCCTTGGGTTTTTTTACAATACTGTATATATAAATGTCCAATCTTTTATGAACGGTTACTTTCCAGGTGGTATCCTTTTTACAGTCTGACAATTCTGCTGGCTGGCGCCTCCCACACTCAACTGACGCAGCTGGAAGCTCTTATCTCTCCTCCTGGAGGCTTTCACAGCTTTTTGCTGGCGGCGTGTCTCGAACTTATCAAGTTCACCAGTCTTCGGGCTTTGAAGGCAGCAGCTCTCCCAACTGAGTCAGACTCTTCTGCTTTGATTTGTAAGAATATCCTTGTATACATAAACGTTTGTTGCAAGGGTTACAACATAGTGTATGTGAAGTGCATAGAACACTTTAAGGGGTTAAGTACTGATAATGTCCATTGAATAACTTACAGCTATAGGCAGTCTAATGGATTGTTTGCCATGAATTGTGAACTAGTTGCTTTGAGCTGTTCTAACTACAGGTACATTGGTAGAAGAGTGGCTGTTTACGTAGCATGCTCTATGCATGGGTTTTTTTTTCCTGGAATGCATGCTGCAACTATTGCAGTACCTTTTGAAAACGTGCTGCATAGGCAAATTATAACATGCATAATGTTCCTGTAAGCTTCCTGGCGATAGAAATAGTCTTATTTTAAACACACGGCCTTGGGATGAAACATCTCAAATGGTAAATAGGTACATGGCTCCAGCTCATGCCTGACAGCGCAATTCTATCCAACTTACACCACTGGTGTAACTGGCAGGGTGGAAGGCTTTGGAGGGGAGGGGGGATTTAAATCCCCTTTGAATCCCCCTTTGGAGGGGATTTGAATCACCTTTCTATTCTGGGGTCTCCTGTTCTTGTTGCACTGCTGGTGTAACTGGGATAGGATTGCACTGTAAAATAGTCATGTGCACGGCAAGGACACAATCTGTCCCTTTATATTGCACTGAGTGCCCTGTATTCAACTGATAGCCAGTGAACAGTGTCAGTCCTCAGTTGCTACACAATGCAAGGATAGCATGCCACTTTAGCCTGCAACCACCTGGTGTACGAGGTGATCCATTTGTTGAAAGGAGGCTGGGTGGGGCATATGCAACACTGCACACCTATGCTCTTCAAACTAAATGAAGGCCTGCTGCACATATGTAGGAGAATGAGGTGGCACTGATAGCATAGTGTGCATCACTTCAGACTGCAAGTGGAGAAATCCGGTTTTGAATGTTCTGCGGTGCTTCTGCCACATAAAAACCACCTTGTGCACAGAAAACTACCCTAGCAAGAAATTGAGTTCTAGCCTAACCATTTGCTTATGCTACTTTTCTATTTAGAAGAAATTTTAATATAGGGGAACATTCAGAAATATCCTCCAGCTGCAGCCTGACGTTGCACACAGACCTTTTCTTTACCTCTGTGTTGCTTACCTGAGCTGTAACTAAAACACCTAAGTGTTCACGTCATGTTGAAATGTGCTACCACTTGTACTGGTCTGGGGTTGTCAGTAAGGATTAAGTGCATTTTAGGCAGAAATGACCACTTCCAGACTTGGCTGATGTAACGGTACCCAATAATCAGTGCTTTTCTACTGCCAATGAAAAAGCAACTCTGCTTCGCCCATGCAGCCAAGTAAGCAGCCTCAAAACGTGTGTGCGCGGGGAGGGTAGTAATTTCCATCGGGCCTATGCATTTAATGGGTTAATTTCCCTTCCGCCTTATCTCAAAATAAATTGACGCCAAAAAAAACAAGCAATGACGTTTGGCAAGAAAACGGTTAACGTGAGGGAGTCCCATTGCTAGAGCGGAACGACAAGCTGTAGAGACAGGAAATGTCTCGACCCGGGTTGCTTCTGTCTTTAGCATCTTCTTCAGAAAAAGCAAGCTGTCCGCTGCTGTATGAGAACTGCAGCGAGGAGGAACTGTAGCGCTGTACTTTAAAAAGTCACGGGTTGTGGTGTTGGTTTTTTTGCGTTACTCAATAGAGGAGGATTTAACCATTTCGCAAGCGTGAGTGAGCGTATAGCGGCGATTTCCTGCTGCAAAGACCTTCTCTCCCCGCGCGTCTGTTTGAGCCGCAGCTGTGCCCCCGCCGTCTTCATACAGCAGCCCAACAGCTGCTCAGTAGTTTCTCGCTCGGCCAGCGTGGCAGAAATAGCGTCCAGCAAGAGAAGCGTCTGCTTGCTTCAGGGCGGGAAATAGAGGCGAAGCTGCCGACGCGCCCCAGGTGGCCGCGTGGGACATGCTTCCCCCGGTTCCCTAAAGTGGTTCGAAAGGCTGCCGGCGCTGGGGGCGGCATGGTGGGTCCGCGGCTGGGCGGCCGGGCGGCGTTGTCGCCTTGGCCCCAGCTTGGCTACTGCTGCTTCTTGGCGCTCCTCGCCTCGGCCCTGGAGGAAAGAGGGGAAGGGCGCGAGCTGCAGCCCAGCTTCGGGGAGAAGGGCGGCGACGGCCCGGCTCCGCTCGAGGGGGAGTGGGGGTCCGGCCACTTCTCTTGGGCTGGTGGCGGCGGAGCCCCTGATGAAGCGGACGCTGCTGCTTCTTTCTTCCACCCCGCCGACCCCACCAGGGGCTTGCTGGTGGTGGCCGCCGCGCCTTCCTTCCGCGGCCCCGGCAACAACGACACGCGCAGCAATAAAGAGCTGCCCATCCTGCTGTGGTGGAGCGGCAGCCTCTTTCCCCACTTCCCCGGCGAGACGGAGCGCATCGACTGCCCGCGCAGTTCCTGCCTGGCGACCAAAAACCGGCGGGTGCAGCTCCACCGCCGCACGCGGGCCCTCCTCTTCTACGGCACAGATTTCCGGGCCTACGAAGCTCCCTTGCCGCGGCTTCCGCACCAAACCTGGGCCCTCTTCCATGAAGAGTCGCCCATGAACAACTACCTCCTCTCGCACCGTCCCGGCATTGCCCTCTTCAACTACACGGCCACTTTTCGGCGGGAGTCCGACTACCCCTTGAGCCTCCAGTGGCTGCCGGACTTGGCCTACCTGCGCAGGAGGCCGGGCGTCGGCCCGACCGAGAAGGAGCGCTGGCGCCGAGAGGGTCTGGCCCCAGTGCTCTACGTGCAGTCTCACTGCGATGTCCCTTCGGACCGAGACAGATACGTCCGAGAGCTCATGAAATACATCCAGGTAAACAAACGAAGGCGCCTCGCGGGCAGGTGGGATTGCTAATAACCTGTTACGGCACAAACAGAGCTAGTTTAAATATTTTTTTAAAAACATTGCAATACTTTAGCCCTCACCGGAGCAACGTGGTGTTGTGATGATGATGATCCCTATCTATCTGTAAAGTGGGAAGAGCAGAGTTGTTCTCCATGACAGAGTATAGGAAAATGTTAACCTTGGCTTAAAATAGTTAAGAAAACCATTATGGGAACATTACAGACTAAATTTTAGTCACTAAAAAAACATTTATTCAAGGGCCATCTTCGTCTTCCTTTTAAATGTATTACTTTTCTGTTAACCAAGTTATAGCAGGAAGCAGATTGGTGAGGGGTGGGCACCCATTCACTGCTGTGCCTTCTAGCCCACCACCCTGCTTTATGCCTCTGCTCCATCCCCTCCTTTTTCAGTCTAGGGGGTGGGAGAAGGACAGAGGTCCATCCTCTTCCATTCTATCCTTGTCTGTCTTTTACAATCTAGGGAGTGGGAGGAGCAGAGGCAGATGCATCACCAGGTAATGGGGGGGGGGCAGCATTAGGCATGCCACTCTAGAAGGTCTTGGACTGGCCCTGGCCGCATCACTAGTACAGGTATCTCTTATTGAAAATATGTTTCAGGGCCTCTATATAGAGCAGTATTTTTTGCTGAAGATGAGAAAGTAGGATTTCTTCTTTGCAACGGAAAAAACAGAATCTCTAATCAGAACAGTTTCAGTAATGATTTAGGTCAGCCTAACATCTGTTCCAGGGAAGATGGTGGAAAGTCTCATTAAGGATAAAATCTTAAAACACATAGAAGAACAGGCTTTGCTGAGGGAGAGTCAGCATGGCTTCTGCAAGGGGAAGTCTTGCCTCACAAACCTGTTAGAATTTTTTGAAAAGGTCAGCTGGCATGTGGATGCGAGCGAACCCGTGGATATTATATATCTGGATTTTCAGAAGGCGTTTGATACGGTCCCTCATGAAAGGCTCCTGAGAAAACTCCACAGTCAGGGAATAAGGGGGCAGGGCCTCTCATGGATTAGGAACTGGTTGAAGACCAGGAAACAGTGAGTGGGAGTCAATGGGCAATTTTCACAATGGCGAGAGGGCGAGAGGTGAAAAGTGGTGTGCCCCAAGGATCAGTCTTGGGACCGGTGCTTTTCAACTTGTTCATAAATGACCTGGAGTTGGGGATAAGCAGTGAGGTGGCCAAGTTTGTGGATGACACTAAACTTTTCCGAGTGGTGAAGACCAGCAGGGATTGTGAAGAGCCCCAGAAGGATCTGGGAGAATGGGCAGTAAAATGGCAGATGCACTTCAATGTAAGTAAGTGTAAAGTGATGCACATTGAGGCAACTTCACATACACGCTAATGGGTTCTGAGCTGTCTGTAACGGATCAGGAGAGAGATCTTGGGGTGCTGGTGGACAGGTCGATGTAAGTGTCGACCCAGTGTGCTGCAGCTGTGAAGAAGGCCAATTCAATGCTCGGGATCATTAAAAAAGGGATTGAGAATAAAACGGCCAATATCATTATGCCCTTGTACAAATCAATGGTAAGGCCGCATCTGGAGTATTATGTCCAGTTCTGGTCCCTACACCTCAAAAAGGATATAGTTGAGTTGGAAAAGGTGCAGAAAAGAGTGACCAAACTGATGCGTGGGCTGGAGCACCTCCCTTATGAGGAAAGGGTTCGGTGTCTGGGGCTTTTCAGTCTGGAAAAAAGGCGCCTGAGGGGGGACATGATTGAGACATATAAAATTATGCACGGGATGGAGAGAGTGGAAGAGGGAAATTCTTCTCCCTCGAACAACACCAGAACCAGGGGACATGCACTAAATTGAGTGGAGGGAGAGTTAGAACGGACAAAAGAAAATAGTGGTATTTCTTCACCCAGCGTGTAATTCATCTGTGGAACTCCTTGCCACGGGATGTGGTGATGGCACCTGGCCTTGATGCCTTGAAAAGGGGTTTGGATAGATTCATGGAGGAAAAGACCATCACAGGGTACAAGCCATAAGCAACCTCTTGTTTTTGTTTTTTTGTTGTTCAGTCGTTAAGTCGTGTCCAGTCCGACCCTTCATGATCTCATGAACCACATCCCACCAGGCCTTCCTGTCTTCCACTATCTTCCTGAGTTTGCTCATTTTCATGTTTGTTGCATCGGTGATGCTGTCTAACCATCTCATCCTTTGGCTTCCCCTTCTCCTTTTGCCTTCAATCTTTCCCAGCATCAGAGTCTTCTCCAGAGAGTCCTCTCTTCGCATTAGGTGGCCAAAATATTTGAGCTTCAGCCTCAGTACCTGTCCTTCCAGGGAACAGTCAGGGTTGATTTCATTTAGGATTGACTGATTTGATCTCCTAGCAGTCCAAGGGACTCTCAGGAGTCTTCTCCAGCACCACAATTCGAAAGCATCTATTCTTCGGCGCTCAGCCTTCCTTATGGTCCAACTCTCGCAACCATACATTGCTACCGGGAACACCATCGCCCTGACTATACGAACTTGGAGTGACAACAGGAAACAGGTTATCTTGTTGACTGTGTGTTCTCGGAAGCATCTGGTGGGGCCACTGTGTGATACAGGAAGCTGGACTAGATGGGCCTTTGGCCTGATCCAGCAAGGCTCTTCTTATGTTCTTATTGTTAGTTCATTGTTTTCCCTAACTTTTTCACTTAGGAGACCCATTAATAGACCCTTCCTTGGCATCCAACAGCTTGAAGGCTTCCAGTCCTTATCCTGCACTGAAGGTATACCTAGTATACCTTCTACTATTGGCTGTCTGCCTATGTGCAAAGCTCATTGCTCTGTCCTGACTTACTCCCTGGAAACTTAATACTTCAGATGAAAATTGAGTGCCATTTTAGTTTAGAATTTGGCTAAGCTTTGAACATTGGCAAGATCTTCTACTTGTCTTGATGTGTAGAGTAACTTGCAGGTAACTAAGAAAAAAGTTACCAGCTTATACTTGTGTCTTTCATTGAACAACATGAGTAGTAGTGAGTCTGGAAAGTTACTTGCACAAAAGGAACTGCTTATTTGCTCAAGGAACTCTCAGTTGTGAGACTAGTCTTGTGGCCTGGAATATTCAGAACAACATTGGCTAGCAAGTACAATTCTCGTTAACCTCTAGGGTTAGGTTCCTGGAAAACCCCGCTGTTACAGAAACCGCAGTTATTGAATCATTGATCCTATGGGGAAAATGGGGTTAGGTTCCCGCAGAACCGCTATACACTATGAAGATTAACTTAAGCTTTTAAAAATGTTTTTAAAACATTTTTCAAATACTGTAATAAAAGCCTAGTTCTGAATTCATTTTGAGACCTTTCACTGTCCCATTAATCTAATGAGCTCAGATTATACCATTACTCTCAGATGTGCCATTACTATGTTCAGTTAGCAGCTGGCTAAGAACTAAGTTGGCAGTTGGCTAACACTAAGAACATGTGAATACTTGTTAAGTCACGAGAACAACAGAAGCCGTGAGAACTGTTCAATAGGCCTCAGAATTTTTTTGGGCTACTGCGCATGTCTGCGAATGGGTGCAAAGAGACCGTGTATATGGCAACATAGCTTACACTTTTATTAACGCAGATAAGCGAATCCGCGGGATTGGAGTCCGAGGTTAACGAGAATGGACTGCATATGCATCTGCGCCTTCCGTGTTTTGTGTGCTTTTTTTCCTTGCCTCTCCATATTTTTCAGGTCAGTTATAAGCTGAGACAAGACTTGCACTTGAGAATGTGATCAGCTTAGCTGGACTTGAGTAGTTTTCCTTGTGTTGTATGCCAGTAAATAGATTACTTAGGAGAGAATGAATTAGATATGAGTGAATGTACATAGCAGCTGATGCTATGTGTTTTCTAGATGCTGCTTCTCTTCACTGAGGAAGGTATTAGTAAGAGACAATTCAAGAGCTCCCTCTTGGGACCATATTTGGATTGGGGCAAGGAGATGGAACAAAAGCCAACTTTTTAAAAAATATGGTTATTACTATTGTAGGTGGACTCTTATGGTGGATGCCTGAACAATCGAGAGCTTCCCAATATGAGGCTGAAAGACACTTCTACAGCCACCACAGAAGACTCTGAATTCATGTCCTTAATCTCAAAGTACAAGTTTCACCTGGCCATGGAAAACGCCATATGCCAGGACTATATGACAGAGAAACTTTGGCGGCCAATGCACGTTGGAGCTGTCCCCATATATCGAGGCTCCCCATCAGTACGAGACTGGATGCCTGATGATCATTCTATTATTCTTATTGATGACTTTGAAAGTCCCAAAGAACTAGCAGAATATCTTCACTTCCTGGACAAGAATTCAGATGAGTACTTGAAATACCTCCAGTACAAGAATCCAGGTGGCATTACAAACAAGTTTCTGCTGGAGAACATGGAGAAGCGTGAATGGGGAGTGAATGACATGACACTGCCTAATTATCTGAATGGATTTGAGTGTTTTGTCTGCGACAAGGAAAATGCCAGAGTTGCAGCAGAAAGGAACCATAAGAAGAGTTATGGGAAAGTGGTAGCTCTGGAACCTCATATAGCTCAGTTCTCACACATGGGTTGTCCTCCGCCAGCACCTGGATATGGAAATGTTGAGGATATTCCTGCAGGAGACAGGTACTGATTATTAGTAATATTTACAGTCACTGTCAAGGATGCTGTTAAGGTTTTTAGTCTTTCATCCAGTGGAACATTTAAAGTTCTTAAATTTTAAATACAGAATATTGCTGAATCTGTAGCCTTCTGATGAAGTAGCAAGTACAGTCGGACCTCGCTATCCGCGGGGGATCCGTTCCGGGCACCACCACCCCTGCGGATAGCAAAGTTTTGCTGAAACCAGGGTATGCATTAATTTTATTAATTTTATTTATTTATTTACAATATTTATATCCCGCCTTTCTCCCCGAAGGGACCCAAGGCGGCTCACAACAGAAATACAAAAAATACCATATAAAAACATCACACTTTAAAACAGTAAAAGCAATTAATAACATTTGATAAAAACAATAACTAAAAATCAATTAAAAAGATCATGGCGACAGTCACAACACGAGCATAAAAACAGTAGCACCCCCACCTATACCAGTGAGATGTTAAAAAAGGCAAGGGCTCAGAAGGCTTCTTGAAACAAGAAGGTTTTTAGGCCTCGCCGGAAAGTGTCTAAGGAGGGAGCAGTTCGTAGATCAAAGGGGAGGGAATTCCATAAGGTAGGTGCCACTACTGAGAAGGCCCTGTTTCTGGCCGCCGCCCCTCGCACCTCCCTGGGCGACGGCACCCGCAAAAGGGCCTTCTCTGATGACCTAAGGGGACGAGCCGGACTATATAGAAGTAGGCGGTCTCTCAAATATCCTGGCCCCAAGCCGTATAGGGCTTTAAAGGTCAAAACCAGCACTTTGAATTGGGCCCGGAAACGAATCGGCAGCCAGTGCAGCCGTCGGAGGAGCGGCCCGACAGAGTCGAACCGCCTACCTCCAGTGACCACACGGGCCGCCGCATTCTGCACTAATTGCAGTTTCCGAACCGTCTTCAAAGGCAGCCCCACGTAGAGTGCGTTACAATAATCTAATCGTGATGTCACCGTGGCATGGATCACCGTGGTCAGGTCTGCACGATCCAAGTACGGTCGCAGCTGGCGCACCAGCCGGAGCTGGGCAAAGGCCCCCCTGGCCACCGCTGCCACCTGGGAATCCAGGAGCAGCTGCGGATCCAGGCGGACCCCCAAGCTGCGGACCTGCTCCTTCAGAGGGAGTGCAACCCCATTCAGAGCAGGACGATACTCTAGTACCTGCATCGTGGATTTCCGGACCAGGAGAACCTCTGTCTTGTCCGGGTTTAGTTTCAGCTTATTAGCCCTCATCCAGGTCCCCACTGCCTCCAGGCAGCGCTCCAGAACCTCAACAGCCACCCTGGAATCAGGTGGAAAGGAGAGATGGAGCTGGGTGTCATCAGCATATTGATAGCACCCAACTCCAAATCCCCGGATGACCTCTCCCAGTGGTTTCATGTAGATGTTAAATAGCATGGGGGACAGGATAGAACCCTGCGGCACCCCACACCTCAAGGGCCAGGATGCCGAACAGGCGTCCCCCAGCACCACCATCTGGGACCTATCTGCCAAGTAGGAGCGGAACCACCGCAGAACGGTGCCCCCGACCCCCAGCTCGGCCAGTCGGCCCAGAAGGACACCATGGTCGATGGTGTCGAAAGCCGCTGAGAGGTCCAGCAGAACCAACAGGGACGCACTCCCCCTGTCCAGTCCTCGGCGTAGATCATCCACCAAGGCGACCAAGGCTGTTTCTGTCCCAAAGCCCGGCCTGAAGCCAGACTGAAAGGGATCCAGATAATCCCTGGATAATTAAAAAGCCTTTAAAAAGAAAAGAAAAAGCCAAAGTGCCATTTTACATTTTAAAAGCCAAACCGCTGTGTTTTCAAGCCTCCACGAGGCTTCTTGAAGCTTCACGACCCACTTCCAAGTCGCGTGAAGACCCCCCCAGCCTTGTCCCAGGGTGCATTTGACCCAATGCAGGTGCTGACCTTTGCGAGAAGGCCCCACATGACCTCCTGGATGCAACCAGAAGTACCTTCCTGGGCCTCAGAAAAGCTTGCTGGAGGCGTCCTGAAGGCACTTCTGGTTTTCACTGAGAACCTGAAGTGCCTTTAGGATGACTCCAGGAGGCTTTCTGAGGCACGCAGAGGCCCTGTGCAGCCTCCCTGCACCTCAGAACACCTCCAGTCACATCTAGAGGTCCTTCCCCCCCCCCCAGCAGATTTGAGTATCCGCAGATTTTGGCATCTCCCGCGGATACAGAGGGCCCTCTGTATTTCCTGAAAAACATACGTCATTTGCAGAACAACATATAAAAACATCAACAAAGTCGGAAAGCTGCAAAATCAACAATGTTGACTTCATTTAAAATTCAATAATTTTGGATGGGGAGGTGGAGATTTTGTGTACCGACTCCACAGCCCTGGTACCACAGCCCTGGTATTAACAATGGGTGCTATATTGTAATCAAACCAGACCCAAATGACACATGGTATTTCAAGAAAACATTTTAACTAATGGCTCATTACATGACAGGGATACCACTTTCTTGCCTATTGTAGGCATTAAAACAGCAATAACATATGTAATGACATAAGTGGGTCTCTAGGAGGTTCCTCCCTCTTCAAATGCCAAGCAAAATAAATACCGGTAAGCTTTTAAACCCTGCCAGAAACCATATAAAGAGGGGGCTCTCTTCAGGTTTTCTTGTACTTGATTCTAGAGACATGGTGCCACAACAGAAAAGGCCCCGCACCTTGCTGCTATCCCATCCTAAATGAAAATGTGGTTTTCCTTTTATATATCATCCCGACCCAAAGCAAAACAGTTGGTATCCCAGAATAAAGATGTGACTTCTATTAATGGTAGGTGTTGATTGAAGTACTATGGTAGGTGTTGATTGAAGTGCAAAGAAGTGCTAACCAATCTTAAACACTTTGATTTCAGTGGGATTAGTGAGAGGTCAATTGAAAACAATTTTGAAAATCCCCATCAAAAGTTTTTCTCAAGACACAGACACATTTCTTGGAGATAGAAAGCAGAGAAGCTATTCAAGTTTTTGTCGTTTATTTACGAGAATTTGACCAGGACCTCGCAGAACATAACAAATAATTTGGCTTCTGTCTTGCTGTATATAAGTAACTGTCTAATAGCAATCGACAACACGAAATTGGCCTTGAAAAGAGCTAATCTGTACTAATTTTGACATGCTGAAAATGAACATGACGATAAGATCTGTTGATTGGCTCTAGTTTAGGAGAAGCAGTCCGCATTGCGTACATAGGTATTGTAAGTGCCGACAGGCATTTACCAGTACATGTCTATGGAACTATCTATTGCGGCTCTCTCGCAAACTGTAGCCAATTTTGCATTTTCATTGTCATATTCGTGTTCAGCAGCACCTCAAAATCTATAAGAAATGACTAATTTAATCTTGGGGGCACGACCTTTGTTAAAAATTTGTCGGTTTAGTCACGGGCTAAAAGGGGCATGATCAACCAAGCGTAAAGTCATCTTAGGCTGTTCAAGTGCTTCTGCTTGTAAGGTGAATTAAGCCCATATGGTCCATTCACTATGCCATCCTCTTCTTGATTGTAAAGGAGCCAGGTAGCTTTTTGTCGTTCTAGCATTTGTGACATGGGATTTTGGCCTACACATCTTGTTTCAAATGAGTTTCCAGGACTGTGTTTTAGAATATCTTTCAGGCACTAGAGGCTACTTAAACTACTGACATGTTGGCTTGGCTGAACTAGTTGTCCTACCTCAGCAGCAAGCAACCCACAACCTCTGTAGAAAAGATTAAATATTACAAATCAGCATTATTTTTAACACCACAACCTACTCATGTATTCTCTAATTGCAAAACCACATCTCTAGCTATGAAACCCCAAAAGTCATCTTAGAATTTTATGATGTCTTTATTTTTATGTGCTGTGATGTCTCAGTATTGTTCCCACACACACTGTTAAAACCCCTGCCAAGTCGTATGTACTGAACAAAGTACTTAGCTTTTTTTCCCAATTATCCATGCCCACAAATAAAAGCAAGATGCACCTATGGTAGACTGGGAAAATCCTGAACAGCTAGTGGCAGCAAAGAATTAGACAAACTAGACTGGTTATTTCTCAATGTTGACAAGAAAATATAGGTATGGTGGAGTCTTGTTAGTAATCTGGTTCAGTTATATCATCCTGTCCATTTTGTCTTATGGGCTTAGTTGTAAATTAACTAATTACTAATTAAGTACAGTACTGTAAATTTACAGTACGGTCTGTCTTGGTTTTTCTTTTTACTGCTTTTCTTAGGATGAAAGGGGCTAAGCAAGTTCCTGTCAACATTAATTTTCTGTTAAAGTTCGTATGTACTTTCTTCTCTGTGTTTCAGCTGGAAAGAGATGTGGCTGCAAGATTACTGGCAGAGCCTTGATCAGGGTGAAGCCCTTACAGCTATGATTCACCACAATGAGTCGCATCAAGGAAGATTTTGGGATTACATGCACAAAATCTTCATGAGGAGAACTCAGCAAAACTGACTGTCTCTTACAAGTCTCTTTCAGTGTTACATAAGTACTGAGCAGAGCATGCACAGCTATACCAAAATTGCTGTTCCAGAACAACTTGGAAATTGTCCTTTGTATATGGTATTTGGATTTTGAAGATCATTTTTTTTCACCGCTCCAAGAAGAGACACGTGTCAGAGCAAATTTGGACATTGCTTCATTTACTGCTACTACTTCAGAAGGAGGAAGGATGCCTCATCTTGAGGACAAAGAGAAGTACAGGTGGGCCCTCATATCTGCTGGGGATATGTTCCAGGCCCCTTCGTGGATACTTGAAACCGTGGATAAGAGCAAACACCCCCTCCATGGTTTCCTGAGGGGTCCCCCACCCTGCCTCCCCTGCAGGCAGGCGTGCTTGCCCCCCCCCAGCTCTTATTTTTCTTTCAGCAAGCTTTGTTTCTTCCTTAAAACAGAGAAGCAGCATCCATTGCAGGCAAGTAGAACGAGACTAAGTCCTAGAGAGGCTCTGCAAGGTTTCTGTTAACCTTGCAGAGCCTCTCTAGTGCTTAGTCTCGTTCTACTTGCCTGTAATAAATTTCTGTTTCTTTAAGGAAGAAACAAAGCTTACTGGGAAAAAAGTAAAAGCCTGGGGGGGGGGGTTTCCCCACGATCCGTGGATAACTGAAACCGTGGATAGCGAATCAGTGGATATGGGGGCCTACCTGTATTGTGACTGCAAATCCAAGGGCTCATCGCAGAAAGTATTAGTTCTTTGTGCTCAAGGCATTTGGAACAGGCCTCTTGGGTTTATCAGACTGGTTCTGAATGGTTGAACTTCAGGGAATTTACTTCTATTAATATTCAGTATTAATTTGTAAAGTATTTTTAATAAAACTACTACTCGATTGCTTCTATCCTATTGTGACATACAGTATATATATTTTTAAATCTGACAGCAACTGGTAATGTCAGTTCATATTCTGAAGCCAGTTATGAACATTGTCTGTTTGCACTGATATATTTGAGCTGATTAAAGTGGTATATTTTTTTGGAAAATATTTCTGTTTACAAAGGTGCATTCTTATTTGCACAATTCACTATGTGGCCTTTCTCGATTCTTAAATACTTTCAGTATTACATGTTTCATGTGTCAAGCTGATGCAACATTTCCTTTCATGCTGGCTGTTCATCCTTTCACAGCTAAAAAAACAAACCCAGGTTCTGTTTGCAAAGCCAGCTATAACATCAGAATTATACAGATAAAATCTTTATTCTGGGCCCAAATATTTGGGTCCTGACACTATTTAGATTTTTTTTTCCCCTTGGCTCTAAAAGTGGTTCAAGAAAAAATGTCTGAGAATGTGGCTGGAAAATGTAAAGGTGTAGCTAACTATGCAGGGCACATGAACCGTATTTTCAGGGCATTGGAACATTTCAGGAAAACCACTAACACATTTTAAAAGCTGGGCCCTATGAATTGAACAGCTAATATACAATATTTTCCACTTGTACTAGTATGAAGTGTGATGTCCAAGTTGTCCTATAATCCTCATTAAGATTTTCTATCTTTCCTGGTCTTTTTATCTTTTTAAGGCCTGCTGATGTTGCTCTCACCAGTGACTGGGCGGGGGGGGGGGGGGGAGGTCAGTGATTACACTTCAGCTTCTTTAGGTCAGTTATTAAACTTTAGGAATTTTCTCCCAACAGTCTTACAGCTGCTTCATATTCTTTTTCTTAACCTCTACTCTATGGATGTGCTACTGGTACCTCAGAAAGAGGTCCTTTTATCCCCTGAAACTGTGACCTTGGGAAATGCTCTTCTATAGGAAAACCTTTTAACCAGGGCTGTGGAGTCGGTACACAAAACCTCTGACTCCACCCAACATTGCTTCAGACTCCACAGCCATGAGCAGATGATAACCCGAGAGAGCAGGGCTGTGGACTTGGAGTCAGAAGCAATTTTGGGTAGAATTGGAGGTTTTGTGTACCGACTCCACAGCCCTGCTCTCTTGGGTTATCATCCGGTCAGCAGTGGTATGCCAGCTATTATAATTAGCAGGGCTGAGGAGTCAGTACACAAAACCTCTGACTCCACCCAAAATTGCTTCCAACTCCAAAGCCCTGCTTTTAACAATAGCCCCTGTGTCTGTCATTTACTACCAAAATCCATCCTTAAATGCACACATGCATTTAAATGCACCCTATATGCACACATTTCCATAGCTTCTTTTATTAGTTGTATTGGGTTAGTTGAAAGATGCTTATTAAATTTGGACAGTTATATAACTGTGGTCAATCTGAGATACATCGGTGCTTTTCTCCAAATGTATTTATTTCACTAGAACGTTTTGGTTTTGGTACTGCTCTAAATCCTCTCAAAACCTCCCTTGCCCACTTCCTTGGAATATTATTATTATTATTATATTATTATTATTATTATTATTATTAGTAGTAGTAGTAGTAGTAGTAGTAGTAGTATACCACATTTCAACAGGAATAGTTCACAAAGTGGTTTACCCTCAAACTTAGGGTAAAACATCAGCTTTCTTCCATGTTTTTTTATAAAAAAATCATAAGAGTGCCCTATCCTTGACTGATTTTATATCTCGCGCCCTATCCTTAACTGATTTTATATCTTGCCTTATTTTTTACTCCATTTGTCATAACAATACATCAGTTTTGCTCAAAACTCTACAAAAGACATTCCCTGCCATGGGTGTCACATTCTTAATTCTGTTTCTGAAAAAGTCAGGATTTCATCTAAACTTTACTCTCCTCCTTTATACTCCATGTAAGTAAAAGTTCCACCCTCCGCTCTCCTGCAAAGTATATTGTTACAAACCTCGGCTATGTCTGCTTTAACCCAGCTTAATATGAATTTCATAACCCAGCTAGGGACTCTTATCTTTTGTCGCTGCTTTTATGCCATTGTTTTTATGCTGTTACTGTTTTAATATTTTTATCTGTATTGTTTAACCCTTTATTTTTAAATTGTGTTTATTCATATGTTTTTATTTATGTTTTTATGGTTGTATTTTTAATTGTACACCGCCTTGAACATAGGAAAAGCGGTATATAATTTTTTAAAATAAATAAATAAATATGCTCCTCTGGCTGAAGTCTCCACATGTGTGCTGCTCTTACAAATTTAGATAACAATTAAGGACGATAAAATGTTTATATCGGGATTAGAAGCCATGATCTAAAAGCTTTTATTACACTAAAAGATGTTTAAAAGCGTAATACAGATTAGTTTGAACAACGTTTCGATCGTCTTTTTACGATCCTCATCAGGTTCTAGGTGCAGCGACCTCGGTGAGATGGTAGCCTTTGATAGAAGTGAACTGCAAATTAAAACAGACGCACGACAGCCGGTTAACTGTAGTTCATGCCAGAAAGCATTTATCAGCTTAAAGGGTGATAATTTGCAGTTCACTTCTATCAAAGGCTACCATCTCACCGAGGTTGCTGCACCTAGAACCTGATGAGGATCACAAAAAGACGATCAAAACGTTGTTTAAACTAATCTGTATTACGCTTTAAACATCTTTTAGTGTAATAAAAGCTTTTAGATCATGGCTTCTAATCCTGATACAAACATTTTATCATCCTTATTGCTGGCCATGAAAACCTTACTTCGTATCTTGGATAACAATATTTGGTGTCCTTGCCAGGAGCACATGTGATGAAGTCTTTAGGTGCGACTTTCACCAGTTGCTGCATCCTTGGTTTCAACACTTCCATCTCATGCTTGTGCTGCTCCACAGGCATTCTACTCTGAAAATGTGTATTTTGGCTCCTTAGCTCTTCTGTTAAAGCTGCTCCTCTCATAGCCTATACAACAACTACCGGTAGGTTTTTCTACCTGTTTCGTTCCTCTAGTGCTTTGATACACTATGGTCCTGGATAGGTAGAGCTCAGCAAGTACAACACATTCATTTGAAGTACCACTTTATGCTGAATTAGAAGTACATTCATATTCTCTGGAGAAGGAAGGGGGGGCATTCGGTAACGAATGGGTTAACCCCTCCGACTTCAGAGGCAGGATCGGCTCAACGAACGTTGACTCCCTCTGCTAGTAGCTCCACCTCCCCAGTCCGGTCCTGCCTCTTACAGAGCGCGGTCGGTGTTTTTCAACGAGAGTGTTTTATTGAATTTTTACCTCAGCAGACCAGAGTTTTTCTTTCCTATTGCCTTTCTATTTCTTCCTTTCCCCTCTGCCCCGCCCCTACCCATCCCTTTTCTTAGCCAGGAGGGCGATTGACAGAGAGCTTCAGGGCTGCTGTACTGGCGCTTGGAAGCGGCCAGAAGTAAATTGCGCCCTTTTTTACCTCAGCGGAGTACGAAGCGGCCTATCACGGACGAGCACGCACCCGCTGGGCGCAGCTGCCGTGTTGTTTCCTCCTCGTCTCTCCTCACACGGAGCGACTGCGCCTGGGAACGAGGCGCCTGTGAGGCCCGAGCACGCTCGAAGCCACCACTCGGCAGTTGGGGCGGAGCGCAAGGAGCCGGCTGCACGGCAGGGAGTGAAGCCCGACGAATCCGGACCCCTCCCAGGTATCGCGGGCCCTCAACTCTTTTATTCTTTGCGCTCCCGTTCTCCCTCCCTCCCTTTCCCTGGTAAGCTATGGGCGATCGCAAGGGGGAGGAGGTTCGCCCGGCCGCAGGCAGTCAGCGCACAGGCGCTGCTGCCTCAGCTCCTCAGATTGATCCGGCCTTGCATGCGCACTTACAAGCCTTGGTCACGGCGGCGGTGGAGGGTGCTTTGAAGGCTGAGGGCAGCAAACGGTCGCACAAGAAACATAGGAAGGCCAAACGGGCTAGGTCAAGGGACTCGGGAGGCTCTTCGCGTCACGGGGACTTGGAGCGTTCCCCCTCTCCCGCTAAGTGGAGCAAGAGGCCGCATAAGCATAGCTCCCCCAATGCTCGTTCTGAGGCGCTTGCTTCTGGCCACAGACATGCTGTTGCTGCTTATTTGAGTTCCACGCCCTCATCATCGGGTGGCTCAGATAGAGAGGAGGGGGAGCTCTCTGGGAACGAAGGGGAAAGGGACAATAATCCTAATAGGTTCTTCCCTCCTGAGTTATATCAGAGGATGATTACAAAGGCTGCCTTGGTATTGAATCTCACTCCCCCAGAGGACTCCTCCTTGACTCAGGCAGATTCATCTGTGCCTAAGGGTATTTTCCCTCAGGGGCTCTCACAGCCTGTTACGGTTCCCTTTCCGGCCCCATTCCAGGCTGCTATTGATTTGGAATGGAAGACTCCCATTCACTCCAAGTATAGTACCAGGTTGATTAACAAGTTGTATTCTCTATCTGATGTCACTATGTCACAACTGAAGGTTCCCGCTGTGGATGCGCCCATCGCAGCTCTGGCCTCAGCAGTAATTCCTTCAGAGGGGGAGGGGGGCCAAAAGACCCCTGTGATAAAAAAAGTCAAAATTTCTCTAAAAAAGAATTTTGAATCTATCTCACAATCCCTCAGGGCTTCGGCTTCTAACTCGGTTATGTCCCGGGCAGCTTACCTCTGGGTGAACGAGCTTATCAAGTCGGAGCCAGGCCTCTCTAAGAAAGGGAAGAACACCCTTAAAAAGATCTCACTGGCCACTGCCTATGCGGCTAACTCCTCTTTTGACGCTATGCAGCTCAGCGCTATGCAGCTCAGCGCTCTCGCCACTAATGTCGTAGCCTGACGTAACATCTGGCTCCGTAGCTGGGATGTAGACTCGGGTTCGCAGAACAGGCTGGTTGGCGTTCCTTTCAAGGGGGCAAAATTGTTTGGCGAAGCTCTTGAACCTCTCCTGATCGAGAACAAAGAAAAAAGGAAGGTTCTCCCTTCTACTGTCAAGGAGGCTCCCAAAGCTAAGAATGTGCCTTTTCATTCCTTTCGGCCCAATAATCGATCCCGGGACTCGGCACACGGTTCCAATCGATGGAACAAGTCCAGGGTATTTCCCAGATCCAAGACATCTGGTGCCCAGGGAGAGTCCACGCACAAGCAGTACAGAACCCAACGCAACGCCTGACGCCACCTCAGACGACGACTCCGGGCCTATCAGAGGTCGCCTCCTTGCCTTCGCCCATCGCTGGAGGGAGACAACCTCGGACAACTGGCTGCTGGACACTGTCTCCAGGGGCTATTCTCTCGAACTTCTGCAAATTCCGAGGAACAGGTTTTGGAGGGTTCCCATCTCGGCCGACCCACTAAAGCACTCCAACATGCTGGCGGCGATACGTCATCTATTAGCCATTCAAGCCATAGAGCCAGTTCCCCACTACCAGCGGGGGATGGGGGTGTACTCCAATCTTTTCCTCGTGGAGAAGAAGTCGGGGGACTTCAGGCCCATCCTGGACCTCAAATGGTTGAATCAATTCATGTCACTCAAACGTTTCAAAATGGAAACCTGGAGGACTATTGTGATGATGCTGAGGAGGGGAGACTTTCTCACCTCCATAGATCTCTCCGAGGCTTACCTGCACGTGCCCATAAGGACCAGGCACAGGCGCTTTCTCAGGTTCGCTTACGGAGAGATGCATCATCAATTTCGAGCATTACCGTTCGGGCTAAAGACAGCTCCCCGAGTTTTTACCAAGACTCTGGCGGGGCCTCTGGCCTCGTTGCGACTGGAGGGAGTGTCAGTCACGCCCTATCTGGACGACATATTGATTTGCTCCCCGTCGATGGAGGCAGCAACGAAGGATGTACAGAGAACTTTGCACTGCTTCGAATACCACGGCTTCGTAGTCAACAGGTCCAAGAGTTCGTTGGCACCCACTCAGGTGATGGAACATCTCGGCCTTGTTCTGAACACCAAGGACTTCACTGTGTCGCTTTCTCTGGAAAGGCAACACAACTTGCTATCGCTTCTACAGGAGACAGTTTCGAGATCGCAAGCACCACTGATGTTACTGGCCAGGCTCCTGGGCCTCATGGTCTCCTGCCAGGATGTCATTCCATGGGCCAGGTTCCACACTCGCCCTCTACAGAAGCTATTACGCCCCTATGCCAAGCAGATCGAGAGGAGGCGGTTCAGAATGATCATCCTGACCCCCAGTTTTCTTCACAGTTTGGACTGGTGGCTGTCCCCTCGCAGGTTGGCCTCGGGGACCAGCCTGGAAGTACCATCTCCCCTGGTTCTGACAACCGATGCCAGCCTTCTGGGCTGGGGGGCTCACATGGACTCTGCTTTCACTCAAGGCCGTTGGTCCCCTCCGGAGACGAAGCTTCCCATCAATCTTCTGGAACTCCGGGCCATCAGATTGGCGCTCCTTCGCTTCCACAAAAGACTTTACAGACAAGCGGTTCTAGTAAGAACAGACAACGTAACAGCAAAGGCGTACATAAATCGCCAAGGAGGTACCAGGTCAGACAGGCTAGCCATGGAGGCAAAGGAGCTACTAACCTGGACAGAGCAGAACCTCTCGTCTCTTCGAGCAGAACACCTAGCGGGCACGGCAAACGTGACGGCCGATTGGTTGAGCCGGACCAGTCTGAGCGAAACAGAATGGCAACTTCATCCCAGTGTGTTCCGCCTCGTCACAAAGCGATTCGGGATTCCCCTAGTGGATCTGTTCGCCTCGCAGGCGAATGCCCAGCTCCCAAGATTCTACGCCAGGCACCAGGGGGCCGGGGAGGAAAGGGTGGATGCCCTTCACAGTGCCTGGCCTCCAGGCCTCCTTTATGCCTTTCCCCCCATAGTCCTTCTCCCTCTAGTCCTAAGGAGAATCAGAGACCTGAGGGCACGTGTCATTCTAATAGCACCCCGTTGGCCAAGGAGAGCCTGGTTCGCGGAAATAGTTCAAATGTCTGTAGGCAAGCCGTGGCCTCTGTCGCGCAGGGACGATCTTCTTCGTCAGGGCCCAGTGGTTCACCCTCAACCTCACGCGTTTCGGCTAACTGCGTGGAAGTTGAGAGGCAGGAGCTAATCGGGTGTGGTTATTCGGAAGGTGTGGTAGGCACTCTGTTAGCTTCCAAACGTCAGTCCACCAAGTTCATCTACGGCACTACATGGAAACGGTTTGTGAGTTGGTGCGGGCAGAGGGGGGTTCGGCCCCTGATGCCCAAGCTCCATCATATTCTTGACTTCCTTCAGGATGGTCTCTCCAAGGGACTTAGTACGAGTATGCTGCGCCGTCAGGTGGCGGCCCTTAAATGTATACTTGGGGCCAAAGGGAAGGGGTCCATTCTAGACCACTGTCATGTTCAGCGGTTTCTTAAGGGAGTGGCCCTCTTGAATCCGCCGGTGGTGCTCCGCTTCCCTACTTGGGACCTTACCCTGGTTTTGAATGCGTTGATGAAGCGGCCTTTCGAACCCTTGGCCACGGCCTCTCTTCAGGACCTCACACTGAAGACAGTCTTGTTGGTGGCCCTCATGTCAGCCAGAAGGGTGTCTGAATTGGGAGCCCTGTCCGTCAACGAAAGGTTGACAGTTTTCCACAAGGACAGAGTCGTTATGAGGCTAGACCCATCCTTCCTCCCAAAGGTCAATTCGGTTTTTCATCGCTCCCAGGACATCGTCCTCCCATCCTTCTGTCCGAATCCCTCACACCCTAGGGAACGGGAGTGGCATTCCCTTGATGTTCGTCGGGCTTTGAGATTTTACATGCAACGGTCCGAATCTTTCCGTGGCACGGAGTCATTGTTCGTGGTATTCCAGGGGAGGTCCAAGGGTAAGAAAGCGTCAGCCTCGCTGATCGCTAAGTGGATTAGAATGGCCATTCAGGCTGCGTACAGGGCCCTGGGGAAGGAGCCGCCAGAGGGCATTATGGCGCATTCCGTCAGAGGTGCCGCGGCTTCGGCAGCTTTTGAGGGCGTCTCTTCTTTGGTCGACATTTGTAGGTCAGCTACCTGGGCCTCTCCTAATACCTTTATTACGCATTATAAGATTGACAAGGCTGCTTCTGCAGATACACTCTTCGGCAGAAGGGTGCTGCAGCAAGTGGTTCAAAAAGGAGACAAGTAATGTCCCGCCCTAGGGTCATACAGCTCTGTTATATCCCATTCGTTACCGAATGCCCCCCCTTCCTTCTCCAGAGAAAAGAGGAATTCCTTACCGTGAATCTCCTATTCTGGGAGAGGAAGGGGGGGCATTCGACCCACCCTACGTTGTTATTCTGTTTTCCTTGTTGTTGCCTGGTTTCGTTATAGCGAGGCCTAATTGGCTGTTATTCCCTTTAAGGGTTAGTTAGCTTATCCGTGGGGTGTTAGAAGGTAATTAACGTTTTTTCTCTTTCAAGCTCTGGTCTTTTTTGTAGTTGACTTCCCTTCTCCAGATTTTGGTTTCCGAAGTTTTTGGTGGTGGTCGTTTCCGAGACGACGGCTGGGGTCACGGGACGTTCCTGCTGCTCTTCCTTCTACAGAACCGGACTGGGGAGGTGGAGCTACTAGCAGAGGGAGTCAACGTTCGTTGAGCCGATCCTGCCTCTGAAGTCGGAGGGGTTAACCCATTCGTTACCGAATGCCTCCCCTTCCTCTCCCAGAATAGGAGATTCACGGTAAGGAATTCCTATTTTTTTCATTTCAAATGGAAGGTGTTTAACTTGACCTTTTTGAAGCCTGTCTTATTCATGGACTTAGCCATAACATTGTCATCTTCCAATATAAGCTCTGTGAGTACAGTGCAGTACTTCTAAGAAAAAAAAATGGATTAAACTTTCATTCTAATGGTGGTTATAAATTCTTTACAACTTTTGATTCCACTGCTATAGCTACCACGTGCAATATGTAGTAGGTCCTATATCCTTATTTACCAGGAACTTATGTTTCTCCTAGTTGGGGGTGTTCTTTTGTTATTTTTAAGGACTGCTGATATCACCTGATCACAAATTTACTATTGTCATGTATTTTTTTTTCAGAATTAAAAAAAATCTAAAATTACTTGTAGCTTCAGTTTAGTTACAATGTAATCCAGTAACTGGGTTAACTTTGGTTCCTTTTCAAAACTTTTTAAAGCATCTCTTTTTTTTTATTCCCTTCTGCTTACAAGGTAATGTTTGAGTAAGGTGGTATGGCTTTTGGCTCAAGAGTTTTATAACCTGTATACAATCTATACAAGTTTTAAACTTGCATAACTAGGTTTGTACTATTTTTTTGAAACATGGATCATTTTTGTTAACGGTATAGAAAAGTACAGAAACTGTACTTCGGAAACTACTTTTTTATGCAGAAAACTATAGAAAAGAGAAATATTTTAATTCTAATACAACTAACCAATGGAGGCTAATATTTCTATAAAACAGGAAAAAAACATAGCCAGTCTCATCTTTAATGGAAACAATTTCCCATTATTATAATTCACTGTTCCCAACATTTAACTTTATAAGCTGTAGGGTTGGGAACTCATGTCACAAGACTCGCCCACGAGCCTTGCGTAGCTACAATGGAGCGAGGGGGGGGGGGTTTGCAAACAGCTGCAGTCTCCTCATGAGGATACTGTGGCTGTCACCCAGGGCATTTGCCCCCCCCCCTTGCCCCATTGTAGCTACACAAAGGCCCACATCAAACATTTGTAATGTGCATGTGAAACTTGGACAGTTTCTGTCTCTTCATGCGATGATGGTTGTGGTATGTCAGTTCATTTAAGAATAAATCAGCTTTACTTTTGCACCATCCTTTTTGAATAACCCTGTACTTTGTACTTGTGTCTTTCTCTCTAACCTTGTAATTCATCCTCTTTGTTCATTAATATAAGTGGTGTGATTGTTGAAACAGTATTGCTTTAATGTATTGAGTTCACTTTTCTAATTTTATAAACGGTATTTGTATGCTTAAGATGTTTTCTGAAGGGAGCCTTTTCATTTTACTACAAGCAATAGTAACTGAATTCAGAAATAATACCTACTGAGCAAATTATTAACAGCTTTCTAGTCCTGTGACAGCTGGATGGGCATCCTAGCTGAATGGGATGCCCAATAGCATGATCGTATGACTTGTGCTTTGTGTTGTATTAGATAGTTGAACCCCCCTCCCATTTTGTATTTGTGTACCCACTTGCTGTTCCTTAGAACCAGTCCTGTAATTTGATTAATGGTCTAATTCCAGAGATCTCCTTCACCTGAGATTAATAGATCCCCAGGCACCACTCAAGAAAGTGAATTCATCAGACGTTTCTCAAAGACTTCCACTAATAAAATGAAATGTATTGAACATGAAACCCTTTTAGTCATAGATCCAGCTGAGCCAAGAAAAGCTAGACCATAATAAATTGCATTTTTACTATTGAACTCAGACACTATCTCATACCTGGCACTGGAAGGCATAGAGACACTACAGATACTGGAGAGAGAAAAGGGATTGGGTCAGACTACACTTTTTTTCTTGGTTACGTCAGACATTTGAATATGTAGTTACTGTGGCTTTTGTCATTGCAACTCAAATAGAAATGAAATGTGTAGAAATAACAGCCCAGCAAAAAATAAATAAATATGAATTTGGGGTGCTGATTCCAAAAAAGGGCATGGGTTTTGCCCTATCACATCTACTTTGGCATTGGATTCCTCATGAGGAAGCTGCTTGACTCGCATTGTGAGGTGGCGATGCCATACATCCAAAGCTAGATGTGATAGGGCAAAACCGATAACATTTTTGGAATCAGAGCCCCAAATATACCCAAGAATAGTTATCACTTTTAAGAAAGCAAAATGTGCTCAGGCCTGTGTGTGAGCATTACCTTAAAACCTTGCCTGGTGTATATGGGGTTAGGGGCCAAACATTTCTTAGAAGAACTATCCCCACTTTACACACAAGGTCATAATGAATGGTTTCACTTTCCAACAACTTGCCATCTCATGAGGAACTAACAGTACAATCCTATGCATGTTTACTCAGAAATAAGTCTCATTATATGTTCTGCTTATTTAACTTATATGCAGAGTACATTATGAGAAATGCAGGGCTGAATGAATCACAAGCCGGAATCAAGATTGCCGGGAGAAACATCAACAACTTCAGATATGCAGATGATACCACCCTAATGGCAGAAAGTGAAGAAGAACTAAAGAGCCTCTTGATGAGAGTGAAAGAGGAGAGTGCAAAAGTTGGCTTGAAACTCAACATTAATAAAACTAAGATCATGGCATCTGGTCCCATCAATTCCTGGCAAATAGAAGGGGCAGAAATGGAAGCAGTAACAGATTTTACTTTTTTGGGTTCCAAGATCACTGCAGATGGAGACAGCAGCCATGAAATTAAAAGACGCTTACTCCTTGGAAGGAAAGCTATGGCAAATTTAGATAGCATAATAAAAAGCAGAGATATCACCATGCCAACAAAAGTTTGTATAGTCAGGGCGATGGTGTTCCCAGTAGCAATATATGGTTGCGAGAGTTGGACCATAAGGAAGGCTGAGCGCCGAAGAATAGATGCTTTCGAACTGTGGTACTGGAGAAGACTCCTGAGAGTCCCTTGGACTGCTAGGAGATCAAATCAGTCAATCCTAAATGAAATCAACCCTGACTGTTCCCTGGAAGGACAGGTACTAAGGCTGAAACTCAAATATTTTGGCCACCTAATGCGAAGAGAGGACTCTCTGGAGAAGACTCTGATGCTGGGAAAGATTGAAGGCAAAAGGAGAAGGGGAAGACAAAGGATGAGATGGTTAGACAGCATCACCGATGCAACGAACATGAAAATGAGCGAACTCAAGAAGATAGTGGAGGACAGGAAGGCCTGGCGGGATATGGTTCATGGGATCACGAAGGGTCGGACATGACTTAACGACTGAACAACAACAATATGTTCAGTGGGACTGTGGGGTTTACACTCTCTTGTTACTGTGATTAGGATTGCAGACTAAGAAGGCTATCTGATTCCTCATCATTTATGTATAGCTAGCACTGACATATGAAGCACAAATTATAAATTACCCCCTCAACGTTATCAGATTTTAAAAAAACAAATTTTCAAAAGTAGTTCTGGTAAACACTGGAGAGGATGTGAATGAGCTCTTATACATTCAGCAAATTGCTGCAAGCTTTGCAGAAAAGAACCCATTGATTAGCTGCCTAAAGTGGCTGCATTTGTGCTTCAGGTTAGGTATAGAAGTAGCATTGCATAGATATACTGCATTATAGACATATACAGTACTATGTGAGTAGACATGAAGTCATCAAGCCAACTTTGGCCAACCTTGACATCAGGTTGTGTGGACACAGGAGCGTATTCTGGGAAGAGAGACTTACAAAGAGAGAGCCAGTGTGAGTGTGGCATTGTGGTGAGAGTGTTAAATTAGGACTGGATACAAAGCTCACTGGATAACAGTCGCTATCGGTTAGCCTAACCTACCTTGCAGGGTTGTTATGGATAAAGTTCTTTGAGCAATGATGTTGTACCTATTGTGTACTCCTCTAAAGGTAAGATAAAATGCTGTACACGCTGCCCAGTGTCTGGGTTGCCACATGTGGGCATTTCATTTGATGTTTTGCTAGGGTAAAAGAGCAGACCGTCTCCTCAACTGGGTCTAAAAAGCTCCAGCATGCAGGTGACGGTGAGAGTTCGCTTTGGGCCGGGGAGGGCTCTGAGGGGGCAATTTAAATAGAACAACTTTATTGCTGCAAAAGTGAAGTGCATTTAGGCTTTTTACTGGAAATCCAAACCAACCACGATAGTGACCATGTGCGAGGGGCCGGCGGCGCTGGGTGTTAATAATTTCCACGACTACAATGTTTTAAAAAACCACTATATTTAATAAAAATCATTGAGGGTTAAGAGAGCTAAGCAACAACAACAGAAAATTGAAATACGGGGAAGGGGATGGAGAGAGGCGGCTGTGAAGTTGATTCCGGCAGAGGCACTGGGGAGGGAGCGATTAACCATTTCCCTACGGGCCATTTTTGCGATCAAAATCGTCCCCACAGCTGCTTTCCCATGGGGGGGGGAACTAGGGGAAATCCGGTGGATGGGTGTGGTTTTTTCTTTTAGTTATACAGTTGGCCTGCAGGGAAAGGGTTAAACATCCTATTTTCCCGGCGCTACTTTGCTACCACCACCACCACCTCCCACTTAATTTCTCTATTAAAACAACAACAGCCGGACCCGGAATAAAATACTGGATTACGTTGCATAGTTGTTAAAACGCCTTCTCTCAATTTCAGCTCCACTTCTAACCAGCAGTATTAAAAGTGCGCTACTTTGCTATCATAAGCAAACTCTTAGTCATAGGCTCCGCAAAATGGGGATGATAATAATAATAATGAATAGATGGTCTCTGCATTTGCATTGGCGCAGCAATTTTTACATTTAAAAACTAAACAACATTCTTCTACTTAATAAGTCCCGAGGTAGAAAGACCCCAAACTCCGGGTTTTGCGGCTGGTTTTCCTTTAGGGCTGGAGCTACGGCACTGCCCAACCACAACGACTTCAAAACCTTGCATTTCTCAATATTTTTCTATGGGCAGCTCACACTTCCGTTCGGAGACAAACACAAAATATGGTATCGAAAGGATCTGAGAATTGTTTCTAGAGTAGACAATTCAATGATGACTCTAGTCATTTTCTACTTCTATGGAGCTGGGTACGGGTCATGGGGTGAGGATTGCTTTACGGCTTGTCTTTGAGTGTCGCAAGAGCGCCATCATGGCAGTCCCGCCACCGTCTTACCCGGCTTGGGTGGCTTGCTTGAGTGGGCCGGGGAGGAGCAGGGGCAGACCGCCAGTGAAGCCTCCTAGGCCCCTAGTGTTGGCTAACCGGGTCTCGAACCGACGGCTGAAGCTTGGAGGTAAGTGGCTGGCGCGCTCCGCTTGGAGAGAGGAGGCTGCAGACTGCAGTTTTCATCCAGTCCTCCCTCCCTCCCTCCCTCCCCGAGACCCAAAGACTGCCTGCAATTCCTCCTGTCTTTGCTGCTGCTTCAGTAACAGAGATTGCTCTTGAGTCGCCATTTAAGGACTATCCTGCGTTCAATCCTATGTGTAGTTAGCTTTTCAATGTCCTATTGAACGTAGTGCGATTTCTGAGTAAATGTGCATAGTAGGATTAAGATTGCTGTCTTTTTTTTTAAGGCCTAAATTACAGTGAAATCTTACTCCATTTAACTATTCTTAAGTCACGTTCAAGGTTTTGTTCACATCATGTAGTATTACTCCTTCTTTTGCACCTCATCCTGTTTCCATGTCAGCTGAGGGTAGCTATCCTACAACCTCTTGCAGTGAATCTTGAAGAGTACTTTGGTAAAGCACAAATAGGCCACATGGCTGCTACAATAGATTCTTACAATGGTGTAGATGCCTGTAGAAGAGTGAGTGGTGAGAAATCAACCTTTTTTTTTTTTTGCCAGCTGCTTTGTTCCAGAAAACCAGATGTACAACTTGCTCCATAATCATTTGCACTTTACATTTACACAAGCTCACTTGGAATGCTTTTTCCTACTGTGGGAGCTTCCTGCATATTTTAATTTGGTCTCAGTGTAGCATTGTCACTGTGGTAAGAGCATCATGTGCATAGTTTCTGTAGCAAAACAGTACTGCAGCTTGCATAAGGGCATTTGAACAGGAACTAGTGCCCTGATTCAGCTAAGGGTAATCCTTACTTGTCCTGGCTGGATGAGGAATCCATGCAGGTTATTTGTTTTTGTATTTGTATTTATATACCACCTTTCTTATCCTCGGATTGCTCTTTGGATGTTACTCAAGGCAGTTTACATAGGCAGACTTGTCTAGATCCAATAGGAGCTTTACGATATTGTATATTGAATAAAAAGGTAAAGGTGACCCCTGACAATTAAGTCCAGTCGTGTCCGACTCTAGGGTGTAGTGTTCATCCCCATTTCAAAGCTGAAGAGCCAGCGTTGTCTGAAGACGCCTCCGTGGTCATGTGGCCGGCATGACTCTCCTTGCCGCAGCGCGTAGCATGCGGCTGGAACACGGAGCGCTGTTTACCTTCCTGCAAGCGGTACCTATTTATCTATTCGCATTAACATGCTTTGGAACTGCTAGGTTGGCAGGAGCTGGCCAAGCAACGAGAGCTCACCCCGTCGCGGATTCGAACTGCCAACCTTTCGATCGACAGCTCATGGTTCAGCAGTTTAACCCAGATGGTTCTTCCATGGTGTAGTCAACACTAGCGTGTTATGCACCTTCCTTCCTTCTCTCTCCTGAACTGTGCATGTGAAGCTGTCTTAGACTTCAGTCCTATACACACTTACCTTGGAGTAAGCCCCATTGAATAGAATGGAACTTACTTCTGAGCAGAGATGCATAGGATTACAGTGTGATAAATGCAGTAATTGCACCAGCCAGCTATTTAGGAGAAGGAACAGAGGCTGGATTTTGTTATCCCCTAAAAATAGCTGATCAACCACATGATTACTGCTTTTTTAACATGGTTTTGTGTATGCTCAGTGGCTGCTGTATGTGTGTATAGTTCAGGGGTGCCCAAACCTGCTTAACGTAAGAGCCACATACAATAAACTTCAGATGTTTGAAAGCTGCAATATTTAAGAAGCATTTAAATTCTTAAATATATATTTACTCACCATGAACATTAAACTTATGTTTTAATCCAGTGAACTTTAAGTTTACCTGGTAAATAATTATAAGCTTGAGTTTACCAGGTGAATAATTATAAGCTTGATTTTTTTTTTTGCCTTTTATATTAATTGTGATGCAAAAAGGAGCTCAGCCAACATATTTGTGCGAGCCCCACATGATATGTCAAAGAGCCACATGTGGCTCCGGTTTGGCCACCCCTGGTATAATTGGAGTGGGGTTATCTTTTGTCCTTTTGAGAATAGAGCTATTAGAGTTCAAAGATTTGCATATGCAGCCTGGGGCCAATTGCTTCGTGATCCCTTATGAACGAGTCTTGGGTCTCTAATATACTTAAAGCTCTTCAATGAGGGTTATATCATGCTTTTATGCTGCTGTTGCATTCAGCTACGCCAGCAGGCTTCATCTGTGGCAAATAGCCAGAGGGAATAAATTCCATAGCTGGAGCATAGTAGAGCATACTTATTGTTCCCTCAGTATTTATAAAACTAGAATAAGGGGGAAAACCATGTGTGGATATCGTAAATATTCTCCCTGGCTGCCAGAGGAAAGGAATTGTTTCCTTGTGTTCAAGGTTATTTACGTAGGCAGAATTGCAATAAATATAGTCTCCTAGGGAATCCAAAACTTGATTCAGGCTTCTGAGAACCTTGATTTTATTTTATTAAAAAATGGTTGTATGTTGACTGAAATACATTTGAAAACATTTTCAAAAAGCTTCGGTGGTCAGGTGCTCTAGATCCTGTGTTGCCTTATTTCTCTCTCAAGGCTTCCCTTTCTCTTCTTCCACCCACAACTCCACATATTTTCCCTTTGCACTGTTCCTTGTGGAAAAAAATCCAAATGCTGCACGAATTCTAACAGAAATAAAACAGAAGTAATGAATTGAGCTGCTGGATGCAAAATAAACATCCTTGCATTCAAGTCTGGTTATAGTAACCAGAATTTGTAGTAACCAGAATAGCTCAGAATTTGACTTTCCCTGGTGGAAAACCTCCATTTTAGACGTATTATTTGCAGAAAATGGAAAGTACAGTTTAACATACAGTGATTCATGCATCCCAACCCTAGTTTGCATGAACTGTACATTAGAACAAAAACTTTGGCTTGAGCTTTCAAACATACAGTAGGCAAACTGTGGTTTAGAACTGCTTGTCTGCTTTCTCCAGCTGCCCAGCACTGTGGTTACTAGCTGCAGTACCTTTCGAGGTAGAGCAACAGCTCCAGTAACTGTGGTCTGTCAATTCAGGCATCATAATCAAACCATACTCAGCACAGACCAATGACTTGCAAACCACGGTTTCCAATTGCAGTTTGCCAAATAATTGCAAGCCAGCATCTCACCAAACCGTAGTTGAGCATGATGTCTGAATTAAGCCACTGACATCTTGTAAAGATGCTTATTCCTTGCATGAGGAATTGTATGGATCTCAAAAAAGAGACTTGCGTTTGTTGGATGCTTTGAAAGTGGCCATCTACCTGGGGTGCTAACAACTCCATTGAGATGAGTAGATAGATATATGAGCAGAGGCTGGCAGATTGATACAACTCTTATATTCTGGCTTCTTGACATACACAGTTTTGTATAACTACAAGTATTGGGAATAATAATTGTGACATTTCCAGGAAGCTTTATCTTCTTCGATTAAAGATGGAATAGTAAATAATGTTGAGAATGACTATCATTTCTATCTTTCCTGTTCCATCTCATTATACAATAGGGTTGAACTGGTCACTATATATACTCCTGAGTAATGGCAGTTTTCTTTCCTTACAGAGGCAACGTGCATCACGGAAATGTCATTGATGATGGCCTGTTGGAAACAGAACGAGTTCAGCGATGCAGTGTGTGCCAAGGAGATCCAAACATTCTTAGACTGTGCAGTAAAGGCAGAAGTAATTGTTTTTTTGTGTATCTTTTGTCTGAGCTGTGGGAAAGGAGTTCCCCTAGATCAGCGCTTCCCAAACTGTGGGTCATGCAGTTGGGCCCTCCTACCCACCCTTGCGTCCGGTTGGCTCCAAATTGGAGCCCTCTAGGTGCACGTGGAGGCTGCTTCCAGCTCACGACGACCTTTGGAAGCTGCTTCTGCATCATGCCAGGCCCAGGATGGCCTCTAGAGGGCTCTGTGGGCCTCAGAACGCCTCTGGAAGTGGCTTTCGGGTCACTTCCGGTTTCTGGTCACATCTGGAGGCCTTCTGAGGCAGAAGGACGAGGTGGGTTGCGGTGGTGGTAGATTTGAGGACCGCTGCCCTAGATAGTGAATCCATTATGAGTTAATCATTGTCTATATTTGTATTACCTGACCATAGGAGTGAGCTCATGTGTTTAAATTGCACAGTATTTGCTGTTATCTGAAGATAACCTGAATGTGTGAAACTGGTAGTGTTGGTCTCAATTTGCTAAGTTACTGGAGAACATTGGGGTGCCCAGTAAAATGCAAAATGGCAGCCAGGATGATCTGTGAATAAAAAGGTAATGTGCTGTAGTTGAATGTTTGAACTTGCCTTAAGAGCCATGATAGATTTGCCAGATGTCAGCTGTCATTTAAGCCATTAGTTTTAAGTTATGTCGAAGTCACTACAAAACCATCAAGCTTTAAAGGAGTGGTTGTGCTTGGCCAGTATACTGTATTTTGCCTGCATCTTTTTAAAATTACAGGTGTGGAAGGTGTAATAGCTTCTGCAGTGATGGGAGCATATGATTTCTATTTTTTTGAAGCTCTTCTCCCGCTTTTAAACACAAGTTTCAAAGCAACTTACAGAAAAAGGAATAACAGGATCAAAATGTACAATCAAAACCGAAAATACTAGGAAAACGCCAGTTAAAGATGGCAGACGTTAAAGAGTTTAGTAACTTTTTGCTGTTTTATGTACGTTGCATTTTTTAATTGTATGAGCATCAAGTTGGAGTAAAAGTCGGTTATAAATATTACGACTTTTTTCTTTCAACGAGGATAAAGGTATAACTGTACTGTCTTTTGCATAACATGTTCTTGAACATGACATGGATAGCGAGTTCAGTCTGTGCTTAACCCAAGTCCTGCCCCTGAGCACTGCTCCACACGTTTTTGTGGGTGAATAGGTACTGGGTTTGTTATATCTATAACACTGGAGAAATGTAAGTTTGAAACCAGGATTTGATTCTGGTTTGTATATTGTAGTTAACATGTTAACACATGGAGCTGTGGTTTAACAAGCCAGGATTTCTTCATGCACAAGGTGAGGTGGGAGCATGTAGGTGTGGCGCCCCCTCAGTGTGTATTCCCAATCAAAATTGGGCCATTGTTTCTTTTGAAAGAGAGCTATGGTGTTTGTCTTGTATGAAATCTCATGTAAACAAGTTATATCTGGCTGCTTTTTTGTAGCAATATGTTCAAGTGAAAAAGAAAAAAAACACAAATTGGATAGAAAATTGGATCTCGCAATAGTTGTTGTATGTACAAGGATGTAGTGGGTATTACCTGATAAGAAAAAGGGACAGAATCATCTACTCTAGTTTGTGTAGGAGGAGTAGGAATTTTTTTTATGTCACTTGGGCATAGGCACTGAATGCAAGGTTTTTTTGCTAAAATAATAGAAAAAGACCTGCATCTTGTGTGTTTTACAGTGAGGGGCCTAAGCACTGCTCCTAGCTTGCAATTTATGGCCCAATCCTATTCGAGCCTTATGCCGCCGGACTGAGTATTCCAGCAGCATAAGGCACTTTACGGCTGTCGCAAAATGCAACATGCCGTTCTGCACAGACTATTATAGTTGTAGAACAAAGCAAGGATGTGTGTTAGATTGGGAGATAAGGGCTCTTACTCCTGCCTTTGCTATCTGATGAAGCAGTAATGGAATTGTAAAAAGGTAGGCCACCTGTGACACAAGGGCATTTTGGGCTGTGTGGAATATGTGACTGCAATCGAATATCAATAATAATAATAATATTTTTTAAGAAATTTACGTATATAAATATACTTATTTATATTTCTAATTTGTAAGAAATATACGTATTTGTGAATCTTTTGTTCATATAAAGTGGTTTACATAGCACACTAAAGATGACCCCCTGTCCCCAAAGGGACTCGTACTTTTTTCCTTTCAGAAAAAGATAGCAAGGGAGACACCAGCAAATAGCAGCTGGAAAATCTGCCATGCTAAGGTGAATAGGGACATTTGCTCTCCCCCCTGCTAAATATAAGAGAGTCACTACTTTAAAGTTGCTTCTTAGCCCAGTTAGTAGTGGCAGATCATAGTGGACCAACCCTCCTAAAATTATGTCATGTAAAGTACTCATCTGTTACCCATTTGTGCAGCCATCATTTGCATTGTGTGGAAGTGACATGTGACAGCCACCCCTACCCCCACCCCCATGTGTCATCATATCATAAGTTGGAAGCAGCCATGAGGATATGTGAAAATCAAAACACGTTTGGAGAAGGAATAGATTGCTGTAACTGTGATCAAAAGAACAGACACTGTGCCCTTGACAGTGGTCCTTTAACTCTAAGGAAAACAATGACAATTTAGTCTAGCTGCTTCTAAGCAAAATTGTTTTTTACACACACTTCATGGTCATGTTGCCAAGTCTTCTGTTTTGTCAGTTACACTTCTGAGAAAAATATGATCCTCCCTTGTTGCTGTGCAAGAAACCCATATCAACAGGAAACTGACTAGACACAAAGTGCAACCAAGTACATTTAGATGTCTCAAGGATATACTGTCCTTCTATTCCTAGGAACAGATAGTAAAAATCCAATTTCCTTGCCTTTGCTGCAATGATTGTTCTGGTTAATTTTCACCATTTCAGATCAAAATGTAATCACAGGCTTCTGTATGAACCAACTTGGCTTGTCATGGTTGTCTCTGAATGTCCAAAAGGGTATTCCTTTAGTGATGCCTGTATCACTGGAACTACTCCTGGGATTTCCACATAAACTGAATAAGTATAGAAAATTATTTGTTTTCTTTTCAGGCAGAACGGAAGGAGAAAATTGTACTAGAATCACTGGGCCAGTCGGGAAACCTTGATGCGAAACAAATCAACAAACTACTAAATCGTTTTCCAAACAACACACGTGGTTATTAAAGAGACTTGCTTCTCCAAGTGACTGGACATCAGCAGCTGGAATTGGGCTATGTTTGGAGATAGGCCCGACTTGTTTGCTTTTGCACTTGAAGTTAAAGGTGTCTACAGCATTTTGTAGAGGTTTTGACTAAACGCTTTTGTCAGTGATGACGTGGGAGGCCAACTGCAGGAGGAGGACATTCCCTCTGCTATGGGGCTCCCAATTTATGTCAAACTACCAGTATGTCAAAGTCAAATTGGTATCTTAAGCCAGGTTCAGACTGCAAGAATGCTACATCACAGTGGGAACGCTTATACATATGCACTGAGGTTGCATGTAATTTTAATTAAAGTATTCTACTGGTTATTTATGTTTTGATATTCTGCACAAAGTGTTTAGTGAGTAGATTACAGTTGCCTATTCCAAATAGCCTTTATTATTGTGTCTTTTCTCTGATTTTTGAGATTTTGGATGCTATACACAACTTGTTTACATAACGATATATGAATAGTTTTTATATAAAACGTGTTGTCATTGGTCCTAGTGTCCCTCAAGAAGGCAACATGCTGAAATATATTGGGCATATTACAATTGAACAAGTAACTATTGAGGCTTTGCCTTCCCACTCTTTTTCTTTTCTTTTTTTGCTTCCAGACCCTTTTATGCTGTGGGAAAGCCAACCCTTTTTCTCCTCCTGCTTAGCCCAGTCTCCGCTAAGAGGTACCCAACCAAAGGGAAGGTACAGTGCATCTCTGCACTTCCATCCTGCAGTTCGGGGGGGGGGGGGCAGTCACAGAGGCCTCCTCAAGGAAAGGGAACATTTGTTCCCTTGCATCGGGGCTGCATTGTGCATTGAGGCTGCATCAGTGTTGGAAAGGTGTATAGGATTGAGCCCCCAATTGGGTAACACTTTAGATAAAACTGTGACGATCGACCTATAGGATTCTATAGGGTGCCACCTGGAATTCAGTTGGGGGGAACTTGAACGTTACAGTTGAGTATTGTACAGCTTATTGCTGGGGGGGGGGGGGAATGTGTTAATGTGTATCCTGCTACATGCACATGTGTCTAAAAAAGAGATTACCAGCTCATCGCATTATTCAGGCTGGCAATTTTTGAAACAGGCTTAGGTAATACCATTGGGGTCAATGAGCAGCTCTGGAATGGTCTGTTCCTGGTCTTTCTTCTCTTCTCTTTGCAATCTATAACCAGAGCTACTTGAGGTGTGACCTATATAAAGAGTTTGTCACCCTAGCGCTTAAATTCCCTTCTTGTTCCCTTTGTCTGCTAAACATACTACAATCCACAAGGGCCTGCCAAGGTTATTTCTGCCCAGATTCCTCCCCCTTCTTGCCCCATCCCCCACTCCTCACTTCAGACTGGCAACAGTCAAGAGAGTTCCTTGCTAATTAAATGATTGCGATTCCTGGGCCAGACACACTGCAGTAGGCAACACCCAAGAGAAACCACTCCCTCCTCTTAGCAGCAGTGCCTGTAATTAATTCATCATTTAACAGAACTGCATTAGAGACTGTAGCAGGCGCTAGGGGAAGACCAATGACTGACAGGTATGCGAAGTGCACAGTGAATGCAGAAATAAGAGAAGCTGTGTCAATTCAGACAAAATGGTCACCTTGTAGGTTTTTTTTCCTTCAAAAGGAACAATGTTTTCATGCTGCAGAGCAATATGAGTATTGCCCGGCTATTAAAAAAAGGTTAATTGAAACAAAGAGGGGAGGAGAGACAGATAATAGACAGAGATAATAATGTTGACTATTTTGCCATTTGCATTCATTAGTCATATTTTCTTCTCCTACAGCGTCTGGGTGCAATCATCTATCTGGATGGAATATTGGAAAGAAATCAAATATGACTCAAAATGTATTTATTTTTACCAATTTATATCTTACCTCTTTTCAAGGTTGCTGACAACAGTTTAAGAAAAAAAGTAGGTCACATCCAGAGCTTCCTTTTTTCCTGGATGCTACCCAGTATATCTAAAAAATTAAATCAATATATAGCATATAGTCATTACAATTATTTCATGACTACAGATCCCCAGCTGTTAAAAGCTAGCCCAAACAAGAAAGTTACATGCTCCTTCCAGAAAGCATCTGCAACTAGTAACAGACTTCAGCAGAAGATAATTCAGTTCAAGTGTGAACAGCCACCAGAGACATCGCTTTATGCTTCCTGTCTGAACTGACACCACACCTAAAAGAAGTTTGGTTTTTAAGGGGCTATTTGGCATTGGTTTATTTATTTAGCTGGCATGTTTCTAACCCACTGGGCAGCCTTGCTGCTTCCAGGGTGGTTTGCAAAACATAAAAATACATAATATAGCAGAACAGTATGATCATAAAATAAATGGCAACAGAATAAAACTAGATTCACCTAAGGTTTTATAAGGCCTGGAAAAATAAAAAGGTATTTCCCTGAGAATTGGTGCCAGGTGTGCTTCTATGGGAGGGTATTTCAAAGGCAGGGTGCTACAATTGAAATTGCTGACCATCTGCCTAGCCTCTGAAGGTGAGGGCATAAAAAGAAACTTAACAAGCAAGCAAGTTTACATGTGAGACGACTGTCTTTCATGTACCTGAGTCTCAAGCTGTGTATCGTTTCAAAGGTAAGCCTCGGCACACTTACACTTGAATTTAGAAATAGTCTGGCAACCAATGCAGGTATTTTAAAACCAGCAAGATAAGTTGTTGTTTGGTTTTATATCCCACTTTTTCCCCACCGTAGGGGGGACCCAAAGCGGCTTACAAAAATTCCTATTGACTGTCCCAGTTAGTAGCCTAGCAGCTGAATTGTAACTACTGTATTTGCAGTTTCTGAGCAGTATTCAAAGGCAGCTCCATGTACAACACATCGCACTATTCTGACTGGAGGTTACCAAAGCATGGATAACTATCGCCAGGTTCTTTCTATCCAGGAAGTATTTTACCTGGTGGAAGGTACTCCATGCCACAGTGCCAAAGCTGGCTCATGCAGGAACACTCAGACTGCAAACTTGATCCCTTGGGAGAATGCAACAGGGTGCATTCAGAACAGGGTGAACACTCCCTGTCAGGCAGGCAGTCTACTCACCAATCGCACCCCATCTGTTCACGCTGAGCTTCAATTTATTGGCCTTCAGCTGAGCCATTACCAATCCCATCCTCCAATTCAGCACTTCTACTGCCTTGCCTGAGGCAGATGAAAAGGAGAAATAAAACTGTGTGCCATCAGCATGCTGCTGCTACTACCACACTCCAAATCCTCAGGCTGACTTCACGCGGTGGTTTTGTGTAGGTGTTGAAAAGAATGGGAGGCAAGATGGGGCCCCATTGCGTGAATGCTGTGGAGCCACACGGTAGTTTCAAAATGCCATCTTGTAAGGCACCAGATCAGGTGTCTCAAATTGGGTCTCCAAGCAGCTATACATGTCCAAGCAGCTATACAGCACACATGTCCAGTGCCAATCTCCTGTGCCATCCACAGCCTGGACCATCAGCAAGCTGTAGAGATTTACTGGTAATCCTACAACCCTCTGAGAACTGTCAGCTGACCCCATAGCTCAATGAAACTCTTGTCTTGAGGCCAGTCTGGGTGCCTGAGCAACTTATCAGAGTAAGGAACTAGACCTGCCCTGCCTCTGCTTGACTTTCTTGGTACTTGACCTCAGCCTACCCCTGACTATGCCTTCAGGCTCCAGCCCTGTGCTTGACAACAAGCATGTCTTTGACTCTGGTCCATCTTCTATTGCTCCTCCTCCTCTTTTCACTTCTTGCCTGCTTTTCACTTCTTGCCTGCTCATGTCTGAACTGGACCTCCCTACCACAGCCAGTTCTGACCTCTAGCCGTGACAAATCTTTGGAACTGGGTCTCCAGAAAGGAACAGCCGCTGAGCCACAGCATCCCCAGTCCTCAACCCAGACAGCCTAGCCAGAATACCACGACTGAAGGTATCAAATGCTGCCAAGTAATCCAGGAAAATGAGCAGGACCTCACTCGCCCAGTCTTTCTCCTAGCATTAGGGAAACAAAGGCAGCCTCGGTGAACCTGGGCCTGAATCTAGACTGAAATGGATTCAGATAATCCATCTTATCCAAGAGTGCCTGGAGTCCTGTTTGAGCACCAGGAAAGGGGATATTTTACAACTGCCCAATAGTTGGCACAATCCTGAGTCCAAGGAGGGCTTCTTTATAATAGCCTCACAAGCACCGATTGGGACTGCCCCCTTTCATAATGAAACATTGACTACCTGCTAGGCCCAGCCAGTCAATCCCCCTTGCTAAATGGTGAGCAAAGGAAAGGTAGGCCGCACTCCTCCAAGCACCTTGGCCACATGCGCAGGATGCTTCACCTGAAATGCAGCCATCAGAACAGGACTATATGGAGTTCTCAACACATTCATAGACTGAACTACAAGACTAGTGGCACCCAAGGCACGGCCAAATGTAAGTGATTTTGTCTTCAAAGCACTTGGAATGAAGCCCATACTGGGTCTCTGGGGATTCTTGAATATCATTTTGTGTGCCAAACTGGGAAAGGCCTAAAGTCACTCAGAAATTAGTGGGACAGCTCAGACTGTCCTCCAAATACTCACCACATTCTGCACCTGAATCAGCGGCATCTCATAATCAACAATAGTCAAGGCTGCACAAATGTCTACCAGGTTCAGCAGGGTACAATTACCTCTCTTACAGCACAATCCTGTCTATTTTCTAAGGTGTCACAATTATGTCAGGAAGCATGTTTGTGGCACCCAGAGAGTAAGTGGTGCTGGCAGAAAGGCCTGCGCTGCTCCGCCGGTACCATGGGGCAGATGGATGCTGTGGCGGAGAGGTTACTTCCTGTGGCGCAGTGGAGGGGCGGGGGAGGGTGGAATTGGTTGGCCGGGCCCAGGAAGGGGGACGGATCAGCAGCGACCTCCGCCATATCCTATCCCCCTTCCTGGGCCTGTTGGCCTCTCGAATGTGCGCCAGCAAAATAGCTGGCGCACATTCAAGTGAAGCCATTGGGGCGACTGGGGCTCTACTTGGGGTAAAGGGACAAATGTCCCATTACCTGGAGGAGGCCTCTGGCTCCGCCGGCGCAGACCCCATCCTGCACAGGATGTGACAGGCATCTTACTTGCACCGCCGCATCCAGCTAGACAGGATTGGGCTGTTAATCGCTTGGTGAAAGAGTGTTGACCAGGGCCACAAATACAGTCGGTGCCATGGTCAAGGAGGTCAAACATCAGATTGGCACAGTTCTAGAAAAATGAATGATATCCAGAGGAGCCTGGAGCTGGAAAACAACCACTCAGTAACATTCCCATGATGCTGGGCTAGAACTGGGTGAAGAGCCATCTGGGGCATCTATACCTAGAATAATATGTTGTTGTTTTAAATAAGGGCTAAACTACTGCAGATTTAAACTTTTCTGGCACTCTTCCCTCCCAGAACGAGTCATTGATAACCTCTGTCAACAGTATGTCTGGATTCTTACAGCTGCAAGCAGCTGCCCTCGTGCTCCCTAACACACCTTGTAATACAGCAGGCAAGGTTTAAACATTGGCTTTTTTCAGTGGACAGGTAGGGCCCCTGGATTCCTCCGATTCACATTCTGCATTATGACAAAATTATGACAACCAGACAAAATTACTCGTTTGATTTGGGGACGGCTAAATGGGTTGCAAACTCCTCACAGTGGGTGTTGGATGCCTCGGTCTCTACGTTGGGATTACAGGGGTTCATCAGGCCATTGATCACCCCAAATAGCACTACTGGATGACATTAGATACAATGGCAGCAAAAAAGGAGGGTTTTTTCCCTACTACATAGTCTTTTAAAAACAATCCGTGCTGCCATTGGTCTGTTTCAGCACAAGCTGCACCATGTCACCTGAAGTCTAGTTGCCTCTCTCCTGCTTCATTCACTTCAGGTTCTCTGAAAACGTGAGACGCTGTATCAAAGCATTCCTTCCTTGATGGTTCAACTGCACGGAGTTACCAGCAGCATCTGATATATGCAGTGGTCTTCAACCTTTTTCGTGCCACGACCCCAATAAATAACGAGGCTGGGGACCCACCATTGATCCCCCCCTCCCAGGACCCAATCTGCCCCCCTCCGCCCCTGTTGCCAGCACCGGAAGCCTCATCCTGCTAAACTTGTCTGGCCCACACCACCAGTGGGGTGTGTGTGTCATTCTGGAACAGGAGAGCTGAGCCTTGGTTCCACCTCCCCAGCAAATCGAAAGAGGGAGGGGGATGAAATCCCTGTGGTGGCAGCAGCCCCCCCCCCAGCATTACCCCCCCAGCAAGCATTCTGGTTCCCATAAGTTGCCATGACCCCACAAATGAGACTTCGTGACCCCATTGGGGTCACGACCCCAAGGTTGAAGAACAGTGTGCTAGAGTCAAGGTTTGCTGTCTTAGTTTTTTTGCCTAGGAATGCAGTGAGGGTTACGAAGTCTTAGGCTGCTAGCTAGGCATGCAGAAAGCTGAGAAGCATACAGCGCTGGACAACTTCAGAGACTTGAGTAAGTTGGAAGGATAAAGTCCAGATTCCTTCTAGCTAGTCTAATCTCTTGCAAGCTGAAGCAAAGGCTTTTGCTCAGCTGGGATTTAATTGCTGTTCCTTAAGTAGAGAGCTCTGGGTTAGCACTTCTAGTTATTCAGTAAAGGTAAGGAAAATGTAACAAACGTTTCCTGGAGGAGACTCTTCAAGGGTTGACTCAGTTTGCAAAGGAGGAGGCTGGGACCAGTGAGAGATGTGTACATACCACGCCAAGGAAAGCGCACTGACAGCAAGAAAAGGAGAGGGAACAGATGGGGAGAAAGCCAAGAATAGGGGGAGGTTCAGAAAAAAGAAGAGGTGTGGAACTAGCCTGGAAATCTGAAGGCTGCCTGCCCGTCTACACTTGCCTATTGTAACTTGCCCAGCTGGTTCAGAAGTCCTGGATCATATTCTATTTTCTTGCTTTGGGGAAGGGAACACATAAGGAAGAAAGTGTCAGGAGGAGCAGATAAAAGCAAGTATCCCAGGCTATTGCTACTGCGCCTTCTGTGCATTTTCTTCTGGTTTGCTCCCTGCCTTGCATAAAGATGACAGAAGCCTCCTGGACTGGTTCCTGTGAAGCCAATGGGAGGGGGACAGAGGAGGAGCAGGAGGCAGAGGAGAAGCTCCGCAGCCCTCGAGAGAAAATGTAAAGCATGAAGAAACAGCTCATCGTTTGCTGAAGGATGGCGTTCCTCCAAGTGTTGCTGCTGCTGCATTCGTTCCCCTCGCTTGGATCTGTGAAGGTAGGAAATTTTCATCTGCCTAGAAACAGCACCACTTGGCTCTTTATCATCCTCACGCAATGGACAACATTGCACCTGTGAAAATGCTCTCAGGGCTTCACATGTGGCCTCGGAGAGGGGTGGTAATGGTGGTGAGGTAGAGGAACAGTTCTGTATTTTCTTTTGCATACTGAGAGAACCGCAGAAGTCAAGGGACTCCCAGTCATTTTTGCTGGGTTTTGTAGACTGTCTTTTCTAGTATTCCAAGCGTTGCCGCAGAGATTCTCTGTCCAATACTGATTGCTTGCTTGTTCAGGAATGGCCATGTGGTCGGGAAGTAGAAGATTAACATCTGGTCTGTTAGTGCTTAGAATGGCAAAAGAGGTCTAGCTTGACTTTTTCCCTTTTCACAAGGACAAGTTCATAAGAAAACATAGCAAAGGAGGGTGTTGCTCTCCAGCAGACTGAATTTGCAGCATCTTCATTCATGCTGGGCTGAGGCAGGACTCCCTTCATTAAGACCATCCTACATGCAAGTTAGTACATAGCTTTGAATGCAAATTTCCTGGCTCTCTCTTCTGTTCCTTGCAGCAGATTCCCTTTACAAGATCAAGATGCATTTTTTTTTTTTGGGCCTTGGTTTGTACAAATCTATATTATTACAACACAACTTGTTCCCATTATGGAGGGCACCAAGAACTTCAGACTTGTAGGCAAAAAGTAGTATATCCATGGAAAAATCTCAACATTTGGCTATTAAGCACTCAGCTCTTCAACAAGTGGTGTGGAGCCCAGGTTGCCAGTCCAGTGTGTCACCTCTCTTATGAATGAAAGAGAGCACTGGAGACTGCTGGGGTCTTCATAATGTGTATATTTACAAACGAAGAGCTGTTGGAAGCAAACTGATTCCTGGAGGCAGCAGCACTGCTAATCCTCCTTCAGGTTGCCTAAAGGCTGATCTACACGACAGCGTCGCGGAGCATTTTTGTAATCCGGCGGAGCCGCCGGACCTCCGCCCCACTGCCGCGTACTCCAAGTCGAGTGCTCTATTTTTTAGGGGGCGTACGGCAGAGCTTGGAGGTGGCTCGCGGAGCTGCTGCAGCCTACCAATCACAGAGGGGGGGGGAAGAGTTTAACCAATCACAACTGCACTTTCTTAGGAAGGTGGGACAACATGAGGGGTAACAGGCTTGAAGACACTCCCCCCGCTTCCAGTGCGGAGGCGCCAGGCAGAGGCGACGGCGGAGCCGCAACGCTGTCGTGTAGATCAGCCTAAGAGAGCATCTGCACCACAAAGTGCTTTGTTTTCAGTCAAGAATAGCTTTCTTCCCTGCCCTCCAGGACTCCAAATTCAAACTGACACTCTCCAGATTCTGGTAGATGTCAGGTTCCCAAATCTGGAGAGAGATTCTGGGCCATTAAATACAATTTAGTCATCCTTGAGCACCCATGTTAGGCAAAATCCGTAACAATAGGAACATTCATGCATTGCTATCAAGACAGCCAAACGCCACTAACCTACCAGTCAAAACACAGAAATAATGGGATTTGTTCTTCATGCAATTAAAAAAAAAAAGGATGTGCATGCTATTACTTCTACAAAACCAATCTGGTGTTTTGGAATGCTTTGATTCTCGCCCAGTAGACTTCAAGGGGCTGGCTGTTTGGGTGAATGATTTTAGGGTAGTTCAATTATTGGAAGGATTGTCTCAGCAAATAGAATTGTGGGAATTGGAGGGTCGATGGGCAGAAAAGACGTCAATCCTGAGTGAGACTGGTCCAGAGCCTGTCATTGAAATGCTACAATTCTATGCATACTTACTTGGGAGTAAGACTTATTGAACTCAGTGGCATTTACTTCCAACTAAACATGCATAGGCTTGGACTGTACGTGGTATGTTTTTCACTTCTCGAAAGAGAGGGAGGCAGAAGGGAAACTAAGAGAGGAAACGCTGCAGGTGAGGTCCAAATGACACTTTTGTGCTCCAAATTATAAATTTTGCTCCATAAAAACATGAGAGGAGTCATGCTGGAAAAGACCAAGGAGCCAGCTAGTCCAACCAACCAGATGGTTCTGGGAGGCCCACAAGCAGGAATCTGTACCCCAGCAGCAGCTGGTATGCAGATACGTGCTGCTCCAGCAGCTGGAGATTCCACTTATCTATTCTAGCCAAAAGCTTTTGACAGACTCAGTGTACAGTATATGTAAAAGTTGGGATTTCCCCCCCCCCCTCACTTTTCATTTACTGACATTGGATCTGATTTGTCAGATTTTGTTGTCTGTTCAGTCAGTTTGGAGAGGTTTATAGAAGTACTTGTATAGAAGTGGCTGCTTATGTAGAAGATCTGGAGCAACAGGACAGTGTTACACTGGGTTGTTTTTTTTTTTCTGAGGACTACTGGACTGAGTAGAAGTACAGTATATTGATTCTGGAGCTGTGATTGGTTCTTTGTCCAGTAGGTGGTGGGCACAGAGCAGAGGCTTTGCTGCATTACTGAATAGCAGCAGCAGCAGCAGCAAAAATTAAATGGAATAGGGTGGTAGTAGAAATGCGTCAGAAACAAGAAATGTGACTTCAAGCGACTGTGGTCTTCACACCTATGAGGGGCATCTGTTCAGGTTTCAGAAGGGATGAGAGAAGGCGAGTGTGGCTATGTGTATCTGTGTTTGTCAGAGAGAGAGAGAGAGAGAGAGAGAGAGAGAGAGAGAGAGAGACTTTGCCTAACATGAAATTATTAGGGAGCACTGCTGTAACATTGTGACTAACAGCACAATCCAGTGCAGATCTACTCACAAAAAATTATATTGTGTTTAATGGGATTTACTCCCAGGAAAGTGTGTATAGGATTGCACCCTAAGAGAGTGAGTTGTGAACCAGGACGTTCCCAGTTCAAATCTTCCCTCAGACACAAATCCACTGTAGGCTGCCTAGGCAAGCTGCTATCTCTCAGCCTCAGTGCCATCCATCCTCATCTCCAGTATGGGGATAATAAAACTTGCCTATCTTACAGGGTTACTGAACTACTGTGTGGAAACTGCTTTGAAGACAATGCTAGTACTAGTGGTTTGGGAGTTGGACTTAGACCTGGAAGTTCCAGTTTCAAATCCCAGCTCAGCCATGAAGCTTCCTGGGTGACCTTGGGCCAGTCATTATCTCTCAGTCTCACCTACCTCACAGGGTTGTTGTGAGCACAAAAGGAGGGGAGCAAGTATGTACACCACCTTGAGCTCCTTGAAGGAAGGGCGATCAATATAAATATGTGAAAAACACAGATGTTGCTAAATATTGTTACTGGTTTGCCTTAAAGCTGTGCCTGCTCAGGATCTCAGATTTGATGAAAGAATGTTAATGATCAGTAGGTTTTGACAACACCAGGGGGTGGGTGGGAATGTAATTGAGGGAAGAAGGGCCAAAAACCATTTGCCTGGTACACTGATTTCAATAACATTTACATCCAAGTAAATACATTTGACAGGCATGCGCTTGAAGCAAACTTGGAGAGTGCCAAGGCAAAAATGGTATTGGATCCAAGCTGACAATTGAGCTGGAGAGATTTTATCCCATTGGGTTTGTTTAGTTGTACTTGGAGGTGCTGATAAAGAACAATAACTGGAAGCTTTCTTAAGTGATCTCATAGAAGTAGGTCCTGTGCTGGAAAGGGTTGCCTTTAACAACTGCATAACTAGAAGTTTAACAGATGGTCCTGGCAGGGCAGGCCCAAGACCTCCTGACTCCTGAGGCGGTATGTGGAATGCTGCCCCCCTTACTTGATGATGTGGCAGCCTCTGCTCCTCCCACTCTCCAATGCTTTAGCTCAGCACTCTCCTCCCCTCACATTTCCCCTTCCTCTTGGTCCCCCTCTTCCTTTTCCAATCCCAGAGGGTGGAAGGAGAAGGAGGAGCAACGGAGGCAAGTAGGAAGACAGAGATGGGCGCCCTCTGCTGCCAGAGGTGACCACTTCAGTTGGCCTCATGAATGGGCCGGCTCTGGGTCCTGGGCAATTTTCTGGGTGGGCATCTGCCACTGTAGCACTATGGAAAAGAGCCCACAGAGGGCGCTAATTTATACCAGATTCCTTGGAGGCTATTCTAGGCCACTAAACCATTACTATAGTTCGGTTTATTTTATTTTATTTATTTACAATATTTTTATCCCGCCTTTCTCCCCAAAGGGACCCAGTTAGTGCAGAGCTAGAGGCCTGAGTGGAAGTGCTCTGTAGAAGCTGATCTTGAAATTCAAGACTTGAATAAAATGTAAATTGTGTATGAAACCGTTAGAAGCATGGTGACACAAAGCCAGCATTGCTACTTGAAATAGCCATGTAGGCCACCGAAGTCTGGGGCATACGTGAAGACATGCTGAGTGTGTGGGTTCTTCAGTCCTGGTGTTATATTGCAGGCTACCTGCCTGACCTCAGCTGGAGTTTGGCTGATTGCAACAATGAGGCAGGAGATCAGGTAGCTGAAGAGCATAGTGAGGTAAGTGTGCTGTGCTTTTGAAAGACAGCATGAGCAAGCAAGCTGCCATCCTCCTCGTTTAGTGGTAGCAGTCCTCCTCATATAAACTACCTAAAGCAGGCTACAATTGTGTAACATCACAGCATTGAATTCCAAAGCACAGCTCCAAACCCTGACAGAGATCCTAGTAGACGGGACACAGCCTCGGCCCACAATGGTGCCTCTCTGAAGCAGATTTGTCTCCTGCAAGTGCCTTTTGAGTAAACAGAGGACCGCTACTGTACTGCATGTGGACAGCCTCTCTTTAAATCAGAATTCGTTCCCTCTCACTCTTCTGTCCTAAATGAAGCAGACAGTCTGTGCATATCAATGGGAAGTTGCCATTATGTGAACCAAATTGCTTCAGAGTCTCCCCCACCCCTCCATCTTCTGTGTGTGGACGTGTCCATGCACATACTCTGTATATATTGAATTTTCAAGGAAGCATCTGGCATCCTGATTCATTGGAAGGAAGAGCTCCTTGGATGCCTTTGGTATTCTGCCTGATTGGTGCATGGAGGCCACTGTGGCAGGGAGGGAGGTGCCCTCTTTTCATGCCCAGTTCTCTAAAAAACGAGGAGGTAATGGCAGGCTTACCAGATCGTCGCCAGGACGGGAGCGGTCTACCCTTAAGGGGGTGGGGCGTGGGGGGCCAGAATGTGTCGCGTTCTGGCCCCCCATGCCCCGCCCCCTTAAGTGTAGACCGCTCCCGTCCCGGTGACGATCTGGTAAGCCTGGGTAATGGTTCCTGCTTTGCAGAAACTAGTGATGTGGACACAGTGTCAATTATTACTGTGATAGATACAACTAGGACTCTGTACCACGAGTGAAGCATCTTCGGGATAATGGTCATAAAAAGTACAAGGATTAAAAGGTTTTTAAAAATATTTATAAAAGCGACTTATAAGTCTTTTAAAAATGCAACGTATGCAATAAAATCCTTAAAATCTTTAAAATACAACAAAAACCATTTAAAACAAATTGCATGACGTTTCATTCATTTTGTTCCATGAATCTCATCAGATGCAGTCAGCCTGGTAACAGGCAGGAAGATGATAAAACATCGCAGTCCTGCTGTTAGTTTTTAAAAGAATTTTGGTGCGCATTTTCTGAGCTTAATTATCACCGGAAACGTCATGCAAATTGTTTTAAATTGTTTTTTTAATTGTATTTTTAAAGATTTTAAGGATTTTATTGCATACATTGCATTTTAAAAGACTTATAAGTCGCTTTTATAAATCTTTTTTAAAACCTTTTAATCCTTGTACATTTTATGACCATTATCCAGAAGATGCTTCATTCGTCGTACATTATAGCTGCTGGTCATAACAGTTTCCAATCTATTTTAACTAGGACTCTTTCACTTCAGTCACCTTGTTCCGCTTTGTGTTGCATCCTTCTCTCTCTCCCCCCCCCACAACACCGCTGCTTATTGTCATCCCCCCCCCCTCATTCCTTCCTTCCTTCCAGTTTTCCCTGCCTCCAAAGCACTTAGATGAGAACCAAGGACGGATGAGTAACCTTTCAGCAGCACATATCTTTTAGTAGTCAGCAAAGCTCCTTCTGCTCAGCAATTATTCATCTTACACAGTTCATAAGCAGAGGGGCAAATGGACGAAAGGAAGAACAAATGGCAGGCAGCCAGGGAGGGGAGGGGGTAACTCTGGTGACTAGAGTGTGCCTTCACTGAGCTCTTGCGGGAGACACAGCTTTTAAGGACGAGCCATGTTTACAGTATTTGATGGGATCTCTCTGATCGCTCTGCTTTTCTTCTTCCTCCCAGGCTCTTTTGAGATCTCAGTCCAGTCAGAACCATTTGCAGAAAGCAGGTAAGAACACGGAGACATTACTATTCTAATTATTTTTAAGGATATTTATATTCCACTTTCAACACCAACAAAAAAAGCTCACAAAATGAGTTCCATAGCTAAATAAATGGTTCCCTGATTCATTGTGACCCCGAAAGGCTCACAATCTGAAAAGATGCAGAAGAACCACCAGCAGACAGTCACTGGAAAAAGACACTCTGCTAGGGTGAAGAGGGACAGTTGCTCCCCCTGCCTTGTTAAATATAAGAGGATCACCACTTTAAAAGGTGCTTCTTTGCCCAGTTAGCAGGAGTGAATGTAGGTCTTATCATTTCCTCTAATTTAGGTGCCACCATCGTTTCTTCTAATACTGAATTTGGATGGTTAAGTGCCTATCAGCTTGGAAGCAAAATGGGGCCACCCAAAAATAATATTGTGGTTTGTATAGTCATACTCAGATGATTTTAATATAGTCATACTCAGATAACTCTCTAGGTATGCAGAGTATATTAAGAGAATTAAAAATTAAAATGAAATGGAATAAAAAATACGTTTTTAAATAAACAAACCCCAAATGGCTCAAGAAGGTCCTCTGAACTTTCAAAACCTATGAAATATTGACAGCAGTTGTGCCAGGGTGAGAGAGGGAATTAGCCTGCTTATGTCCCTATCAGCTTATATACCGGTAATCCTGGAGGTGGAGGTTGGTGTTGGGGGGATGCCCGCCAAAACAGGGAGACAACTTTCCCCCTTCAGAAATCTCTCTCTCTCTCTCTCTCTCTCTCTCTCTCTCTCTCTCTCTCTCTGTGCTATATAGTATTAAATGACTCGGATTCAGGGCAGGCTGCCAGCTCTGAACTTGTACACTGTATAATTGTATATCAAGAGGTTCCCCCCACCTGCTAAGGTCCAAGTAGCTTTATAAGGTTCCTGATCCAGGTTGGCTGGCGCCATAAACAGGAGCACTCCTGTGAGATGCTGGGAATTCACAGCAACTTTTGTTGTGGGTTCCATTTGTTCCCAACTTGGGTGGTCCTGTACCTATCAGTTTGGAAGTGAGATGGGGGTCACCTGAAAATAAGGTCAGGATTTCTGTATACTCGGAGGACTCCCCAGATGTGCAGAAGAATACTCATTTGTAGATTATAGGAAACAGAAAAAATAGAAAACCAACCACTATCCTGACAAGAACCTATTCTCAGTGACTTCCAGGAATGTGGAGGGTGTCAGCTGGAGAAAACAAATAAACCTGACACTCAATGAAAAAATAACCCTGCCACTTTGTTGTCTTGGTGTCTGTTTTCCAAACTTGTTCTCCATCTTCTTCACTACCTGTTTTGCTCTCCACCAACCCCCCTCATATTGCCATCTTGATCTTCTTGGATGCCTTTGCAGTTATGTTGGCAGCCTGTTATCAGGGCTGTATGTATTCTATGATTTCCCCAAGGACAGACTTTGGTATTTGGTAAAGGATTCAGCACTGTACAAGCCCTGCTTCTGTTCTTCAAAAAGCAAGTTTCTAGCCCTTAAGATTGTGATGGACTAGATATGATACTCTGTTATGCCAACTCAGATCATTGGCCAACCTGGCTCAAGTACTTCTGAATGACTTGCAGCTCTTCAAGGTCTCAGATACAGGTCTTTCCCATCCCTGTTTCCTGGGATCCTTTTACTGAGAGATGGCAGGAATTGAATTAGGGACTTCCTGTTTGCAAACCACATGGGCTACCACTGAGCTATATGACCTCTCTTCTAACGGTAACGGGTAACGTACAAGTTTAAAATATCAGAGACCTAAAGGCAGTAGGATTTCCAGTGTATAAGTTATACAGATCACTGAATTTAAGTTTTCATGGTGCATAGCTTGAGCAGTTTAAAACACACACAGTAAGAATATAAAAAGGTAAAGGTATCCCCTGACAATTAAGTCCAGTCGTGTCTGACTCTAGGGTGTGGTGCTCATCTCCATTTCAAAGCCGAAGAGCCAGCGTTGTCCGAAGACGCCTCCGTGGTCATGTGGCCGGCATGACTCTCCTTGCCGCAGCGCGTAGCATGCAGCTGGAACACGGAGCGCTGTTTACCTTCCCGCAAGCGGTACCTATTTATCTACTCGCATTGACATGCTTTGGAACTGCTAGGTTGGCAGGAGCTGGCCAAGCAACGAGAGCTCACCCCGTCGCGGGAATCGAATTGCCGACCTTTCGATCAACAGTTTATGGTTCAGCGGTTTAACCCGCTGCGCCACACAGCCTAATTCTATGAGCATGCTGCGCTGCCAGAACATGTGTTCTGGCAGTGCAGCATGCTTTGCAGTGATGGCAAAAGGTGATGTGCCATTCAGCGCAGCTGGGCCACCATTGCAAGAGGCGAGCAGCCATGGCTGTATGTCAGTGGCCTACCAAGAATCTCCAGTGCTGGTAAGTCAGTATGAGGAGTGGGGGAGGAGGGAAAGAACAGGGCAGTGACCAGGGCAGGGAGAGGGGCTGATCAAGGCCAGGAAGGGGGTGGTATTGGTGACAGTGGCACCACTGATATCTTATTTGCCTTCCTGGGTCCACTCAGCCGTGCGCCAGACCCAATCAGGCAGTGGAGGCTTCCTCTGGGCAAGGGAAAAAATGTTCCCTTACCTGGAGGAGACCTCCAGGACTGCCCCACTCTGCAGAATGCAGTGCGCACTCTGGTGGCGTGGCTACATCGGCAAGGAGGGTTTAGATAGGATTGAGCTGATAGATGTCGTGCAGATGGGGAGCAAACCAAAAGATAATACACTACTACACATTCAGTGGTTTTGTCCAAGCTGTTTATGGAGGCACCCTAAATTGAAATCTTATCTTCTGCTTCCAGTGTCCAGCACATGTAAGATGGATCCCTTTGGCTATTACACTGGATCTCTAACTGTGACAGTCTCTGGGCTGGCATGCTTAAACTGGTCAGACTTCCCCGATTACATTGAGCAGTATCCAAACCGGGGATTAGGGAACCATAGCTACTGCAGGAATCCAGACGGTGGAGCAACCCCTTGGTGTTTCTTCCAGCTTTCCTCGGGAGCAGTTGCCTGGGCCAACTGTGACTGTAACCAGGGTAAGTATTGGTTTTATTTCTTGATTATAATTATTTATACCCCATCCTTTGGATCCCAGGTGACTTTCAACAGTCAGCTTAAAAACTACAAAAACAATCAAAAACAATTCATTAAAAACGATTGACCACCAAATTAGAGAAATAGCAACATAATGGCCAGGGCCAGCTTTAGGCCAATCGGGCCAATTGCACCCAATCGGTCCTTGCACCTAAGGGGGGCCCACACGGGCTGAGCAACAAGGACATTCACGCAAGCACTCGTAGCTGATTCTCCTCCCCACGCCACCCCTCTTCTCCAGCAACAAGATCAGTGGCAAGTGTGGGCGGGGGCAAGCGAGAGAAGAGGACCAGCAAACATGTGGGAAGACCGCCATTGGAGGAGGAGGAGGGGGGAACCATGCAATCGAGGCTGAGATCTCATTCTGTCTCTTCTCTTCCTCCATTCCACACATACTGTAGATCTGCCTTGCCTAAGGCTCATCCCCCCCCTTTCTGCTGCCCGTCAGTGATGGGGACTCGAGTCAAATGACTCGACTCGCAAGTGTGACTTAGCCACTTTTTCCCTGACTCGTACTCGTACTCGTGACCCACTGACTCGCACTCATACTCGCACTCGTGACCCATGGGACTCGTACTTGACTTGCACTCGTGGGGGTAACGACTTGCCAATTCCAAGTCATTTTCCTTTAATGGCTGGCATCAACACAGGCAGGCAGGCAGGCGCAGTGGAGACCTCAGAGGAGGAGGGCAGCAGAGAGGGAGGGTTTTCAAGGGGGTGGGAAAGCAAGCCTGGCTCTGAGTCCTCCCCCTTTTGTTGCTGTCTGTTTGGCATTGGCCACAACTCCGAGCGCGAGGGGTGGGGAGGAGTGAGGGAAGGCAAAGCTGCCGCAGCAGTTCCTCCTCATTGACCAAAACTCCGAGCCCAAGGGATGCTTGGCTCAGCAAGGGGAAGGTGCAGGGAGGGAATAATAAATGGTTTGAATGTAGACACGCTTGTTTTACCCAAACCAGATGGGTGGTGACAAGACTGAGAGGTGAGGGAAAGGGCATAGGGGGAGCCAAGTGGGTGCTTTAAAAGTCTCAGAGGTCCACACACACACCCCACACACAGACACCCACCCACCCCATTTTCAGGGGAAAAGCCATTTTCCCCAAAGTGACTCGACTCGTGACTTGTGACTCGTGGTTTCTGGCCTTACTCGTACTCGACTCGCACTCGTGCAAAAATGACTCGCACTTGACTTGTACTTGCTCAAAAATTTTGACACTGACTCATACTCGGACTCGCACTCTTGCAAAAATGACTCGTACTCGCACTCGTGACCTAGTTACTTAGATACATCCCTGCTGCCCATCAGTATTCTCGGGCTTCCCAGGGTGTCTGAGTTGAACTCGGATCTTGCTTATATGTTGCTGTTTACTAAGAAGCTCCAGACACAACATGCACGGCTCAAGGTGTCAGGCTGGCACACACATGAGCCCGCACAGATGGCTTTTCTTGGGGCTTATATGGTTTTATCAAACTAGAATAACATTTTACATTGGATTCCTCTTCCATTGTGGTCTAAAATTTGACATTAAATCCTATATCTATAAGTTCTCCATGCTGTCTAAGTTAGCGGACCTTTGTGTTCTGCAGTCTGAAAACCTAAGATTCCAAAGAATTAAAAGAGTTACAATAATTTACCAATGCATCATTGATGGGTCCTGTCGGTTACTGCTTACAATGGTGGTAGCAACAGATGCTTTGCCTCATAATAGACCTCAAACATTATTGAGCTTTTGAAGATTCCGCTGATGTGCTTCCTGTGGCCTCTTTGTTTTGACAGGTGCTGTGCGACTGATGGAGGATGGCCAGGTGGAGTTATACTTCAATGGGATGTGGGGCACTATCTGCGGAGATCACTGGACAGACTGGGATGCCAGTGTGGTCTGCAGACAACTGGGCCTTGGGTAGGAACGTCTCATTGCAAAGTCATGGTTTCTCCATCAAAAGAACTCTCTTTGATGTTGGAGACTAGAATTCCCATGATATCCTAAAGTATTGTTGAAAACGTACGAAAAACATTTAACGCATTCCTAAACTAATATAATGAGGGCCATGATGGATATGACACTGGGAGATGTGTGATCAGATCTTTCATGGATTTTTTTTTACAGGAAAAGTAGTCACGGAAAGAGATCAGAACCATGATGTTGTGGGAGAGGTTTTTAAACTCCCCCCAGCTATTCCCCACCCCCAATTAAAATGAGGTAGCTGTATGGTACCAGCTTCAGGAGGAATGGGACTTAAATTGAGAAATTGGTGCAGGAGAAAGAGTTAATGCCCTTGTGAAGAATCTGATCGCAGAATTCTTGTGAAGAATCTGATTGCAGAATAGGCTGCCACCAACTCCCTTGTTTACCACTGATAAGATTGGAGTCAGCTTTGGGGAAAGGTTAGACTGGGGGGGGGGGGGAAATGCCATAAACCACCTTGAAAAGAAATTACTTTAACTTGGCCACCGAGACTTATAAGAATGGATGTAGACAAACCTCCCTCAATAGAATATTTTGTGGAGAGAAAGCCACCACAGAGAGGGCCCTGCTTCAGATCCCCACCAAACATGTCTGAGAGAGACCTCGAGTGTTCCCGCAGTTTTTGTATAATGGTTTTTATCTTTTGCAGAATTTGCCTTGCTCTTCTATGCTTTTACAGTGTGGTTATGGTATGGCCTCTTTAATAAATTGACCTAATAGCAATTAATGGTGTCGAAGAAGGTCTCTCTGCATAATTGTAGTTTTGTGACTTGACTTCAAGGTGGTCGTGGGGTGTAGACGGCAAAGTAATTGTTTTCTGACCAGCGGTTCAATGGAAGGGGTGGAGGCTGCAGCAAATAGGACAAAATCCTAACATTGTCCGCAATGTTCAGCTGGGTTATTGCATTTTCTCCTTTCTGTCTTAGTGAAATTGGCACAGCTCAGAGGGAAAACTATTCTGGTCTGGGGCTGATGCCCTTCCACATGTACTCTGCAAACTGTCGTGGGGATGAGAAGATGCTGTTGCAGTGCAGTTACCAAAAGATGTCCACAGCCTGCATCCAAGGAATTGCAGTGGCAAATTGTGTGCCACCTCAAGGTAACCTGAGAGTGAATGTATCAAACCTTTCAGCAACATGACAGGCAACAGGCAATTGTTTTTCCAGAGAGCTGAAGAAGGTATGGCAAAGCCACTGATACCCATGGTATGCATGCTATTTTTTTTTAATTATTATTATTTTGCCTCACTGCTATCTCTGGTTAATGAGGTTTTAGAAACAATGCCAAAATGTTTACCAAAACCAACAGTGGAATGAGAGTGTACATCACAGGCAACAGTGCTTCCTTCGTACTCCTTGCAAGTGAAAACACTCTCCATATCTTTCTTACAGTGCAGTCAGTAAAGGCCAAGATAGATGGATTGGCCACATGTGTCTCCACTATTCACATATAATGCAAGGGGGAGAGGATGGTCTAATTTTAAAATAAAAAAGAACATGCAGCTGAGGGGAGCTGAACTTCCTCCTACCTTCTCTCTGGCTGCGTTAGTTTTTCGGCTTCGAGCGCTTGAGAGCTGTTTTTCCCCCCACCTTCTATGGTGTTCTGGTCACGTTTTTTTTTCTCCTTCCAGCCCGTTCACCATGCTCGAAGTTTCAACTCCGAGCTCCAAGCTAGAAAAAATGGCGGCCTCCTGCACCAATAGGAAGGCTGCTTGCTGCAAAGGAGCTTGGGAGATGTAGTACGAGGAACAAGGAAATAATGATGGCAGCCTCATGCACCAATAGGAATATGGGAGATGTAGTGGACGGGACAAGGAGCAACAGCAGCCATTCTGATTTTGGTCATTTCCATTCAGTTTGGGAGCCCCCGGTAGCAGCGATATCAAGCATGCTAGGAACGTTACTTCCTGCTATTTCCAATTTGAAAAACAAACGCAGCCTCTGTGTGCTCCATCACTCCAGGCCCTCCAGCGTGACTCTGATACTGGAAGTGAGCTGGTCTGGGAGGCCTGCCTGGAGCAACAGGGTATACGGAGGTGAAAAGGGGAGAGTTCAGCTCCCCTCACCAACACATCCCTCTTGTAAAATCAGAGCCCTCCCCAGACCTCCACACACAGAGACTTTATGTGTGAATTTGAAGACGCATTGTAAGCCAGGGCCTCCCAGTCAGGCCCTGGCTTACATCTGCCATCAGGACTGAGCCAGACAGTTTACTAGTGGCGTAGCTGGCCTGTCGGCTGCTTGGGGCGGTGATGTCCCGACGTCACATGCCATCGTGACATCACTTCTGCCACCAATGCTGCCTCCTCCTCAGGTTTCCTCATGAGGAAACCCAAAGAGGAGGCGGTGGCTTTGCAATCGGGCTACCATCCCCCTTCCTTCTCCCTTGGAGGTGCCTCCAAGGGAGAAGAAAGAGGGGGGGCACCAGCCTGATCACAAAGCTTCCACCATCTCCTTTTCAGGTTTCCTTGCGAGCAAGCAGTAGCATAGCAACCGGTGAGCACCCCCTCAGGCAGTGGAGCCCGGAGCGGCCCGCACCAGCCGCTTCACGATTGCTACGCTACTGCTTTCATCTGCCTGCAAGTATCAAATGCTGTCTTAACCAAGCTAGGAAGGCTTACCACCTGTAAGTGACTCAATTTGTCAGGACTTGAACAGGGAAATGGTCTCTCTTACCCCAGGGAGTTAAGATTATTTTTAATGCATAGGACTAGTAGTCAAAAGCAGCCCATTTGGGAAGAGACAATTCCTGTTCTGTCCTCATGATGGAGCTTGATATTTCCCCCTTACCCCTTTTATTAGCCCACTGGATATATTAGGAACAGAGCCCCTTAAATAATGAGATGTGGCAGGAATTAAGGGGAGGATACCTTGTCGTGACTGAAAGATTGCTATCTTTGATCATCAGGGCTCTTCTTTTCCCTCCTGACCTTTTGATGTTGTCTTCCTTGTCTTCTCACCCTTTCCTGAAGAGCAGGTATCGGGTCTCCGCTTCGTCTGGTGGGTGGAAAGAAGAGGTTTGAGGGACGAGTGGAAGTCTACCATGATGGCCACTGGGGCACTATCTGCGATGACCAGTGGGATGACAAGGATGCTGAGGTGGTTTGCAGACATCTGGGCCTCAGGTAAATTCATCATGTGGTCCTCTTTGGGGACACCTTGATGAATGCAGAATTGTCATACTGAATCACATTAAAATTAATGTGTTTTTTTTTAATTATTGATCCTCACAATGTGTATGTTTATCTTTTCCCCAGTGGAACTCCAAAGGCGGTGTCTTGGGCTCACTTTGGGCAGGGCTCAGGCCCAATCCTCTTGGATGAAATGGAGTGCTCAGGGAATGAATTTTTACTGGACCAGTGCAAGAAAAGTAACTGGGGAGAGCACAACTGTGACCACATTGAAGATGCAGGGGTGACCTGTGACCCTTTTGCAGGTATGCATCTCTCTGGCACCCATGAATATGCAGCCCCCTGGATGCAGACTCTCATGAGCCCCTTCTCTTGAACCTTGTTCTCACTGAGATGGCAAACCTGTGTCTGTAGTATCCGTAGTGTACAACTTGAGACTGCAACTAGTGGTTCCCATGGTGGAATATGAATTCCCTGTAACTAAAAAAAACTAGCATGTCAGGTAGAAAGGTTATGTCTTAGTCTTTTCCCTGTTATGCTAGTTTTCTATGTGCAGATACATTTATTCATTTTGTAGAGAACCATTCAACCATGTGAGCCTCCACTTGCAGTCTATAATGATTACAGTACTGGAAACTAGTTTTACAGTCTCACTGAGGTCTGCACCTGGGTCCCAAAAGTTACAATCTGCTCCCTTCACTGGCCTATGATCCTTACGGCCCAATCCTATTGGCCATTTACACCGACGGAACACTTAAGCGAGTGGAGTGCATGCACAATCACAGAGGAGGCTGCTGCTATTTTCCATAGACTACGACGGGGGCAGTTCTGCCTCCCCTCACTGCACATCCCTGGTGTGTGTGTGAGTGTGCGCATGTGCTCATGTGTCATTTTCTTGATTCCAACCTCATGATTAAAATATGAGTGGGGGATGTTTCACTTCAAATGCCAAAAATGTCTAAGACTGCACTTTCTTGGTCTTTTCCCAGTTCTTTATTCACTTTTTTCACTTTTATTCACTTTTTTATTACAACTCCAAGTAAATACATATAATAAGCTGTTCCAACAGATGAAGAACTGCAATAAATATATTGTTCATGTAAGCCCCATTGATTTCCAATGGGAAGAAGCCACATGCTTAAATCTCTCCCACTGAAATCAATAGGAATTAATTTTTTTAAAACTTAGGCTGGATCATACCCACTGGGTTTTTTAATACCAAATTCTACATTTAAAAAAATCTTCCATGGTGTTTGGGGCAATTGTGATAGCTGAGATTTCAACACTTCACAGCCTTACTCTGTAGTAGAATGTTTCAATCCAACTCAGTAAGTGCATGAGATTATTATTGTCAAGAGACATTTCTTAAAAGGTGTGATATTCACCTCTAGGCAAATACCCTCTCTTCACCTTCTTCTCTATTCTGTTTTCACTTCTATTCACCTTCTTCTCTCAAGAAGATAGAGTGGGAGCTTCCTGGCTGATCACTTGTCTGTCTGTATCTCTCTCATCCAAGCAGAAGGTTCTATCCGACTGGCAGGGGGCAACAACCCAAATGAAGGGAGAGTGGAAGTTTACCACAATGGAGGCTGGGGATGTGTGTGTGATGATGGCTGGACAGGTGTCAATGCCCAGGTGGCCTGCAGGCAGCTGGGTTTCAGGTAAATCAAAAGTCTAGAGGGGGGGGAAATATTATAAGGGGATGCAAGGTTATCCAAATGCACCAGATGTGAAACTGGCAAATCATGGTTTAGAATTGTTTCTGATTTTGTTTTCCATCCATTCTCAGCACTAAGCTTCCTCTCATCCCCATGGTCCAGCAGCCCCTGGGGGTGAAATAATGGTTGCAACTATGTCTTCTCAATTAGGACAATATGTCAAAACCATGGTTAGCAAAAACCATGGTTTGCAAACTCTCTGCATACCATAGTTTCTGACTCTGGTCTGCTAGGTTTTTTTTCAACCATGACTTGCCAGCCAAACTTCCTTAACTGTAGTTAGGCATGACATCAAAAGCCAGGTGGTGGATAAAAGCTGACATAAGCACTTTCACACCCACAGCAATAGGAAAACTTTGTGCTACTAATGGATCACCATCAGTAAAGAAAGCAAAGAGTAGAAAATTGTGGATATGGTGTAGATTTTCTTCTTTGCAAAATGTTGAAATACCAACAAGAATATACCGTAATTCAAAACTATGTAAAATCTTATAAACAAATGTTAGGTCATAGAAAGATTGGTCAATTTTTATGAAAATTGACATAAATCCAAATATGATCAATAATGAAAGTGTTTATTGTTATACTATCAATGTACCCAGCACTTTACACAATAACATAAGCAAAAAAGACACATTGCTGCTTCAGCTTACAATTCAAAGGAGGGGAAGGAAGAGAGGCAAGGGTACCAAGAGATTAATCAATGTAATATCTATTCTATTCTGTTTTATTCTATTATATTTTTAGTCCCAGCAGGCCCAAACAGATATGTTGATTTGTTGAGTTGAATTTAAAGGGAAATACAGTAATTCTTCTCCCTGTTCATTTTTTTTCTTTTCTGTGTATAAACTGCCTAACAAAGTACATATAAATGAGATCATAAAGAAGTGTATCTGAAGAATCCTACCACCATGAAAGCTTATCCTTTATTTTAGATTTTGGGTCCTCTCCCTACCTTCTTGGAAATATGAAGAAGGTAGTTTATGTGAATACTTCATGTGAAGTAGCTCATCTGCTTTCCGACTGAAATTGTTCTCCAGTTTTGCATTTATGGGTTCAGAAGAATATTCACCCACATTTCACTGTTGTTTTATATCGCCCTTCCTCCAAGCTCAGGGTGTGGTGTACATAGTTGCTCCCCTCCTTTTGTCCTCACAACAACCCTGTGAGGTAGGTGAGGCTGATAGTGACTGGCCCAAGGTCACCCAGGAAACTTCATGGCTGAGCTGGGATTTGAACCTGGATCTTCCCAGTTGAGCCCTAGCTAGTTTTAGGCTGCTATTCTGCGAAGGAGGCTCTAAGAATGGGATCTATCAAACATCTTTGCTTCTTTCTTCTAGGGGCCCGGCGAGGCTGGCATCCGCAGGGGAATTTGCTTCTGGTCAAGGCTTCATCTTGCTGGATGATGTCGCTTGCACAGGCACCGAACTGTCTCTGTTTGACTGCCCCCATAGCAACTGGGGCCAGCACGACTGCTCACATGAAGAGGATGTGGGAATCCACTGTTCCCTGGACAGCAACAGGATCACTGAAGATGCGACGCGTAACTGGCCATGGATTCTCCAAAGAAGTGAGAACTTGGTGCTGAGGCATCTGAAGCATTTTTGTGCAACCCACCCCCAGCCCTGGATTCTGAACTAAGAAATAGGCCCTTCTAAGGCTACACATTTACTTAGGGCTGACATAGTAATGATGAGAGCAGCCCTAATTTTAACGTTAAAATGCACAGGTGAGGGGTACTGAATCCTCTCTTCTCATTGCACTCCATTATTTCAAGGATTTTTCTCCCAGCCTGACCCCACTAGCAGAAGTTAAGGGGGCAAGGTTTAGCTCCCTCCTTCTGCACACACCTTTCAATGTAAAAATTAGAACACCCCACCCCACATTTTATACATGGACAGGGCAGATACATGAACAATTGGAGCTTCCCCTGTCATGTCTAGTTTGACCCCAAGAAGAAACAGATCCAGGTCTACCCGTAATTACCTGTAGATAGAGGTGTTTGTTTTTGTTGATAACTGAATAAAAACACAAAATGCCATAGTTGCTCCCCTCCTTTTGTCCTCACAACAACCCTGTAACAACCCTGCAAGCAAATAAAAACACAAAACACCATAATATGGTATATTTTAAAGCATAGAAGACTGCAATGTAATGATAGTAAACCTGATATTGATGCTTAAGAATTCACAGCTGCAAATAAAAACACAAAACACCACATTTTGCATTTTAATTAAAACAACACCATCGTTTTCAAACACCTCTGCCTATAGACGCATATCTTCACTTTCAACTCACTTTTAGCCTCAGATCAGCCCTTTCTAATGAATGCACTGAGGTGTTCACTGTATGTGTAACTAAGGTATAACTAATGTCATAAGCTTTGTGTAATTAAATGTGCATGATTTCCTTCTTCATTGTTTCCCCCATTTTTCTTCCTTGCTTTCATGCCGCTTTGTTTCAGTTCTACAAGGAAAGGAATTTTCTTGAGTTCTTCTCTCTTGAGCACTTGATCCTGTGCCTATTAATTAAGCTCATGAACTTGCCTCAGTCCTAATTCTTCCATCGTGTACCACTCCTGCATGATTCAGTTGTTCTATGTGTCACCTTCCAGAACACCTGGTCACCTATGTGTCCAGTTGTCACCTTCTATGTGTCATAAATGCTGGCCTTTAAAATGCAGGGCTTCCTGTGCGGCTGGTGGACGGGGAGAGCACCAAAGAAGGGCGTGTCGAGGTTTTCCTGAATGGCCAGTGGGGCAGTGTCTGCGACGATGGCTGGACGGACAGAGATGCAGTTGTGGTGTGCAGGCAGTTGGGTTTCAGGTAATTGGATTGCAAGGCTCTGTTCAAAGGCAGGAGGGTAGAACATTTAAAGTCCATGGGCAACAACTGATTTTGCCCTAAGGCTACTTTGCAAAGGGGATGGTAGGCCAGGATCTCATGTCTCCTCCTCTCCTACTCCTGCCCTGTTGCCCATATCCCTCTCTTGCTGCGAAGTCCAGCACCATCCTGCAGTGCTACATAGCTGGTGTGAAGCTGTTCTGGCTGTCTGGTTGGTTCTGCAATGCCCAGGAATGATGTCATCAGCAGGTGTTGAAGGCCATTGGAGGATAAAGGCAGCTAGCCGGGGTAGCTAACGGGAAGGGGTCGAGCCGGCAAAAGTGGTTAGCTTCAAAAACAGCTGAGATGAAGATGGAGAAGGAAGGCAGGAGGAAACAAAAGGTGGAGAAACGAGCAGAGAGCAAAGAAGACGGAGACCAGCTTCTGTAGGGGGCTGATGTCTGCAGAGGCTTGCCTTAATGCTGATCTCTGGCTTTAATGACCTTCTGTTTCACTCATTCTTTTCCTGCAGTGGTGCTGCGAAAGCCAAAATAATGGCTTATTTTGGTGAAGGGCATGGGCCCATCCATCTCGATAACGTGGAATGCCATGGCACTGAGCGCACCTTGGGGGAGTGCGTCACCCCTAAGAGTGGCATTCACAACTGCTGGCACAGCGAAGATGCTGGAGTAATCTGTGACTACACGGAAGAGGCAGTCCAGGCAATCCAAAACACAGGTTCATGGCATATAATTTATAGCCTTCTCTCTGGGAGCTGCTACCTAAAAAGGCTGGGCAATGTACCATTGTCTTCCAAGGGTTGGTTGTTGTGGTGGTGGTGTTTTTGTCAGGGCTGTGTGTTGGATAAAGTTTGCCTTCTGGAGAATCTTGGCAATTATTAGACAAAAATCACTCTTTTAGTTCTCAGAAGAGCTTTCTAAATATATTTATTGAAGGCTTAGAGGAGTTTAGTCCAGGGCTTTCAGTGGATCAAAGCTTCTCTGTGTTGCACCTCCATTTCTGCATACTTCCTTAATTGTTTTAATGGCACCTACAAAACTAGACTTTGGACATAACTGAAAATGAAGATAGTCCATGTTCAGAAACTCACCGAAAAAACCCTGTATCCCTGTCCGCCTGAAATGATGGCTCCCCTCTCTCTATCCAACCAACCTGTCAATTCTTACAGTATTCAAAACCCTCCATTACGTCTTAAATGAATGTGCAATGAAATTTGCTTATGAAATTTGCATCACTGTACTGAACCGATTCTCCAGGTTGTTGTTCAACTGATGTGTCAGGATGCACAAGTGGGTTGTGCCTTGACCTCAGATGGGCCACACTAGTGACAGTATTATTTATCTCTACTTTCTTTCTTTTTTTCTTTGCTTCAGTTTTTTTTAAAGAGGAGAGAGATAAAATGCAAAAGGAGGACAAGAGTTCCTTTATCTGAATCAGTTGTGTAAAAGATATATTGATAGGGGTGATTTTCGCACCTCTACATGACAAGCTGCACCTAACAAAAATTCCCTCTTCCCATTGACCTATTACAAATACAGGTGTTCAAGGCATGAACTCCCCAGCTGGAAAAGGTTCAGCCCATTTTCAACTCAGCCCAACTTGAATTGTGCTTGAGAGATTGCCAGCGCAATCCTGTGTAACCTTGCACCGGTGTAACAGTAGATACACCGGTGTAAGTTCACTTATGCCAGTGTAAGTGCACTTACACCGGTGCATCTGCTGTTACACCGGTGCATCTGCTGTTACACCGGTGCAAGGTCACACAGGATTGCGCTGTGTGTGTGCTAAAATATCCATATAAAGATTACAGCATTATTAAAATGTGGTTTTGACCTAGACAGCAGTACTGATTGGTTTTAGTCTGAGGGTCTGTTCTTAAACACTTTGGCTTTGTTGGCAGGTTCAGTATTTGGCATGTGTGGACTTCGCTTGCTTCACCATCGCAAGAAAAGGATAATTGGTGGAAACAAATCTCTCAGGTACCTCACTTGCTTCTTGTGGCTCAGGAAGGCAAAACAGCTGTCACCCTGGGTCAGTGTACACTCATTTTGAGATAGCTTCCAAACATGTATGCTTGTTGGAAAACCTGCTTCTTGGGAAGAACTTGAAAATAAGATGGGCCCTCTTGAAAGCTGCCAGTCCTTGATCTGTGAATGTGTTTTGTCATAAAGTACCTTTTCCAGACGTCAAGAACAATGTAGCAGTGGTGGGAACTATCATTTTTGTTCCCAAAATATGAAAGTGCTTTAATATTAGGGTGATGGACATTAACTGCTCACCCCATGCCTTGGAGGTTGTGTCTCTTTTCCTGACGACAACAGCAAAGTTGGGGAAAGAATGGCCACCACTACTTTGGGAGAATTAGGTTGGGAGTATCCCGGGATTTCCCTGCCTTACACTCCGTACCTGGTGGAGGTTCTACTTATGCTCAAAGCCAAACGTCTTATTGTAAAAACAAAGTATTACAAACATGCATAAGTTCCTACTGCATTCTCCTCCAAAGAAAACCAAGCCCGAGTAGCACTGCCCTGGAATTGCTCACCGCTTGGAGAAGGGGAAGCAACCCTAAAAAGGATATAAGTTTTATACCACTTTAAAAGGCTTTCCCCAAAGAATCTTGAGACTTGTCATTTGGTAAGGTAATGAGAATTCTCTTGTTAGAGATTCATTTTTCTGCCCCCAATCAAACTATAATTGGGGCATTTATGGGCATTTATATGCAAATATGCTTCTTTGCATATTATGTTTATATGCAAACATATAATGAGGGCATTTGTTCTGCCCCCAATCCAAGGTTCCCTGTAAACAATTTCCTTTAAAATTAGATTCAGTCTGTATTGTGGATATGTCCTTTGGTGTTGACAGACCAAATTCACCCTCCCTGCAATAAGCAAAACAACCCACTCTTGGAATTCTGATGCAGTGAAGGAACAACTCTGGGGAAGGGGCCACCTGGTTGACTATAGCTACTACCATCCATACGTGTCCAGGTCCAGACTTGCTGGGCATTGCTGCTGTGCCAGCCTCTTTCCCGCGGCAGGCCCGCCAACACTTCGGCAGATGCAATGGGGGCTGTGCGGGGACACCCCATGTGCTCCACGGATGATGTAGAACATGCCTTGATCACTGCTGCAACCGAGACACTACGTCTGGGTTCAGTGGGAGCAGGGAGGAAAGAGGAAGCAACCATTTGTGTTGAAGACCAGCCCCAGGCCAAGGTTGAGGATGGCCAGGGCTAGGAGCAGAGGGAGTGAGTCCAACAGCCCCCTTTTGAGGCAAATCCCAGTGACATGGTTCTAGCTGGCTCAGAGGAGTAGGAATAGAGTGTGGCCATAACCCTCTAATCCCCATAATCTGGGACTCTGAAGCTGTAGAGGGAAGCTTGTGATGGATTAATTTACCTCTCCCCCCCCCCCCCCGAGCTGGTCAAGTGCTTGCTCACACACTGGCCTCTTGGTGCTGTTTACTAAGTTTTGAAAGTGTATAGCCAGTTTGCATCATGGATAACCATAGGTAAGTAAAAGAATGATTGCTGGTCTCTAAGATACACCAGATCATAATCATTGACTTGTAGCTAGTTTGCCATAGCTCAGTGGTAGGGCATATGCTTTTCATGCAGAAGACATCATCACTTTAAAAAAGTATCTCGGGTAGCACGACCTGAAATCCTGAATAGCTACTCCTGGTTGGAGACAAAACTGGACTAGCTGGACCAATGGATCTGACGACTTCTTATGTTCCTAGTCCAGTTCTTGTGCTGTTTGATGAAAAACAATCTGGCTATATAACATTTCATGGTTCTTTATGTGACTGGCATAAATTATCCCAAGCAAAGGATTAATCTCTCTGATCCTGATCACTTGGTGCCTTGTTGTAGTAGAAGATGAGGGGTGTGTGTGTGTTATCTCGGATTATTTCTAATCCCAATTTAGCATGTTTAATCAATCTGTCAAATGGTCAGAGTTCAGATTACTCTGCAATAAAATTTAATAGACCTTTTGCAAATAACCAGAGAAGATGCAGTGAACTAGAGAGGTGGCATCCAAATTATGTATGAAAAATACAGAATGTATATGCTGCTTGTCACTGAATGCTTATCATTCAGTATTAAGTGATTTTCAGTCAGATGAATTTAATTACATAACTGTTCAATTCTGTCTTTGGTTTACACCCTCTGGATGAGGATAGATTGCTGCTAAATTCACTTGAGCTTGTAGATCCCAAAGATATGCTGGCATAGCACTGTGTGGCTGGACTGGCATAATGTTATGCTGGCATAATACAACCGGTGTAAGGTCAAATAGGGATGGAGAACGGCAGGGAGGAGCTGAATTTTGCTGGAATCCTATGCTTGCTACTAGATTGTTCCGATCCTCCATTATGGTTATATAGCCCTGGATGGAAAGCTCCAAACTGTGACAATGGAAGCTTCCTTCCTGGGGGAAATAGCAGCTGGGGGAGTTGATCCAGATTGGGACCTTGGTAGAACAAAAGGGATAAAGTATGCAGAACCGAGAAGCCCCATATTGGGCTTGGAGACCTGGGAGGGTGGATAGGATATGGCATCCGACGAGGATGCCGATCTCACCCCCTCCCAGGCCTGATCCACCCACCTCTCTGCCCTCCCCCACCCTGTAACGCTGCCTCCCTGCCCTCCCCCAACCCCAGCGCCGCTTGGAGTGGGACTTACCTGCTCCACAGCGTTGTCCTCTGGGTTTGGTAGTGGGCAGGCGGTGCAGACCTTGGTGCTGGCGCCGCCTACTCGCCAGGTGTCACAAACATGCTTTACGTCACGTTTTCAGCACCCTAGGCCAGCCCCGAGACCGTAGCGCCAGTCAAAGTTAGGATTGAACTGTAAATTACTTATCCCTTGCTCTACTGTTTGCTGCTATTTATTATACTTTAAATTTTTAAACTTCGTTTTATTCTCAGTGTGTGCTGCCTTGAAAATGAATTGAAGGTGGGATAGAGAAATTCCTTTAAATAAATCAACAGCAGTACATCTATTGCACAAAGACCTGATTGTGTATATTGCCAGGAGGTTGAGAAAGCATTTGTGTGTGGGGGGGGGGGGGGGCGTTGTGAAGAATCTGATTGTACTACTACTAAACACCCTGGCCTGAAGAAGCAGAGATTTTTGTTCTCTCATCTGCCAGTGTTATGGTTTAGGACTCAAGCATGAAAGAGGAAAGGGAAAGACCATTTCCCACAATTCTCTCCTTTTGCCAGGATTCAGCTGTAAGCTCCTTTGATGCTTCTTGCTCTGTCTTCTTGTGCAGCCCCAAGCACCAATGACTTCCTGATCCTACCTGTGCTTTTAGAGTACTATAAAAGTATTGTAGCAGTCCTGTTTGGGTTACTGCATTGTAGACACTGGCTGAACCTAGATACTAATATCAAAACACTGAGGATATATTGACACTACAGACTTAATTAAGCTGGTTTAAAATACTTCTTGCCTCTTTCCATAGAACCCTAGGAACTGTAGCTTTGTGAGGCGGGATATTATTATAATGAATACTTATATACTGCTTTTCAACAAGAGTAGTTCACAAAGCGGTTTACATAGTAAAAATAAATCCTTGCTTGTGTTGTTGATGTGGTTATGGATTCCTAGGAACCTAAAATGAAGCTAAAATGAGTTTTGGGGAAAGAATATTCACATGCATATTCCCAACTCTACCTGTGGAGAACTCGGTCTTAAAATCACCCTTTGATTTGGAGGAACGAAAATCATTTGGGGGAAAGAATGGAGAGAACCGCATTACGTTTGAATGGATCGTCCATTATACTGGTGCCCATTTCTGCCTATCCTTTTCTTGTCTGTCTTTCTCACTGCCGCTTGCTTCTCTTTCAGAGGAGGCTGGCCCTGGCAAGTCTCGCTACGGCTAAAGGGGTTTCACAGAGATGCTCGCCTGCTATGTGGAGCGACACTTATCAGCAACTGTTGGGTGGTGACGGCAGCACATTGTTTCAAAAGGTAACTGGGTGTGAGAAAAATGTACCCAAAGGACAAGTTGTGTAAGAAATGACTGTCATTCTATCGCCCCCATCTCATAGGTCTGCCCATCACAACTGATCCCCATATGATAGGAGCCTCATCCAACTGCCTGAGGGACTGATTGGCCTTGCCTAAACTATCTGCCTAAATACAGGGTGAGTAGTCATAATGATCTCCGGGATTTTAGTGTACTACTACGTCATAACGGAAAGGGATAGGGTAACATAGTTAATGGTAATGGAAAGAGAAATGGTCAAACTCTCACACGCCACCTAAGTGATCCACCTAAGTGATAGCCGTGGTAATGCATAATCCTGACTGACAGGAACTCCCCCTACCGGCCAAGGATGTGCTACTGCATCCTTACAAAACTTGGAGACTTTCTCTTTCTATCATGCATTGTGTTTCCGTATCCCTTACTGTTACGGTGTTATGGTTCGCCGAAATCCTGGAGACCATTATGACTCACCCTGTACAGATAAGCTATGATTGACTATCTCCTCTGAGCACAGAGAGTGGCAGAGGTGATAATTTTATTTGTTTGCTTATACAATGTCATAGATTTATATGGTGCTTTACATAGTCATAAGCAAAAGGGCAGGTCTACAACCCCTAAGGAGGCTACAGTCTAATTTTCAACAGTAAGAAAGACAACAGAAGGAGCGAAGTGGGTGGCCTGAGGTGAAGTATCTCCAAAGAGAAATAACAGACTGCTCTCTCATGACTAGGTTTGGAGTAGATGTGCGGCGCTACCTCTTGCGAGTGGGAGACTACCATACCGGTGTGAGGGATGAGTTTGAAAGAGAGCTGCCCGTGGAGAAGATTGTCCTTCATAGAAACTATCAGTCTAGCAGCAATGACAATGACATTGCCCTGGTCAGAATTCGGGGGAAAGATGGCTTCTGCCTCTCCTTCAGCCACCATGTCCTTCCCATCTGCCTGCCTAACAGGAAAGGGAAGTTCTCAATAGACAGACAGGGCTGCATCATATCTGGCTGGGGCGATACAGGTAAGTGATGGTTTATGCTGTGATTTCACTATAGTCCAGTGGTTCCCAAACTGGGAAGCCGCAGAGTGCCATGGAATCCTCTTGGAAAACAGTGCAATGCCAGTTGGCAGGCATCAACATAATGTTGATGGAGAGCTGCGGCCAATGGTCAAGGGAGCTGCAGGTCGAAAAAGTTTGGAAAACACTGCATAATCATAAAGAGACATGGCATCAAATTAAAGCCCAGAACAAGCTGGTTGGCAGAAAATAGCCATTGGTCAAATTAATTCAAAATTCAGATAAATTTGACAAATAAAAATCTGAGATAAATACAGGCTGTAGGGTTTCAATAACTATTGGTTTAGGAGCTCTGACAGTTAACAAAAATAAGTTCTTTAAGTGGACCCTCCCTGGATGTTGGGTGAAGCATCTGCTTCGAGCAATGGGCTGGGAAAGCGATAGACCAACAGAGCATACCCTGCACCCGCCTCCACTGGCCATCCAACTATGTAATCCTGCCACTGCTTGTGAACTAGCATTTCAGAAAATAGACCAGAGACGTACCTGTGCTGTGCTGGTCCAGCTTCAATTTCATGCCTTAGGAAAGTTTCCAGCCCAGGTCACAAAATTGATGCATGTCTGGAGACCTATAACTGGTGCCAGTCACAGCTGGCTTTTGTGCAGCAGCTGTGCAGCCCCTTGCTTGGGTTGGGGGGGGGTTAGGATTGTTGCTGTCCTATGTACTAAGCTACGCTAGTCATCATTATCTCTTGTTCCAGGGAGGTCATATTCAAGGACATTACTCCAGGGCTCGGTGCCCCTACTCCCAAGAGAAGTGTGTGAGTCCCGGTATGGAAAGAAGTTTACTAATCGTATGCTCTGTGCTGGAAACCTTTCTGAAGATAACCGAGTGGACAGCTGTCAGGGAGACAGCGGGGGGCCACTTATGTGTCAAAGGTCAAGTGGACACTGGGTAATTCTGGGAATCACTTCCTGGGGTTATGGATGCGGCCGAAAAGACTCTCCTGGTGTTTATACAAAAGTCAGCAAATTTGTGCCCTGGATCAAGAAAGTGACCAAACTGAAATGAGAGCGGTCAACCTGAAGAGGGAGTCATGTTGCTTTTGCCCAGCAAAATTTTGTACATGGAGCAGTGACTGAGAGGCATGGCTTCATTCTGTCTCTATTGGAGCGTCAGCTGTTTCCACTGGTACCCGACTAAGATTTGTTTGTGAGCAGATGCTGAGAAGAGTCTCTAGGCCACTGGGCGAATAAGATCCTTGTGCTTGATGTCCTTGCGTTGACTTTAGTAAGTCCTGATTGTTGAAAGGCAACAACTAGCAGCCATACAGGTATTTCTAATAGAGTCATCACACTTCTTCAGGACATAAAGGCATAAGGCTTGAGGAATTGCTGCAAACTCAGCCACTGCCCAGCTTCTGCACACTTCATGACAGTATTATTAGGACATTTTTTAATACTGTGTGTGTGCAAACTCTTTTGCACACAGCAAGCCATGCCATCACTCTTGCTACTCAGATTATTTTGCAGCAGATCATATGTCCAGTCTCAACTTCCACTGCTGTTTCTACCGGTACCTACCTAATATCCGTTTGTGAGCAGATGCTGAGAAGAGATTCTAGGCCACTGATAAGGGCGGATGAATAAGATCCTTGTGCTTGATGCCCTTGCATTGACATTCCCTTTTTTCACAAAGTCTGTAGTTTCTTTTTATGCTGGTACAAAGCATGGTATTGGCTCAATTCAGGTATCACATCCAACCACGGTTAAGGATACTTAACTATGTTTTGACATATTTGAATTGGCAAACCATGGTTTGCAATCGGCTGACAAACCAGAATTAGAAACTATGGTTTGAAGTGAGTTTGCAAACCATGATTTGTGCTAACCATGGATTATGTTTGATTTGACACACCATGGTTACAGTCATTGCTTCACATCCAGAGACTGCTGCACCATAGAAAAGGGAGTGTGCATATGAATTTAAGAAGCAAAGTGCTGAAAGGGTAAAAATGAAAGCAGACAAGTAGTTCTAAAATAAGGCTGCCTGTTTGGATGGAAGCATGATTTCAGTTTTAAACTAGGGTTAGTGCAAACTGAACTGAGTTGTCGTCATATTCATCTCGCAATACTCTCTTGCGTGGTCAGAGGAACAATTTTGCCATTGTTTGTCTGTTTCTCCCATAGCCTTCTCCTTTCACTGTACCTTCGATGTCTACTCCAATGTTTTCCTCAGGTAATTTTTTTCCTCAGGTCAATAAGGGTGCCCTGCCCACAGTTGGAGTGCTTCTGATATCTCTCTGCTCTTTAAACATTTTGCTATATTTGCATAAGAAGAACATTGCTCTTCAAGACCAACCAAGCTAACCTAACCAAATTACAGGTTTATTTAATGTTGCTTGAATTTGACAATTCCAACATAGTGGGTATGGTGACTTTAACAGGTGTACATCATGAAGGAGGAACATGTGCTACAGTAACTTATTGCCATTTTAATGTCTAAAAGAGAAGGAGTAAAAAAAAACAAAAAAACAGGATAACAGTGTTATTCTATCCTCTCTACAGTACTTCCGTGCTTTGGCCTATGATTGATCATATATGCTTGTGCCCTCATCAGCCCTGTACTGTAACCAGGTCAGGCCCAGACCAGCTTCTGCTGGTTTTGTGGTTTATTTTTCCTGGAGCTGGATGTTGCTCAGATTATCTCTCTGAATTACATCGGCTTCTATAGTTAATCATGCACCTTTGACTCTTGTGCAGGCTGTGGATTTCTGTTTTGTACTCTTTATTGCTCTGAGATACTATGCTAGAAACATCCATGGCTTGGAACCTGAAGAACAAGTCCAGCTCTAAGGAAAAAAAGAACAAGTTTTATGGACAGAGTTGACTATTCAGTTCCTGCCGGCAGGTGGCAAATCCTCTTCTTTGCCCCATCCCTTGCACAAGTATCTCCTGTCTCTTCCTTCTCTCCTGGAAACAGCCTCCAGTTTGGTACCAGCATCCTAAAGCAGTCAGCTTCTCTCAAGTCAAGCAGAGTAATCTTGGACGAGATGATGAATCAACCACACTATGAAATGGATGTCCCATTGGAGGCTTTTTACTGCTATGGCTGCCACCAAGCTAGGTATGGGACATAGGCTGATGATGAAGCAGGAAGCAGCAGAGGTTGCTGGAATGGGGTAGAGCAGGGTTGTATAGGTGAGGGCATTTCAGCAGGTGCAGGTGCTTTAGCAGCACCATCAGCAATTGCAGCAATTCAGCTAAACGTTTAGTCAGCCTTTCATTCAAGTTTATTCAGGGCTACAGTACTTTGTCTGCCTGTTCATTTCTGTGCAATAATCTCACAAATCCCCATTAAGGTGCTTGTCAGAGGACTCATCTGAACCTCTTGGTCATTTCAGCGAGGTTCTGTAGGAGAACATTCAGCTGAACCATGCAAAATGGATTAAGGTCTGTGTTATCTGCAATGGCACCTCAAATCCATCTTGCCTCAGGATATGACCACTTTGGGAAAAAGGAAAACCGATCTCATTTGGTCTGGCTTCTGGGTACCAGTCAGGCTGTGCTCAGTTCTCTCATTCTGCCTCCTTCCTGATGGGTTCTGCTTTTATATGTTTTACAGTACATTTGTAACCAGAGAGGCCTAATAGCCAGTGTGGCACTTGACTCTGTTTTACATCAGCCCAGCACTGAAGGAAAGTACCTCTGCCATTACCCAAGTGCCACTAATCTTGTTCTTAACTCTGCCCAGGTGAACACTTGACAACCCACCAAAGCAAATCTGTATTCACAAAACATGTTAATAAAAGGACTGTATGAGGACAACATGGTGTGTTCCTTTTTGCTTCCAGTTATCGTGAATGATTGGAACCCCAAGTGTTTGAAATTCATGACTACTTTTCAGATGTAAAACAGTGAGAGGTCACAGACTGCTGTCGTGATCCAAGAACCCATTATGGCAACTTGTTTTGAGTGAAGTCCATATACCCCGCCTTCCCTCCTGGTGTAATGGTCAGCATTACCGTCACTTTCTGGGACTCTACTGTATTTTCTTTATGTATCTTTGGCTTTTGATGAGCGAGAGGCTGAAATTAAAATGTGGCCCAACCATGTTTTAGGTGTCAGCAATCCTAAACATGCTTAAAGGTAAAGGTGACCCCTGACAATTACTGTATTTTCTGGTGTATAAGACTACTTTTTAACCCCGGAAAATCTTCTCAAAAGTCAGGGGTCGTCTTATACGCCGGGGATCGTCTTATAGGGAGACCCTTACCGGTCTCCGGAGTCCGCGCGTCACCTCTGGAGGTCGGGAGAGGGCCTCCGCACGTCTTCCTTGGTGGCCGGCTCAGCCCCTTCTGACCAGGCCCTCGCCGGCGATTTCGCACATGCGTACAACGCCAATGAGGGCAAGAGGGCAAGCACTTGCCCTCATCGGCACTGTACACATGTGCGAAATCGCCGGCGAGGGCCTGGTCAGAAGGAGCCGAGCCGGCGGCCGAGGAAGACATGCGGAGGCCCTCTCCAAGCCTCCAGAGGTGACGCGCAGACCCGGCAAAGTCTCCGGGGGCCAGTTGGGCAGCCTCCCGGCAATCTCTCCGGGGGCTGGACCGGATGGCCTCGGGGGAGGCTGGGACAAACAGAGGAAGGATGCTGACTGGAAGAGGGGTAGTCATATACGGCGAATATATCCCAAATTCTATATTTTAACTTGAAAAGTTGGGGGTCGTCTTATACGCCCAGTCGTCTTGTACGCCGGAAAATACGGTAAGTCCAGTCGTGTCTGACTCTAGGGTGTGGTGCTCATCCCCATTTCAAAGCCGAAGAGCCAGCGTTGTCTGAAGACGCCTCCGTGGTCATGTGGCCGGCATGACTCTCCTTGCCGCAGCGCGTAGCATGCGGCTGGAACACGGAGCGCTGTTTACCTTCCCGCAAGTGGTACTTATTTATCTACTCGCATTAACATGCTTTGGAACTGCTAGGTTGGCAGGAGCTGGCCAAGCAACGAGAGCTCAACCTGTCGCAGATTCGAACTGCCGACCTTTCGATCGACAGCTCATGGTTCAGCGGTTTACTTGGTAGTAAATCCACCCCCACCTGTCCCAGTTTACCAGGGACAGTCCCATACTTGACAAATCTCTGTCCCCATTTATTTATTTTTTAGGGGGAAATACTTTTTAAAGTTGTGGTGTTCTGATGTGCTTCAAGTTGTCACTCCTCTAGTTTCAGCCTTCTAAATCCCTAGAAGCCAAATCTCTGCATGTGAGGCAGAAGCATCTTATACACAAAATTCACAAAGATGATTGGTCAGTCAACAGCTATTACCCATGGTGGTTAAGATAGTATATCTCTGAATTCCAGGCACTGGGACACAAATCAGAGTCCACCAGTGGAACCGTTCCAGGTTGTGAGGAACTTGTTGCATCAAGGTCCTCAGGAGGATGAGGGCTTGTGGGGCATTTTTCAATTACTCATATCTGTTTCAACTTGGACTCCACTTTGACCACAGAGCTGACTGAAATAGCTTCAGCAATTGTTTATCCTGTGTTTAGGATTTCTTTTCAGCTTGTTCAGCCTGAAGACGTGGACAGATTTGGAAGTATGAGGGCTTCTGTGGTCACCCCTTGTATTCTGTATTTGAGGGTTCTGTATCCTGTGTCCATTGTGGCTAATCAAGGCTGCTAAAGATGGTCTAGTCAGACATATGGCAAAGAAGGTAGTTAATGATTCTGTGAAAGAAGGGGCTATACTGTCTAAACCAGGGGTTCTCAACCAGTTGTACTAGTACCACCAGTGGTACCTCGGCCTACTACTGGTGGTACTTGGATTGCTGGAACCCTGCTCTGACCCGGTGCTTTTGGTGGTGCATTTTCACTCCCGAGAGGCTCCTGCCTTTGGTCGAGCCTCTCAGGAACGCTGAGAAGGGCCCTCCCACCCACTCGGAACCTCCTACCTGCATTTTCTGGCCTCTGAAAACCTGGAAATAGCTGGCAATGATGACACTGCCAGTTACATCCTGTGGTACGCAGCAGGAGAGTTGCACCAGAGGTGATACTCGGTTGGGAAGGGGTTGAGAACCCCTTTCCTATCCAATACAATCCACATTACACAGAGAAATTACAAAAGCAATGAATGCACTATTGGGGGAAAGAAGGATATGTGTTTGTGTGTGCATGCACACGTGAGATAACACTTTTGTTAAAGGTTCAGAATAGTGTACAGTAGTTTGAAATGGCAGGAAAACATGGTATCTGTGCTACAAAAATGAGGGGAACATGTGGGCATTCATTTTGGTTAATGCTCTCCTGTGTATAAAGCTCCTGGCAAGCAGAAATCCAGTGTAGCAGGAAAGGGCTGGTCTAGAACTTATCTTTCCAACATTCTTGTTTTGTGTGCCTGCGTGTGCGCGCGTATTTTAATGTAGGAAAACATTCAAAAATGGTGATCCCCCTCATCTACAGCCCATTCTACAGAATGAGGGGCAGGATAAATATGCTTACAGATAGTGCTTGAAAGAAACATTTGCTTCAAGGCAAATAAATCCTTTTGGGGCATGTTCAGCCTCCAATATTTAAAACTCAATCAGGGAAACAGGAAAGACTCCAACAAGTGCTGACTCTCCACCACCTTCTAAATGCACTTTTATTCCCACATGGAATCTTTCTCTGACAGGGGAACGGCTTTATACTTCCCTATTCAGAAATTCACGGTTTCTGTCTTCTAAAGCAGAAGGGACAATGAGCAATAGCTGCTTGCTGGTGTTACAGATGGCAAGGACAGTTTGCTTTTCTGGAAAGTATATCCATTTTCTCTCCATAGTCATAGCTTTAGCTCAGAGAGAGAGAGAGAGAGAGAGAGAGAGAGAGAGCGCATCAGTTGTTGATCTGGAAGCAGGTGTCTCACAATCCTCTTCTCAGATTGTGAAGTGGAGAGAGGAGGGGGAAACCAGCTGGCAAAAATTAAAGCCACTGTAAATTAATCCTGCTAGAAAGATCTTTTGGAATATGTTGACATTCCAAGCTAGGGTCATGCCCATTCTGCTGCAAGCTGGAGAATGACTGGCTTATGTGTTGCTGTCCAGATCGCACAGTTTGTGTAGACAATGGGATTCAAGGGTGGCAGGCTAAAATTGGAGCTCCTTGGGGCAGGGGCACATCTTTCTTGTTTTTGTCATCTGCCTGGGATTTCATAAACCAGCAGCTTGCCAAGCACCTGGTTTACATAGCAAAAGAAGGTGGTGTTACCCTGTCCCAAAGGGGTTCACAATATAAAAAGAGACACAACGGAGACAACAGAGTAAGGAGAGGGAAATAGAAGATGGGGAAGAATATGTGGCTACTTTGTTGTAGTATGGAAATTTTCATGGCTGGACATGTTGAATCCTGTTTCCTTGAAAATGGCTACTTTGTGTTCACATATTTGGACTGCTAGGAGATCAAATCAGTCAGTCCTAAATGAAATCAACCCTGACTGTTCCCTGGAAGGACAGGTACTGAGGCTGAAGCTCAAATATTTTGGCCACCTAATGCAAAGAGAGGACTCTCTGGAGAAGACTCTGATGCTGGGAAAGATTGAAGGCAAAAGGAGAAGGGGAAGCCAAAGGATGAGATGGTTAGACAGCATCACCGATGCAACGAACATGAAAATGAGCGAACTCAGGAAGATAGTGGAGGACAGGAAGGCCTGGCGGGATATGGTTCATGGGATCACGAAGGGTCGGACATGACTGAACAACAACAATTATACACTATGATGCGAGGATTGTCTGGATAGTCACTCCTCACAAGGAGGCTCAGTTAAGTTGCCCTCCTCTCTCAGTTGTTATCGGCAGCTCTGATTGCTCCTGCCATATACAGTAATTCTTTATAGGCACAGCTGGTTCACTGGTGGTTGTAAAGCACCAGTCACATAGATAGCATTATAGAAACAAACAGTAACCTTATGTTCTTCTTATAGTCCAATAATAAGTGTAAGCATTTGTTCAGGTGTCTAAGAAAAAAATGAAAATATAGGGAATAAAAAAAATACCTCTCTCATTCCCATCATTAGAAATCTGAGGGCAGCATCACTAGCTTCAGAAATGATCAAAGATGCTGGATAGTTGTAAGGTGTCTTTTGGGCCAGATTGTGGCTGGTGTAAAGCAAGGTAGCGCTCCTTGCTTACATCATCAAAAAAAAAAAAAAACACCACCCCTCTCCTTTTATTCAATTAAACACAACACTCTATCCTCCACTTAGCACCAAAAAATGCAAGGCACAGTAATTACCAAATTGTCTGTTCTGCATTATTAGCATGAGGTGTAATTACAACTGCCAATGCTAATTACTATCATCTCTTCCTCTCAGCCTAGAATGTGCTTTTCAGACAAACTATACAGGAGGGAGAGAATTTTTAAATAATGGAAGACTAGAAATCTGGTTAGCGAGTCCCTCTCTATAAGTACTGGAATGAAGGATCCTATCTGCATGCAACAGACAAATGGCAGATTGCTCAAAGGAAAGCATGCAATATATAGTTTTGACCCGACAGTGGTTTTGAGGAAGAAAAATCGAAGTGTTTTTAAAATGCTTCATTTCAGCAGGTCATGCTGTTGTGATATGAAGGTAGTGCTGCTTGCAATCACTGACATCCCCAAAACCAGGGCTGGCTGAGGATCTTCTGAAGCCTGAGCCAAATGCTGTTCCCCCTTATCTAGTGATGTGCTAGCCTTTGCTTCTCCCATTTCTTGAACCCTCTTCCTTTGGAGCCGTGGAGTTGAGTGCGTAGATGCCAATCTGCTGCCAGGGGCAACCACCTAAGTTGGCCTTCTTCTGTATGGGCTGGCCCTGCCAACATCTGGCAAGCCTCTGATGACCCAACTTGTATTGTCTCCACACATGCTGGTCTTTTTGCCAGATATCTGGCAAGTCTAAAAGTTCCCAGAAACCTCTGATGTACAGTGAAAGTAGATCTAGGTCAAATGCATTCAGATCAAATTTTGGAACATTGTTTTTAAAACTAAAAAATAGCCTTAAGACCAATTGGTTTGGTAATTTGATATCTGTTGCAACGGTTACTGTGTTTGTTATTTAGGTTTAAGCAAATTAACCTGTAGAAGAGCCGAGTTCTGTTTTAAATTTTCTAGCCACTGCTCCCCCCCCCCCGACATCTTGCACATCTTTACCAAATACGGTAACCTTATTTTGGAAACCACTAGGAATGGATGCAATAATCCCTTCTGTATATGCTTCATTTGATGAAAACCCATCAGTTTCAGAATGTAAGGTTCAATGTTTTCTTGTTTGCTCCTCTATAAAACACCAGACGCACATCAAAGGAGTCCTATCATCATCATCATCATCATCATCATCATCATCATCATCATCATCATCATCATCATCATCATTAATAAAGCAAAAACAAAAACACGAACTCATAGAGGCTCTACCACATCCCTATTCAAAGCAGGAGGAAGGTTGTTACAGTGCAAGCCTACCCTACTGACCTAAAGGAGTAAAAGGACTGGGAACGCTCATGTACCGTAGGTCTGATATCAAACCTTGCTCATCTGCCTAATTCACTGTTCAGTCCCACAGGCAGTATGGTTAGGCTTACCATTGTCCCGGTTTCGCCGGGACCGTCCCGGTATTCGGGGTCGATTCCCGGTCCGGTCCCGGGGGACGAATGGGCGCCGCCATCTTTTTTTTTATTTTAAACTTACCGGGCAGCATCTTGGATCACGAAATCTCGCGTGATCCAAGATGTCGGCACCCAAATCTCGTGAGGGCATGATGCCCTCACGAGATTTGGGTGCCGACATCTTGGATCACGCGAGATTTCGTGATCCAAGATGCTGCCCGGTAAGTTTAAAATAAAAAAAAAGATGGCGGCGGCATTATCCGCCCGCTCTCTCACCGGCATGGAGCCAGTGAGGGAGCGGGCCAACCGACAGTCTGCTTGCCCGCGCAGCGCAAGCCTCTGGAGGCTCGCGCGGCATGGGCAAGCAGGCTGCGATCCCCGGTCTCCCAGCGGCTGGCCCGCCCGGTCTCCCAGCGGCTCCGATGCGGTGCCGCTGGGAGACTGGGCGGGCCAGCCTGCTTGCCTGCGCGGCACGAGCAAGCAGGCTGCGATCCCCGGTCTCCCAGCGGCACTGCATTGGAGCCGCTGGGAGACCGGGAAGGCCAGCCTGCTTGCCCGCGCGGCGCGAGCAAGCAGGCTGCGACCCCCGGTCTCCCAGCGGCTCCGATGCGGTGCCGCTGGGAGACCGGGCCAGCCAGCCTGCTTGCCCGGGCGGCGCGAGCCTGTCGGAGGCTCGCGCTGCCCGTGCAAGCAGGCTGTGCTTCTCCCACTGCCGCTGCGAGACTCGCAGACTGCGAGTCTCGCAGTGGCACCGGGAGAAGCACAGCCTGCTTGCACGGGCAGTGCGAGCCTGCCGGAGGCTCAAGCAGGCTGTGTTTCGCCGGGTGCCAGCTTGCCGCCGGCCCCAGCAGCACCAGCAGCAGGACAACCAGCAGCAGGACGACCAGCGACCAGGTAAGTCGCATATTTTTTAAATATTTTTAAAAAGAAATATTAATTATTTAATTAAAAATTTTGACCTTTCCTTTATTAATTATTTAATTAAAAATTTCGCGCCCCCTTTAGTAAATTGATTTAGTAAAATGATTTAGTAAATTTCGCTTCGCGCCCCCTTTAGTAAATTGATAATTTAATAGAAAATTGATTTGAGCCCCATTAACGGTTATTTGTATTTGTATTTTTGGTGTTTTTTCTGAGTGTTTTGTACTTTGTGCTTGGTTACTCGTGGTTGATTCTAGTTTGTGATTGGTTTCTCTCGTTGTTGATTCTACTTTGTGATTGGTTTTGGCTCTTTCTGCTTGGTTTTGCGTTGCTTTTACATTAATTAATTATTTGCCTTGCGGAGGGGGGGTTATGGGGGGGGTGTCCCGGTTTAAAGTTTTTAAAATATGGTAAGCCTAAGTATGGTTGCCAGCCTGGCATATAGACTTCTTTTGCCTGCCGTTTGTGTGGCTACAGTTAACAACATAAAAAGTAGACTCACACACAATGCCCAACTTTGGGGATAATTTTGGATGCCATGGTCTGTTCATGGTTTTCACTCTGGGTTGAAAGGGATAATTGGCCACGGAAACAATGGAAAAGCCAGGATTTTATTGTAGCCATGATTGGATGATAGCATATTTTCTCCCCTCAAACAAAAACAGGAAAGACAGCAATCTTTCCTGCTTTTCTTTGAGGTGCCTTTTTTAACTCTTTTTTCATGTGGAAAAATGTGTGTACTTTAGTTCTGAAACATTTTAAAAATATTTTAAAGCGCCCAAGACATGCATGCAATTGAGCAGTAGATGTGGGCAGGGAATGGGGGTGATCTGAGCAAAATTTATCTTTGCTGAAAGCCAGGAATATTTTGTGTCAAGGATTTGGAGCTGCAAATCCAAACCACAGTAACAGATAAAAACTCAACATATACATATGTGCACAGGAGGATTAACTTCCACTGCAGCATTTAAGGGTTTTAACAATCCAAAAGCTCAGACTACATATTTCTTTTTAAAAAATGCAGCCCCTCCCGCAAAGTTTATTGTAGTAGTGCTGAGGGATGAGTGATTAAGTATCACCACGTTCAACTTCACAGCATTATCTTCTAATCAGTACCATGAAAACCAGCTTTGGCCTTACACCTCATATAAGGTGAGGTGATGACGTGGGTTGCATCAATGGCAGATCACAGGGGGGCAAGAGGGCAGCAGGTTCAGGGTACCCCTCACCCCAAGTTTGCAACCCAAATGGATCCGCTTTCCGCCTACTAAAAGCAAGCAGAAAGTGGATTGCGTGCTTCCTTAACCGTGCTCCTCATGTGATTTCTTCAAACATGGGAGTGCAGGACCTTCGATTTGATTTACAGGCCGTGTGCAAATAAAGGAGCTCCTTCATTTGTGTGGTTCCTTTAAATCTAACATGGAAGTCCTGCACTTCTGCAGTCAAAGAAAATGTGCGAGGAGTGTGGTAAGTGGCTGCTTAAAAAAAAATTGTGTAGAGGTGGAGGACCTGAGGTGGCATCAGGAAGATTTCCAGGTCATGTTACCAATGCACCCACACCACACCACTCTGTTCTGACATCCCATCACTTGTGACCTTCACTCATCCAGGTCCACCTGAAGGTCTCCTGTTCCCTCAAATAATTTGGCCTTTCCTCCTTTGCTTGGAACTGGCTCCTGTAATGTCTCTGTAATGTCTCTCAGGTTGGCAACAGGAGTTGGCCAACTTGGGCACTGGTTGAGGGTCCACAGCAATTACAGAATTAATCAATTGAAAGCCAATTCAAACATTTCTAAAACTATAAATAGTGTACGGGGCATGGGTGCATGTGGCAGTGCATGATTGGGACACTAACCATAGCAGGGACTAAACACTAAAACCTTCCTACCAGTACCTTTCCTGGCACGATTTCAGGCTATTTCTCTCTCTCTCTCTCTCTCTCTCTCTCTCCCCCCCCCCCTTCTTATTTGGGAAATATAAATATTATAGGGTTGAAAGCATGCATTTGTGTGCATGTCTAGTTTGGCCATAAGTTTATGTGACAGCAATAATCATATATTTTTACCATTTACCCTTGCTGCCATCTCCTTCACCTTCTTCTGTTGTTTCCCCTGTAGCGGAATTTTTAAGCAGACTGATAATTAATAGGACCAGGAAGACTGGTGAACAAGGAAAAAGTATGGGTTTATTTGTTACGCAGCGCAGTGGACAGCCCCCAGTTGGGGAACTGACCCTTTGCTCCATGTGAGAACAGTTTTTATACATTTCCAAGCAGAATATCACATGGTTGCTGAGAATGTGCATAGTCACGGAGTCATACAGGAAAAACAAGAGACTTTTGATTTACATTTTACAGAAAACAATGGGAACAATAGTGGGCTGAGCTAGTCAGAGGACCCTTGATGGTCCTTGATGGTCCTTGATGGTCTGATCCTTGAGTTCTGGGAGACTTAATTGAGTTAGCTCCGGGAGTCTCCCTGCACCCAGAGTCAGCCTAATGTGTATGCTCTCCTTGAAAGGAGGAAAGATTAAGTTTGCCAAATGTGGGGTTTTTCCTGTGACCTGGGGAGGCATATATGAACAGAAACCAGGAAAATATTTTTCTGCATCACCCCTGAGTTGATTTATAGATTGTAAAGAACAAGAGGATAGATTCCTGCCCCAAAGAGGTTTTACAAAGTTCCATGTACATGGATGGCACTATGTTAAATATAACAACACACAGGATTTGCAACAAAACATTGCAGTGTGTCCCCAGGTCTCTAAACAGGGCTCTAACTTCAGAGCTCCAGTCAGTTTAGAACAGGTTTGTGTAACATTATTCAGGTCCCATGAGGCAGTGGTGATAATATTTTAGCTGGGGGGAAGGGGAAACGGACACCTTGCCCGCTCCTCCCTTGAGGACCGCAGCCCAAACTAGGGTGTTTTATTGCTTTATAGTTATAGGGGACATGAGGATTCTGAAAAGTGAGAAAGAGTATGCTTCCCTTCCTCTTGAAATCTTCCTGTAGAGCGCAGGAAGGGGAGTTTTTTTTTTTTTTTAAATTTAAATGTCATGGTGCATATCCCCCTAATTGTGATATCCTCTCCAGGTAAGAGAGGATATCAGGTGTCCTATAAGATGCTAGGGGCTTGAGCAGGTCAATTTCTTCTCTGCCCTCTGTTGTCCTGTTACTGTTTTCCTTTTTTCTCCAGTAGACACTTTCAACATTCCAAGCCTCATCTGCTCCCAACCAGAGATTTATTTACTAGACTCGCATAACCTTCCCAACTTGTAATTCTTTTTAGACTTTTCTCCCAGTCCCAAGGTGGGGGTGGAAAACTGAGAGCTGACCGTGGAAAACAATGGAAACATCTAGCCTTTTTCTGTGATTGGGTAGCAGCAGCTTGTACTATCTCCCTGCAAAAGCAGAAACAAAGATTGTTCTCTCTCCAGATTATGAGACAAGTCTGTTACTTTCTCTCTATGCACTCAACATTCTGTAAGGTCTTGGACACTCAATAGGCCATGACAGGGCTGTCATTGGTGTTTCTGCTGTTGTAAGCATTTTCTTTTTATATATCTATATCAGGGGTGGCCAACCTTTGACCATTAAGGTCTCTGCATTCTTAAGAGTTGTGTAGAATAGTGATCTTCAACCTTGGGGACACGTCCCCAGGGTCCGGAAGGAAACAGTGTGTTTCCCCTTAAGGGGAGTGGACTCGGCTATGACATCAGGACAGCTGTGATGGCCTGCCGGCAGGGGAAAATAGTGGTTTTTCAACCCCCAGGTAGGGTTGAAAAAACCACTCCCCCCTCCGCAACGGCACAATCCCAGCAGTGCTGTCGCTGCCGTCCCACCAAATTGAAAAAACTTACAGCAACCTTTGCCTTCAGGTAAAGCTTGAAGTTCACTGGTGTAGAAGACAGAGTCTTGGCAGTTGCAATTGCTGATGGTGTTGCTAAAACAGCTGCACCTGCTGAAATGCCCTCACCTATACTCTACATTACGATTAAGGGCCAGGAGCATTCGTGTTGAAAGGTTGGCCACCCCTGATCTTCTATATGTTCGGACTTCCCAAGTAATAGTGCCCCAAGTAAGTAACAACAGTACAGAAAACAGTACAGTATTTATTTTGGTTCCATTCGCTTCCAACTTGATTTATAACATAATAAATAAATAAAACACACCCGACCACCATATATTCAATAACCTTTGTTTTCTTAGCCACAGCCTCCCTTGGAAATACAGGAATACATTTACAGTAGTAGCAGGACCCAAAATCTACCATCTCTATGGCGACAGCCGCCCTCTGCCTCTCGCTGGAGTTTAGACCAGAACACCAGTTCCGCCTTAGACCGGATGCGCCCCAGCGGCGGGGACCGCCACGAGTCGTCACTCTAGTCTGTTTCTACCTTTAGCATGGATACCGTGGCGGAAGCCGGAAGCTGCGCGATCGGAAGCGGGCTTCAGCTGGGAAGGGGGTGGGGCCCGGGGGCTGGTTCGCCGTGGAGGCTGTGGGGGAAGGAGGGAGGTGCGCGCGGGGGGCCATTTTAGCGCTCGCCCAGCGACGGCCAAGAGAAGGTGTCGGCGTGTCAGGCCAGGCTGGGCCCCGTCCGGAAAGGCGGTAGAAGTGGAGCCGCTCTTCTTCCCCTTCTCTCTTCGTTCCTGGGGGGTCCGCCGCCATGGTGCCCCTGTGAAAGGATTTCGGTTGTCAGGCCCGGACGACGGACAGAAAACAAACATACCGTTGGCGTTTCGGGGCACTTCAACCCCTTCCCTGCTGCCTTGGGAATTGTGCGTCTTCTTCTCAAGCCCACGGCGGGCACCGCAGTCGTCCTTCGCGTTCGGCGCCACCTGCAGCTGCTGCCGACCCTTTCCTCGTCCTGCTCCCGCCGCCGGCCTCTAGTTTAACTCTTCTGTTCTCTCTTGCTTTCTCCCCTCCTTTCCTCCCCCTGTTATTTGTAGCCCTCCGTGCTGGTCTGGTTTCCTTACTGCTTCATTTCCGTCTGCTTGGGGGCATCTCCCCATTGTGTCCAGTGTGTGTGCCCGCCTTCCTTCCTTCTCTTTCTCCTCCTTCTTTCTCCTTTTGGCCGAGCAGCAGTTTTTGCCACATTCCCATCTTCTCCTTCCAGTACTACCAATAAAGTTCCACTTCAGGACTTCCTTTCTTAGACAACGGAACGCGCTTTTCAGGCCAAGGAAAGATGTTTTGAATTCAAAGAGCCCACGTTATCTCCCAGTTTCTTGTATACGTCTCTGTTTTTGTCATCAACTTTGAATGACAGTGGTTATAGCCGAAAAGAAAGGATGGTTGAAGGTACAGACACTTGGCCTCTAGGCTTCCTTGCCAAACAATGAAGCTGAAAAGGGGCAAAGTGATTTCTCTGCTGTTGTGCCATTCTCTTGGGGTTTCTTGCTGGTGAAAACCTCGAGTGTGTCAGTTGCCTCTACATGCTTGCTAAAGATAGGTGTCAACATGGTGGCCAAGTCAAGAAGTATTTTGTGGGTGTACTTTCTTCTGCCTATTTTTTATGGAAGTGATGTTTGAAGACTGTTCTCTCTGAAATTTTTAAAGTTTTGTGTACTCTTGTGTGTCAAATTCCTGCTATTTCTTGCTGGTTTTGTTGTTCCAGCCCCACTCCCTTCCTGCACTGGTGATAAATTAACAATTGAACTCAAAGTCCCAATAGAGGTTGTCCTGGAGTTGTGCCACTATCTCTCTCTCAGAGAGAAGGCCTATCTTTTTCCTTCTCCTGGTTTCTTGGATGTGATGGAACTCATGTTTGCCGAGTGGGAGGACGGGGAAAGGTTTTCATTTGAAGATTCTGACCGCTTTGAGGAAGACTCCCTTTGTTCCTTCATTTCTGAGGCAGAGAGTCTATGCCAGAACTGGAGAGGATGGCGAAAGCAATCAGCTGGACCCAACTCCCCCACTGTCAAAATGAAAGGTGAGAGTTCATGCCTCTTAAGTGATTGGGCAGTGAGGTGGGGGAATTGCTGGGTTGGGTTTTTGGAGGAGCTGCAAAACACAACTAGTCAAGGTATGTTGTCAGGATTAGCTGTGTGTTAGAATTAGACAGGAACAGGTGGAATCAGACTTGCAGTCAGGAAGGTAAGCAGTTCAATGGAGGCTGTTCACCATGAACTTTGGCAGCACTGCATTTACTTGAGTTACAGTACAGTACATCAAATTTGCTGAGACTTATTCCCAAATTAGGTAGGTGTAGATTTGCAACAGAACAGTTTCATTTAATTCATGGTATGTAAACATGGTCTTTTCCACCCCAAAATCTGTACATAAAAAGACTAAGTGCCTGCCTCTTTTCTAATGCAGTCCAGTTTTCTTGTTCGCTGTTTAATTAGTATGTTATTGCCTGATTCAAATTTATAGTAGTAATTACTGAGTGGGAATGTATAGCCACGTGCAAAAGGAACTGACCTACTTGTATGCTTAATCTCTGCTTTAAGGGGATTATACCTTGCTCTTGTGATAGATATTCTATTACGGTCAAAGGTTAAATTGGTGGTTCCCAACCTGTTAGAGTGGTAGGACCTGTAACTTGAAATTATTGCACATTGAGCTGCACAGTAACTTAGTAATGGTATTTTATTCAGATACCACCAAAAGGTTAAAGGATATGAATTCATGGTATCCATGCTATTTCATATTCTTGCTGTTAAATATGAGCTATGGCAATATTACCATATGTTGTATATCGTGGAGGATGGCTTTAGTAAGTGGAAGCAAAACTCAACCTCAGCAGAAGAGAACCTCAACATATCACACATCTCAGTAACCATATTAATGTATGCTCTTATAATAAGAATGCTCTTCTAATGTCAGCTTTTGATGAAATACTGGTTTGAACCGAATGAATTGAGAAATGTTTGCAAGTGGTTTGTTTTCTGTCTCCCAAGTTTGTTCTGTTCTTGTGTCTTGAATTTAATTACCATATGATTCAGAATTCTGTGAAGCCTAACTGTGGGATGTTTCACGTGTTGCACTGTGGCAAATATATCTTTATATGTATGTGCAATGGATAGTCACATCCAACCCCAGCTTCCTGATGTGTGCATCTTTATCAGAAACATGTTAAACACTTGTACACTTGTACATTATGAATTATGTGCACATCATGTTTTACGTGTCTTTGTGAAGCAGAGCTGTGCGTGTGCGGAATGGGAGAAGAAAATCATATGTGAATCTAGCCTGTTCCCTGCTATTCTGTAGAGTTAGGTACCTGACTGAACATGGTAAAGATCTGTACCATTTTGAGCTTTATAGTAATATACTTCCTTAATAGCACTGATGCTTTCAAAAATAATACATTAAATTGTGTCCCTACCCCTGCTCTTGCTAGCATTTGGCATAGTTCCCATAGAAGTTCCCATTCTTAAGTTATAGAAGGTTGGGAATGTGATGTGGTTAACATTGCCAGATCATAAGGTAAAATTAGTACATTTTCTTTGTATTAGGAATTGGTATAAAGTATTTAGTTGTTGAAATGAGTCTTATTACAGATAAAGCAATATTGGTGTCTCCAGCAAAATATTGCAGTGTACCTTGTACTATCCAGGGGTGGCCAAACTGCGGCTCCTGAGCCACATGTGGCTCTTTGGCGTATAATGTGCGGCTCTCAGGAATATGTTGGCTGAGTTCCTTTTTGAATCACAATTAATATTAAAGATAAGAAATTTTCAAGCTTTATAATTTACCGGGTATAAACTGAGTCCATGGATTAAAACATAAGTTTAATATTCATGGTGAGTAAACATATTTAAGAATTTAAATGCTTCTTAAATATTGTGGCTCTCAAACATCTGAAGTTTATCACATGTGGCTCTTAAGTTAAGCAAGTTTGGCCACCCCTGTACTATACTGTACAGTACACTGCAGTTGTTACAGTACCTATAAACGTTTACCATTGCTCAGAGTAAGAGAACTGACAAAACGTATGGTCATGAAAAGCTTGTGGTTGGGTAACATCTTGAACCATAAACTAAAATGGAAACGGATCCAGTTTCTACTCTCGTTTTAGTAACTGGATTCATTCAGAGGCTGATTTTTATTTTTTTGGAAATAATATCTTACATAAAACTGTCTTTGTCACTTTAAGAAAATAAAATATTTACACTATAACGTGGTTGGAGGGGAAAAAAATAAAAAGTAACCTTTCCCCTACTTATGTAAAGAAGGAATCTTTACATAAGGGGATTTAGGGGGGGAAAAGAACCAATTGTTCATGATTTTTTTTGCTAAGAAGACTTACAACTTTTCACAATTTTATCTTAAAATTATCTTAAAACTACTCCATTTTTTTTGCCTTTCAACATAAAATGTTCACAAAGCAGTTTACATAGCAAGAACAAGACATTGAGGATAAAGTAAATACTGTAGAAATTACCCACTTGGCAGAGTGGGGCCTGCGCTCAGGCCACTGTCTCCATGGTCCCAAATTAAATCACACTGACTTTCTCAGATACTTTTAAACAATAAAAATGTAATGGTTAGGGAAGACATGCATTCTTGATGTAGCTACATAGGGGAACTCTTAACAGACTGCAGCTCTGTGCTAAGCATACCTTTATTAGGAGATTCTGCTTTTAGGCCATATAACTGATCCCTAAAGACAGTGATAAGATCATTAAAATTTTAGTTATGCCTGAGAAACAAGCTCAAGTCCCTAGAAACCAGAGTCATAAAATTCACTACTGTCTTTGCAGCCTTAGAAAGGGAGGCCTGTGTGTGTGTGTGTGTGTGTGTGTGCTTTTGCTCCCGCTCCCCCAGAACTAAGAAATGAGCTCTTAACGGTGGCCTTTCTAGAGTAGCTTAAATCTTCCTAATGAATGCTGGCACTTGTTCAAAATTATATTTAACTTTCTTTGTTTCTCAGTGCTAACCATTTTATAATGGTTGCGAACAAGGATGAGGAATAAGATGGAAAGGAAATGAGTTGGAAAGCTTGAATGGAAGTTAGTTGCCTGTTTAGGGTTGTTTGTGATGTTGGGTAGCAATATGTATCAGTTTCAAAGTCAAGTAGAAATAATGAGGTAATGGGATGCCTTGAAGCTATTCTGGATTTAGTTGCTTCCTTATCCCCAAGACTCTGAACAGATTGTATAAATGTTATGATAGACTTTTCAAAAAGACATGTGTATATAGCCTTTCTATTCCTTCATTTGTTTTTGCAAACTAACACAACCAATTTGAGATTCATGTTGCCCTCTTCCAGCACAGAAGTGGATATAGAATTCAATTCAGGACCAAAATCCAGTATCCAGTGGCTTGTCTGCTGATCTGTATGTACCAAAAACATATTGGTAGCTGAACTTGTTATGTATGCTGACCCTTAAAAAAAAATCCCAGATACTTTAAATTCAGAGGTTTTTTGTTGTTACATTAGTATGGCATACAGTTGTCAGTGAACTAGGTTACAATTACCTTTGCAAAGAAAGATTGGCAAAAGTGAAGATCTAGTTCAAAGCCTAATGAGCGAAGGAAGTTCAGTTTCATGAACCATTCTGGGTTTAGCTGCATGACGTTTTTGGCTAAAGGGAGAGGCTCTGTGTAAAAGTTTTTCAAAATTAAATATGCAATATGATGTGCAACACTGTCGAGTATAATTTTGTGTTAGCTTCCTTTGATCTTGTCTGTCTGAAAACTGAAGTACTCCATGAAGTGTTTATAACCTTCTTGCAAACCTTAATATTAAAACTCTTTAGACAAATTTTATGGAAATGTTTATAATTGGGAGGATTAGGGGATAACATTTTGCAATCTAATTCAACGCCTTCTACATGCATAACCATGTATCATATTTGAAAACTATTCCCCGCTACCGAATCGGCGGCTTATGCAACCCCGCCATGTGTTGCTCCTGTTGCCCGGGGGCCCACTGCCCCCACCCCTCCAGAGACTCCTCTGACCCCTGCTTTCATATTTGTATAGGATAATTCATCTCTCAACATTGGAAAATGACTATTGAACGTGTGTCTTTTCATTCTAGTGGATACGGGAAGTCTAGTGTGGGTCCTTTTCTTTTTTTTTCCACTTCTTGTTTTGGCAGGAATTCCCAGAAACTTGGCCAAGGTGTAGGAAGTCATCCTTGTACACTTACTGTTTTTAGAAGATGATTTTTTATTATGGTTAAAGTTAAATCTGTTAAAGAGACCCAAATACCCTGAGTAAAGAGTCCTTCTTTCCTCGCTTCTCACTGTTGCAGTTAATGGTTTAATATTCCATGCCACATATAGCCTTTAGCCCCCCCTCACAAATGAGCCTTTAACAGGTGATCCTATGCATGTTGGCATGTCCTATTCAATTCATTGCAACTTGGGGACTGTAGCTCTCCTGTTGTGATTTTAAACCCTGCGTAGTTTAGATTTCGTTCCTCACAGATTCAACAAAAGCATTAATTATCTTAGTACTATACTTCTAAAAGTTTACCAGAGTTTTTATAACTGTACATTATTTCTTTTGAAATGTTTTGAAAAAGTCTAGAAATAACTTTCTTCTATTAAGAAATGGGGTAAAACAAATCAAATCTAGAAATGTATAGAGTGAATCCCTGAATACACAACAAAGGAAAATTTCAGAGTGGTTTTTGCTGTACCACTACCAGATTGGGAAGACATTTGACAGAAATGATTGGATATTTTATGAGTTGAATCTGGAGGTATGAATTCTTACTCCTGTTCTCAGTTAATGAACAGGAGGGAGGGATTCTGTATCTATAACAGCCTTATTCTTATTTAGAAACTGTAGTAAAATATGCCTAATGCATATGTGGCCTGTTAGTGAATACTTTTGATATCTAATGAACCACTGATAAAACACTATAGTCGTGGGTTAACTGTGTGAGTGACACAATGTCTTGATGGCTAAAACTGAGGCTTCTTAGTAATTTGAGGTTGATACATCTCCTCTGTCTGGAGGTTTGTTCTTGGAAGCACTTAAATGGGCTTAAAAATAAGTTCAATCAAGGTAACAACATTCCAAGGCAAGCTTGAGGTTAACTGAAAACCCAAACCACTCACGTCTCATGTTAGGTGGAATTAAATACCAAGGAACTTGTTGCAACTGCAAACCTGAAGCATGGTCTTAATGTAGGTCTATCAGAAGGGAGGCTGGGGATGTTATTGGGCTCCGCCAATGTGGTAAGAGTATTGGCAATTGTGAATTGCTTCCTGGCAAAAACCTGGCCAACCCCAGCACATTCACAGATGATCCTCTCCTTTGTGCACTGTATAAAACCTTGGAGGTAAGGAGGTGCTTGCTTTGTGCTGACTGAGGCAGATGCAAATCCCCTCCCTCTACAGATCCTCTGGTTCGTATGGATGAAAGGGGTTGGCTTCTCATTTTTATGCAAAAATTTGCAGGTACACAGAAGCAGTGAAAATCCAGTTGCCTTAAAATCTTGGCATGAAATGAGACGTTGACTTCTTTCTTCCCATACCAGCAGACTAAAGGGAGAGGATGGGTCAGTTACTTACTTTTACTATACTTACTTACAATATATTTACCCCGCCTTTCTCCACGAAGGGACCCAAGGCAGCTTACAACAAAAAATACAAATACAAAAACAATCACTTTTTTAAAAATAAACAATTAACTAAAACTAATAAACAATATCTAAAAAACGATGAGACCACTATTACAATTGAAAGCAAGAACATAAGAGCAGCAGCACTCCACCTGTACCAGCAAGATGTTAAAAAGGCCAAAGACTCAGAAGGCTTCTTCTAAACAAAAAAGGCTTCAGGCCTCGCTGGAAGGTCTCCAAGGAAGGAGCAGTTCATAAATCAAAAGGGAGGGAATACCAGAAGGTTGGTGGCACTACTGAGAAGGCCCTATTTCTAGCTGCCGCCCCTCACACTTCCCTAGGTGACGGCACCCACAAGAGGGCCTTCTCTAATGACCTGAGGCAGGGGTGGCCAACCTTCCACCATTAGGGCTGCTGTGTTAAGAGTTGTGTAGAAGACCGAATCTTGGCAGCTGTAAGTGCTGATGGTGCTGCTAAAGAAGCTGCACCTGCTGAAATCCCCTCACCTATGCAACCATTTAAAGGGCCAGCATTCATGTTGAAAGGTTGGCCACCACTGACCTAAGGGGATGAGCTGGACTGTCAGGAAGTAGGCGGTCTCTCAGATAGCCTGGCCCCAAGCCGTATAGGGCTTTAAAGGTCAAAGCCAGCACTTTGAATTGGGCCCGAAAATGAATTGGCAGCCAGTGCAGCTGTCGGAGAAGCGACCCAACAGTCGAACTGCCTACTTCCAGTCATTACACGGGCCGCTGCATTCTGCACTAATGGCAGTTTCTGAACCATCTTCAAGGGCAGCGCCACACAGCACATTACAGTCATCTAACCGCAATGTCACCGTGGCATGGATCGCATGGTCAGGTCTGCACGATCCAAGTACTGCCGCAGCTGGCACACCAGCCGAAGCTGGGCAAAGGCCCCCTGGCCACAGCCGCCACCTGGGAATTCAAGAGCAGCTGCGGATCCAGACAAACCCCCAAGCTGTGGACCTGCTCCTTCAGAGGGAGTGCAACCCCATTCAGAGCAAGATGATGCTCTAGCACCTGCATCAGGGATTTCCGAACCAGGAGATCCTCTGTTTTGTCTGGGTTTAATCTCAGCTTGTTAGCCCTCATCCAGGCCCCAACCACTTCCAGGCAGTGCTCCAGAGTCTCAACAACCACCCTGGAATCAGGTGGAAAGGAGAGATAGAGCTGGGTGTCATCAGCATATTGATGGCACCAAACTTCAAATCCCTGGATAACATCTCCCAGCGGTTTTATGTAGATGTTAAATAGCATGGGGACAAGTTAGAACCCTGTGGCACCCCACACCTCAAGTGCCAAGATGCCGAACAGGCATCCCCCAGCACCACCATCTGGGACCTTTTTGCCAAGTAGGAGCTGAACCACCACAGCACGGTGCCCCTGACCCCCAGCTCGGCCAAACGGCCCAGAAGGACATCATGATTGATAGTGTCGAAAGCTGCTGAGACGTCCAGCAGAACCAACAGGAATGTACTCCCCCTGTCCAGTCCTCAGCGTAGGTCATCCACCAAGGCTGTTTCCGTCCCAAAGCCCGGCCTGAAACCGGATTGAAAGGGATCTAGATAATCCGCTTCATCCAGGACTCTCTGGAGTTGAGATGCCATCACCCACTCAATTACCTTGCCCAAAAATGGGAGGTTTGAGACTGGCCGGTAGTTCAACACTGTGGAGTCAAGGGAGGACTTCTTCAGAAGAGGTTGAACCAACGCCCGCTTCAAAGCAAGTGGCAGCACCCCCTCCATCAAAGAAGAGTTGACCATCCTCCCCGTCCACTCAGCCAGCCCCTCCTGAGCAGATCTAAGTAGCCAAGCAGGGCAAGGGTCAAGCAAACAGGCAGCCGGCCTCACGCTCCAAAGGAGCCTGTCCACACCCTCAGGCTGTACAAACTGAAGAGTCCCACAAAACCAGATAAACGGACACCAAGGGGACATCCTCAGACATTGTCATTGTGGCATCCAAGTCATGGCGAATCTGCTAAGCATTTTGCAGATAAATCAGTCGAACACGTCACAACGGACGACCGTGTGTTCCTCCTGGTCTACTGGAGGGGCCTGATCGAGTAGGCCTCACACCACATGGTACAATTCCACTGGATGGTTCCCTGCAGATGCAATGGTAGTAGAGAAGAAGGTTCTCTTTGCTGCTATCACCGCCACGGAATAGGCTCTAAAATGGGCTCTATTCTGTGTCTGGTAGGATTCAGCACGTGTTTTCTGCCACCGTTGCTCAAGACGTCTACCCCGTCGCTTCATCATTTGCAGCTCAGTAAACCAAGGAGCTGCACTGAGTCTGCGGCGTGGCAGAGGTCGCTCAGGAGCTATCTCATCCACTGGCCATTTCCCCGTTGGCTACCGAGGTTGGCTACCGAAGGCAGCCAACGTTTGTGGACATACAGCTCTATGACACCTCTACCATATTCCATACAAATTATCGAGGCTTCTTTGGAAGTTCTCTTGGGACAAAGGGGCTGACTCAGCTGTGGTTGCTGCCACATGACTTGGCGTCACCCTCCCTTTTTCTCTTTAAGTGTATCAGCACATGTGTTGGGGATTATGCAGAGTGCTTTGGAGTGGAGCAGTGCTGATCATGGAATTGTATTTGACCCATAATAGTCAAAGGAGAAGAATGTGAAATGGGTGGCAGTGCTGGTAGCATGTGGTAGAGAAGGTGACTGGGATTAGCTGGGAGTATAGGATTGAGGCTGCTTTGACATATGAGAAGCTTTTACAGGCTATGCAGTGGCATGTTGGAAGCAGTGGTTGCCCTGTGGTGTGTGTGCAAGTTGAATGCTAAAATGTCTTGTACGCTAAACTTTCCCAACAGAAACATCTTATTTTGTATTAGTGCTCTAGTCCCCCAATATAATGACTTAAAAATAACACTTGTTTCAGTTGGATTTGTAAAGAATACACAGAAGAACTATACAAGAAAGATCTTAATGTTCCTGATGACCACGCTGGTGTGGTCACTGACCCAGAGCCGGACATCCTACAGAGTGAAGGCAAGTGGGCCTTAGGTAGCATTACTAACAACAAAGCTAGTGGAGATGATAATATCCCAGCTGAGCTACTTAAAATCCTAAATGATGATGCTGTGAAAGTGCTGCACTTAATATGCCAACAAATTTGGAAAACTCAGCAGTGGCCAAAGGATTGGAAAAGGTCAGTTTACGTTCCAATTCCAAAGAAGGGCAATGCCAAAGAGTGTTCAAACTACCGTACAATTGCACTCATTTCACATGCTAGCAAGGTTATGCTCAAAATCCTACAAGCCAGGCTTCAGCAGTACATGAACCGAGAACTACCGGAAGTACAAGCTGGGTTTCGAAGAGGCAGAGGAACTAGAGATCAAATTGCCAACATGCGCTGGATCATGGAGAAAGCACGAGAGTTCCAAAAAAACACCTACTTCTGCTTCATTGACTACGCAAAAGCCTTTGATTGTGTGGATCACAACAAACTGTGGCAAATTCTTAAAGAGATGGGGGTACCAGACCACCTTACCTGTCTCCTGAGAAACCTGTATGCGGGTCAAGAAGCAACAGTTCGAACCGGCCATGGAACAACCGACTGGTTCAAAATTGGGAAGGGCGTACGGCAAGGCTGTATATTGTCACCCTGCTTATTTAACTTATATGCAGAGTACATTATGAGAAATGCAGGGCTGAATGAATCACAAGCCGGAATCAAGATTGCCGGGAGAAATATCAACAACTTCAGATATGCAGATGATACCACCCTAATGGCAGAAATAAGGACCATAAGGAAGGCTGAGCACCGAAGAATAGATGCTTTCGAACTGTGCTGCTGGAGAAGACTCCTGAGAGTCCCTTGGACTGCTAGGAGATCAAATCAGTCAATCCTAAATGAAATCAACCCTGACTGTTCCCTGGAAGGACAGGTACTGAGGCTGAAGCTCAAATATTTTGGCCACCTAATGCGAAGAGAGGACTCTCTGGAGAAGACTCTGATGCTGGGAAAGATTGAAGGCAAAAGGAGAAGGGGAAGGCCAAGGATGAGATGGTTAGACAGCATCACCGATGCAACGAACATGACAATGAGAGAACTCAGGAAGATAGTGGAGGACAGGAAGGCCTGGCGGGAGATGGTTCATGGGATCACGAAGGGTTGGAACAACTTAACGACTGAACAACAACAACAAATGTGTTTAAGATTGTTAATTTCTAGCTGCAATCGAAACACTTTTTGAAAAATTATTCAATCCCCTAAACTGATTAGGATTTGATTTAGCATGTTTGTTTGACTTGTATTTACTGAGCAAAACTAATGCACACCATGTTAGTCATATGCTGTATAAATACATTAGAAGTTTTTCCAATAGCCAGAAAGTGCTTAATTTGAAATATTTGATTAGTAAAATATTGAATATTCAATATTCAATTATTGAATATTGAAAAAAAATAAGCATACAGTAGGCCCTTCGTATCCACGGAGGTTCCGTTCCTGGAACCCCCATGGATGCAAAAATCCATGGATGCTCGAGTCCGCGGTTGGGTAGGGGTGCACGTGCAACTGGAAGTCGCTTCCAGTCATGTTTTTCTTTTAACAGGCATTTTATACTATTCTAACACGGCACCAGAGAGAAGGAGCGGGAGGTGGGCCCACGCAGGAATTCAATAAGGTGCAGTGCTGCCGTCCCCACCCCCTCGATCCCCCCCCAGACCGCAGACCGTGGATTTTTGCATCCATGGGGGGTTCTGGGAATGGAACCCCTGTGGATACGAAAGGCCAACTGTATGCCCTTATTGAATTTTTTATTAATCAAATATTTTCAATAAGGTACAGTGGCGCTGTCCCTGCCCCAGTGGGTTCCCTCCATCCGCGGATGGCCATTCATGGATAATCAAATTGGTGGATGGCAAATCCACGGATAAGGAGGGTCTACTGTATTTAATTTAGTGTGAATAGTCAAATTCAAATCTCTGCTTTGAAATTATTTTTAGTGGAATAGTTATACATATTTTATGACATGACAATTCAATAGTCTGCACTTTCCCACATTGTTAAAATTTTAAGGAAAAAATATGGTGTAGCAGAAAACTGTTAACATACAGATTTTAGCACAGGGGTGGGGAACCTATTTCCGATGGAGGGCAATTTTCCCATGGGCCGTGTGCCCCTCCATCGGAAATAGTTACCCCTGCGCGCGTGCTGGAGAGGCGCACACCCACCGCCCCCTGCTTTTACCTCCCCCCCTCTCCTTACCTTTTTCAGGCTGCCGCCGCCGGCCCCGCGTGCGCTGCTCGCGTGACTCCTTTTGAACCCGGCTGTTTCTGCTCATGCGCAGAAACAGCCGGGCTCCAAAGGAGTTGCGCGAGGTGAGTGCGCCACGTGCTCTCCCCTTGGCGTGACTCCTTTCGAATCCGGCTGCAGCCGGGTTCCAAAGGAGTCGCGCGAGGTGAGCGCGCCGCGCGCTCTCCTCTCGGAGCGTCTCCTTTCGAATCCGGCTGCAGCCGGGTTCCAAAGGAGTCGCGCGAGGTGAGCGCGCCGCGCGCTCTCCCCTCGGCGCGTCTCCTTTCGAATCCGGCTGCAGCCGGGTTCCAAAGGAGTCGCGCGAGGTGAGCGCGCCGCGCGCTCTCCCCTCGGCGCGTCTCCTTTGGAACCCGGCTGCAGCCGGGTTCCAAAGGAGTCGCGTGAGGTGAGCGTGCCGCGCGCACTCACCTCGTGCGACTCCTTTGGAACCCGGCTGCAGCCGGGTTCCAAAGGAGACGCGTGAGGTGAGCGCGCCGCGCGCTCTCCCCTCGGCGCGACTCCTTTCGAATCCGGCTGCAGCCGGGTTCCAAAGGAGTCGCGCCGAGGGGAGAGCGCGCGGCGCGCTCACCTCGCGCGACTCCTTTTGAATCCGGCTGCAGCCGGGTTCCAAAGGAGACGCGCCGAGGGGAGAGCGCGCCGCGCGCTCTCCTCTCGGCGCGACTCCTTTGGAACCCGGCTGCAGCCGGGTTCCAAAGGAGTCGCGCGAGGTGAGCGCGCCGCGCGCTCTCCCCTCGGCGCGTCTCCTTTCGAATCCGGCTGCAGCCGGGTTCCAAAGGAGTCGCGCGAGGTGAGCGCGCCGCGCGCTCTCCCCTCGGCGCGTCTCCTTTCGAATCCGGCTGCAGCCGGGTTCCAAAGGAGTCGCGCGAGGTGAGCGCGCCGCGCGCTCTCCCCTCGGCGCGACTCCTTTCGAATCCGGCTGCAGCCGGGTTCCAAAGGAGTCGCGCGAGGTGAGCGCGCCGCGCGCTCTCCCCTCGGCGCGACTCCTTTCGAATCCGGCTGCACCCGGGTTCCAAAGGAGTCGCGCCGAGGGGAGAGCGCGCGGCGCGCTCACCTCGCGCGACTCCTTTTGAATCCGGCTGCAGCCGGGTTCCAAAGGAGTCGCGTGAGGTGAGCGCGCCGCGCGCTCTCCCCTCGGCGCGTCTCCTTTCGAATCCGGCTGCAGCCGGGTTCCAAAGGAGTCGCGCGAGGTGAGCGCGCCGCGCGCTCTCCCCTCGGCGCGTCTCCTTTCGAATCCGGCTGCAGCCGGGTTCCAAAGGAGTCGCGCGAGGTGAGCGCGCCGCGCGCTCTCCCCTCGGCGCGACTCCTTTCGAATCCGGCTGCAGCCGGGTTCCAAAGGAGTCGCGCGAGGTGAGCGCGCCGCGCGCTCTCCCCTCGGCGCGACTCCTTTCGAATCCGGCTGCACCCGGGTTCCAAAGGAGTCGCGCCGAGGGGAGAGCGCGCGGCGCGCTCACCTCGCGCGACTCCTTTTGAATCCGGCTGCAGCCGGGTTCCAAAGGAGTCGCGTGAGGTGAGCGCGCCGCGCGCTCTCCCCTCGGCGCGTCTCCTTTCGAATCCGGCTGCAGCCGGGTTCCAAAGGAGTCGCGCGAGGTGAGCGCGCCGCGCGCTCTCCCCTCGGCGCGTCTCCTTTCGAATCCGGCTGCAGCCGGGTTCCAAAGGAGTCGCGCGAGGTGAGCGCGCCGCGCGCTCTCCCCTCGGCGCGTCTCCTTTCGAATCCGGCTGCACCCGGGTTCCAAAGGAGTCGCGCGAGGTGAGCGCGCCGCGCGCTCTCCCCTCGGCGCGTCTCCTTTCGAATCCAGCTGCTTCTGCACGGAGAAGCAGCCGGATTCGAAAGGAGTCGCGCCGAGGTGAGCGTGCAGGGGGGCCGGCGGGGCTGGCGGAGCCTCCGGTCTGCTCGTGCGGGCTGGACCTTATTGATTCGGGTCTGGTCTCGCGCGGGCCGGACCGGATTGCTCCTGGGGCCGGATTCGGCCCGCAGGCCGCCGGTTCGCCACCCCTGTTTTAGCACATCCAAAGAGCTGTGTATGACTGTGCTGCACACCAGCACAAGACTCAGCCTGACACGATTTTGAAGGAGGCACTTTGTGTCCCTGTGATTAAAAACCTTTGTTCCAGTAGTGAAATATACTGGTAGCTTCCCCTCCTGGCAACTGGAATTCGTTTTATGGGTGTCATTGACTACCTGCTGACTGTAATTCTTGTATGGACCATAACAAAGGAATACAGTCCTTCTAAAATAATGGATATGCAGCCTAGTTTTCCTCTTACTAATCTGTTTTCTCTGAAAGACTGGGTATGACTGAGTAATCCTGAAATATCACTGGCTTCATTAACATAATTATCCACTTGTTGAAAAGTGACTCTGGGTTTGTGAATATTTAGACGTGGTCAGGAAATAATCAAATATGTTGACTAAATATGGTTCGTTTTCATTCTAACTCAAAAGGAGTTAAGACTTAACAAAGTTTCTACAAAGTGAGCATTATTTTTAAAGTACTGTACAGTATATTGGGGTTCTAGTCTGGATGTACTTAAAAATTTAGTACCAAGAAAAGTGGAAGTTTCTGCTAATGGTCGTCATGATGAGGTGCATTGAGCTGTACCAGAGAATCCCAAAATTTTTGACTTCGTGACCCACCTTGTAATCCGCAGTGGGTCGCGGGCCCACCGCAACAGGAAGCCGCTGGGCATTATGATGGTTGACACGAAAGTAGCTTTGTTGCATCGTGTAATGTGATACATTCCCGAACTGTGCATCACAAGTCTAGGTTCATTTAGGAGCCCAAACTCAAATTGCTGGTTTTGATTACCAGTGTATGCAGCCTAGAACATTTGTTTACTTATTTCAGTTTCAACCTCAGTCCTTACCAAGAACTTGAGGTAGGTAAGTTTGTTTGTTGTGTTTGTATCCTGCGTTTCCTTAGGAAAAGTTAGAGTGATTGGGGGTGATGTACTGTACTTACATAATTTGCTGAGCTTCCTAGATTCAGTTCCAGCATTTCCAGTTAAAACAACTCATGTTGCACTTGGGCTGGAAAAACCTCTGCCTGGGACTGTGGAGAGTCACTGTCGAAGTCAATTGTACAGAACTGGTAACTTCATGGTTTTTTGTGGGGAGGGAGTAGAGTTTAGCTCAGCGACAAAGCACATCCTTTCCATTTCAAAGGTAAGTTAGAATGGATCTTGGGTAGCAAGCAGATGCTGGCAAAGGCATCAGCTTGAGATTTTGAACAGCTAGATGGACAGCTAGCTAGCCCAATAGGATAAACTAGCTTCATATGGCTTAGGCCAGGTGGTCTCCCATTCATGCATTGATTGGCTAAGATCTGCTTGGCAGTTCAGCTTTAATGTATCAGCAAGAGGTCCAACAAATGTCAACTTGGCTTACTAGCCAAGGCAATCTTCAAACACATGCATGCACTAAAAACGCACATTCAGAGGCAAAAGTAACTCTTACTGCAACAGCACTGTGCGTGCTAATAAAAGAAGCTTGACCAACAGGTCTGTATACGTAGAAGTAGGGAAGGGGGAATTGACCTTGATAAATACTGTATTCACAGTGACTGTATTGGGGTGTGTGGTTGAAGAACAGTGTTCTCTTGACCTTGCTATTATGTGGGGGGAAAAAAAACACCAGGTTAATGCTCGCCCTCTGAATACTCAGATTGGTTTGGGTTACATTTGACTCCTCTTCTGCATTCAATGATACTAATTTTGTTGCTATAAAAATACTGTATTTCTTCAGTCTGAGTTCTTTACATTCTTCCTTGGTTCACTTATTTCATTATTTTAAAATGCTGGTTTAGGGGTTTGTTCAAGAAAACTCAGAATTGTTATGAGAGAACCACAGTCTACACTGAAACAATAGTAGGTCTTATATCTGTGGTCCCATACACACCTCAGAGTAAGTTCTGTTGAATACTTTGGTATAAACATGCATAGGATTGTGCTATAAGGCACATACTGTTGCTTGTTATCTCCAGAGTCCTTCAGAGGTGGCTTTTTGGTAGAACTGTGAACTCCTATCTACTACAGAGTCCTTTAGGTGTTTAAATGATTACTTTATCCCCAGGATGAAATAAAGATAGGTCAGGGGGCTCCGACTTTCTAAGAGTCATTAGTTCCTTTTGAATTCTAGAGCTCTGACTCCTTGTGCTTGTAAAACTGGAAGTGGAATTCAGTGATGGTTGTCCCAGAATAACTATGTAAACAGGCTCAACTGCTGTGACCTTGGTTTATTTCATAAATGGATGACGTCAGAGTAATATGTAACTTAGTATTTGCATTTTGTGACTATAATGGTTGTAGTTTTCTAGGTTATTTTTTAAATGATTAAATTGGACAAACTGAAAATAACTTATACCAGCAAAAGCAACATCATAAAATCAGCTGTTGCATGTCCTAAGGCTTAACAACCTAGAAAGTCGTAGTGCAGTAGCTTAGCCACGGATAAGACCAAAATATTTCGCTTCTAGCTACCACCTGTATTGGGTGAAAGTTTGCAAATTGCCAGTCTCATACCACTTGGGTAGAGCAGGTCACTGCAGTTGATGGCACTACCCATTGACTGCAGCAAAAATTAATTGTAAAGATACATTTGAATATCCAAGTTTGAGGCGCTTTTTAACATGATTCATGAATAGTCCAATTTTCAGTGACTCTTGCCTGCTTCATTTGGGCTGCGTGAGAGAATCTTCTGGGTAATTTCATAGACAAACAATGTTCACCTGAAATATGAAGGCTAGATGTGAAATAATTTTGCAATAAACTCCTGCACTGTGAATGTAAAGAAGCCTTAGAGAAATGGATTAAATGTCAGCAGGGAAAAGCGTTGGTTGGACCTTCCTAGGAAATTTCAGGGAGCCCTATTCCTACCCTTTGCTGCTCTTGCATCCAAGGAGGAATGCCCCAGACAATTTTTAAAGATGGAGATTCGTATTGCGAAGTCCTCCTCTCTTTTATTTTGGAAAAGATTGTCTCAGTGTTATTGACACACACCTCTAGTCTTTCATGGTCAGATTCCATGTTTTCATCTTGGTTGCTACAGTAATTGGCTGTCTACAGCACTCTTCTGTGCAAAGGTAGATCTGCTTTTGGGCTTCTACAACATATTTGACTATTTTGGATTATAGGTTTATTTTGAAAGGCATCTCGCTTTTATTAAGTTACTAACCTTTTTTTGTCAGCAGTTCATATAGAAATACCCCTGGGTGACTCGTAGATGGAGCAATAAAGATGATGAAAGAGGTTGTCTTCCATCTGAGGTCCATAAGAACATAATTGGCCTTCTGTCAAAGAGCTTCTAAATGTGGTGTGTGTGTTGTATTGTTTCTGCAATGCATTGTAAGCTGCCTTAAGGATATTTGGTTGAAGGATCCTTCAGATAATTGTTGGTTCTCTGGTGTTTTTTATATCAACCCATCAGACTGGAATGGCACGGTTTGGAACCTAATGTGAAGTTGTATTCATTGTAGAGAAAAAGTATGTGTACGCATGGTGGTTAGGATACGCACTTTATTGTGCATGTGTAGAAAGTGCTTCCATGCGGGTAGAGGGGGTGGGTGGTTTGCCTTCTGACAGTGGTCATTTGTACCTCTGTGAGGTATTTATTCCCCCCCCCCCCAACCTTGCATAGGCACTTTTGCGGGGGAGCAAGCTGAAAAGCATTTGTGTGTGAGTGAAAGCACCACATGTGGAGATTTGGATCCCAGACATTGCAGCCCTTTTGTTAAAGTTTCTGTTTTAATTTGTGCAAGATTCAGCTAATTCAGTCTAATATTCTGTGTTGTAATAGATGGGCTGGTGATCCCATTGGTGGAGCTGTCTGCAAAACAGGTCGCATTTCACATTCCATTTGAAGTGGTGGAGAAAGTCTACCCACCTGTGCCTGAACAGTTGCAGCTTCGTATTGCCTTTTGGAGTTTCCCAGAGAATGAAGAGGACATCAGGTAGTATCCTCTTGTCTTGTCACTTCTTCTGTTTCCTTTGGAATAATTTTCTTATCTTAGAAGCGCTATCGGTGAAGCTTGGTATCTCTGCTACTATTTAGATACTTCAATTGTAAGTACCTCTTTGGTTTATTACAATAAAATCCAAAAGTAACCGTAAGGTAATACCTTTTATCAGGACCAACTGAAATGTCACAAAGTAACTAGTGAACTTTCAAGTTCCCCCAGACTCTTCGTCAGGCTGGTCATTAATATGCAGGAGATGTTCTTGTAAAACAGATGTAAAAGAGATGTAAGAGAGTATAAAAGATGTAAAAACAAAGATGTTCTTGGGTCTGGTGAAAAAGCACAAGTCTGCATAACCACTACCACTACCCCATCTTACAAAGTATAGAATTTGGTTAGACAGTGCTAGGTGCAAAGCAGATCTAAGGTTGCACCAAAGGCTACTGGGAGAAATAATGGACATTTGCCCTTTTGAAAATGACTTCATTTGGAACATTGGACTTAACCCTCAGATTTCCCCTTTGCAATGGAAGGTTGCTTTAGCTGCCATTTAGCGTTCATCCCTTGCCGTATGCAAAAGATTCTTTTGCAGGTGTATTGGATTCTTCCCCTGATTCCATGCCTTGGGGATGATCGTGGGTATCAGTGATGTAAGTCACGGGGGGCGGGGCGGAAGATGGGGTCCACATTCTGTGCAAGTGTGAAGATAAATATCTATTTTTGAAGATAAATATTAAAATTATATGGCTCTTAATATGTTGTGTATATAAATACTCTTGCACGTGGTGTTTGGCTACAAGCCATGGATGTGGAAATTGCCTGATGATCGGTGTTCTTGACTTGAGTGTCATGCTTGTGAGTAATCGCTTGGTAGTGCAAGTGCTGGAAGTTGCCCTGTGGTCCTGATATTGAACGTTGAGTCAGGGATTCGTTGGACATGGCAGCAAAGGGTGTACTGTTAAGCACAATGAAATGTTTAAAAAGTCAAGAAACTTGGCAGGATAACTTGGTTCTCTTTGAAGACTGATAGTCTCGTTCCTCTTATCAGCCTCCTGCAACTCTGTCTAGCGTTCAAGTGTAGCAAAGCACTTCATATGTATTCTTGATGTTGTCCTTGCTATCACTGTGGAAGGTGCCTAGTTCTTGGCAGAGGCAAGATTTGAACTGGGATCTTAGCCCATCCACTACATTATACCAACTTTCCACTGTTCCCCCAGTAGCCTTTGGTGCAACCTTAGATCTGTGTTGCACCTAGCACAGTCTAATTCTGCACTTTGTAAGATGAGGTGAAGGTAGTGTTTATGCAAATTTGGGTTTTTCTTACTGTGCCCAGGAACATCTTTTTTTCCTTTTTGTTGCTAACATCCAGCCTGAGGAAGGGCTTGGGAAAGCTTGAAACTTGCTCATTACCTGGTGACATTTTAGGCGGTCGTGATAAAGCTATTACTCTACTGAGACTCTTAATGTTTAGATAATTTTGTGTTCAATGGTTTGTAAAGCTTTTAACATTTTTTTCTCTTAATTCTTTGTACCATATTTGCAGAATAATACATAATCTTAAAACCGCACTTAACACAAAATTTGTACCTACCGTAGTTCATAAATGTATGTTAAAAGTATAAGTTTGGATTTTTTTTGTAATTGAATAAAAGTTTCTGGAAAGATGAAGGAATTTTATTAATTTTATATAAATACATTGTGTCAAAGTAGCCTAGATTTTGAATGTGTTCTGTTAGTTAAGCAAAGGAAATAAAACAGAAGTCTGAAAAAGGTGCACCAGCAAATGAGATGTTCTTAAATGGTACAGCTGTCTGACAAAATTATGATAGATCATACAGTTAAAATGAATGTGTTACTTCTGTTGTGAAGGTCTTCAGCTCATTTCCAGGCTCCATAAATGTTGTGGATGTGTTGAGGGTATAGTTCTCCTCCCACCCTTGTTGGACTTTCACCTCCTTTTTTTCTCATAACCATTCTGTTCACTGAACTTTTTTAGAGCATCAATTTTAGCAATTGACTGCTGAGCCTGAAACACCCCCATTCACCCACCAAAGTTTTGTGCTTGGGTGTTGCTTCCATTTGGAACTCTACTGTTGTGAGTCAGTCTTGCAACCTCTAGTTCCACAAGGGAGTGAGTGAGTGACATATATTGCATGTTGACACGTCTGGGTTTCTTGTTGAGTCAAGCCAGTTGCTGATTCTCTGACTTGACAATGTTACAAATAACCAAATTTGGTTAAATCCATCTTTCTGTAAGCCGAATGAACAATGCTGAGACACTTGATCAGAGTGTATTCTCGGTGCTTATACTTGGTCTTCTAGAACATAGTCTTCACTTTTCGAACACGCAACCCAACTTGAAGGATTACATCGGCCCTCTTAACTTCTTAACCGTCCAAATTAAAACTCATTTGGTCCCGCGGTATGATTTTCCCAGAATTCCCAAATGTCAGTGTGATCCACATGTCTAAGGGACCCCCATGTAGAAAAAACCACCTGCAGAAAATTTCCCAGGTGTACCTTGGACCTGGAGCATAGGCGGTGCTTTTGGGACTCAACGGGACTTAAGGTGAACTCAACTCGTCCATTTACTCCTATGTAAAGCATGGACCTGACAACAACAAAATTTCAAACAAACACATAGTTGTGTTTTACACACAGCTCCAGGGCTTTAGGGGTGTTTAGGGGGATGTCTCAGCTAAGTGTACCTCAAGTTACAAGTCCCTACCTTCAAGGGATTTTTTTAATGAAATCCTTGAAATCCTGCAGCTTTAGTTGTGAGTGCAGGTCTATATAGGCCAATTCTGCTACCCATTAAGTCCCGTTGAGTCCTTTGAGGTATGCCTAATGTTGCGCATGTGTACAGCTGCTCCCCTGCACCTGAGGTGCTCCAAACAAGGTGGATTCAAAAGCCAGGGCCCTGGCCATGAAAACAAAGCCAGAGTTTCATTTTTAATTTCAGTGAGGAGGGGGGGCCCTGCCCCCAATTCCAGGGCATCATTTTCCCTAAAAACAGTGATCTTTGCTCCTCTGGGGGGGGTCAGTGGGGTGACCCTAGAACTCTGAAAATTGTTTTAAAACATAGTTTCATCTGTCTACTTTCCACAAAAAAGTTCCAGGAAAATTGGGGGAAGCCATTTTTTTTAACTACCGTATTTATCGGCGTATAAAACGCACCGGCGTATAAGACGCACCTTCTTTTTGGCCCTGGGTTTCAAGAAAAAAAGATTTAAAGCATTTTTGGGCCACTTGGCCACTTACTGCTTGACTGCTTAATTAGCTAATTTACATAAATTGCACAAAAATACCCGGATCTCTTTTAAAACACACAGCAATAAGACACATGAACAAAATGCACCAGAACATAAATCCCAAGTACCAAAAAAACCCCAGACTCAACTCTTTTTTCCCTCACCCCACCCATGCACAGTTCCCAAAGTAAACATAAAAGTACAAAAAAAAAAAACCCAGACTCAACTCTTACCCCACCCCACCTATCACAGTTTCCAAAGCCTCCCCAACTAGGCCCAGTTCAGAAGCTTACCCAAGCTGCATTCCGAGGAGAGCTGGGAAGACCACGCCCTCTGTAGCTCAGCTGAACTGAACTGAGGAGCACAGCACCCTCTGCTGGTTGCTGAGAAGCTCAACTCATGCACGTGCATAAATTAAACCCGACAAACAGCTGTAGATCGGATAGATTAGTTAGGGAAGAAAGCACAAGGGAGCTCTCTGGCTCTGGAAAAACGTGGTAAGCCCGAAAATGCTTTAAAACGGGCGGGGGGGTGGAGAAGGGATTTTTTTAGTATCGGCGTATAAGACGCACCCTACTATTTTGGGTCACAAATTTAGGCAAAAAAGTGCATCTTATACGCCAATAAATACGGTATTTACTTTCGGGCGTACCACAAAGGACTCAATGGGACTAAATTTAATTCTTCTTGCTTTTATCTCTAGAGTGACCAGGTGAAATGGAGGACAGGGCTTCTATACTTTAATAGTTGTATAGAAGAAGAAATTTTGGCAGATGCAGCTTGTCATGCAGGGTCGAGATGCATCTGTTGAAGTGTCCTCTTCTATAAAACTATGACAACTTATAGGTCTGCCCTCCTTTGCATCTGATCCCCCTTGCTGCTTTGTTCCTTTTTTCTAACTCCTAAACAAATAATAAAAGGAAATAGTTGAGAACCAGTTTATGTTGAAGTGTGGCCCACCTGTGGGCCTTGACCTAAGATAGTGCAGTGAAGACCAATCACCTGGAATGCAATGCTATTTATCTCAATTGAGGAACATTTTAACTATAGAATTACTTGCTTTTCTTAGACTGTACTCCTGCTTGGCAAATGGCAGCGCGGATGAGTTCCAGAGAGGCGAGCAACTTTTCCGAATGAGGGCTGTTAAAGATCCACTACAGATAGGTATGTTCTTCATTACTGACTGCCTTATGTTGGTGCTGTGAAAAGACTGAAATATACAAAATACCTTGAAGTGGGGGTCAGGGAGGGGGAAGGATTTCAGAGTTAGGGTGTCATGGTGGGTTAGGGTTCAGCTTGAAGTAGCAGGGCCTGATAGAGAGGAACTGAGTAAGGACTTCTTCTGTCTCCTCCCCATGTGTCTCCCACAAGAATATAAAGGACTGGGTCTCCACGGCCTAATTTTGATTTGGCGGAGTCTCAGAATCACTGCAGATGTCAGTAGGGTGGTGTCGGGGAGGAAGTTTGTAGAAATTACTAAATTTGCTCAAGCAGTTCTAGATGTTTTGACCTTCATTGCAGTGATTCCAAAGGGAACTACCAACATGACTTAGGGTAGGGGTGGCCAACCTTCCACCATTAGGGCTACTGTGTTCTTAAGAGTTGTGTAGAAGACAGAATCTTGGCAGCTGCAAGTGCTGATGGTGCTGCTAAAGCAGCTGCACCTGCTGAAATGCCCTCACCTATACAACCATTTAAAGGGCCAGCATTCACGTTGAAAGGTTGGCCACCACTGACTTAGGGAGTCATAGTATATGCTCAGTCTTTCTTTGGTTATTTTATACTTACAACATACCCTAAAATTGTATTGTAAAATTATAACAGGCTTGGTATTTTCAGGATTGTCTATTTTGAGCTTGTTGTGACAGCATGCTAAACCACAGTTTGTGGTAACCATAATTTAGAATTCAAACCATGGCTTAAACCTGCAAACAAATAAGCAAACCCTGTTTTTAGAATGGCTTGATTACTCAGCACTCCTGTCTCTAGGTGCTATGGCCTCTAGAGCCTATCTATCATTCAGACATGGCAGCAAACATAGTTATATTTCTTTAGCTGTGGTTTCATGATGCAACTAAACTGAGCCATGTTTAAGAAACTATCACACTTTATATTTATCTTCTAAAGTCATGGATTCTGCTTAGCAGTAATATGATTTGCTGTTATAACTCCTTCTCTCATACCAATTCATCAATCCATTTTATTTTATTTTTTCTTTACCAAGATCTGCTCAGTTTTGGTTAACTTTCAGGCCTTAACCGAAGCAAATCTTTACTGTGAAATGTAAAGATTTTTCATAAGTTACCTCTTAGTTTACCTGATTCTCCTAAATAATTCAAAATTAAGGAATCTTACTTTTACACGTGGCAACAGTGTGTATACGTCTGTCTAAAAAAAGCTATCCATAGGCTATCATGATTTCCTCTAACTGCAGTTTGTTCTACTGTGTTGAATTCCATTCCAGAGGGCCAACTAATTCCTGGGAGCAACTTCTCAGGAATTATGGAGAGGGAAAGAGATGCTGAACAGATTGTTAGTTGTTTAATATAGTTTCCGGGGTTGAATTACAGGCTAAAATGCTGCAGAAACCCCCCCGAAAACCTTATGGAATATAGTAGACTCATTAATTCAGCAGTCTTCTCTGGATACTTATTTTAAACTAGATCTATTTGCAACTCTTTGATTCTTGACTGCTGTTGTACTGTATATTTTAGTGATGTGTCTTTTAATTTTATGTTGAGCTTGGTCCATGTTGCCCTCAACTATATTTGTACAGAGAGGCTGCTGCTGCTGCTGCTGCTGCTGCTACTACTACTACTACTACTACTACTACTACTACTGTGTTTTGCTTTTTGAATATTTGTGTTGATTACACAGGCTACAATCTCAAGACAGAAACAGTGGTCTGGTTCAGATGCAACACTAACAGCCCAATCCTGTGTAACTCTTGCACCGGTGTAAGTGCACTTATGCCAGTGTAACTTGCCGTACGTCGATGGGTGCATGACGGACATTGGCCTAACCCCCTCCGACGCTGCGCATGCGCAGTTCGGACATGGGACGGACACCAGCGCAACTCCAGCACTGGGGGCATCAGAACGCCCCTGGAATTCCTCCTGCACTGGCAGAGTTATGCTGGCGTCCAAACTGCACATGCGCGGTGTCCGGGGTTTTTTACGTCTGTGTCCGTCATGCGTCCATCGATGTACGGCAAGTTACATTGGCATAAGTGCACTTAAACAGGTGGATCTACTGTTACACCAGTGCAAGAGTTACACAGGATTGGGCTGTAAACCATGTTTTAGTGCGTTCTAAATGAGCCTAAGGGAACAGTGGCTTGATGTGCTTTCCTCCCTCCTGCATGAATGAGAACTTTTGCTTTTGCTTGTGAAACAAATCACAACTGTTGCCAGATATTACCTGATGGCAAAGCATGATTTGATCCTAGTTTGATATACTGGCTTTTTCTAACCATATTTAATTAACAGTTTCTTGAGTTTGCATGTAATGGGTAGCTGTGGTTTGTCCATGAAGTAAAAGCAAAAGCTGCTTCCTGCTCCTGCATGCAGGCGGAGGGAGCCTGTGGTTCCCTTAGGCCAGACCTGGGCATTGTGCGGTCCCAGGCTACATCCGGCCCTTTGGTTTTTCCTGACCAGCCCACATGAGGTTTAAAGGAATACATGGAGCAGCCAAAATAATGTGCCCCCCCCAGCCAGTCTCTTACCTTAATTAGCTGCTCCGTGTCTTCCTTTTAACAGACACTATAAGCAGCATGCTGCTGCTTACAGAGTCTGTTGCAAGGAAGACACGGAGCAGCTAATGAAGGTAAGAGAATGGCCAGGGGGCATGCGGGCGCTGCGGAGGTGGTGTTCAGCCTATTGGTCCTGCCCTCCAAAACAGTCCCAGTTTCTCATGTGGCCCCTTAGGAAAATTACCGTATTGTCCCGAGTATAAGACGCACCTGATTATAAGACGCACCCTTAAAGTTTGGTGCTATTAAAAATTTTTAATTAAATCACTGGCATTAAATTGCAACAGCCTGATTATAAGACGCACCCCTAGTTTAAAAAACTTAAATTAGGAGAAAAAAGTGAGTCTTATACTCAGACCAATACGGTAATTGCCCACCCGTGCCTTAGGCTCATTCAGGCCTTGCTAAATCATGGTTTTTCAAAGGCTGTGCTCCATAGTGTCCTCCACCTTCTGAGGTGAGGTAGACCTCTGTGTTGAGCACCTTATTTGAATATGCTCATCCTGTCCCTTTGTAAAATTTAGCACCTGCTTTATTCTGTGTTTCAGCCAGATAGACTCCCAAAGCAGCTTACAATTAAAATCTGCATACAGGTACAACATAATCAGGGATATGCTGGTGCATGTAAGGCAGTCTCTTTTGACCCCTTGCAATACAAGGGGATTAGATTTCAGCTCTGGATTGATTAGGTAGCCTTGGACATGCTCCCTCACCCACAGTTCACACCATCTGTAAATTCAGCAAGGTTATTGTGGAAATGAATGTGTTTAAGGTGGTGAGGCGCTCGGGGGACTGTGTAACTAACTTGATATTTGTTCTGTATCTTTTTGGATTATGAGCCCTTTTGGGACAGGGAGCCATTTAGTTATTTTCTTTGTAAACCACTTTGTGAACTTTTTTGTTGAAAAGCGGTATATAAATATTCTTAATAACAACAATAAAACAACAACTTAAGGAATGTGAGTAGAAAGGAATTGAATTTGAATTCAGTCTGATGGGATCTTCTAGTTGAGGCACAAATCTCTTATTGCTGAAAATTCCTCTTTGGGAAAACTTGTTCTCATTAAATTGAAGTGATGAATGATGTTTAAATGGTATTGTGGCCCTCTTGAAGGACTTATGGCTTTTTGCTTAATTATGGCGTGTGACTTTAATTACAGCAAAGAGGGAACAGTATTGGGGGTGGTAGCTGTTGGGATAATTGGTTAATTTCATGTTGAGTTGCAACATATTTTGTTGTGTGTGAGCTCTGTATTGCTGTGCTTCAGTGCCAGATAGTAATTTTTGACCTGTTCTTCAACAGGTTTCCACCTGAGTGCTACAGTGGTACCTCCTCAGATGGTGCCACCGAAAGGCGCATACAACGTGGCAGTGATGTTTGACAGATGCAGGATCACCTCATGCAGCTGTACCTGTGGAGCTGGGGCCAAATGGTGTGCCCATGTTGTAGCCCTCTGTCTCTTCCGGATACACAATGTACGCTTTGAATTATGTCTTTATGCTGCGTAAAGCAAACAGGGCTTGGGGGCGGGGGTCTTGGAGGTTGTCCAGCATAGTTGTGCCTGTTTGTCCTAGTGGTCAGTAAGAACAGTCGGAACTCTGCTGTTCTTTTCAGTCTTTTATATTCAGGTCTGTTGAGCATCACTAGCTGACTTGCATTTAAAGGTAGGGAAAAATATTCCCATATTAGCCTGTACCTTATGTTTTGTATTGTTTCTCATTGAAAGCTACAAATCTGAAAGGAGCTACATGTTTTTCTAAAGGGCCTCAGAAAATTAGCCAGTGGAACATTCTAATGGACTCTCCTCCCTTGATATGTAGCAGTGAGGGAAATGGTTATATTAACTGCATATTAATCGGAAATCAAGAGATGATGACTGGGTTTCAAATTGCTGCTAGGGTTCACATAAGAGACTTGCCGTAGCCCAGTGGAAGTTTTAATTTTCTTCCTTGGAAAACCTGACTTCAAGCCATATTAGAAAATGGTTTTGAGCGTCCCCTTTGCCCAGTTTCAAAAGCACTTTTGAAGTGGCATTTTTTGAAGCAGCACTGAGGAGTGTTGTTCAGAAATCACAAGTCTATAGTCCCTTGTTTTGCAGAACTAGTTTTTTTTTAAAAGCCAGACTAATAGTTCAAAAGCCTCTATGCTTTACCTTCAGAGAGATAAATTGTGAGCGAGTTTGCTTTGAATTTCAAAGGTTCTCCTGGCTCTTTGAATGTGCCCACTGCTGTGGACACACTCTTGGACATACACATGACTGGAGACGTGTGATGCTGAGAAGCTGGTGGCTGGAACTCACAGAGTAGGGAAGTGTGATTGAAATACATGTGAGACTGATGGACTAAAGTCCAAACACCCTTGTAAGTTATTGTTCTCTGGTCATCCTGTTTTCTGGAAATAAACCCAGAGACTACCCCAGTGTTAAGCCATTCGTGGTTCATCTTCAGTGTTTCTGATTTCTGTGTATATTACATTCTTGCTTCAGACATAGAATTCTTGTTTATGGTTCTGTGGGGTTCATTGTGACTGTGAAGCTACTTTTCTAATCTCATCAATGTGTGTGGTAAGGCTTGCTGGCTGAAGGAAGCAAGGTATGGTTTAAGCCTGTATTTAACTAGCCAGCCTCTGTATGAACTACGGAAAACTGCAGAATGGGTAAAAGGAATAACCCAGGAAAGGAGGGAAGTTAATGCTTGACTTATGGGCTCAATATTCTGCACACGTTTTCTCAGTAATTTACAACAGCCCTGTAAGGTAAGTCAGTAATATCGCTATATAAACTTGCAAATTGGGTGGCCTTAGGTGAACTTTGTGCTGTCAGCTTCAGCCCCTTGTGAGATCATGGTTGAACTGGCATTTGAACTGAGACTTTGAGTACATAGTGTTGATTTGTACTTACAGCAGCTTTCAGAAGGAAGGCAATTAACCTCCACCTCTTTTGTTACCATCTATTCTTCATGGTATGAAGGAGTAGGATGAATAGGCATTTCAGGAAACAGGAGCATAAGGTCAAACTGTCAGGGAGTATGCAAAGAGAAAATTTTGAAGGTCGGGTGGCAGCGTAATGGATATGTAACGGAGTTAGTTTGCTAATTGGTAAAGCTGAACAATAATAAACCTGAACAATATAACAGAAGCAATTGTTGAAAGGATTAGGAGGTAATTATTGAATGTGTGTGTGTCCATCTGGAATTCTGTAAAAAACAAACAAATTGAATTTAGAAAAGCAGTGTAGATATATTAAAGCATTTGTACTTTTCTGTGTCAGCGATGTGTGGTACTCTGCAAACATAAATGAATGAAATTCATTGAAAAGAAACATCTTCTCTCAGGAGCCCACTCACTGCATAGGCAAGATGCATTGTACAAATTGCAGATCTAGTCTTGCAGTTCAGCATAATCTCTTTCCTTGGTGGATTGTTGAAAAGCTTAGGAGAATCAAATGAGGGATTTGAGCTTAGATTGTTGAAAGAAACTGATCATGTATAGTTCGGTTACCTAAAACTTCTTAAATGGCTGATAGCCCAATTTTAAAAAAATAAAATTATTTATATTGTATAATGTAAGAGTCAGCCTTATACAATGCTCCCACAAAAGCACTACTGATTATTCTTAACAGCTAATTTATTTCCTATTCAGTGCCTGCCCACAACTCATTTTTTGTTGTTGGAAGTAGACATGATGATGTGGAAGCTTGAGAATAAGCAGTACATTTCCTGATCCCCTTGGAGGTTAAGTTGTAAGAATCCTGGAATTGCCTGCCAGAAGTGGCTATTAAAGCTGTTGCTTATTGTAGGCTGGGTTAAAGAATTGCCAATGCTGAATTAAGAAGGCAAAAAACACAGAGTTGCTTTATGCTTACTGTCTTTTACAGAGCCAAATGTTCCTGATTTGCTTAGAAAGCTTGTACCAAAAAGAAGAGACTTTAATAATAAAATGAGTAGCCATGTAGGTTAGAGGTATGAAAGATGATGGTTAACAAATCATCATGGAAACATAGACATTTCCTATATTAGGAAATGATCCTAATATAGTTGTACAGTTGCTCATAAAACTATTGCGTTTGCTGAACACTGAAAAGCAGCATATTTTTTTAGATTGTAAGCCCTTTAGGGACAGGGAGCCATTTAGTTTGGTTTTCTGTGTAAACCGCTTCGTGAACTTTTTGTTGAAAAAGCAGTATATAAATCTTAATAATAATAATAATTTTAGTGGTTTGTGAATTCCCTGACTGTGTTAGTTGTGCTAACAGCATCTGCAATTACCACATTGTTGTTGTTGTTCAGTCGTTAAGTCGTGTCCGACCCTTCGTGATCCCATGAACCATGTCCCGCCAGGCCTTCCTGTCCTCCACTATCTTCCTGAGTTCGCTCATTTTCATGTTCGTTGCATCGGTGATGCTGTCTAACCATCTCATCCTTTGCCTTCCCCTTCTCCTTTTGCCTTCAATCTTTCCCAGCATCAGAGTCTTCTCCAGAGAGTCCTCTCTTCGCATTAGGTGGCCAAAATATTTGAGTTTCAGCCTTAGTACCTGTCCTTCCAGGGAACAGTCAGGGTTGATTTCATTTAGGATTACCACATTAAGGGTGCAATTTTCTGTGTACTTACATGAATGTAAGTGCTACTGAGCTTGGTGTGTCTGTCTTCCTTCTGAATGGACATATATTGGTTTGGACTGTAAAAATGAAACCATGAAAACAATAAAAGCAAAGTTTATTTCAACAGCAACCTATAATGCATCTTACTGCGATTCTAAGATACCTTTTCTACAACTCTCCCCCCATATAAACTTGCTAGATCTCTGTTTGTGAAATGTCTTACATGGTTGTAACCTCTTGGGGTTAGCAATTGAATGTGTTATAGCTTCAGTTCTGTGTGAGAGCAGTGTTCTATATGTCCTGTCCTGCCTTCTCTTTCTAGGCGTCTGCTGTGTGCTTGCGAGCACCTGTCTCAGAATCCTTGTCTCGATTGCAGAGAGATCAGCTGCAGAAATTTGCACAGTACCTCATCAGTGAACTTCCCCAACAGGTAAATGGAAGCGGAACATAAGAAGAGACTTGCTGGATCGGGCCAAGGGCCCATATAGTCCAGTTTACTGAATCCCACAATGGCCCACCAGATGTCTCTGGGAGCACACAAGACAACAAGATACCTATGTCCTGTTGCCACTGCCTTGTAGCTGACATTCAGAGAATAGACTACTTCTAAAATGCAGAGGTTGCATATAATCATCATGGCTTGTAACCTGTGATGGACTTTTCCTTCATGAATCTATCCAGTCCCCTTTTAAAGGAATCTGCCAGTCAATTTTAGTAGATGCCCCCTGGTTCTGGTGTGGTGTGAGAGGAAAAAGAACTTCCCTGTATCCGCTCTGTTCATCCCATGCATAATTTTATAAGTGACAATCATGTCCCCTTTCAAGCGTCTTTATTGACTGAAGAGCCCCAAACTTTGAAGTCTTTCCTCATAAGGGAGGTGCCCCAGCCCACTAATCATTTTAGTTGTTCTCTTCTGCACCTTTCCAGTTCCACTATATCCTTTTTGAGGTGTGGTGACCAGAACTGGACACAGTGCTCTAGATGTGGCCTTGCCGTCTTAACATCAATTTGTATAACGGCATAATATTGGATGTTTTATTTTCAGTCCGTTTTGTAATGATCCTTAGCATGGAATTGACCTTTTTTACACTGGGTGAACACTTTTATCGAGCTATCCATCACAACCCCAAGATCTCTCTCCTGATCTGTCACAGATAGCTCAGAACCCATCAGTGTATAGCAGCAATGATGAACAGCATCCCCAAATATGCTTCACTCCAATCATACCAATGGGTGCTCTTTTGTTTAATCTTTCCCAAATTGTGTTTATGAAAACATACATTTTCACTAGCTTACTTTTCAGATAACCATGTACAGCTATGACTTCAGGCATTTTGGTTCTCCAAGTGAAATAGTATTGGCCTGAGTATAAGACTCACTTTTTTCCCCTAAGGCAAGTCTTTAAAGTAGGGGTGCAGCCTACAATCAAAGCCTAGTGTTTTCTGCCTAGGTTTTCTTGCAAAGCTTTTCAAGCCACTCCAAGTCTCTTTCAAAGGTAAAATGGGGCTTTTTTTCTTTTTCTTTTAAACTGCAAAGCACTGTGTTTTCAAGCCTTTACAAGGTTGTTACTTGGAGCTCTTAATCATTTGCTAAATGGCCGAATCTCTCTAGCAGCCTCTAGCCTCAGGAAGCATTTGAAAAAAATTAACCCTTAAGTTCCAGCCCCAGGACTCTGTGGAAACTAAGATATTTATTGATCCTGCAGTTTGAAAGTTGAGAGCAAGAGCTCCTGCATAGACTGCAAATTTCAGAGGGTGTTGTATGCCCATTGGTATTGCTGATGGTCAATTGTAAATTTGTAAATTAACTCAGTGCAATCCTATGCATGTCTACTCAGAAATAAGCCCCATTGAGTTCAATGGGATGGACTTCCATGTAAGTAGGTATAGGATTGCAGCCTTAGTAGTTTGCATTGCTGTTTAGAAAACTTTTATTTTAAAGCTGCCTTTTGATCTTAATTTTAATCTGTTTACCCTACTGAAAAGAGAGTTTAATGCTTTCCTGGCAGACAACTTTGTTAAAACATTACACTTTTTCTCATGCTTAGATTCTTCCTACTGCTCAGCGTCTACTGGATGAGCTGCTGTCTTCTCAGTCGACTGCAATCAACACTGTTTGTGGGGCTCCAGGTAATTCGAGGAGGTTTTTTAATTTAAAAAATTATTTTTTTTCAAATAGCTCTCAAATACAGTGGATCCTCTGGAACTGCAGATTTGTCTCACCTTGTACCAGAATGCATCGCGATCATGGGATCATGATGCATTCTGGGGTGAACCTGGGAGAAGAGAGGAGGCTTTGCTTGATGAAAAAGCCCTGCAGAAGCTTGGAAACCACGTGGTTTGCCCGCGCAAAGGTAAAAACGGTGATTTGGGGGCTTTTCCCCTACTTCTAAAAACCTTCCTAGCGCAGACCCCGATATCCATGGATTCTCGGTATCTGCGGGGGGTCCGGAATGGAACCCCTGCGAATACCGAGGTCCCACTGTATGTGAAGTAAACTTTGCCTTTGAAATGCTGGGACATTGTGCTGTATGGTCTTACAATATAAGGGGATAAGAAGGATAAGAGCTATATCCCTTTGAATCCTGTTGAATTATTTTTTAGAAGTAGGGGAAAAGCCTTGAGAGTAGTAAAGAAGGAGGCTTTATCTTTACTGACAGTTTGTTAATTTAGTTCACTATGTTGTATCGGTGGAGGGAGAGTACAATATACTGTAGTCAGTGTTCAAAAAGATACTTGAGAATACTTACTTTCTGGAATTAAGCTAAAACTCCCTGTTCATTTCACTTGCAACTCTGAGTTGAGAATGGCTGAAGGGAGACAAACCATGTTTGATACCTGCAAAAATCTGTGTTTTTTTTTTCCTGAAGATCCCACTGCCGGTCCCTCAGCTTCAGATCAAAGCACCTGGTACTTGGATGAATCTACGTTAAGTGATAACATAAAGAAAACCCTTCACAAATTTTGTGGACCTTCTCCTGTTGTCTTTAGGTAAACTCTTTTTCCTTGACTAACTGTGTTGCCTTACAAAGCCAAATGCAGTCTGTGAGGTTCTTGACAACCCCCCTCCCCTGTTTAGGGAGACACCAAAAATAGGTGATTTAGCAAGCTGCAGGTGGGCTCTTAATACAAAACTGCTGTTTGTGCTGTCACTGGTTGTGCCAATGTGCCTTGTGGTTATGATTTCTCTTTGGCTGGTTGCAAACCTGGCAAAGATAATTTTTTGTGATTGCTTTAAATTATAACAACTCCAGCATTGTATTGCTCTGCCCTGTGTTTTGTATCAAGAATTTGATTAAGCAATTAAGGGGAAAAAGTCACATGATTGCTATTGTTGGTGTATAGTGGCACTGGCTGTATTTTCAGAGACATCAGTCACTAGGGCCTTGTTCTTGGAAACAGATGCATCACTTCATGTTGCAGGTGTTGTGCATGTGTTTTTGAATATATTCCTGATGTACAGAAAACTAGAAAATCAGAACTTTCCCCAAGATGTAGTTTTCTATGCACAGGAATCTTTTAGTATTCAATCATATATGGGTCCATGCTTGCAGTTTGAAATGGTAAGAGTCCAGAACCAGTATTTCTGTATCTGTTGTTGGGGAACTAGATCCTAACAGCTGGTGTAGGGGACAAACACCTGATGCTATAGTCCATACTGTACATCGTAATAAGAGAATTATTTGCTACAGCGGATTGAAATTGGGATATTTAATCCAATGATTGTACTCTATTTAATCCAGTGGTTTTCACACTGCATTCTAGAGAGCCCTAGAATCCCTTGGAAAACTTATCAGGAAACCCCCCCCCCCCCCCAAGGTCAGTAATAGCAGAGAAGAAGCTCTGAAAGACAGCTTGGCTATCACTACGGCTTTTTTCCTATAACTTATAGTCACGGCTGGGTGTGTTAACGTTCACTCTCAGTTCACACGAAGAAACATGAGACCTAACAAATCTGGCCAGTGTTTCCTATGAATTGGTTGTCTGCCCTAGTACATTCTTGAGAATCTTCTGTAACACAGGGGTTCTGTGCCAAAGAAGTTACAATGTGCAAGGGTTTCCTGGAAGGTAAATGTCGAAGCTACTATTTTAAACAAACCCTTTCAAAGTGAAGTTCAATTTCTGGTACGTTCAAAGAAGGCTGGGTTCTACAGAAAAGAGAAGATATGTTTTTTGAGAATATTTGTAGATAATCTAGTGTAATGCAGTCATTAGGAATCTTCATAGCAATAGTCCAGGTGATTAGCAGCCCAATCCTAACTTCCCAGTGCCAACAGAACACCTGCTGCATCTTGCGGTGGGGGGGGGGGCAGTCATGAAGGCCTCCTCCAGGTAAGGGAACTTTTGTTTCCTTACTTCGGGGCTGCATTGCGGCTGCATCAGCACTGGAATGTTGGTTAGGATTGGGCTGCAGGATTCAATTTTATCTAAAATAAGCTAGTCCAGTTACAATTATGATATGTCAAGCTCTAACTTCCCAGCACTGTGATACAGATACAATGCTCAAACAGGGTTTTCTCTTTAGTCAAAACTCCTCTTGCGAAATGACACGCCTTGTAATGTGAGTGCCACAGAGTGTTGGATTTGGACCTGGGAGGTTTTGGTTCAGAGAGATACTCAGCCGTCTCTGTCCCTGTTGCTTGTTGGTAAAAATGGAAATAGTAATACTGTATCAGGCCTCTTAAATTGCATATAAGGATGGATGAGATGTAGTCTATGAAGGCCTTATCTATGTTTAGAATTATTCTATTCTTGCATGCCCTCTTCATATTTTCCCATGCATTTTGTACCTTTTTTCAACCTTACAGTGATGTGAACTCCATGTACCTCTCTTCCACGGAGCCCCCAGCTGCTGCTGAATGGGCCTGTCTCTTGCGCCCCTTGAGAGGAAGGGAACCCGAGGGCATCTGGAACTTGCTCTCTATTGTTCGGGAGATGTTCAAGAGACGGGATACCAATGCAGCTCCTCTTCTGGAGATCCTAACAGACCAGTGTCTGACATATGAACAGGTATATTAAATTTTTATTTAAGAATTTTTTTCCCTGCATAGTTTAATTTTTGAAGAGAGTTTACAAAAATGATTTGTTATATTGGGGGGAAGGGGCAGGCAGGCTGTGTAGGAAGCTGGGGGAGCGTTGAAGAATCTGACTACTTAGCCTAGCTAAGAACATTCTGCAGGAAGATGGATTATTATAAACCAAGGCAAAGTACTTTCTCTGTTAACATGTGTTAAAATGGAGTTTTGGGCACCTGACATTTTTGCACCCTTCTCCTACAGATAACTGGTTGGTGGTACAGTGTAAGGACATCTGCATCTCACAGTAGTGCAAGTGGACACACTGGCCGCAGCAATGGCCAGTCGGAAGTGGCTGCTCACGCTTGTGCGAGCATGTGTGATGAGATGGTGGTTCTCTGGAGGCTTGCTGTCTTGGATCCAACCATCAGCCCCCACAGGTAGGGAGTGGGTTAGTCTTTAATGTAACTGTACAAGGTTCCCTCTAGCAACCAACCCATTGACAAATACTTATTTTTTCCTATCCTTTTTAATTGTTTTGAAAGTGTATACCCCGCTTATCCATATACTTCTACATAAGATGGGAGTGGTGAGTGGACGCTGCCACCAACCTTCCTTGTCATGTTCCTATTGCATCCCATGCCTTCTTGGCTCTATACTAATGTCTTGAGCATATATCATCTGCCATCACTATTTGTCTAATCAGGGCAACTATACAGCTGTTGGGTTTTGCTACCAAGAAAAAAATGGTATGTTCATGGAAGATTTTATCCATCTATGATTGTAATCATGATAGCTAAAAGCACAATGTCGTTTACAGTGGACCTTTGATGGACTACCGAATTAGTAGAGGTTGGATAAAGACACTGCTTGTAGCCTTTATCATTAGTTGTATGGGGGAGTTTGTATGTATGTATTAGCTGTCTGGGGGAGAGAGAGCACATGCTCTGCAGGCAGAAATTACCAGGTTCATACTCTACAGCATCTCCTGTTAAATAAATCTGAGGTAGGAGGGCTGGTAACCATGGCTGCTTGAGTCATTGGAGATCTGCTGCTACTCGAGTAGATAGTACTGTGCTAGGTGAACCAATGGTCTGACTTGGTATAAGGTGGTTTTATATGGAGTGAGATTATCTGGTCAGGTTTTTCCAAGCTGGTTTTGTGGGGCATGAATGGAATCAAAGGTATTAATAAATACTAGCTGGGTGTGCAATTTCTCATCAAAGCCCAGTGATAAAAGAACACAAGATAGAGTATTGGGATGGGGAGCAAGCAATGAATGTGCAGTTTTGCCTGTAGCTCATCTGTGGGTGTCTCATGTTCCTTCTCTTCCGTGATGCTAGGCGAAGAGACTTGTGCACACAGCTAAGGCAGTGGCAGCTGAAGGTAATAGACAACGTCAAAAGAGGGCAGCACAAAAAATCCCTTGAGAAGCTGTTCCAGGGGTTCAAGCCAGCTGTGGAAGCCTGCTACTTCAACTGGGAGGAAGCCTATCCTATTCCAGGCATCACCTACAGCAGTGCTGACAAGAAGAATTCCTTTTGTTGGGTGAAGGCCATTCAACAGAGGAACTGTCGGCCACAGTGTGCAGAAACGTTCTGTGAGTCGGGGAGAGCTCATGGACCGGATGCTGCAGGGACATGCCTGCAACTAGGGGACAGATCACGGCCTGCTTCTCAAGAGCCAGCTGTGCGCCCCAAAGAACTGATTGGGAAGCGGAAAGTTGTCTCGGACGGCCCCCAGCGTGTTCTGAGACGACTTTCAGCAGAAGGCGATAAAGCTGCATACAAAACAGCTGTGAACAAGGGCAAACTTCCAGCGGGAAAGAACTTGGCAAATAAACATAGTGGGAAGCGTCGTATGAGCAGCGAGGATAGCTCTCTGGAGCCAGACTTGGCAGAGTTGACTTTAGATGACAGCAGTTTGGCTCTTGGGGCAGAGGCCAGCAACACATTCAGCTTCACAGAGAGTCCTTTGAGTAGGAGTTACAGGGATACCTTTGAGGAGGATGGTGGGGTGTATTTTTCAGAGGCAACTGAGCCCACCCTCAGGAGCAGTCCTTCCACCAAGAAAACTGCAAAGGACCCAGTGGGGGAAGTGGGTAGTGGAGATGATGACCTTCCTTGTCCAGATGAAAATAGTGGTGGGGTGAGTCTGAAGCCAAAAGAAGTGGGGGAGAATGGTGCAGCTGGTGGAGAAGAGGATGACGATGACTACCAGGTGTACTATATGAATCCCCAGGAGGTGGCCAAGGAAGAGGATGACAAGGCTGAGGGAGGAACAGAAGAAGAGCAAGACATCTTTGCTGGGATAAAACCTTTGGAGCAGGAAAATCGCATGGAGGTAAGGGGTGTATAGCTCTCTGTGTGTGTCAGTAAGCCAAAAACATTTGCATGCCCTTTTTGAGACTTATTTGGCCTCTTGAATATTTGAATATTCTTGTGTTATCTCAGTAATCCTTGCAGTTGCCCTGTAAGGTAGACTGATGTTTCTGGGAGGACTTTTTGTTCAACAGTAGAACTCACATTTTGTGTGTAGAATGCTCTGGATTCAATCCCTAGCATCTCTGCCTAAGAAAGAATCTCAAATATCAGAACTGAGAAGGGCTTCTGACTGAGACTGTAGAAATCTGCTGTCCAATCAGACTATGCAGAATTGGACTAGATGGACCTGTAGTTTGACTGCATAATGCAGCTTCATGTTGTTCTCCTGAATTGCTGATGGAGAGATGGAAATCTAAAGAATACTATCTTGCCTAAAGCCACCTAATGAGGTTATGGCTGAGGCAAGATTTGAGCCCTGGGACTTTGTGGCTCATGCTCTTACCTACTGTGCTACAACAATCCCCTGCACCCATACCACAGCCTATACCTGAGGCATTGGCTGCTTTGTCATTTGAGATGGATGTTTTTCTTCCTTTTATTTCATGTTAGTGGGAATATAGCTCAATCTGGTGGTGGGAGGGAGGAAGGAAATTACCCCTAAGTTGGGTCTGGAGGTCTAAAATGCATGCAGTAATATACCAACACCTCGGTCTAAACTCCACACTGACAACGATAAAGGAGAGCTCCTGATCTGGGTCTGATTTGTTTTCAATCCTTTAACAGATCCTCTTTGCGTGCGCAGAGGCTCTCTATGCACACGGCTACAGCAATGAAGCATGCCGCCTCACAGTTGAGCTTGCCAAGGACTTGTTGGCCAACCCGCCTGATCTCAAGGTGGAGCAGCCTCCAACCAAGGTACAGAACTGATACAGGAGTAGTTTGAATGGAAGGCCAAGTATAGAAAACCAGACAGAAATGCTCTCTGTTACAGAGGCATGCAGTCAAACCTCTTTATACTCGGGGGTTGGCTTCCTCAAACGTCTGCAGATGCAAAAAAAGCGTAAACTCAAATACCAGTCGGAAACGACGTTTTTCCAGAAATTACGTCTTTACGCAAATTGCCCACATTTACACAAATTGAGTAGATATACACAAATTGCTTACACAACCTGCTTTACGGAGACTACTGTGCTGAAGACACACAGAAACAGGACTTTAAATAGCCTAGTAATGGAAATTGCGCAGAACAAACCAAGAAGAGTCACAGGCAGGTGTTTAAAGAGACTGCTTCCTACACACGAGGTGCGTGGGAAGTTAAAAAGCCCTTTTGATGGCTCCTGGATGACTACAAACATTACAGAGGCTTCTGCACTTGCACACGATGTCTCCGTAGCGCTAGGGCTGCAGTTAAGTTTGTGGATTCTTCTGTGCCTGCATCAGGCTGAAATCCTATTACCTGGGAGTAAGTCCCAATGGTTATAATGGGACTTTTGAGTAGACATGTCTAGGATTGGGTTGTTGAAGACACAAAGCACTTCACCCTGCAGTTGAAGCCCCAATGCAGTCTTTGATTAAAGACTGTGCTGTTTAAGCTCAGTCCTTATTGTGTTGGTGCTTTGTGTGACTTTTTAAAACATCGGGCTGAGTGCTTTAGTAGCCAAGTCCGGAGACTGCTTCCTACAGACACGAGGTGCGCAAGAGGTTAAAAAGGAAAAAGCCCTTTTGATGGCTCCTGGATGGGTACGAACATTACGGAGGCTTGTGCGCGATGTTTCCGTAGCGTCTGAGGCTGCAGTTAAGTTTGTGGATCCTTCTGCGCCTGCGTCAGGCGCTCTGCGTATCACAGCCTCTTCTATGGTTTGGGGATTACAGGCACAGTATTTCTGTGCTTGCTTGAGGTGCGGCCATGTTTTGGGCGCGAAATGAACTGTTGCAGAAGTTTCCATGGAAAAGGAGATCTGCACAGTGATGGAGGCCTCCAATATGGTAGGCACTGCATGGGACTTGTTGAAAATTTTAACGGCTGGAACCTGATCTGCATTGAATCAAATCCACGGATTAAAAATCTGCAGATAAGAAGGGGTGACTGTACTTTTGCTGTATTGAAGACTGTGTGATATTGTTTGGAATCCTTCAGGGCATTGTATACACTTAAACAACACTCGCATACCCTCCCCCCCCCCAAAAAAATGGATTTTTGTGACCTGTATCAATTATACAAATGTGCATGTATGGACATAATTTACCTGATTTATGCTCTTTCAAAATATCCCTTTGACTTCACCAGACATTGCATAAATGCTTTCAAGCCTACCTTTTTAGCCATGGAGACTAGGAAAACGTTCATTTGAAAAATACATGCTCTCTCTTGATGCTGAATTCGGCATTCAGTCCCAAATTCTGTGTCTTGTGCATTTGTGAAGAATCGCAGAATATACTCAACTTTACATTCCGAGGATAGCATCCTTTTGGTGATGCTATCCACAGTAGAATTGTTGGTGTTGCATGGAGAGGAATCTTTGTAAGGTGACAAAGGAGTGAAATAATTTGTAATGAAGGATAAGGAGACTGAAGACAAACTGAATAAATTCATGACATCGATTTTCATTGCAAAGGATAGATATCCCTTTGGCCAGGGGACTCTGAAGTCAAAAGAAGTGGGGAAGAATGGTGTGTGTGGGGGGGGGGGGAGGGAACGACCTCCAAAGCAGAGGTGACAAGCAATGGAACTTTAGGGATAACCCATAAATTAAGATCACCAGGGTTGGATTCAGATGTGAAATTGCTGATCTCTTAACAATGCTGATCTCTTGACATAATACTGTACAAGCAAAAAGAAAACAAAGATGGTACCAGAAAATATAATGGTTAGCACTCTTCCTAACATTGTAGAATGTGGAGTTTGTTTTGGGTTTACATTAGTGTGTGTGTGTGTGTGTGTGTGTGTGTGTGTGTGTGCGCGCGCACGTGCGCGCGCGCTTTATACAACTGTCTTTTTAAATTGTTCATCCTACAGGGAAAGAAAAACAAGGTATCCACCAGCAAACAGACATGGATGGCAACAAATACCTTATCCAAAGCTGCTTTTCTACTGACTGTACTGAGTGAGCGGCAGGAATACCACAATCTGGCTTTCCAGATTGGCATGTTTGCTCTGGAGCTGCAGAGGCCACCAGCCTCTACCAAGGCATTGGAGGTATGTGTGGTCTTATGATAGCTTTGGGCACACATTTAGTAGTCTCAGGAGTTTGATACATAACCCAGAGCTCTGAACAGAATGGAGGATGCTAATTCCTTGGTTAGCTTCACTGTACACAGAGTTGTCATTTAATGAAAGGGAGGGGGCTCCCTCAGGAGAGGGGTGCTTGCTCATGACAGTGTGCCTTGCCTGAGATGTGATCATGTATCTAGTTACGCAGCGGCATTCTTCTTGACTTTGTTCCAAGACTGTCATTCTCAAACCTCTGTAATTGAAGATTATAAAAGGGAATTAATCTCTGCTGGAAGATCCTGGACACAGAACATGAATTGGGGCTGAAACTTATATGCATGTTCTGGACAAGCAAGGGGCGATTGGCATGAACATAGAGAGATCCACAATTGTAATGCAACTGTTCGCTCAAATTAATATTTTTCCTGGATGGCCTTCTTCTTCAGACTGCTTGGTGTAAATTGAGGTGAAAAGAGAATTTACTATTATAGGAATCTGGCTAGCTCAGCTGACCAGTATTCCTAACACACTCTCCTTAATAGGCTTTGATGCCTCTGTGGATGTAGAATGAGACTACTAGGTCTTGTTGCTAAGGTGGAGTTTTGTGGTGGTTTCCCACTGGCTGTAGAATGACCTGTAGTCATCTTCTCTTGGTCTAAAAAGGTGGTAACTCAGGGCCCAATCCTATCCAGCCGATGCAGCTGCAATGCAGCCCCGAGGTAAGGGAACGGACATTTTCTTGCCTTGAGGAGGCCTCTGTGACTGCCTCTCCACCACAGGATGCAGCGCACACCCTGTTGGCATGACTGCATCAGTGCTGGAAAGTTGGATAGGATTGGGCCCTCAGCAAGTTTATTCTTATGCATCATTTGAAGCACCTTTTGCATTAGTTCTGTCACCAGTATCTTGGTAGAGCAGCATGTTCTCTTAGCCATAGATTCTCCATAGATTTTGTTTTGTTCCCTATTTTGTGCATTGATAGGTGAAGTTGGCATACCAAGAGTCTGAAGTTGTGGCCTTGTTAAAGAAAATTCCACTTGGCTCTAATGAGATGAACACTATTCGGGGAAGGGCTGAAGAACTCAGGGAAGGAACCCTCTGTGATTACCGCCCTGTCTTGCCTCTCATGTTGGCCAGTTTCATATTTGATGTCTTATGTACTCCAGGTACAGCCCTTGCTGACTTATTTGAAGAACAGAAATCAATAAAGGACAAAATATTGGGGGGAGTTGGGGTAAATCAAATTGGAACCTAGAACACTAAAATCAGATTCTACCCTTAAATGTTGGAAAAATTTAAATTGAACATTCCAGGAAAGTCAGCAGATTTCACCATCAGCCATTTGGGTCCTTTTATGCTTTTGCAGACGCCTCTGAGCACCTGCCTGTGTGATAGCTTGGGGAGGTTGACATAGGCTGAAACATGCATAGCATGGATCAGTACCTGCTGTATAGACCAGATTCTCAGGCATGATAAAGCTGTGTGTAAGTCACTGAACCAAACCCACAGACACATGGGCTAGAAACTTACAGCTAGAATATACAAATGGAGCTTGGCTCAGCTCTCTCTCTCAGGCGGGCTGGAAACTTTCCTGAAATGGGCTTTCCTTAGTCTCGGGACTACATAGCTGTCCTGTGCCTGGGAGCTTTCCTAACTTTCTGGGCTAAGTTTAGAAAGGTGGCCAGTTTGTGTAACTTTCCACTGAAGGTGTCTGATCTTTTTTTGTAAAACTATCTGGGCAGTTTGGTTTAACTTAAGCACATTTTTTCTATAGTGTGGAATTGAGTAAAAATTCAAAAATGCAGATCTTGGTGAAGGTCAGTTTTAATTAAATTTAGAAAGTAATTTTGCAGATCTTAAATAAGTTCTGCCAGCCCAGATAAACCTTACTGTGTAGAACTGGCTATTGATCATTTACCACCTTTCCTCTTCCCAGTGGTTTCTCCTACAGGATCCAGACCCCCCAGTCGTAACTGGAATAATGAAATGCCTGGAGATGAGGAGCTTGGATTTGAGGCAGCTGTGGCTGCTCTTGGTGAGTGCATACTTTCTCTTAGTTATTTCAGATCTGCTTACTGATGAAGAGAGATTATCTTGGTCATCCTATCAAGCCATCTGAATTCACATTGATGTTGAATTTTCTTATCTTAATGTAATTAGTGTGTAAAGTGTACGTATGTAAGTCTATATATACTTAGTATAAAGGGAATCCTGGTGCCCCACAGGAGCAGACCTGATGTGTACAGTATAAGGGGAGATGTTTACTGAATTAATTTAGTTTATTGTAAATCACTGAGTTTATATAAAATAGGCGGGATAAAATGTTTGAATTCTGCCCTCCAGGCATGAAGACGACAGTGAGTGAAGCAGAACACCCCCTGTTGTGTGAAGGCACTCGAAGGGAGAAGGGCGATCTGGCTTTAGCCCTGATGATTACTTACAAGGATGACCAGTCTAAGCTGAAAAAAGTATGTCTTTTTTTAGATATGCTCAGAGTTGGGTCCTACAAAAAGAATGGCTGAGCTCCCCTTTAAAATCTTTTCTTGGGGAAAATCTTGAAAAAAGCAATATGTTTCCCTGAAGTTATCCAAGTTCATAATGTTGATGTGCCTAGTGGAGCTTCCTACTAATGCTTTCCACCAGTGCTGTTTTCAAAAATTTGCTTTGTGAAACTTTGCAACAAGAGCAGAGGTCTCATCTGTAAGAGCTAGGTGTTCACGTAGTGTGGTCATTGCCATCACACTGCCTGGGAAATAGTTTCCAGCGGCTCCCAGCGTATGGGAATTCCCAATGCCTCTTGGCTGAATTCTAATTCCCAGGCTCCCTATCACATCTACCTGGCTGCTAAACATTTCTCTCTGTCCTCGTTCACAAGGATAAACTTTGGGGAAGGGAAGGACTATTGGCAGGTAGGTGTAAAGATGCCCCTTTTCTCCCAACAATGGCCAAATTGGTCAAGGCACTTAATTTAGCTCGGTGTAAACGGTTCAGTTCTCCCCCAGGAAAAAATACATGTAGCACCAATTTATTATAAAAATTTATTAAAGATAAAATTTCCCACAGGGAGGGCAATCGCCCTCAGATAAAACCAAAGACACATCCAGAAATAACACACAATGACAAAATAATAAATTCTAGCTAAACCTAACTCCTTAATACTACTTATCTCACATACTTGACTCCAAGGCTCGACCATCACTTTGCCAACTTTACTGCAGGACTGAGCCTCCTCTTATCCATGAGATAGCTGATACCCAGCAACTCCCAGGTCTCATGTGAACAGCAAACAGTCAAAAAGGATGAGATACTGTTGCTCCTTTCCCTGACCCCTTTTTATATCCTTCCTAAAGTCAGAAAAAAGGATGGCTGATGCAGCCCATGAGTCACATGCAAAACCCTGCAAGACATACAGGTGTTGCAGCACCCAAGAACAAAAGATAATGATCATCTCATGACTCAATGGCAAGCAGCCAAGACTGAGGAATGCTACACCTCTCCTCGGTGATTGCAAACAACCGGGTTTCTATCATTGAGAGCATATTAAAGCTGCACCAACCAAGCACCAAACTCTTCACAGGTTTGCTAGCAGTAGGGAGTGATGGTGCCAGGGCAAGCCCATCACGAGCTGAGCTTGTAATGGGCTTGGGGGGGGGGATGAATTATCTTAAGTTTGCTATTACTTTATTAGCATCACTAGTCCTGTTCAGTGACTCAGCTGTGCAAGCCAAAACCTGTGCTGGTACACTGAGCATGCGAACTTAAGTATACAGTACGGTTCATTTTATTTATCAAAGATTAAGCAGGCACCTGTAAACTTTATCTAGAACTGTGTTAAGTAAAATCGAAGTACAAAAATTTTACAACAAGTTCTCACTTAAAGTCGTCTACTTTAAAGTCGTTTTGTGTTAAAGTTGATGGGGAAATGCTATAGGAATGTTTACGTTTATCAGTTAGACCATGGACCTCCAAACCAGGCACTGGACCGTTGGGGTCAGGGTTAGCTTACCATTCCGCCCCGCAACCTCCTATCATTACAGCTGATCTCTGCAGAAACTTGCACGAGGCAGCCGCTTCCGCTGCACTTCGCTCCAGACGGCTCTGCACCCCGATTTCTTGGGGGAAGTGACTGCCTGACGCGAGTTTCTGCAAAGATTGCCTGCGACAATAGGAGACTGCGGAACGGTAAGCTCTGCCACCGCCACACTGCACCCGGATGCTGTTTTCAGACTGACAGCGGGTCGTGGTTTGGAGACCACTGAATTAGCCTATGGTGAAATTGGTTTCATTATAAGTTTCGCTTAAAGTCGCAGTTTCCAAGAAGAAGCTATCAACAACTTTAATTGAGTACTTGCTGTACGTCTCATTCTTCAAATTTATTTATTTATTTATTTTCTGTATTTATATACCGCCTTCCTCATCAGATTTATTCAAGGCGGTTTACATAGGCAGGCTATCCTAGACCTGATAAGGGTGTTTACACTATTGTTCTATTCATATATAGAACCTTCCATACTCAAGATGTTTTCCCTTCCAAGTGCAACCTCCTGGCTTGTGCTCTGCACTTCTGAGCAAATTATGAATTGTAACATAGTTTTAATGTGCCAGACATTCACAATTCATATTAAGTTAATGTATTCATGTTCTTGGCTTACTTGAGGATGCCAGATGCTTGTAAAATTAAGCAGTGGTTTCCAAACAAATGCATACATTTTGAAAAATTGTCTGTTTTTAAATGTGCAGGTATTTTCACCAACTTGGCTTGTTCCATGCTTTTAAAAATTCAGATTTCGACAGTGCCATTGGGGCTTTCCCCTTGGTGTGCAAATACAAATCTTGCTATTGTAAACAACATAACAATGGCTCCTGCATATCGGTTAACAAACTTATTACATAATTTAGCAGAGTTGGTTCTAGAGCTAATTTATGTTAAAGATCTTATGGTATTTACTATCTGTTCCAATTCTTACAGATCATTAAAATTTGCCATGCTGGTAAATGCCATTATAACACAATTTTATAGCAGTTTCTTGCATATAGAAAGAAATTGAGAACTGTGCACCCTTTTAAAACTAGTAGTCCCCACACATCATCGGGGATTACCTTTTGCATATCCCTATTTGACTTTACTATAAATGTTTCTGAAGGTGGAGTATCTATTTTTCCAAGCATACTGTAAATCTTGGATAACGTTAACTCTTGCTTTGCATATGCACATGTTTCAAATTAGAAGAAAGAAACAACAAAAAACAAAGCTAGTTTTTGTTAGTCCTCTGCCCAGATCTCCTCCCCACCTGTGTGCATTGCATTAACTGCTTGGGTAAAGGGAGGCAGCGCCAAGTGAAAGGGAAGGTTGGAGAAAAGTTTGAGCAGTACAGTATTGCAAATCTGTGTGAATGATATAGAACTGGGATTGAGGACAAAAATTTGGCTGGATATCCAAAGGAAAAAGAGTTAGTACATTATAATATGGATTGTTTATCCTGCATTGTGAACAAAACCGTAGCCAAAATACAGGTCATACTATTCAATTTGAGAAGACGAAGTGTTTATTCAATGTTTCTGAGAATAGACAAAGATTTAACCATGAAGCAATACAAATAAGCAGACGAAAAAACCAAGATCTCATGAACAGACAACATGAACTGTCTTTCATAGATAAAATCTGGCTTCCCATATTACATAAGAAAGAGCACTCCTAGCAGTTACAGCATGGCCTCAGGCACCTCTGAGCTACATCCTTGCAGGGTTATTTCAGGTCACCACCAAGATTCCATTCTTCTGTTACTGTTGACAGTTAAAGCCTTCTTCAGTGGCACCCAGTGCATTTTACAACTTGCTAGCACGATGCTGCTGTACACCAGAAGACGTCCACAGAAGTGGACGAAACATCGTGTGTTTTGTGTTCTGTTAAATACATTTTCTAACATGGCACCTAAACCCGTGCTCCCTATTTCTTACAAAACCGTAGCCTTCTGAAACCCCAATCGTTGCTTCTGTGTTTGCAATAGCATAGTGCATTTTTCTAGTTCAGGCACCTTGTATTAATTTTGCAATGACTCCTGAAGACAGTGGATCAATTTGATTTCTTCACTTGGTTTTGGAAGCTTCCTTGAGTTGACAGTGAGTCTCTAATATGTTTGTAAATTAAACAAGAGAGGTAGAAGTGTGCAGTGGTGTGACAGAGCCTGTCTGTCTCCTTTCTTTCCAATGGGGCCTGACTTTCTTTCTTTCTGTTTAGATATCTCTTGATTGTGACAAATACCAAGTTTAGTTTTTTTTCTTTAACTTTGTTCAGATACTAACTTTTATGTTTTCCCATTTTGTGTTCAAAGATATTGGATAAGTTGTTAGACAGAGAGAGTCAAACGCACAAACCTCAGACTCTAAGTTCATTCTACTCATCCAGCAAGCCTACTGTAGCCAGTCAGAAGTCTCCTTCCAAGCATGCTACTCAGTCAGCTGCACCAATTCAGCATCTCCCAGGGACGTCTGTCGCACAACAAGCAGGGGTAACCACTGCTGTCCAGAGCAACCCTTCGGAACCCTTTCTGGAGAAGAGTACCCAAGGTATGATCACAGGACCACAACTGCCTTTTAGTTACCAAAGAATAAGGAAAGTAAAAACATGTTTGCAGCCAGTTCTGTCCGTTCTCTGTCTGGTTATTTGCCCTATCATAGGTTTTCTAAGGCTCTTCTGACACAGGTTTTTTTTTTCCTGTTAAAAATCTGTGTTAAGATTGTTTCACCTGACCCAAGGTTCCACAAATTTGGGCTGGCATTGGTAGCCAGGCACAAACTTGTGTTCGCTAGGATTCTGTGTCTTCTGATTTGGGCTAGGAGATAACAAATCATCTACTTCTCTTCATACTAGACCCAAGTTGGAGGGGGGGTATGGATGGGCATTATCCCTGCAGTTGCAGAAACCCAGCATAAATATGGGGGACATTCCTCCCTCCCATTTCCAGCTTCCGACTTGGAGCCGAGGAAGAGCTTGTTTTGATGTTGGGCTGCAATGCACTTGGAGCACCAAAGTGCCAACTCCATCTTGCCTCTTCAGCTTGGAACTGGAGAAGGAGGCAAGAATCTTTCCTGTACGTTTGCTACATTTCTCAGCACAACACAACCTCAGGGACTATTCCTCCTGAGCTCCAAGCTGGAGAGGAAGGCTGAGGTACCTCTTGTTGCACTCGGGAGAGTGATGGAATATTTGCTGTGGTGAGGAGTTGTGGAGTTGTACATGTGCTTCCATGCATAATTTTCAAAAACAGCCTGCATTTCCTTTCAAGGAGCCTTCTAAGTGGAGCACACATTCATCACGTAAATTGTTTAATTTGGAAAAGAGGAGAGCAGTATCGGAGTTTGAGATTATCTATTATTCTCTCTTCCTTCCCCCCCCCCCCCGCCCCACGACTGCCAGTTCCTCTCTAAATAAGTCCATTTGGATAGGATGTTCAAAGAAACACCTTTTATGAGAAAAAGGATTCAAGGGTAAAAAAAGCCATGTAGAAGTTGGTATATTATTCAAGCCACGTAAACGTAATAAAAACAGTTGAAAAATTAAAATACTCCACGATGTTAAAATCTCAGCATACAAGCGGTAAAATCATTACATATGAAGGCTGCACAGACTGACGTTTCGTCTTAAATCATAAGACATTTACTAGGTCCAAAGGTAAAATTTGACGATATTGGGCACTCCGGAACGAACACGGGTAAAGTAACAAAAAAGCGCGGGAAAGAATCAAACCGGAACGGAGGAAATTGAATTCAACTGGTGCGATATCCTTAGTTAACCTCAGAAGGCAGTCAGCAACGGCGAGTTCCTTAAAGGGGAAACCCTCTTAAGTCCTATGTAAAATCGGAAGCCATATTTTATTATTAGACCTGTCATTTATTAATAAAATATGGCTTCCGACTTTACATAGGACTTAAGAGTGTTTCCTCTTTAAGGAACTCGCCGTTGCTGACTGCCTTCTGAGGTTAACTAAGGATATCGCACCAGTTGAATTCAATTTCCTCCGTTCCGGTTTGATTCTTTCCCGCGCTTTTTTGTTACTTTACCCGTGTTCGTTCCAGAGTGCCCAATATCGTCAAATTTTACCTTTGGACCTAGTAAATGTCTTATGATTTAAGACAAAACCTCGGTCTGTGCAGCCTTCGTATGTAATGATTTTACCGCTTGTGTGCTGGGATTTTAACATCGTGGAGTATTTTAATTTTTAAACTGTTTTTATTACGTTTACGTGGCTTGAATAATATACCAACTTCTACATGGCTTTTTTACCCTTGAATCCTTTTTCTTGTAATGTTGTATCTGGCCATGAAACTTTCTACACAATACTAAACACCTTTTATTTACAAGTTCCTCCTGCTCATCCTCTTGTTTCTACAGAGAATCCTCAGAGAGCCCCTTGTGACCCACCTGTGGAATCTAGCACCTTGAAACAAGAAGGGAAAGTTCCTAGCCGATTAGCCCTTGGAAACAGAGGTGGATACAATGGAAGATGCTGGGGTTCACCAGTTAGGCAAAAAAAGAAGCACACAGGTAATTTTGGGAGGTGTACGTATTGGTTAAGTGACTGCATTATTTGGGAGGCATTATTATGCCTCTTAACTTTTTAAGTGATTTATTCTTTATGAATTGAATTAATATAGTGAGCTAAGTGAATTGCTATTGATCTCCTAATATGCTGTCATTTCCTGGAATTCTTGCCAAGCACACACTTTCCCTGACAGATTAGACTTGGTAGGGAATTCTCTAAAACCATATCCTCGATGGCTAGAGCTTCAACTTGCCAGCCCTCACTCCTTTCTCCAGTCTATCGAAGTTCATTGATATAAGTAAGAGCTAATTGGTTGTGGCCTGTGCTTTGACAAGGTGTGTGTCACCTTGGACTTTTATGCTCTTATGAATGAATCTGAACTAGTCAAGACATTTTTGTGACTGAAAAATTAGCCACACTTAGATTATCACTTGGAGTGTAAGTCTTTAGACATTCCAAATTAGGCAATTGTTTGGGTGAGGATGAAAAAAAATCAAACTCTAGTGAACCAATCTTTACTTGGTAAATACAAGAGATGGGCGAACTGTTAATTCCGGAACTTTCTCACCTGTTCCCTTTCCCCTCTCTTCTACTCCAGTAGTATCTTCAGAAATAGTCCCTTTTGCTTACCACTTAAAAGTTTGAAAGACCTTCCTGAGTTTCTAATCATTGAGCCAATCTATTTACAGGTTTTGTATTTTAGGGATTCAGTTCTAAGTGAAGGTCAAGGCAACTGAGAGTTTAGGCTTGTTTTACAGAATTAATACTTTGCCTCTTCCCAGGTGACCTTAAGGCAGCTTACAAAGCACATTCATCTAAAAACACCAGTAAAAACTACTAAAGGTAAAATGACAAATGAGCAGTAAAAGAACAGCTGCTAAAAAACATTTTAAAAGATCCCAAACTTCTAAAAGACTTTGAGAACGGGACAAATGTAATCTGGTGCCTAAAGGATAATTGTAAAGGTGCCAGGCAAACGTGCCTAAAAAGAGATTTCCAAAACTTGGGCACTATCACAGAAAAGCCCCCCCCCCCTCTCTCTCTACCCATCAAACTTCCAAGCACCCAAAGAAGGTCTCTGGTGGATGATCACGTGTTTGGCAGGTTCATATGGGAGAAGGCAATCCTTTAGATAGCCCAAAACGTTTAGGGTTTTAAAAGTACTGTAAATGCTCTTTTTTGGATATGTGTTGAGTTCAACTACATCTTTGGAAGACCCGTAGTTGACTGAACCCATCACTTCCGAGTTCTCACTGCCGCTGCCAAAAACACGGAAGGGCAAACCCCAGTAAGTGAGCAACCCCTTTTTTCTTACCAGTTATCTGCAGTGGTGGCGGCAGCAAGAAGTGACTGGTTCAGTCCACTACGGGTTCACCAAAGGTTCCTAACACCCCCCCCCATTAAAGGGTCTGATTTTTTTGAACGCTTTACAGGGGGCGCAACCTCCAGGTTGGGAACCACTGAACTACATGGCTTAAAGCACTTAAGTTCGTTATCCTTACAACACTCCTGAAAGTCAAGCTAGTATTATCCACCATATTGAGTTCATGGATGAGTAAAATTTGAACTGGGAACCTTCTTGCTGTGGTGTTCAGTATGCTACATCTGCTCTCCACCTTTTCTGGAGAACTTGCACTGCTAGACTCTGACTTAATAAAATGGGAAAAATGAGAATACAGGTGGACCCCTATATCCACGGATTCGCTATCCACGGTTTCAGTTATCCACGGATTGCAGGGACCCCCCAGGCTTTTACTTTTTACCCAGTAAGCTTCATTTCTTCCTTAAAGAAACAGGAGAAGCAGCCTCTGGTTGCTTCTTGCAGGCGAGTAGAACGAGACTAAGTCCTAGAGAGGCTCTGCAAGTTTAACAGAAACCTTGCAGAGCCTCTCTAGGACTTAGTCTCGTTCTACTTGCCTGCAATGGAGGCTGCTTCTCTGTTTTAAGGAAGAAACAAAGCTTGCTGAAAGAAAAACAAGAGCGGGGGGGGGGCGCACGCCTGCCTGCAGGGGAGGCAGGGCAGGGGGCCCTCAGGAAACCATGGAAGAGGGGGTTCGCTCTTATCCACGGTTTTAAGTATCCACGGAGGGGCCTGGAACATATCCCCAGCGGATATGGGGGGAGTACTGTACTAAGCTCACTGTTGTAAAACTATAGTGTACTGTTAATTTGGGGCACAACTCTCCTCCTGACATGCTCTGTGCTGGCTGTGGTGTTGCAGGAATGGCCAGTATTGACAGCAGCGCTCCAGAAACAACCTCAGACAGCTCTCCAACCCTCAGCAGAAGACCCTTGCGTGGAGGATGGGCAGCCACCTCCTGGGGCAGAGGGCAGGACAGTGACAGCATCAGCAGCTCTTCCAGTGACTCCTTGGGCTCGTCGTCCTCTAGTGGGAGCCGGAGAGCCAGTGGAGGAGCACGTGCAAAGACTGTGGAGGTTGGCAGGTAAGAACTGCTTCCCTTTTTTCAACATTATTCATCCTTTCAGGATCTGGACTTCTTAGGGCTTCCTGTATTGGAGATGTGTCATAATAAGGAGGTATGAGCTGGAAGCCTCTATGGTAGAGCCACAGTCAGACCTGGAGCTAGTAACTCTGCTCATTAGCCCAAGGTGCTTGCCTCTGACAGAGCAGCCTTTTCCTTTACATCCATTTGGATACAGGTTGAGTACCTTGTCTAGACTGCTTGAGACGGGAAGTTGTCTGGATTTTGGATTTGTCTTGATTTTGGAATATTTGCATAAATATAATGAGTTATCTTGGGGATGGGACCCAACTTTTAACATGAAATTCATTTCTCATATATACCTTATATACATAGCCTGAAGGTAATTTTATACAATATTTTAAATAATTTTGTGCCCCAGCATGCCTTGTGCCCCCGGATTTTGGAATGTCCAGATTTTGGAATAGTCTGGATTTTTAGTCCAGGTAAGGGGTAATCAACCTGTATTACGCTCAACCAAGAATGTCTTATCAAGTTAGCACCAATGCTATGCAACAAGGGCAGATAGTGCGCAAAGTATTCCCCTCTCTCTGGCTATTAGGTATCTTTTGGAAATGTCACAAGGTCACTTTCTAGGTCTATTCTCAATCATGGGTGTGGAAGTTGAGATTAGGTTCCTTTTTATACATATTGTATATTGTCCCTTTCAGGTATAAGGGCAGGAGGCCAGAAAGCCATGCACCTCATGTCCCCAATCAGCCCTCGGAGGCAGCTGCGCACTTCTATTTTGAGCTGGCCAAGACGGTCCTCATCAAGGCAGGTGGAAACAGCAGTACTTCCATTTTCACCCACCCATCCTCCAGTGGTGGCCACCAAGGGCCTCATCGCAACCTCCACCTCTGTGCTTTTGAGATTGGACTCTATGCCCTGGGGCTGCACAACTTCGTCTCCCCCAACTGGCTTTCTCGGACCTACTCCTCCCATGTCTCTTGGATCACAGGTGGGTGTGCTGTGTGTGTTGGGATACTCAAGGCAGTTGTCCATTTATTTTTAGTGAAGTGTCCATAACTGAAAACCCTTTCCAGAAGTTAGCCACTGAGGCTCAGGAACTCATCCCTAAAACTACCTGCACAATCTGTACAGCATAGTCCAGAGTACAGTTTGGGAAGGCTTTGGGGTAATGCTTGATCACAGAGCCAGAAGGGGTCAGGGGACTGTTGAATCACCTTGTCTGCATATGTAGTAGAGGCTACAATATTAAAAGGAATCCCATCAAAGTTGCTGCTGCTCCAGTTATACAGGTGGGACTGGAAGCAGAGACTGGCCCCATAACAGCCCCTATTATGATTTGAGGGGAACCAAACAGAAGTCCTATTGCTCCACCCTCCAGTACAATACAGTTACCCCAACATTTGTGGTGTTATAGAGTAGCAGCAGCAGCACATTCTGCTGCCAGTGAGGAATAGTATCTGCAGCCCGTCAGCAAAAGTTCTGTGGTGCTGACTTTTGACAATTGCAGACGGTTTCCAAAGATTGCTGCAATTTATAGGCTTATTTTATTTATACAAGTAGTATTTATTTGCATCTGCTGTGAAGTAGATTAGGCTGAGAGAGAAAGAGAGAGAGGCAACTTACCCAGAGCCACCCAGTGAGCTTCGTAGTTGAGCCTGAATTTGAGCCTGGCTTTTTCACATCAAACACCCTGGCTTGCTTTTAATTTTTACTGCATGTTTGTCAGTTTTTATATGGAAAGAAGTTAATCCTGCAAGGGTACAGGATGTTTGTGGGTCACAGTTTTATGTCCACTCTTCCCCTCCTGTCCATGGTGATCTGTATAAAATAACTTCTGATTTGTGTACCATTCGGTTTTAGCATTCAAGAGAAATCCTTGTGAGGTTCTAGCCATGAATAAGAAAGAAATATGAGGTTATGAACTCTTGCGGTTCAGCAAGTAGATATTTGGTTGTGTACCTGGGAGACTTGGAGTTCGAACTTGGTCTGTTCCAACATGCTTCACTCTCGTCCTTGGCTTCCTAATTTTTCAATAATGGTGAAATGTGTAGGTGGCTACAAGGTCAAGCAATGTAAAGAATGCCAATTATTTGCAAATTATAAGTGATATTTACTCCTTTTTATAGTAAGATCTGTTTGTCTTTTTACTCTGCCTCTCTGCTCACAGAGCTTGACAAAGCTCAATCTAGCAGAGCGCAGTGCTTTGCCACTAGTAGCAAAAAAGGTAGATTGGAAAAACTAATCTAGACGGGAACAATAGAGGAAGATCTCTTGTCTCCCTACCCACCCCAGCATCATGCGTCTCCCAGCAACAGTTTGCTGGTGGCTCCTTTGTGTCCTTTTTTTAGATTGCAAGTCCTTTGGGACAGGGAACCATCTTACTTTTTTGCTATGTAAATTGCTGTGAGAACTGTTTTTGTTTGAAAAGCAGTATATAAATATTTTAAACACTGAGTGACCTAAAGGCTGTTGAGGTTCTTTTTATACAAGGCATTCGTTGCTTGACGTTGTCTCTCTTGTTTGGTTTCTAGGACAGGCCATGGAGATTGGCAGTGCAGCTTTGAACATCCTCGTGGAATGCTGGGATGGGCACTTGACCCCTCCAGAGGTAGCCTCCTTGGCTGACAGGGCTTCAAGAGCGAGGGATTCCAACATGGTGAGAGCAGCTGCAGAGTTGGCATTGAGCTGCTTGCCACATGCCCATGCCTTGAACCCAAATGAGATCCAGAGAGCACTGGTCCAGTGCAAGGAGCAGGTGAGTAGTTCAGAGGTCTTTGTTCGTTCTGACAGTTAATACCAACATATAGGCCTAGCTTCTCCCTGCTCTTGAGGAATATTGGCCGAAGCCAAGCTCAGGTTCTCATTCTTCAAAAGCAGATTTTTCACTTTAAGCTGAAATCCTCCTGGCTGTTCTGCAATGTTTGTGGGAGCTGTCATCAGCCGAGAAGTTAAGTGCGAGTGCTCAGACAGTACCATCAATGTATATGACAGAGCTCTGCCCCAAAGAGCTTACAGTTATATTTCAACAGGACAGTGGGATTAGATGGTGGTGTGTCTGCTGTCTTTCATAATACACCTATTTTCTGTGATGCTACAGGATAATCTAATGCTGGAGAAGGCTTGCCTGGCCGTGGAGGAGGCAGCTAAAGGAGGTGGTGTTTACCCTGAAGTCCTGTTTGAAGTGGCTCACCAGTGGTACTGGTTGTACGAACAAACTGTTGGTGGGACCCTTGCCCAGAGGGAGGGAGCCACCGGCTGCAGTGCAAGTGGAGCCCGGGCATCTTGTGAAGCGGTCCGTGGATTGGCAGATAACCGAGTGACATCGGAACCCACGACGGTGACTGTGGCAGCTGCAGTGACAGCAGCAGCAACGGTGGTGCCTGTGATCTCGGTGGGGTCAACAATCTACCAGCAACACACCATGGCAGGGCCGGCAATGGCACATGCACACACTCAGGGTCTGCACCCCTATACAACACTCCAGACCCACATCCCTTGCAATCCTCAATATATTGGACATCCCATCCAGCACATGCCACGCCCAGCGGTCTTCCCTGTGCCAGGTTCTGCTTACCCCCAAGTAAGTTACCCTCAGTGAGCTGAGCATTTAAGGTTATTATTTTTCTGCTCCCTCTCCCCCCCCCCTTTCAAAAAAGGTGGTATGGTCTAGTTTTGTAGATAGGGTTGGCAAGCCAGCATTTTTTGTTTTTGTTTCTTGGCCTCAGATTTAGTGTCGGGCCAAAACTCCCAAGTGCATATGCTTGGAATGCAGAAGCCGCACAGGTTTAATCTCTGGCATCTCCAGTGAAAAGTATCTTATTGTGACTGGGAAAGGCTTCTACTTGAGACCCTGAATAGTCACTGCATATGGGAGTAGATAGCAGTGGCTAGAGGAACTGAAACTCTGACTCCTGTGCTTCGGTGACTAAATTGTTTCTCTGGTCTTCCAGTTTGTGCTGGAATCTTTCTTTTTCTTTTTTGACAAAGGTGAGGACTCTTTAAACGTGTATAAATAATTGTATTGCAACAGCATTTAGCTGACCTCCAAAGCTGTGCCCTGTACTTTAATACATACGCCTGGTCTCAGGTTGCGGGAGTGTTTACCATCTTTGCTCCACAGTGCCACAAATAGACCCTCAGATGATAACTTATAACAGTGCAGCTGTGTTGGGAAGGGTGAGATAGATGTAAGGAATGCTTCTTGAGAACTTCTGCCTGATGAAGAGCTCTGTGCCACTTGAAAGCCTCATGAGAGTCACTCCAATATGAGGAGCCATGGGAAACTCTTGCATTCCAATTCTTTTGCTGAGGAGGGGAAAAATGACCAAGATAAGCAGAATAGCCATTTTGTTGCCTCCTTGCTGCTTCATTCTAAAAGTGCTTTGCTTAGGACATCCTCAGTGGATCTGGGCTTTCAGAAGTCGGACTGTACTGGGAATGGATTTGTGGAGTCTAGATAATGGTCTGTTTTGGGTGTGTGTGTATGGGGGGGGGAGAGTACCTCCTTGAAAACAATCCAAACCTTGTCTTTCTCTGCAGGGTGTCCACCCAGCATTCATTGGGGCGCAGTACCCTTATTCGGTAACCACCCCATCTCTGGCAGCTACAGCAGTGTCATTCCCAGGAGTGCCTGTCCCATCCATGACGCAGATTGCGGTGCATCCGTACCATGCTGAGACGGGGCTGTCGCTGTCTTCCAATGTAGCAAGTGAGTATTTCTGTCTTTTGCCATCTGTACGGATGGCAAGACTACTTTCATGTTACTGTAAAGTTTAAAAATGTGTGGGAGTCCTGTGTGTGCAGGAAGTAGTTTTGCCTTGAGGGATTCTTGGTCATAGTAGCACAAACCGTCGCAAAAGCATACAGGGAAAAGAGTCAGACCAGTTGATGAATATAAATTGGCTGCTCTGGGTGGTTTCCAGTTGGGCTCTTTGAGTGTCTTAGTTCAATTCTGTATCTGTGCAAACAAATCTCTGGAACCTTTCAGAGATTCAGCTAGGGAGCTAGTGTTCTTGCTTCTCTTGCCACTAGAAGTATCTCTCTCTTTTCACTGAGAAGGCCCTTGAGGTTGTAGCTGCCTTGTCTAAAACATCCTAGAACAGAATTGTAGTCAGACTTATTAGTGGAAACCTCAACTGACAAGGATTCTAAGGCTTCAGTGCAGAGGTATTGGTCTCATTGTTAATGACTCCATCAGCTCTCTTTAACTTCATCAGGGAAGTTATTGTGGAACAAAACTTCAGAGATCTTCCGGAAAAAGAACTGACCCAAGCGATTGACCTTTCAAGGAGTGATATAACAATGAAGCAAATCTCTGTTTGTAGAGATGAAGTTTTGGTGTCAGTTTCGTATATACTTTCAACTAACTTTAGTGGCAAGATTGTTGGTGGTTCCTCTGAGAGGGCATGATAACAAGGCCTTGTTCTGGCTAAAGTATCAAAGGTTGGCAGTTCTGGTGAGAGCCACCTTTTAGTCATGAGGACATCAGGGGCGTAGCTAGGCCAAAATGATGCCCCCGGAAAGCCCTGCCATGTGACGTATCCCGCAAGCCCCCCCCCCGGGGTGACATTGCGTGGCCCGTCAGAGGGCCGGAAATTACCTGGGGCAGGCGGGAGGTCCGGAAATGCCTCCCCCAGCCTTGTGAAGCCTCTGCAACGGTGCTACAAGGCTCACTGCCATTGCCAATGCCCGAAAAAAGGAAAAAAGTGGCATGAATGCTACCATGCCACTGCTGAACTGGGGGTGAGTGAAGCCCCCCAGGCCTGCTACCCAGGGCGGACTGCCCCCCCATTCCTACGCCACTGGAGGACATTAATATCCTTGTGATTCAAGCAGCAATGCAGTCTATGCTCCAGATGTCAACAGCAGTTCATTTTCATAAACTCTGGTAGAACCTTGCCTTTTATTCAGGGCAGAAATTGAAATGTATTTGGTATGTCTTTTATCTATCCCATGCAGGCTAGCTTGCTGGGCAGTGGCCCATTGGATCCATCATCAAAGCCCAATGGACTCTTGGATCCATTTAGATACCTGAAAATAATAGTGTCACCATGCCAAAAACTTTCTAGAATAAAATCCATAAAATATATCTTATCCGACAGTGGTCCTGTATTTGTTGGGGCAGAAAGTTGCCTGCTTTAAACCTCTGTAAATGTCATTGGGGAGACCTTGTGTGTGTTCAACTCTTTAAGTATTCAGCTGTGTTCCTGCCTGTGTGATTTAAGGTGAAAGCCCATCTAATTTGTGTTGACTCTTGCCAGCAGGATGGTTAAATCTACCTTTTTCTCTTAATTATGCATGGTGCTACTCATCTGGCAACATGGCTGTAGGACTTGGTGATGCCCATTATAAAATGCTGCAGCAGCAGCTGCCTGTCAGTTGCTTGAGCAGCAGAGTGCTTAACCTCCTATGATTGAGATTGACAGGACCATCGTTTTTCTAGATTTGCAGAAGCCACTGTTGTTCCTGTACTGAAACTTGAATTGGACACCCAAAATCTAGTGTGCTGGCCCAAGCTGCATATAGAAGCTTCTGAACACAGAGTTAAACCCTGCCTGGTCTGGTTCCTTGAACATAACTTACTGATGAATACCCAGTGCAGTTTCCATAGGTCTACAACTGATCACCTGCTTTAGCTGGAGATTTGGTTCCTGAAGCCTTCTTAAGTTGTGAACAACTAGGGTGCGTATGAAATATCAGAAAAGAGAAGAGAGAAATATCAGAAAAGAGAAGAATACAGTGGATCCTTTCTATTCGTAGATTTGTCTCACTGATCCTGGATTCTCAGGGGTCCACTTAAAAAACATTCTAAAAGTGAAAAAGTCCCCCTAAAAGTGAAAAAAGCCCCCTAATCCGTTTTTACCTTTGTGCGGGCAAACTGAGCGGTTTCCAAGCCTCTGCAGGGCTTTTTCAAGCTGAACGACCCACTTCTGGGTCATGCAAAGGTTCTTCTCTCCTTCCAGGATGCATTCTGGGGTGTGCCTGGGAGGAAAGAAGAGTGTCTGCGCAACTCGGGAGTGGGTCGTTCAGCTTGAAAAAGCCCTGCAGAGGCTTGGAAACTGGACAGTTTGCCTACACAAAGGTAAAAATGTGGGATTGGGGTGAATTTTCTACTTTTAACAACCTTCCTAGCACGGACCATGGTATCCGCAGATTCTTGGTATCTGTGTTTGGGGGGTCCGGAACGGAACCCCCGCAGATACCGAGGTCCCACTGTATCTTCTTTAGGGAGCTAAGGTATAGATAACACAGCTAATATATATAATATATATATTTTTACAAGTAGTTGGCAATAAAATTTGTTGTTCAGTTGTTAAGTCGTGTCCGACCCTTCGTGATCCCGTGAACCATATCCCGTCAGGCCTTCCTGTCCTCCACTATCTTCCTGAGTTCGCTCATTTTCATGTTCGTTGCATCGGTGATGCTGTCTAACCATCTCATCCTTTGCCTTCCCCTTCTCCTTTTGGCAATAAAATACAATATTACAAATAAACAAAGTTTCGACATTGGCTACCTGAAGAGCTTGGTACCATTACCAACTCTGAGACACTGCAGGATTGGTGTTGCAATTGTTGCATTTGTTTAATTCATTTATGAATTATATTGAAGGCCTGCTGTGCTTCACTTTACTCGGTCTCCTGATGAAGGTTTTGTGGAAACTGGGTCAGTGACCCATCTGTTGTGTTTGAGTTTGCTCTCCATTTAACTTGTAGCCTTTCAGAACTATATATTTGGTAGTGTATAAAATTAGATTTTCACATTGTCACTGTGGTTTTATAAGCCCTTCATTTTTTTAGCTTAAGCTCTCAATTAGCCTTGCCCCCTTTATTCATACATACCGGTAGTTGGTCATGCATTAATGCTCCACTATGTGACTGGGTTTGGGGGTGAGACTAGAAATAACATATTTAGGGTATCCTTCTCATGGTTAGGCTGTCAGTAATACTTTAAACTTCTTCAACTAAGAGTAAACAGCTTAAATAAGATTTTGTACACCTTTAAGTATTTGTATCTGGCTTCTATTGAGGAATGGGCACCTGGTCTAGGTAAACATTTGAGAACTTGGTACAAATACTCTTGTGTTTCAAAGCTTGCGTGAGGGAGAGTGTGATGTTGATGTGCGTTATTATACCGTCGTCCTAGAATGTGCCACAGCTAGTGCACAGACTAGCTTGAAATGTCACTTACCGCCTCCTAATAGCTTGCAAAGGAACAAAGCTTAGCTGTTGGAAACCGTAGGTATCTTAGATGCCTCTGCAAGGAGAAGGTAATCATGTCTGTTGCCCAAGAGCAGTGGTCTTCAATCTTCTTCGTGCTACGACCACAATAAATAAATAAATAAATGAAGCTGGGGACCCAGCATTGATCCCACCCACCCCCCGGGACCTGATCCATCCACACCCGCCCCTGTTGTCACCCCCCCACCCCAGCACAGGCAGCCTTGTCCTGCTGAGCTCGCCCGGCCCACACCATCTGCAAGTGGGGTCATTCTAGAACAGGAAAGCAGAGTTGCAGTTCCCCACCACCACCCCCAGCAAATCGAAAGAGGGAGGGCTTCCCTGTGGAAGCACCCCCAGCAGGTTCCCCACTGCCCCCCCAGCAACCATTTTGGTAAGTTGTTGCCATGACCCCACAAATGAGGCTTTGCAACACCATTGGGGTCCTGACCCCAAGGTTGAAGAACAGTACGCTAGAGTTTCCAGGGCAAAACTGAGAATTGTGTGTTGCTTGATTTTCTAGACCTCCTTGCTCAATCTGCATCTGTCTACTGTCTTTCTACTGGAGTTGATGTTAACCCTATAAGTTACTGATACAGATTGGTGGATGTAGGTGAAGCCCTGGAAATGTGTGATGCTAATCGCCGTCCCCCTTATACTGTTGTTTGTTCTCTCCAGTAGGAAGTGTTCATGCGGGGTCTACATTCCCAGCAATTCAAGGGACTGCCTTGACGAGCCTGTCTTCTCAGCCCAGCTCCCTTGTTACAGGGGGCTTTCCTTCTGAAGATGAGCAACACAGTCAGCCTGTGAGCCCTCAAGGGTTGCAGTACCTCCACTCTGCCTACCGAGTTGGTAAGGACAATCAATTATAGTTCGTGTGGCCCTCTCAACAGGGATTCAGGGCAGGGTTACTTGATGTGAATCATCTTCCGTGCCAGGGTCCCCTAGGAAGGCATGCCAATTCTGATGTGTGATGATGTATGGGGGTGGGAGTGGAGTGTGTGTGCTCATCTATTAACTCTCTGAGCTCTGGACAGTCCAGCTCCTAGTCTCTGAATCAAGACGTGAACATGTACCGTATAACTGCTTAACTGTTCCTGATTAACATCTGGAGCACAGAGGAGTATTCAAGAGCCCTGAATCATCTCCCCTCTATTTCTAACATGGGAGCTTGAGTCTGAGGGGAGAACTGGACTCGGAGTTAGAAAATATTTGTTGCTGGGTTAAGCCCACTGCATGTTGGGTGTCAGAACATCTGGATGTTATTAAAAGTAGGTTGCCCTAATTTGCTTGGTGATACTAAAGGCATGAGAACAAGGGGAGGGAAGCAAAAAGCAAGGACTGCAAGAATGTCCTTCCCCACCGCTCCTGCCCCTAAGTTGGGCTTAGGTCATGTAAAGGGGCAGTTTGAGAGAGATCTTGGAGTATAGTTTATGGGGATGTTCTGGGACCCTTTCTGGTAGCAATTTACTCTGAATACACTAGAATCCTCTTTGCTTTCCAGATAACTGTATGCAGAAGTCTCCATTCATTTTGAGGGTACAGTGCTTCTGATTGTTGATATAGACCAGTGGTTCCCAAACATACTGGAGTCATGGTGCTTCACAGCCGCCTCTTCCCAGCTCAGCTGAGTGCCACCATCTTGGATCACATGAAATCTTGTGCAAACCAAGATGGCGGTGTCTAAATCTCACAAGATTCGGGCATCACCATCTTGGATCACGTGAGATTTTGCATGATCCAAGATGGTGGCGCCTTAGAGAGGTGGTAGGAGGGGCCACCCCGCATTGCCCTGGTGAGCTCACCACGATGCCCTCAGATATCGTGACACACACTTTGGGAATCACTGGTATAGACCACTGCTGAAATATTGTCAGAGACCAGAAGCAAATGACCTCTCAGTACTTCTGTATTTGAGGCAGAATGCGCCCTTCTGGTTGCTCTCATCATAGCCCTGTACTATGTGTTCAGCCAGCTCAGAAGTGGTGGTTGGGGGGGGGGAGGGCAGGGGACCCCTGGGGTGGTGACAAAGCGTGTGATGGGAATGTCAATTGCACCGTGGTGTCAGTAAAAAAACAGCAGTGTGGCTTGGAATATTGACCTGCCCACCCGTGCTCCTAGCAGTCTAAATCTAGTGAGAACGCCACCCCCCGATTTTTTGCCGCATGGCGGCGGTGACACCACTGACAGGGGCGGGGCTTGTGCACGGGGGGGGGGGGGGTGCCGCAGAGGCTAGCTACGCCTCTGAGCCAGTTTCTTTTCACCCATACGTATCTGGTTCCTCTTAAGAGGCCTGAGCTAGTTTACCATAGATGGGCTATCACCTTGAAGGAGTCCTTGATTTTAGGAAGTCAAATTTTGATCTGGATGTCTCCCATCAAATGGGAGGTGACAGATGAAGGGGATTCTGGTGGAATAGATGAGCAATTTAGCTAAGAATGGAAGGTCTGTGAGGTACAACTGTATGAGCCACCTTGTTCAAGATAAACTCTTCTGATCAGAATACATGCATAAGGCAAACTTTGATCACTGTCCCAAGAGAATGGACTTGAGGAAGCTTTTTTTTTTTTCCGTGTGATGACTCTATAAACCTCCAAGGTCTTGATGTCATCTTTGGTCTCCATGGGTTACCATCAAGATATTACCTGGATCATGGTGAATCGTTCATGCTGTGCTGGCATTGCAGGACTTTCAAGACCCACTGTATTTGCATGTGCTTTTGGAGCTGATAGTGTTGACTGACTGTACAGAAATTACTGATATTTTAGATTGATTGGAAAATGGAGATTCAGCTCCTTCAGATTCATACAAGTCAATGGTTTCCTCTTCTGTAGTGCCCCAAAGATGGATTGTAACACAAGTCCATCTGTTAGTTGAGGGCAAAGGTCCATAAAATAATCTGCCTTTGTTCCTTGGGTCACTAAGCAAGATTAAATGTATTCTGCTATATAAAGTGGCATAGGATTCCATCACCCAGATGTCAAATGGGTGTTGACTTTTTTTAAAGTTTTAGTAATATGTTAGTATTTACAGAAAAAAGAAAAAATGTAAAGATCCAAACAATCCCAAACATCCATCCTTCTATTTACCTGAAACTCAGAACAGTCTAATAAAATGATTAGAAATACTGAAAAACAAAGCACATTTTGTGTGGAACAAAATAAAATTCAGTAAAATTCAGAAATGAGTGAGCAGGTTAACGCACAAGCGGCTGTTAGGGATTTTGAATTGGGGTGGGAAGGGGACATGATGGTGAAGGGGAGGGTAGACTGGGCAGAGTGTATGCTTGGATACCATACTAAGGCTCCACTTGTTAAGGTTCACCAGCAATGAGGTGACTGCGCCTGGTTTCTGACACACTCCCCCAAACCACTGCTGGAAAGTGGAGTTCACCTATGGAATTTTGATGGGAAGAGCCTGGTGCTCCCTGCCCTCTATTTTGAGGGAAAGATGGAGCTTTTTCCAGCCCTGACTTGTCTTCCATACCCAGTGCAGCAGTTCTTGGAACACCTTGGGTATTTGGCAGTATAGGTGGGAGAAAAGTAGTTATCCTTCACTTGTTCCAGCAGTGGGGTAAGATGGCACCAGTAAGTGGTCCTTCCACCACAAAAGGGAGGAGGAATTCACTTGTTAAGCTTTCTGGGGATTGGGATTGGTCTCATTCTCAAATGGTCTGACTTATTCTAATTGCAGAACATTCCTATTCTTTGCACTTCCTTGGTTGGGATTCCTAGTAAGAAATGTTGAGCTCCTAGGTGGTTGGGAAAGTAGGACTTCAGGCACTTACAGTAATCCTACTACCGGTATATGGAGAATTCTGTTGGTCTGGGCTGCCCTTGTTAAGTGTATACTGGAACAGTACCTTGTTCATGACCTAGCCTCGGCCAGGTAGAAGAACGTGTGGAGAGTTCATCAGACATTTGAGCTATTAACAGCAATGAGAGAGGAGCCTAACACAGGCCTATTGTGAAAGCCAGGCAGGCCTGCTTTGGTCAGGGGGAGAACATCTGGGAAGTGGAGGGTTGTCAATCGATGTTGCATGCAAATGTGTGTTAAATAAGAACCACTACTATGGCTTCAGGAGGGTGGAATTTTAGAATAAAGAAGCTGGAGATATATTTATCCTTTCCCCTCCACTTGCTGCATCTCTGCTTCAAACCATCCCCCAAGGTTTCAAATTGATACCTTTTGCAAGGTGGGGAAAGGGTTAACATATGCACACTATTTACTGGTAGAAATTACACTCTCCCAAAGCAGTTTTTCTTGTTTGTGTGTTCCACTTAGTTAGGCCTCCAGGCACCTGTTAATCTGCTAAAGCCCTCCCTGTTGGAAGCAGCCAGAGGGGATTTCTCATTCTCCGGCTTGTATCTACAGAAAGAGTCTGGGGGAGGCACCAGCCCTTGAGTTCTTTGAGTTTAATGTGGCTTTCCTGAAATGTTGCGAATCTACTCCTCCCTGCAGGAATGTTGGCGCTGGAGATGCTTGGCCGTAGAGCTCACAATGACCACCCAAACAACTTTTCACGCAGCCCACCCTACACAGAAGATGTGAAATGGCTCCTGGGACTAGCTGCCAAATTAGGTAAAGTCCAAGGGAGCAGTGTGTATAGGAGTAAAGACTGTTCGTTCCAAGGCAATACATTCTGCCCCACCTTCTCTGATCTAACAGAGAACATCAGATTGCCCATTGTGCCATTGGCTCCCTGGATCAAAAGTTGCAAATACAATTCCAAAATGTTTCTTAGCCAGATCCAATGTGAAACTGTTTTTTTGTGTATCTTCTAGTACATAAGTGAGGCCTTTCACTGAAGTAAGCCCAGGATGATGGGACCAGAAGTGAGCAGCTAAAGAGATTTCAGTATAGTTTCCAGACTTGGTATAGTCTGGAAAACAAAGCTTTGTTAAAAAGTGGAAGGTTAAATGTGGCTGCCCTGTTGTATTGGCTAGGTGCTTCTTGTTTTACTTAATGAGAGAATAAAAGAAGCTGACTGTCTTTCTCCTTTTTTGTCTGAACTGGACACTAGCACTGCAGCTAATCTGTGGATGATATGCTCTGCCCTTTGCCCAGGAGGAGCAAAATGTCTTCAAGCTCATCTTTTGGGGTACTTCAGATAAAACAATGAGACTCTCTGTTCTCCAGTTCACTTCCCTTCTGCCTGCTTGTTACACCCCACTATAACCACCTTGTTTTCTGCAGGTGTCAACTATGTGCATCAATTCTGTGTTGGTGCAGCCAAGGGCGTTTTGAGCCCTTTTGTGCTACAAGAGATCATCATGGAATCCCTGCAGAGGCTCAACCCTGCCCACGTCCACAATCACCTGCGTACACCAGCCTTTCATCAGTTGGTACAGCGGTGCCAGCAGGCATACATACAGGTACATATGCCTATTGCTTCACAGTTTGATAAGCCAGCTACTTCACCAGGATGTCTCACTTTGTGAATTGATGTATCTTTCAGGGCTGCTTCTTTCCAGTCTTAAAAATATAACCCTTACTGTCTGACCAGTGTGAAAGCCATAGCCACAGTTCTGATGCCTGTTTTCTTAATGAGTAACCTGATCAAGTCAAGCAGCTGCACGTTGATATACTGGACTGGCTAACAACGCATGCAACTTCCCTAATCTTCCTATTTTTTCCCTTCCCAGTTTTGTGTATTGAGATGGGTCACCCTGAGAAGGTGGAGATATCTTCCTTATTCCTAGTATTATTTGATTGCCCTAGAACAGGGGTGGGGAACCTATTTGTTGTCAAGGGCCATTTTAAGTATTGGAATTTTGTTCAATTTTTGCACCCCTGCCTTTTTTGCACCCCCCACCTTTTTTGCACCCCTCCTTCCTCCTCCAGCTGGCAATGCCTCTCCGGGGCCTCAGGCAGAGCGGGATTCCCAGTCTCCAAGTTCACCTCTGAGTTTCCCAGTCTAAGTTCGGTTCCGCGCGTCACCTCGGCGCCTCCTCCTTGGCCGGCGGCTCAGCCCCTTCTGAAAACGGCGTTGTCGCACATGCACACAACGCCGCTGAGGGCAAGAGGGCAGTTCTTGCCCTCAGCGGCGTTATGTGGAAACGCTGCCAAGGGCCTCATCAGAAGGGGCCCAGCCGCCAGCCGAGGAGGCGCCGAGGTGACACACGGAGCCGCCGGCGGCCTCGGTGGTGAGTGTGGAGCCTAAGGAGACCGCCAGGTCTCGGCGGGCTGGACCGGATGGCCTCGGGGGCTTTAAACGGCCCGCGGGCCAGAGGTTCCCCACCCCAGGAGGTCTTCAGTCATGCCCCTGCTTCTTTCCCACAAAAGCCTTTTGCTTTCTTGTGAGTTAGTCTGCTTGTCATCCTTTCTGGGCAGAGCACAAGTTTGGTGGGGTAGCTATAATGCTGCACTATGACGGGACATTTGGATTCAAATCCCTGTTTGACCCCAAAACTTCCTAGGTGACCTTGGGCCTCTCACGGTCATCCTAAAGCAGTGTTTCCCAAACTTTTTTGACCTGTGGCTCCCTTGACCATGGCATTGCACTGTTTTCGGAGAGGATTCCGTGGCACTCCACGGCTCCCCTGGGAGCCACGCCTCCCAGTTTGATTGGAAAATGGAGATTCAGCTCCTTCAGATCCATACAAGTCAATGGTAGACAGCTGAGCTAGCTGTCTTGATGTTTGTCTACAAAGAAGGTTCTCTAATAAGCCTCTCTAAGCCATTTGTCTCCACAAATATTAAAGACCCTGAGAATAGTATGTACAGGTGTCCCATTTTGTTACCATGGAACTGTATTCAAACACGGTTTTCCCCTTGCCTTTTCTAAAGTACATCCACCATCGGCTGATCCATCTCACTCCAGCAGACTATGATGACTTCGTGAATGCCATTCGCAGCGCCAGAAGCGCCTTCTGTCTGACCCCTATGGGCATGATGCAGTTCAATGACATCCTCCAGAACCTGAAGCGCAGCAAGCAGACCAAGGATCTGTGGCAAAGAGTGTCTCTGGAAATGACCACCTTTTCACCATGATGGCTGAGGGTGCAGCCCCTGCCCTCCTTTAGCTTGAGTTCTGTTCACAGCATCCTTCCTTATGGGATCCTTATTTTAGTTGTTGGAAACCACTGATTTGATGTATTTATACCATGACATTCCTCTTCCGTGCAACTGTGGCTGTGCTCCACTTCTCTTGTTCTCTCCTCCCCAGCAGGTGGAGCCAAGAAATATTTTCTGAGTATGGGGGGGGGGGAGTGTGTGTGTGAGTGAGAGAGAGAGAGTGTGTGAGTGAGAGTTGAGTGCAAGAGGACCAGTTGGCTGATACTTGGTCAGTGTTTTCAGTCCCTGTCCTGTTTGGAGGTGGTTTTATGAATGATCTTCTCTGTATGCATGTCCGTTGGGGTGGGGTGGGGGCTTGTCCTTCAAAATATTTATTTTGGCATTTATAAATATGTATACTACTTTCTATGAAATTCTAAACAAATTCACTCATCATGGGGCCAGGAGAGGCAGAGTTTGCTTTCTGCACATCCTGGGTTCCTCCATTACCATTCCTTCCTGCAGCATCAACCCAGAGGAACTTAGGTTGAAGTTGAGATTGCTCCTTCAGCCAGCGCTGCCTGCGTATATGGATGGTTGAAGGCGCCACGTGTACAGCCTGGCCTCAGGACAGTATTGAGCTGAGTGCTGCCATTTCTTTGCTGCTTGGGCTGTTGCCCAAAAGAGTTTGCCATCGGGCTTCATAGGATGTTCTAACCATGGTGGTTCTGAGTGGTACAGCCATGTTCCTTTGGCTAGGATATTAGCTCTCCTGTAATCAATTTCTTATTCCTTGTTTCAGTTTCCTGATTAAAACACTCATTTTCTTAGACCGACTCTCATGTCTGTACTTGTTATGCAAACATGGACCCCTAAACAGTGCTGGTGGAGGCGCATCCAACCATTTCATGCAAAGAACTGGTTTCTGTTACCTGCGATGCCAATACTTGTGATTAGAAAAGGGCAGGGCAGTGGCCTGCTGGCTCATTCTAAAAGTGCTTCTGGCAAGCTTACCACGAGGATGTGATGGAAAGACCTTCTCTTAGCATCTGGTTGGCAGAGGTGCAGCATCTGTGAAGCTTTATCTGTTTTGTTTGTTATGGCTATCGATGAATTTGTCTAGCCCCCTTATTAAGTCGTCACTGCATCTCATGGTGTTCGTTATGCATTGTATGAAGTTCCAGCTTGCCTGTTCTGAAGCTGCCTATCAGTTTCAGTGGGTGACCCTGATGGTCTCTAAAAGGAAGAATATGTGCTCTGTAGTCAATTTTTCTACAACTTGCATACTTTTGTAAATTTCTCTTTCTTGGCCATATCTTGCTAAACATGCTTTAGCTTTTATTTGTAGAGAGTAGTTGCTCCACATTCTTTCTGACCTGTCTCTGATAGTCTGAGCTGCAGCTCATAGAAGGGTATTGTAATGCCATGTGCTAGATGAATGTTTTTATTCAGCTATTAACAGACTTGACCCTAAACTCTTTTGTGAATAGTCACAGTGAATATGTAGAGTTGGAATTTTTTTGCATCACTTTTTAGGAGTGCTTTGCAAGCTGTTTGTATGTCAGAGCCAAGCAGATTCCCCCTGTAGAAGTTGTGCTGATTCTTCAAAGGTTTCATTTACTGATAGCACAAATGATTTTCTTCTGTTTACACGAGACAAATTGGAGCCTGTAATCCAGTTTCTCCTTAGATCTTTTTCTAAATGTGTGTATAGAAAGCTGCTCACAAATATTGGATTAATACAATCTAGGCTTTTAAAAAAAGCCCTACTTATGTGTCAGAGTGAGGTCTTCCTCCTCTCGTTACATAAAGGGGTGCCTTTAACCATTCCACACTGGAAGCACCGCAAATGGGTCCCGTATTGCTCAGTGAGTAGATTTTGTCTAAACGTGCATCAGGATGCTTGCCAAATAACTTTAGGGTGGATGTCCTTGCAACAGCTCAGCTGGATGGTGCAGACTGTTACCTTCAGTCCAGTTGAAAATAGTTAGTTCAGCTACAAAGCAGCAGTGGATCCAGTGCAGGTTAGTAAAAGTGATAGTGAACAGTAGGGGACAATGGTGCTAAGAGAGCCTGCTTTGCATGCAAAAAGGTACTCTTTTCAATCCCAGGCAACTCCCGCAAGGGCTATGAAAGATCCCTATCAGAAACACTAGAGCAGAGGTTCCCAACCTGTGGTACGCATACCACTGGTGGTACATGGACCACAGGCTGCCGGTGGCCAAGATGGCAGCTGCCATTTCAGCCACCCGGCATGGCATCTTCGACTTATCTTCCCTGTGATCGGGGAAACTAAGCCAAAGGCGCAGCCACCCCCAGTCTGCCAATTGCTGTCTTTGGCTTCTCTTCTTTGTGATCATGGAAGTGAAGCCAAAGATTCTGCCACCAGCAGCACTGGCGTCACTGTAGCGTGGCGGGCGGGGCGGGCCGCCGGGGGGGTGACGCGCGCCAAGGGGTGACGCGCGTCACCCTCCGGAGGCCGGATGCTCCGAGGCCAGGGAGCGTCCGGCCCGGCCGGCGCTCCAGGGCCTTCTGAAAAGACGAGGCCCTGGAGCGCTTGCGTTAAAACGCGAAAATTGACGATTTTCGCGCATGCGTAAACCCTTTTCTGAGGGCAAGGGCCTGCCCTCTTGCCCTCAGGAGGGACTGCGCATGTGCGAAAATCTTCAAAGTTCGTGTTTTAACGCAAGCGCATTGGGCCTCTTCTTTTCAGAAGGCCCAATGCGCTTGCGTTAAAATGCGAAAATTGACAATTTTCGCGCATGCGCAAACCCTCCTGAGGGCAAGAGGGCAGGCCCTTGCCCTCAGAAAAGGGTTTGCGCATGCGTGAAAATCGTCAATTTTCGCGTTTTAACGCAAGCGCTCCAGGGCCGCCTCTTTTCAGAAGGCCCTGGAGCGCTTCCCAGCCGGCTCCCGGAGCGCCGGAAAAGGTAAGTCTATGTGGGGGGGGGGTGAGTCGGGGGGTGAGTCGGGGGGCGTGACGCGCGTCCCCCGCTCTGGGGTGACGCGCGTCACAGTGACGCCACTGACCAGCAGACTCCCTCCCCGCCCCCCGCCCCCGAAGAAAGTGCCAATGACATCAGCACTTTCTTCTAGTGGTACACAGGTGACCAGAGGCCCCACAGACCTCCAAAGGTTAGGAACCTCTGCACTAGAGTACTACTACTGGGGATACAACAGACCTATATGAACCCATGGCTCTGACAAAGCAGTATATTTCTGTTACCTATTAACAGAAAATGACATGAAGAAGGTGCTAGGGATGGTCTTGGTACAGCTCTACCGCCTAAGGTTCTGCTGCAGTAGGCTTATAACAACTGAAGCCTAGTGGGGCATTTGTATGTATAGGCAGAAAGTGGACCTTTGGGTGCTGAGCACTACCTTTGAGTATCTGTCGTCCTACCTCCCACAGTCCAGTGAAGAGGCAGTGGCCTTGTTTATATACCCTACAAGCAGGGAAAACACATAGGAGACTACGACACTACAAACAAAGAAATAAAGTAGTACATTTATTGACTCCAAATGCTACGTCTAACCTTTATTTAGACATTGTGCTCAACTGCATGAGCCAAGAATTTCTCCTTATCATTCAATGTGAATGACACTATACATTAATCCAGTGCAGGAAGCACAGCACTTTTGCTCCTCTCTTCAGCCACAGGGTTTTAGTTTTGTTGGTTCCATTTTTTTGGTTGCACATTTGCCCTGCTTAGGGCCACATTGAATGGAATATTTTATCATCCATACTATATATTTACAGATAATGGTAAATTCACCATTAAAAATACACACTAACTAAGGCTCCATGTACAAGCTTGGCTGATTTCATTGTTCTCCTTGAAGAATGGGGACACCAAGTTACACAAATTGCCCCAAGGAGTCTTCCTGCCATAGCCAGCTGCTACATATCCCCAGTGAGCCTGGCACTTGTCATCTTGAGCAGTTACTGGACCACTCTATGTAAGGCATGTTTAGAAGGACAGGCAGGATTTCTGCTGTTTTCCACTCAAGTGGGGTAGTGGTTGCAATGAGGAAAAATGGTGGGATTACATTACCAGCTCTTGAAACCCACCAGCACCCCCTAGAGGCAAAATGGGCAATTTGACTTGCCAGACACTGATCCATATTCCATCTCACCTATCATCCTCTGTGCCATGATACAAGTTAAAAAGGGGACCCCTAAAAGCCCCAGTGCACAAGAACAGGGAGCTGTCCAAACCAAAGCCAGTTCGGAAACCTTTCACCCCTAGCTGAAAGTTAAGACTGTGGTGATTAGTTATATGTTAACACTGCCTTTTCATAGCCCAAGAATGTGGCAACAGACTTCCCTCATCTTGGACCTATCACAGGTAGGAACACAATCACTTCTCCCTCCCTGTCTCCTTGGCTAGCGTTATTGGAACAACTATGGCTGCAGTCAGGGAAATTTGCTGTTTATCACTAATAAGTCTGGAAACAATCCTAAGAACTACACAAGGAAGCAGTCACGATAGTAAGACATTCACTTGCTAGCATCCTGAGCATTTTGGACATTAATAGGTAATGTCCCAGTAGCCTACACATTTGCATGCTTTTGTTCTTTGTGGAGTCTGCGAAGGGCTTTCCTACATGAGGGATTACAGCCCACATGCATTCCTATGTCACTCACCCTAGAATTTTGGGGTGGGTATGACTGCACAATACCATGTGCAATGTTGTTCTCTGCAGAGGGGTATTTTAAAATGTTTGTACCAAACAGTTAATACTTGAAGGTGCATGGTCCACACTCAGGCCAGCATGCTCCCAGCTCCTTCCTCTGCTTCAGATTGATTGAGAAGAGATGGCAGTGGTGTGTGTTCTTTCCAGTGGTTTCCACATCCACAAATCTGACAGCACTGGGGGTAGTGCTCTTGGCTTCAGCTCCAGCTCGAATTCTGCAGCTCCTCTCGCAGCCATGTGGGAAGCGGTTGCCCAAGCTTGTTCATCAACTTGGATAGTTCAATGTTGTGCTCACGATAGAAGTCTGACAGGAACATGCGAGACTGCAGCAGTTTCAAGAGGAGAACACACATTAATGAAGGATTATTGCCATATTCCCCCCCCCCAAAAAAAACTATATCCCATTAGACAGTGACTAATCAGTATATATTAGATTTAGTCCATGCTCTGTGAAAGAGTCCCCTTTGGTTACTCACTGAGGAATCCATGTCTGGATATTTTCTTCCTTTACTCTTCCCCAGGCACTTGGTCTTCCCTCCTTCCAGCACCTGGCACCAAAATCCCTTTGCTTCGTCAAACCTGAAAAAGGGTGCTTGTTTTACAAGGGTGCAAATGGACTTTGAGCTAATCCTGCAGATCACTCCAAGTCAGTGGCTTTCCAATACAATTTTATTTCTCCTGACAGTGCATAGAATTGATCAGTTTGGGCCATTACTTTTCAATCTTTCCAGAAAAATTATTAGCCAGGGAAGGAATTATTGGTTTAAGGCAGCTTCCCTAGGAAAGTAAAATAGGTACAACTTCTCAGGTTAGAGCTAGACCTTTACATTTTTGTTGCCTGTTGCAGTGCCTTGCTAGTATTTCATAATGTATGAGCACTTTTATTTCAAAATTCATAGTTGCACTGGTGTAATGCAATCATAATATGGACTCCCCAGAAATCTCAATTTGCAAGCAATGCGTGGGGATGTGTACTCTTGCCATTGGAGCAATATCCTCTCTTGCTCATGGCCTTAACCATCGTTTCATGTTCCACATGCACTGATGCAAACAATGTTTAATGCAAGCCAGGTAATCTTGATTTGCATTGATTAAAGGTAAAGGTATCCCTTGACAATTAAGTCCAGTCGTGTCCGACTCTAGGGTGCGGAGCTCATCCCCGTTTCAAAGCCGAAGAGCCAGTGCTGTCTGAAGACTCTTCCGTGGTCATGTGGCCAGCATGACAATACGGAACGCTGTTTACCTTCCCGCAAGCAGTACCTATTTATCTACTCGCATTAACATGCTTTTGAACTGCTAGGTTGGCAGGAGCTGGGCCAAGCAAGGAGAGCTCACCCAGTCACAGACTCGAGTGCACATGTAAAACAATTATTTACTTCCCCCTGCCCCCCAAAAGCAAAGAGCAGTGGCAGTAGTCTAGAGACCACAACGAACTCCACTAATAAGTACAGCAAGTCCTCACTTAAAGTTGTTAGGTTCTTCTTGGAAACTGCAAAACTACTTATAATGAAACCAATTTTTACCATAGGCTAATAATGAAACCAATTTTTACCATAGGCTAATGGATAAACATTCCTATATCATTTCCTCATCAACTTTAAAATGAACAACTTTAAACGAGGACTTACTGTATACTTAATTGATACAAACCATCAACAGAAAGCATTTACTTATTTAAAATATTCTAAGAATACAACTTTTCCATGTGTGACCTCTCAGGAGCAACCAATGATGCAATTCATTGTAGACTGAATCACCACTGAGATTCCGAATAAGTAGGCTTAACCAGATCTCCAACCGGGACAGAGTGCTAGACCTTTAGGAGAAGGAATGTGGGCAGGTGTAGCTTGTTAAACCTTAGAGCACAATCCTAGGCATGTCTACTCAGAAGCAAGCCCCATTGTGTTCAGTGGGGCTTGCTTCTGAGTGGACATGCCTAGGATTGTGCTCTAAGGTTTAACAAGCTACACCTGCCCACATTCCTCCTCCTAAAGGTCTAGCACTCTGTCCTGGCTGGAGATCTGGTACACCTATGAAGAAGGAAAGCAGCTACTGAGGAGTATCAACTTTGAAACACATGTTTGCACAAACAGAATTGCACACACAGACGTACAATCCTTACTTGAGTGTTTGGGTGTAGTTGAAGAGTGGTGTGACCCCCAGAAATCTTTGTATGTTCTCCATGATGGAGGTGGGGCTGTGGCGGAGTTCTTGTCCATCCACAATCAGGACCTGAATGGAAGTAGAAACAACAATGATTTCAGAGCGAATCTAATCAACTTCTGGATACTGCAATAGAACTTTGCTGATAACCTATTTTCTCCTCCTGGATGGGAAATACGAGTTGAGTTTCTTTATCATAGATTTCCTGAGGTTATAACCCTCAATAAACAGGTTTCCACATCACCAAGCTAACCAACAAAGCCTAAAGACACAAGACGTTTGCAGAGTTTCATTGCACTCTGAATTCCAAAGCCTGAAGAACCACCTAGTAAGTTTTAAACAACTGGTCTGATCAATTAACTTTTACCATCCTGTAGTCTCCTTTTGTGAGACCAACACAGCTACTGCCTCCTGGTTCACCTGCGGCACAGACAATAGTGAATAAGGTATGATAAAGTGGTGAGAGATTCTAGGAAGTTTATTGAAAAGTGTATACAAATTCAACCTATCACTGGCATTATATACAGGGGTGGCCAAACTTACTTGACGTAAGAGGCACATATGATAAACTTCAGATGTTTGAGAGCCACAATATTTAAAAAGCATTTTTTAATTCTTAAATATATTTACTCACCATGAACATTAAACTTATGTTTTAATCTAGTGGACTCTTCAGTTTATACCTGGTAAATAATTATAAAGCTTAAACATTTCTTATTTGCCTTTTATATTAATTGTGATTCAGAAAGGAGCTCAGTCAACATATTTATGAGATACATTATACACCAAAGCACCGCATGTGCCTCCAGAGCCGGTTTGGCTGCCCCTGTTATATAATAAAGCCTCTCCATTCCTCTGTAATTATAAAAGGAAAGAGTCCATCAGGAAGTTCTCCTGCGCAAGCCCCACTGAAATGCATGGGAGTGTGCAAGAGCATTATTGTGCTCTTTGGTTTGGACTTGCTAGTGCCGAGACCCCTGTGACCTGGCAGTCCAAAGTGTTTCTCCAAAGACAGTAGCCTTGAGAAGAAGAGCAAAAGCCAGAGCCTCAGTTTTGTATGGGGAATCAGCTGCTGCTAATCCTCAAAGCAGAACTGCACGCTTGACCAAACCAAATGAAAAGGCCTGCTTTTCTTTCTTCCTACAGAAAGTAAAGTCTACTGTACCTGCCCAGAGGGATAATACGTCAACCATCTCTCCAGATGAGTGTAATACAATCCAGGGTTCAGACAGCGACTCTGCAGGTTGTGTAGTTCTGGAGGAGCTTGGGGCCCAGCAGAAATAATCTGATAGAAGGTGTAGTTGAGTGCCACAGGGTCATTGTGAGCACGCTGGTGCTGCATGCACAGGAGGAGTAGAGGCAGAAAACAGTGAATAGCATACAGCTCTTCTCACATCAGAAGACAAACAAATTTATATAACATGGGTATTCCTCCCATATCCCCACACTCCACCATTTTAGTCCTGCACTCCCACTTGCCATGTGCCAGTCATTTTAAAGGGTTACCTGATACCAGGAGTAGGCTCTGTTTGCTGGGTTGATCAGAATAGCAATGATCTTGGCCCGTGGAAGGAGAGCTGCACTTCGCTTGGGTACTACCTCTGTATCAAAGTAATTGGCACTTTTCTCAAACATGAAGTCCGTGCTGGCATTAGAAGGGATGGGGAAGAACTCCATGTACCTGTCATGTAACGAAAACCAGGAGGCGTATGACAGGGTATAGGTAATAATGGTGATAAGTTGAGACTCATCAGGGATCTGGCAGAAGACCAGTAGCCTCCGGCGTCTTTCCCTGCCATGCGGAATATATGAAGATGGTGATATCGAGTCATGGGTGGATGGAAGAGGACAAAGGCCGGTACAGTACTGTATTCACATTCACATTCACACATACCCTCTACCGGTAATGTTCTTACCCTCACACTGGGAGACCCAACTCTAGTCCCAATGCAGGAGCTGGGACTAGCAGTGCCGCATGGACAATCGCCTCAACAGAACACAGCTATACCCTGCAAGTGTTACCACTGGTGCTTTTTAATATTATTTTGTATTATTTCCTCATATTCATGTAACCCATTAGCATTGCACTTCTGGACTATTTTCCTGAAGTCTCTACATACATCAATAGACCATAATGTGAACGACGGATATTGCTTCTCCAGAACTCAGGTACAAGACTCCATTTTTGACCTTGTTTGCTACCAAGATGCCAGGTTTGGGGAAAAGGGCTGAGGGTTCACATTCCCATCTCATTGTTTTGTAAAACCTGCCATCTATCTGATGTCTGCCTGTATTTGTATGCTGGTAATAAGTTCACTGTATGTCAGGAAAACCATCAGCGCTTGTTTGAATTCTATTCACACACCAAGTTGCACATTGACACACCAAGAGGAGACCCTGAAACCTAATTAAGCCCCTAGTAAGAAGATCCAAACATCATGGAGAGCCTGACTCCAGACCTGCACGTAAGCAGCAGCTCAAATCCCAATAAATATCAGGATATTTTAACCAGTGGGGGTGCACTCTCCCTAATGCAACAACTCCTCAGTGGGTGACTCTGTAGAGTCAGTGTTGTCCCATTCCCCCCCGCCCAGTGCTGCCTGGAACCTAGCATGCCAAAACTTGTGACAGACTGTCTTCCAGAAGGTAACTATCAATTCTGCTTCTTGCTTCCTCCCTTTTCTCTCCAAGCTTCCCCCACCTAACCCTTCTTCTAAAGCTTAGGGACTGGAATCAAGAGTAAGGTCTCCTGAATTCTCTCCCTGAACATTTTCTCTTTTTCTCTCGGTGCACAATACACACATTGCAAACTTTCATCCAAAACAAGCCAGGCACACACACACATATTTTGTTAGTGTTGATTGATATTTCTATTTTTTTTACAATAAATCTTTAATTTCACTGGAAGCTCTCCTCTCCCTCAGGCTATTCTTTAAAAGGGAGAATTCCCTCTCCTTGTATAGCGCTAAGCAAACAGTTAAAGATTCCTTATCAGGGAGATGTTTCATTTTGCCGTAGCCACTTATTTCCTTGGAAGGGGGCAGGACAGATTACCCTGTATCCTTTTCTGGGGAAACATTGATTAAACAACTACCCATGCAGCTCCCCTGGCAACATGCAACATGCTAACAAGAGGAATCTGGGAAGATGATCCCCCTCTGGCCCCCCTCATGTAGTATATTCCATGGCCTTGTTAAGCCCACTAGAATTGTTAAGGCATAACCACAGCGCTGGACTCAACCAAGGCTGAAGCAAGAGTTTCTCTTACACAATGTATCAACAGACAGTATTGCTTCCTGCAAGACGCTGCGGGTCATGACTATAGAGCAGGGGTGGCCAACCCTTCAACATGAATGCTCCTGGCCCTTTAATGGCTGTATAGGTGAGAGCCTTTCAGCAGGCGCAGCTGCAGTTTAGCAGCACCATCAGCAATTGCAGCTGCCAAGATTCTGTCTTCTACACAACTCTTAAGAACACAGAGCCCCTAATGGTGGAAGGTTGGCCACCACTGCTAAAGAGGGACTCTATTAAACCATGGGTGGGGAACCTCCGGCCCTTGAGGCCATCCGGTCCGGACAGTGGAGAGATTGCCGGGAGGCCGCTCAACCAGCCCCCAGAGGCTCCGCGTGTCACCCCTGAATCGGGAGTGACTCGTGGAGCCCCTTCTGACCAGGCCGTCGTCGGCGTTTCTGCTCATGCGCACAACGCCGATGAGGGCAAGAGCTTGCCCTCATTGGCGTTGTGCGCATGAGCGGAATCGCAACGACGGCCTGGTCAGAAGGGGCAGACCAGCGACCGAGGAGAAGGCACAGTGGCCCTCTCCTGGCTTCCAGGGTTGACACGCGGAGCCGGCAGCGGCCTTGGACAGTGAGCACGAAGCCTCCGGAGACCAGGGGTGGGTGGGTTTTTACAATAATTAATTAAATAAATAAAATTTCCGGGCGGCCTTATGGCCGGCCCGCAGGCAAATTTGGGGTATTTCAAATGGCCCTCACCAGGGGAAAAGGTTCCCCCGCCCCTGTATTAGACTGCCAACCAAAGCAGCCATGCAAGTCCATCAAAAAGCTGCTTTTCTGTGACACAGATGTCCAATTTAGGTAAACCTCTCTTGCTTCAAACTTCTTTTAAAAAGGCGGATACCATGATGGACTAAACTCTAAAAGTAGTACAGGTTGACAGAGACAAGACCTGGAGTCAAAGAGAATCATGCTAGTGGCAACTGGGTTGATTTCATGGTATGCAGAATCACAATTTACGTTTGCAATTCAAAGCTCTGCAACGAAGGTCAGGTTGTCCAACCAGCCAGAAACACTGAATGGAGCAAAGCACAGCATAAATCAGGAAGCTTACCAATCTATTCCTTTGTGATAGTTGGGCCCGTTAAAGAACTGGATCTCTTCATAGGTGGAAGGGCTTGGGAAGTTACTGGTAACAGCTGGATGCATGGACAGGAAGAAGTGCACAGCTGTGGTGCCTGCAACAAAAAAAGTATATCCCCTCAAATAATTTATCAGACCCTAGCAGTAATCTGTAAGTAGGAAGGCCTAAAATAAAGGTTGATGCTAGCAGGAGTGCTATCAGACACATTTCACAACAGAGAAATGTTTGCTCCATGTTAAAATTGTCTCCCACTGGTGAGGACTGTATATGTCCCATGATAACCAACATGCCAATGGGGTACACAGGACATGGGTTTTTTTTTTGGGAAAAAGGCTTCTTGCACTAGCAAGACACAATTTAAAGGATTCAGTGGAAAGATTTCAACATTAAGCTGCCTAGCTATGCAGTCCAGTCAGTACATCCTTTAAAGCATGACACAACCAAGCCTTTAGGGGGCACCACAGTACCTCTTCTGCACTTAGCTATTATTACTAGTCTGTGCTCTACATCACATCTTGGCTTGGCAAATCCAGAATCTATTAGTAATTGGATGGAACAGATAACCCAGAGAAATCCAGTTTACAACTTTGAATTGTCTCCCCCTTATAACCCGGAAAGATTCAGTCAAGGTCCCACCAAGTGTTCAGGAATGCCATGCTATCAAACAGATAGAATGCCATGCTATCAAACAGATTAGAATAAATTCCCTAAATGTAGATTCATATTCCCCCCCCCAAAAAAAGAGACCACTTTGATGGTCAACAGATGACATTACCAGTTTTCTGCGGTCCAATGATGAGGAACTTGGGAAGCCGGTCACATGTCTTCTCTTTGGACCAGATGTCCTTATGTCGCTTGTCGTCACAAGGGTTCTAAATCAAGTAATAAATCAAGCCTGAGATCAGACAGGGAATTCATTACGTTATGGGCTGAGAGAGAGACAGAGAGAGACAGAGAGAGACAGAGAGAGACAGAGACAGACAAGAACCAGGCCAGCATTTGCTTCTGAAGCATCACCTTCCAGGTCCACGGCACATGAATAAATGCACTCTTCCATGCAGTCCAAAAAACCATAGCAATGCTGGCATTTGATGGGAGGTCTGCTAGAGCCTTGAGACTTTCTGCTCAATTACAGCCATCTTGTTTTAACACACTTTTTATTTATGATTTAAAATATATTATAAAGCATGTTATACAACAAAATAAAAAAATGTACAAATAAAATCAACCAGGCTCATAGCAGGAGAGTGGCTGTGCTATCTGAGAACATTCCATCAAGAGGCATAAAGGAATACCACTTGTTATAGAATGTATCTGGTTTAGCTAAACCTTGCACCAAGGTTTAACGGGATGCATCTTTTCCATGATGAAAACCTCAAAGTCTACAATTCCAACAAGTCTAGGACAGAGATGGTTCAGCTTTACAGTATGGGCAAGCTCTGTTTTTGCTGCATCTACTCACAGAGGCCCAATCAGTGAGTAGTCCATCATAATGAGAATACTGTCCCACGAGCCCCTGAGCAGGACTAGCCCAGACGCCTCCCCGTCCATATCACATCTCACCTTCCTTTCTATAACAGAGTGGTTTTATATGATATGGCATATAGTGGTAAGGACAAAAATTGCATATACAGTATACAAGTACAGGAAGGACATCCAATGCAAAATAAATTAATCATGACAGCAAGGAAGATGGTGATTGCTCATTACTGAGAGAAGTCTTTCCCACCCCGCCTCCCCGTCCATATCACATCTCACCTTCCTTTCTATAACAGAGTGGTTTTATATGATATGGCATATAGTGGTAAGGACAAAAATTGCATATACAGTATACAAGTACAGGAAGGACATCCAATGCAAAATAAATTAATCCAAAAATAGACTATGGTATGTTCATAATGTTCTGGAATGATGAATATAATGAAGATGTCAGACATTCTGCACTTTCATTGTTCACTGGGAAGAACAAGCTAAAACTTAACCCAGACAAGACAGAGATGTTGCTGGTCAGATATTCTGCTAATCTGAGAGATGATGTTCAGTCTGTTCTTGACAGAGTTACACTCCCCTTATTAAAAAGAAGGTTTTCAGTCTGGGGGTGTTTCTTGCAGGCCCAGCCCAAGCTCCCAGCATACCTGAAGCAGTGTGGCACATTGCCTGGGGGGGGGAGAGCAGGAGTATACATGCACTCCCACTCCCCCCAGTGGCAAGGAGACATGCCATCTCTGCCCACTGGTGAGAAGAGGAGGTGGCTAGAGAATCAGATGATCCTTGGACGTCTTTTGGCCTGAGCCATCATCTCCTCTACCTGCTCAGCCCCCAGGCAACTGGAGACTGTGAGAACATGCAGCAGTGACTGGAACATTGGACAATTCTCAAGTCGAAAGAGGCATGAGAGCTGGCAGATTCTCAGGTGCCTTTCGGCTTGAGAACTGTCCGATATTCACCAATGGTTACCTATTCCTGCATGGTCCCCCCAGGTATCTGGGAATCCGGTGGGAATAGGCACCAGCAGCTCTCCAGCTTGGTCAGGTCTTGACCGAGCTGACAACAGTTGAGACTTAAGCCAAGAGCGGCTCCTCTTGGTTTGAGAGTTGCACAGGCAAGCAGCCCAGCATACTAGGGGAGGCAGCAGACAGGTGTGGGGTATCCACAGGGTCTGTGTCTGTGTATATATATATATATATATATATATATATATATATATATATAGATATAGATATAGATATAGATATAGATATAGATATAGATATAGATATAGATATATATAGAGAGAGAGAGAGAGAGAGAGAGATACACACACACGCACACGCAAGCAAGAGCACACAAAATGTATCTGTTAAGTGTAACTTTGGAAGGAGTGGTGGCAGAACAGCAAGAAGGGATGGAACATGAGAGGTTTAAGGAAGCAATGTACCAGGGGAGAGGGGAAGGAGAGAACGGTTACTTTAAAGAGAGAAGTCTCTCCAATCTTCTAGAAGGTTCACCCAGACAAATCCTAAACCGGTGGTTTTAGAACTGTCACCACAACTATGAGGACAAGGAAGTTCTAAAATCGGACCTTGACATTCTGAAAAGGAAATCAGATTCTAGATCCCAGAACAGCGACTAGTTCATGGCTCCGTTTTCTTCCCACTGATGCTATGGGACCCACCGAGAGAAATGCAAACTCCTCTCTTCTGGACCCAACGATTCCAAGGCAGTCCTGCTCAGAAGCCCCTTCTTTCTTATTAAGCTCAGAGCCACATCTCAGGTTGATCAAAGAGAAATTGTGCACAGGGGAAATCCCAGAACTTGCCTTCTCACCTGCCAGAGAGGGTTCTTCTCCTGTGAAAATATTTCAAAATACTTCCTGGCAAGCTGGATGGGAGGCAGTGTCTGAAGACGGAGGTTGGTCCAACACTGAACAAATTTGACTAGACTTTCAAAAGTGTAGAGCCCCAGCCGGTCGTTCCCATAGTTGGACAAATGTGTCATGAAGATGCTGATCTACAAACAAGGACGGAAATGAGGGCATTTGTCAGTACCAGGCTAATACCATTTGAGTGTTTTTTTCTCTGCTTTTCCACCCTGTTCAACAGACGCTGCTTATGCTGCCCTGGGCAACATGCATCACATACAACATCATACTGTACTAATTTTTCTCATGGGAAAAATGAAGAATCTTTCACCAGGACGCCGATCCAAAGTCCACGTTCGCTATCCATGTGCACTAACGCGCTCAACTAACTTGAGTAAGAGATGGTGTGCTGCAGTCACTTTCGACAGGAATATCAAATAGCAGCACCATCCTAAGCAGTGCATGGGATCCAACTGGGCTCTTGCTTCCCTCCCAAATGGGGCAGAGACAAAGTTCAGTAAATTTCCACAATGACAAATCAGGAGGCTTCTGTCTTTCATGCCTGTCAGAGGACACAACTTAGGTAAATCCTGTGTGGCCATAAAGGCAGGGACGTACGGTAGCTATGCTTGATGTTGGCCACTTAAATGTCCCTGGATGCCCCAAATCAGGAAACTTTCAAGCAGTGGCGTTGCCAGGCACCCCCGTGACTGGGGCCGCCCCCCGACGCCCCCCCAATAAAACTGCCAAAAATTTTAGGTTTCGTTTCGAAACCTATTTTTGACATGGTTTTTGGGTTTTTTTTTTAAAGGTTCTCGGGTAATTTAAAGTGTTAAAACAGAATGTTAAAGTGTATGTGTGCTTTGCCGGCACTTATCTTGAATATGGGGCGTTCCAGGATGTTCCAGCGACGATCTTCTTCCTGCGCCCGGGCACAGCTTCTCCCTGCGCCCGGGTGCGGACTCCGTAACGCCCCCAGCAGCGGTTTCCGGAGTTTGCGCATGCGCAGAACCACGGAGTTTCCAGGGACATTCTGCGCATGCGCAAACTCCGGAAAGCGCTGCTGGGGGCGTTACGGAGTCCGCACCCGGGCACAGGGAGAAGCTGTGCCTGGGCGCAGGAAGAAGATCGTCACTAGAACGTCCTGGAACGCCCCATATTCAAGATAAGTGCCAGCAAAGCACACATACACTTTAACATTCCGTTTTAACACTTTAAATTACCCGAAAACAGGAAAAAAGTGGGAAAATTTTAAAAAAATGCAAATTTAAGGAGGCCCGCCCCCCCGAGCCTCAGCGCCCCTACGCCCTGGGGCCCACAGCCCCATATCAGCCGATGCCTCTGCTTTCAAGGTCTGAGATCTTTGCCACTACCAACCCGGATTCTGGATTCCCCGTGGCTTAATTAAGCATAAGACATGTTTAAAAAGGAAGTGAAACCAAATAATTAAAATTACTTTGCTGCCTCAGCTTCACTTTAACACTTGCAGGAGGGCATCAGTCCATTTTGAAGCCATACTGGATTCCAAGATAGCACTGGCCACATGTTTTGCACATCCAGGCACAACTCCTGCAAACTCATGCGATTCCTAGGCAGATATGAGGTGCAGTGAAAACTTTTAAGAACATGAAACCTCCCACCTGGCTAAGCAGACCAGATCTCCACACCAAGCAGAGCCTTATGTGTCATTCATGACAACGGGCTCAGGTGGTGAGTAATTGGTCACACTGCTATCAGGTAACAGCTATTCACATTTTAACTGAGAGCCAGGATGGTGTAGTAGTAGTGGTTTGCATGTTGGACTTAGATCCGGAAGATCCAGGTTCAAATTCCTGCTCAGCCACAAAGCTCTCTGGGTGACCTTTGGCCAGTCACCATCATTGGCCAGCCTCATCTACCTTACGGGGTTGTTGTGAGGACAAAAGGAAAGAAAGAACCTGAGCTTCTTGAAGGAAGGACGGTATAAAAAATGTGAAAAATAAATTCCCAGTGCTTCCCAGTGAGGATTCTCAGGAGATTCACAGTGGGAACAGAAAAGGACAGACACAGTGCACATACTGTCCCGGAGTGCACATACTGTCTGGTCTTAGGCAACGTAACAATTATCGAAGAACTGGGCAGGACAGGAGGAGGAGGAGAATAGTAAGGTTTTGCATTCAGTCTGATCACAGAGTGACTGACGGCAGCCAGATAGGCCTTCCTGACTACCAAGAGAGAGCTCTGTAGTTTAACCAACAGCACCAGTCAGGTCAAGCTCATGTCCACAAGAGTACCAAGCATCTTTCCCCAGTAGATGCATTTTTCCCATCACGTGATGCCATCTTCATATGAAGGCCTGGCACGCTGGAGCCAATAGCAGCAAGAACACTCCTACAACTGGGAAACTCCAGCAAGAGCAGGCTGCACTGCTTGCTGCTGTCACTTCCTATCAAAAGTGACTTTTCGGTCTCCCCTTCAGGACTGTGGTCTTTTCATCCCCAAGAGCACAAGGCAGCATCACAGAGGCAGAGCTGGAAAGAATCCCTGGGAGCCATCAGAAACACAGCACACAACTCAAATTGGCAGTGCGTCCATCCAAGTGCTAAAATATTTAAAAGTGATTGCCAGGAGGGAGAGAGAAAGAATGACTTAAACATTCTGAAGAGGAGTTCACTTAATGCACGGCAAGAATTCTTGAGCGCTACGCTGCAGTGCTCAAGAATTCCTGTAGTTCCGAAAACATGCCTTTGGCTTAGAAGGAGGAGGTCTTCCGAGCAATCTGTTTTAGGGATGACTCTTTCTCAACTGGCTTGGGGAGGGAAGGACTTGGTGTTCCTGTATTTGGCTTCCTGTGTCTCTGGGCTCATGACAGGAGACTGTTCTTCACATTAACAACCACTTCCCCTCTGGCCTGGAGCCGGAGTTTAGTCCGGTCCACGGAAGAGATCCTCTAGTTCTTTCCCTGGAATGCTAGACATTGTGCAGCAATGCTGGATCCATTTCCTTTGGCTATGCAGTGGAAGGGTTGGCAGACATGAAATGACTGCCGCACGGAAGTGGCTTTAAATGACTCCCTGTGATAGCTGTACCATGCACACTGGCCCCAAGGTGGTCTTTATGCACACATGTTGCATAAAGTGTTACCAGCCACACATACACAGAGAGGCGAGAGAGATCCAGAAACATATAAATAATATGAACAGAAAGGAGGAAACATTAAGTCTCAGTGATGCTTGGCTTCCAGTACTCAAGAATGCAAGGATACGGGACTTTAGTAAGACACAAACTGATGGACATGAAAATCAGTCAGTTCCCCTTTAAACCAGCACTGAAGACTCTGAAGTTAATCAGTCACATGAACCTGCTGTCAATCACAATCCAGCTCAGTTGGAACACCTATATAACTGCATATAACAACTGAAGCTTCATTTCTCCAAGAGACAGGGTGGTTTGAAGTACTTTGGTGCTCCCTCACCTTTGACAATGCCTGCCAAAGATGCAGGCGAAATGTAAGAAAACAATGTTTTTATGAGACTGTGGCCATCAAGCCTGAATAATTTTAATCTTAACAGAAATACCTGTTTCCACCTCATTTGCACCTTGGAGGGAAACAAAAATCTCATCTGTAGTCTATGCCATATGATCTGTCCTCAATCCACACCCAATGGGAAGTTTGGCAAAAAAAAAAAAAAGCCATGGCAAATGAGGCTTGCTCCTAATCCAAGGTACAATCTGATTGCATGACATGTGATCTTGGTATCTCCTCAACTGATTAACCAACAACGTTCCCTTTCTGTGAGCATTCCAGTACTGTGGAAAGGCATTATCCTCCAAACTTAACATAGCAGAGGTGCAAAAGAAACAAGAGAACAAAATTAAAGAAGCAGCTGTAAATGAAGTCATGACAAGCCCTGGTACGGAGAGGACTGAAAGAGCCAATGGAGAGAAGCACACTCTTGCTTCAGGGAAACACACTGAAAGGCACTTGATGACTCTCTTTTCTTGGATCTGAAAGAACTAGCTTCACTTGACATCAGGGTTTGTTGGCTAGTCAGTAAATCAAACATCTTGTGTTTATCCTGTGGAGTTAAACACACACACAGAGACGGACTGCAATTCTTGCACGCGTGCACACACTCAGAGAGACTGAAGCTGCTGCTATGGCCCAGTGATGAGAGGCTGCTTGGCTCTCTGTAAATAGTGGGACATCTTTATCAGAGGGAGAGTCAGCTGGTCAGCGGAGCAGTCTGCTTGCTTACAGAGATCAAGCACAGGGATGAGGGGAGGGGGACAGATACCACAAAGCAGGAATAAAATGAATTGTGGAAACATCTGGCTAGGGACACAGGTCATGCTTTTTTAGACATCACAGTAAAAATGCACTCTGAACTACCATTAAGGGAACATCAGGGTTAGATAAGGTTGTGGAGAGACTTGCACATCCTGGCCCCCTGCCATGGTTGGGAGTATTATCTTTCATTATCTCTTTCAGTGATAATATCATGTGGGTATGAACATAATTTCAATGTGTTGACCATTCAGATTTTATTTTTTTAAAAGGAGGGGAGGAGGCTTGTTAAGCCCTGTTTTTCTGCAAAGGTTGTCCAAAGCGGCAAGTGTTTCAGGACAGCTGGAAGAATTTGTGAGAAAAGTTGACAACAGCTGTACCAACTGAAAATCTGCTGAAAATGCTTCAGAGAGAATAAAAATCTGACAGGGGAAAAAGAATCTCTCTCTCTCTCTCAAAATATCATAGCTGGCTACGGAATCTAGTTGGCAGCACAGCCAACTCTTCACATACCGTAGTTCTCACTAAAGCATGTGTCTGGGCTGCACCATTTGAGATTTCAGGTGGGGAACGTGGCTGCGTGATGGAATGATCCTCTAAAGAACAAACATTTCCCTTCACATTGAAAACTAGCCTCTCAGGGAGAAAGCTATGTTATAACCCTTCTACCTACATTGTAAGGTTTGTATGTATGGGCAATTGAAGAATATTCAGCCGTGTGAGCCCCCACCTGCAGCATGAAGTGGAAGAGTCCAGACACTGATCTTCCCACCTCAGTGAGAACTAAGCCTTACAGCGCAATCCTGTCTAGACATAGACAGGCAGAGCAATCGCTCCGCTGGTCTAGGATGTCGCAAACATGCTGTAAAGTACATTTGTGGAACCCTGGGAGTAAGAGGCGCTGGAGCCAAAGTCAGTGTTGCTCTCCCCAGCTTCAGACCTGGAGCTGTGCCCGCCAGTGGGGAAGGTGAGTTCCCCGCCAGCCAGGGAGGGAGCATTCCGGGGGGGGGGGCGGATTGGCCTGCTGGGCCTGGGACGGGGGAAGGATCAGCAGTGGTGCGCTCCACCAAATCCTATCCTCCTTCCCGGGCCTGGCCGGCATTACAAGGCCAGCTCAAATGTGCACCAGCAAAATAGCTGGTGCACATTCAAGTAGACCCATTGGGGCGGCTGGGGCTCTACTTGGGGTAAAATAACAAACGTTCCTTTACCCTGAGTAGGCCTCCGGCGGCACCAGTGCAGGCCCCATCCTGCACAGGATGCAGCTGGTTCCTTAGTTGCGCCACCATGGCCTACTAGACAGATATACGTTTCTAGGCAGAAGTGGCTATCTAACAGCCCAGACAGCCACTTCTGCCTAGAAACTTACACCCACCCTTGTCCAGCCCTCAGAATAGCAAGCCGTGTTCTGATTGGTTCTGAGTTACGGCACAAATTGGCAGGGAAGCAATATCCGTCATGAAATCTTGCCAGTGTGAACAGGCTGTCAGACATGCCGGTAAGCACAGGGGCAAGCATCATCATCATTATTAAGTTCTATGGGTAACCCAGCTCCAGCTTTCATACCCCAAAACACTCTTTTTTCTGTGCTGCAGAACACTTCTTTTTAGGGGGGTATATTCCTTTTTGGATAACATTTTAACATTACATGAAACAATTTGAGTGTTATCTTCACATACTTTAGTGATTTGAAATAATCAACATAGCTACCAAATTAGCATGGCAGAAAACAGAGGAAATACTGCCTAACTAATATGTTTTTCACACAAGCTGGTCACTCATTACAATGGCTGCTGTTTCTAAATTGCTCAGTGATGCCCAAGCGATACAAAGGATATTGCCTTGGTATCACTGAGCAATTTAGAATCAACAGCCATTGTAATGAGTTGGCCAAGGAAAGTAAGGAAGGCCTTTGGCATAACTCACCTCCTCAGCGCTCTGTATGTCGCCGAGACATGGATATGTATTTTTATAATGCAATTCGCCATTTCAAGCGGGACACAAAAGATGCAAAACACAGCATAATGCTAGGATACCTGCCATTTAGCACCAAGAGATCACAATGACATGTGGCACCCACACTTACAACGTAATTCTTGCTTTGGCGTTTGAGCAACAACAGCTTAGCATTTGTATAGTGCAGGGGTTCTCAACCGCAGTGGCATGGCGTACAGGTATCTCCTGGGTGACTGCCGCGCCGCATACCACCGGAAGTGCCTATGATATAATCAAGCTCTTACCTCTGGGTTTTCACCATACCGGAGTCCTGTTAAGGTAAGTTAAGGGGCAAGGGCAGGCAGGAGGGCCTTTTCTGGCCCTGGAAACCCACACACTTTTGCTCTGCAGAGCTCGAGCCGCTGGTCCCAGGGCTCTGGCGCAGGGCGGTGCGGGTGCCTTGGCGGCCACCATCTTGGTGGCCGGGGACCCGTGTGTACCACCAGCCAACAGTCCATGTACCACCAGTGGTACACATACCACCGGTTGAGAAACCCTGGTATAGTGATTTCCAAGTGTGCAAAGTACTTCACTTGTAAGGACAACTTCAAGGTCAGACAACAATCCTGTAAGCTAAGTATCATCATACCTGCTATTGTAGCTGGGGAGGGAGCTAAGGCCAAGAGGGAGGGGTTTGCCTAAGGCCATGTAGGGAGTTCATGGCAGAGGGTTCACAGCTCTGACTCTTAGCCACTACATTATACCAGCTTGATGCATGCACTATTGGGGGGGGGGGCACATGGCGGAGAGAAGGGAGGCTTGCACATCACTGCAATGTGACATCTAAAGAAAGGCATCTGGAAATGCGCTTCACTAGAATATTAGTGCTATTTTCAGTGTTACGGCTACGTTACATCAAAAAAACCACTTTAACACAACCGTCACAAGCACCAATCATGAAAATGTACTGCTTTTAAGTGAGGTTGGCCTTTTTATTTGGAGGTCAGAGAAGAGAAAGATAAATACAGGATTGTGTGGACAAGTATGGGAGAGACACATTTACTGAGAGTGCAAGAACTTAGCCATAAATCTGAAAATGGTACTGAAAAAGAACAGTGCATGTTTTAATTTATCATAAGCAATGCATCAGGATGGACATTTTTAATTTATATTTCGGTGAATTTTATATTTCTTTCTAAACAATACAAATGCAACATACTGTATCAATTTTGATAGCTTGCCTTAACTTCTAATCAAAGACCTGGATCAGGTGGGGCAGAACTGACCATAGGACACGAATTTTCAGCAGCCAGTTTGCAAACAATTGCTCCCGTAATGCCATGGTGGCATTTGAGATAAGCATACCAAATTTGCTTTAAATTTGAGATAAGCATACCAAAAAAAGGAAAAGACTATCAAAATATATAGGGAGGATTGCGCTTCTAGTTTTCTTGCTGCACTGCCAGAGTCCTCTTGTCTAGCCCTTTGACTAGTTCTTTTCCCTCTCGTACAACACCAGAACCAGGGGACACAGAGGCATTGTCAGGGAGGGGGCGTTGGGCCCCCGGGCGGCAGGATCGGGCCCCAGGCGGGCGGGGTGTGTGTGTCACGGCGGCTGGTGGAGGCGCGAGCGAGGAGCTTCGGCGGCGTATTTGGCCCTCCCGCCCACCCTGCACCTCGGTATGGTGCTTAATGGCTGCAGCCGTTACGTCACTTCCGGCGCCGGGGTGGTGGTGGTCGTGGAACCGTCACTGAGGGGACATGCACTAAAACTGAGTGGAGGAAGAATGTCAATGGACAAAATAAAATATTTCTTTACCCAACGTGTAATTAATCCGTGGAACTCCTCGCAACAGGATGTGGTGATGGCACCTGGCCTAGATACCTTTAAAAGGGGATTGGACCTATTTATGAAGGAAAAGTCCATCACAGCTTACAAGCCATGACAGGTATAAGCAACCTCCTGGGTTTAGTAGTAGGCAAGGGAGTGGCGACAGGAAACAGGTATCTTGTTGTCTTGTGTGCTCCCTGAGGCATCTGGTGGGGCCACTGTGAGATACAGGAAGCTGGACTAGGTGGGCCTTTGGCCTTATCCAGCAGGGCTCTTCTTATGTAGCCCTGTGCAACATGAGGTACACAGGGAATCAAAAACGCTGCAGCACTTACTGGGTTCAGGAGCACTGTCAGGAAGAGTTCACCACCACGAATGCTTTTGTCCAGCTCCTTGGAACCACCAGGATATTCATTATAGAAAATGGTGTGAGTGAAAAGACCACAAGTCTGTCGAGGCAGCACCTGTGTGAGTTAGGAAGAGAGGAGAGATTACAGGTGAAAGCAGGATCTGGGTGTGAAGTTTTCCAGGGAGCCACCAGTGGGAAGAGACAAAGCAGAAGTGAGAGTGGAGAGCAAGACACCAAATTCCACAAAGGCTTTGATTTTTAGTATCCTGCTCTAAAAGCTTTTGTGCCAGAGTGGATGACGACTGAGAATGCTTTGAGAGAAGCTCATCTCCTCCAAGATCCTACTCACTGGGAGGAGGTGGCTGAACATTGTCTCTTGTCAAAATATGTTCATTTTTATCCGTCTATTTTTATTTATTTAGATTTCTGTACCACCTTTCCCCAGGCAACAAGTCTATATTGGGTCTTTACAAATGAAGGAATACCCCCCCCCCCCCGATCATGCTGAATTATATCGAAATTTTATATGGAAATCTCATATATAGAGGTGGGAGAAAATGGTTTTATTTTTTATGCACATTTCAGTGTTTAACCAAAACAAAATAGCAGAAAGTGGTATTATGTGTTTTTATTCCATTTTTCCCCATTTTTATCCACCGTAACCACTTTAAAAGTGTACTAGGTAGGTAGTATAGGTCAGGGGTTCTCAACCTTTGGAGGGCGGGGTACTCCCTATCACGGTCCAATTTTCTGAAGTACTCCCTGCTAATTAATTGCTAATTAATTGGATTAATCAATCAATTAATTAGCTAATTAATCGTTAAATAAAAAGTACTAAAACAATTCTAAATGTGAAAAAATGTCTTGCATAACTGTGTGTGTGTGTGTGTGTGTGTGTGTGTGTGTGACAGACAGACAGACAGACAGACAGACAGACAGACAGGATTGCATTTAAGTTCTAATTAACAAGTAATTACTGATTGATGCTGATAAAGAGCAGGCTCTGGCATACCCCCCTGCCGTTGGTCCGCGTACCCCTTGGGGTACTCGTACCACAGGTTGAGAACCTCTGGTACAGGTTATACAGCGTCAGTAGATGAAGAATGACACAAAGTTACATGGTTTTATTTTATAATAGATTTTTAGATTGTGAGCCCTTTTGGGACAGAGAGCCATTTAATCATTTAATTTTGTCTGTAAACCGCTTTGTGAACATTTTGTTGAAAAGCGGTATATAAATACTGTTAATAATAATAATAATAATAATAATAGATTTTTTTTTAGCAGAAAGCAGTGTTATGTGTTTTTATTTTGTTATCACCATTTTCTCCTGCCCCTACCCATATACTGTGAATTCTATACCATTCTAAGTGCTTATGGCATAAAAACCAGGCTTCTTAGCTTCAGGAAAGCTTAGTGCTCAAAACACAGGGATTAGTACCCAAAAGCTGGTGTTCACTAGCTAACGTATTCTCTCTCCAGAGTTTGAGACTAGCCTCTCGATAATCAATTGGTCTCACCATGATCCCATTATGGATGAATCCCCGCCGATAGCGGGCAGGTCGAAGGTGGGGATATTCCTCTGTGCTGGTCACCTGGATGCCCCATACCGTCTTCCATGCCTCATAGAGCTGTGCATGGACAGGATAAACCCCCGAGTGGTGGGGGGCTACTGCATAACCCAAATCTGTGGGGATCCCGTGTTCCTAGAAACAGAACACACATTTTAAGAGCTCTTTATTCACTTCATTGTTAGCAGTCCACAGAATGAAAGAACAACTAACTGGGAAGATCTGCAAACATTTGTTTCTTTTTGGCACAATTAAGACTAGGCTTACCAGATCTCAGAGTGCTAGACCTTTAGGAGAAGGAATGTGGGCAGGTGTAGCTTGTTAAACCTTAGAGCACAATCCTAGGCATGGGGTTTGCTTCCGAGTAGACATGCCTAGGATTGTTCTCGAAGGTTTAACAAGCGACACCTGCCCACATTCCTTCTCCTAAAGGTCTAGCACTCTGTCCCGGTTGGATATCTGGTAAGCCTAATTAAGACGGTCTTTGGATTCAGCAGTGGTTAAGCGCAAGACCTGTTAGAGACTGGAATATTCCCAGTGAGTGGACCCCTTACCAGGGCAAACTGCTTATTGAGCTTCATCTGCTCAGCTAACACAGTAACATTGTGAAAGAGATGTGGCTGCATGTGACTCCACATGTGGGGAAACCACCAGAACTCCTTCCTGTGCTTCAGCAGCATGTCATCCCCTTCATCTTCCTCATCTGTACCTGGGGGATGACGGGAAGAAGAAATAAGGATTGTTTAATCGTCAACACAGGCACTAAGGAATATAGAATATATAGGTGTAACGGGCAAAGAGCTTACCTGTGTGGTAGAATTTCCCAGAGAACCCCAAGTTGAAAGTGAAATTGGGAACTAAAGTCCTCAACTTGTTCTGAGTGTTCAGTAGAGCCTGTAAAGGCAGGGGAGGGGGGTTGAGGAAAGAGACATAGTTCCAATCATTTTCTCTTCTGAACGTCCTGTAGTTAGGTCTGGGAGAGCTTTAAGAAACAATGTGGAAAATGTTTTCCTCCCCAGTTTGTGCAGAACATAGCATGACATGGAACTACATTCTGGGAAAGCTGCCTTTTCCGAATTCCATCGCAAAGGAAAACCCAATTGGCTTAGGTTGTGAGGAGGCCCAAACAGTGCGTGGTGCACTGACTTGCAGTGATGTAGACTTGAGTCTATTGACTCGGACTTGAGTCGGACTCAAGTCGCGTCAGGGACTTGACTTGGCGATTATAAAAGACTCGAAAGACTCGACTCGAGACTTGGAGCCTTTTACGACAAGTTGATTTTTATTCAGGTTTAAACCTGTTTTGTCCATTAAATAGATAGGGACTTCCAACTCGCAACCAAAGACTTGGGGGCAAAGATTTGGGACTTGACTTGAGATTTGGACCCAGAGACTTGATCCACATCCCTCCTGACTTGCATGATTCCAATGTGTCAACCAAAGGACCACAACTAATACCTTCATTGGCCGTGCCTTCAAAACAACCAGGAAATTGTGCTGAAAGAGAGGGGACGACATGTCCCTACACCCACATAATCCTGTCTCAGATAAATGTGGCCCTCGCAGTTATTTTGGTGAAGAATGTAATATGGGTGCCGTACAGCTTTGCAAGGCTCAGGAAAACCAAATGAGTACACCTATCTCAAGTACTCAATCTCGCTCTGCCCTACAATTTGCTACGGGAGAGGAACCTCCATGCAGAAATTAAATGTGACATGCTACATGGTGGGAGTACTACATAATCATTGCTACAAACTGGTTTCTTAAAAAAAACAACGCTTTTCATTCTCTTAGCAAACTGTATGAACTGAATCAATAGGGAGCACAGAAGTGCCCAGCACAGCACATCCATCCCAGCCCTGGCCCCTCCCCATATGTTCAGGCTCCAAGACATGGAATTACCCCCATTTTTTGAAATCCTTCCCATTATTTTCTATCATAAAACCATCATCTTCAAACGGCTTTTCACTATGGAAGTGAGGTAAGAGAGAAAGACAGGAAATACGGTCTCCGTCAGTCTTCCCTTCCCCTCAAGTGAAAAAGCACCCTGGGAAAGGTGACTTTGAGATTAACAGTGATTGGGAAGAAAGGGTTAAGTAGCCTTTTGTCTTCCCTTCCTTTGCCCCAACTCAAAACCTGCATGTTAACATGAAGTTTGAGCCTGAATGGCCTTGGGCCAGTCACTATTTCAGACTGTTCTCCGTATGTTACATCGGCAGTTGTGTAGGTTAATAAGGTCAAATATTCTATAGCTGAAACCCATAAAATAGTCTCAAGACTCTGATACAGTACTTATGTTCTTAAAGCCAAGAAGGTTCTTCACCTTGTCAGTTTAAGGGTGGAAGACTGCCTGGGAGCTCCGCACAAGTCACCCTGAGCTTCCCACAGGAAGAATGGGGTATCAGAATTCAAGAACCTGTGGAATTTTAATGATATGCTAGTTCAGGTAGAACAGCAATGGATTATTGGATGAGGTCTTTTAGACAGTGAATAGAGAAGGTTCCCAACTTACAGATGTTCGAGTTATGAACATCCAACTTATGAATGGGCTTGGTTGAGGCTTTGAAACAGGCATTGTTGTAAAGACATCGAAACAGCATGGAGATAACCTGAGCCTTATTTTCAATGACTTTGAAAATAGCATTGCCCCCTTGCTGTGGCAATGGGAAAAAACTACAGCTCAATAACACTGGATAACCCTGCAAATCTAGGGATTCCTGGGGGCAGAAGGGTGGGAGAAGGAAGCAGTTGGCATGACCAAGGCTTATTGGGCACAAGGAGAGCTGATTTTGCAAGGTGCAAGAGAGCATTAATACTGTAAGAAAAAGTAGGCCGTAACAGCAGCAAAACAAAACACAGCCACCTTTTACCACTACCAAGTAGGAGGGAGGGAAGGGGTAAAGCTGAGTTTGATCAAAGCCCCCCCCTACAGCTGCCATCTACTCTCTTTAAAAAGCAAACACAGAGAAAAATCTTACAGTCTAAACCTTAATTATAATTAATCTGACTAAAAATTAAGACCAAAGGAATCTTCTTATGACAGCATCCTTCTGTGTTGTAATTTTCTCTTGCCCAGTGGACACACAAGAGTTGTACTTTTGCCCACATGTAAGTCTTTGAGTTACCCTGGCTCTCCACGATACAGATGTCTGAGTTACGGACAGCTGTGTTGGCACTTTCGTGCAGGCTCAGTACATCCTTCAGTGGTGCTTTCACACAGGCATGATAATGCTGGGTCGGCAAGAAACAGATGTTTCAACTTAAGTACGCTTCGACTTAACTACAGGCCCTGGAACCTAACCTGAACTTAAGCAGAGGACTTATTGTAATGACAGTTTTGTTCAGAAATTTTTGTTAGGGATGATTATAAGAAGAAAACCAGCTATGTGATAGAATTGATGCAGACTATTTTTTGTCTGTCAGATTTGGCTCGTGCATCTTTTTTCTCTCTTTTTTTTAAGGTAAAAATTATACTAAGAATATAAATGAAAAGTATCTAGTTCTAGCATAACAAACAAGAGTGTTAAAAACAAAAGTTATGGACTCTGTATCCACAAAACAATTTGAGGACTGCAGATAGTGGGTACTTCCAACTGAAAGTATGTATCATGTCCAAAGTTCAGTTGTACACACATTTTGCAAAAATGTTTCCTCAGTAAGTTCTTAATAAGAAACATCTTTTGCTGTTAGCACTTGATACAGATATCACCTGACCGCAATAGTTAAAACTTTGTCTTCTACTACTGCATATTAGAAAAGAACAATGTTCCAAGTCAGCAGTATTTAAATATAGGTTGATTACCCCTTATCCGGACATCTGAAATCCAGACTATTCTGAAATCCAGACAATTCTGGGGCTATGACTTTTTTTTTTTAATACTTTTCCTAGCACCTGAGTGGCATAGCGCAAGGCACAAAATTATTAAAAATGTTGTATAAAATTATCTTCAGGCTATGTGTATAACGTGTATATGAGACATAAATGAATTTCATGTTTAGGTTCCAACCCCCAAGATATCTCATTATATTTATGCAAATATTCCAACATCCAGACAAATCCAAAATCCAGACTTCCCGTCCCAAGCAGCCCAGAAAAGGGATACTCAACATGTATAAGTAATTTTAACACATTACAATGCATGGGGGAATCCACTGTGTCCATATTAAATGCATTTCATTTAAAAAAACAATATAACATTTCTGTATTTTATTACATCAAACTTAGTTTACAATGTTTCCTGCTACAAATTGTTAGACCCATACCAGAAAATATAACTTGCTTCTAATTCACCCTTGGGAACCTCTGAGGTCCCTCCACAGATCTTTTTCACATAACGTTTAGACCAATTACCATTTACAGATCCAAAAAAGCAACACAACATTTTCTTTTCATTTCTGTCTGCCTCCTGCTGCCTGATAGTCTCAATTTTCTTATTTTAAGGCATGCAGAGAACATACACGTGTGCACATGTATGTGGTGCACAAGAGTATGGCACAGGCCAGTGATGAACATGCAAAGAGCCCTGCTGGATCAGGCCAAGGTCCCATCTAGTCCAGCTTCCTGCATCTCACAGTGGCCCATCAGATATCCTTATCCTGTTGACACTCCCCCTTGCATCTGGCATTCACAGATAGGCTACCTCTAAAACCCAGAGGTTGCATTTAGTCGTCATGCCTTGTAACCTATGATGAACTTTTCTTCCATAAATCTGTCCAATCCCCTTTTAAAAGGCACCTAGGCCAGATGCCATCACCACATTAATTTCACTACATCCTCTCTCACTCTTCCTTTCCCCACTTCATGCTTGCACCACTAAGCACCCCCTTTTTCCTTCTAAAGATTTCCTTTCTCCTTCCCTCTTCTGCTTTACAGCAACAGCTTGGGCATAGGATCTAACTGTGAATGAATGGCTAAGACATACTGCATTAGCTAGACAATATTGCATTACCTTATTTGCTTTCCCCTTTCCTATTATCAATCCCCACAATAATGTTTGTTCTGCTGCATCTTCTACCCTCACCTCCTCTTCCTTCTCCTCCTGTGCTGTGCCACTGGCCACTACAAAGGACCCCTGCACACAAACTAGTTTCCCTCCTGTGCACATGTTAACATATGTTTAAACGTACACCCCGTTAACGCTCCTAGGATGCTGATGCTTGCAGGAGGCAATCTTCTGTGCCATTGTCAAGATTCTCAGAGAATCAAGCTGGGGGATTCTGGAATGTGGTGTGTATGTTTCCAGACTTAACTGTGGCAAGAATTTAGAACCAGCGAGCGGCAGCCCAGCTGCAAGTGAAGTGCTGCACAAATCATCTCACACTGGCGGGTAGCCTACACAGAAACCTAAGCACCTGGCTCCTGCCGTGAGTCATTGATGCAAATTCCTTTCAGTCCTGTTCTTGTGAGGACACGTGGGGTGCAAGTGAAATCAGAAATTGCTTGGCACAGTGATGGCTACGTCCTAGGTAGTTATTTACATTTTAATAGCTTTAAAAAACTAGACGGATCACCAGCTCCAACAAGGAGAAGGAGGTGACCTACAACAGCAGGCTTGGAATAAATGTAAATATCACTGCAGAGAGACCAATTGCAAGTGCTTCACCCACAGCGTTTGCAGCAGGTGGAGTAGGAACGAAGATGGCACCCCCTCCTATCCCCACACACATAAATGCAATGACTTTGTCTGGGGGCTGGCTGTCACAGACAGGGATGAGGTTGTGGGGCTCTCTCCCCCACTTGCTGGATACAGGTAACTGAAAGAAGCTGCTGCAGGTGCCCACTCCACAGGCACCATAGTCTTCGTGATAAATGTGCGAATGAAGGCCTCAAGGAGACAGAAGCGATTCTCATGGAACTGGGGGCAGGAGATCCTACCATGCCTGCAAGGAATGTAGGAAGATATTTAATATACAGGGAGAGAAACATTGAGGGGGACAAACCGTGGCTGACAATTCCACCTTCAGAGAAGGCAGGGGAGTTAAACAGTCTCCATTTTTATAATGCCATCCACTCACAAATTGACCATGCAAGCCCAACATCTATTATCCAGTGCAGAATCCAAGCTTTAATACCGTTAACAAGTTTCTAGCCATCAGTATTGTGAAGGGAAGCTTGGAAAAACCGGTCTGGCCAAAATCTGAATGGAACGCCGTGTATGCCACTAGAAATTCTTTGCAAGAAGGTGGAATGGCAATGGTAAATGGTAAGAGTGTGTATAGGAATTGGTATGCAAGGGTTTAGGGCAGGGTCTAAATTACTGGAAATTGCACATATAAAAATGAGATAAGTGGCCTCAAGGAACATTTTCTGATGTTAGCAGCCTCTATCATGGTATCTGCAAATCTGCATGCCTTGACATCTGGATAATAAATACTGCTGGGCAGACAGACTCTTGCTTCTAAAGTTTGGTGTGAAGGTGAACGAGAAAAAGAGAGAAGAGATGATGCTAAGAGGCTTAACACTCTTGTGCTGATTTAAAGCTAGCTTGGGTTACTATGACAACACATCTGTCAGCTGATAAATCCTAAACAACCCTGTTTCTCGTGACAGCTGCAACGGTATTGTTGACAGACTGACACCATCATCACCAAATCTCTCCCATTATGGAAGAGCCTCAAATTTGTTTTTGCAGGCAAACAATGAAGTCAGAAAGACAAGGCACCTGCCTTACCCAGCTTGTTTGCCACTTGCTCTCAAAAGTCATCTGAGAGCAGCTTGTAACTGGTTTTACAAACAATGCCTCCAAAGAGACACAGTTCCCCAAATTACCTGCAGCCTTGATTAGCTTCTCACTTAACAGTTCAGGAGCCAAGCTAAACTACACGTGATGTTCAGGGTGTCACTGGTCCTGACTTGCTTAACTTTGCTTTTCTAAATAGCACCTGCAGGTGTGTGTGTGTGTGTGTGTGCGTGGGGGGAAATCTGGGTTAGGATCGCAGCATGGAAAGAGAAGGGCTTGAACCTGTTTGCCTCTGCTGCCACAGCCCTGATTGAGATCGAGGCCCTCTGCTTCGCGGCTGCTATTTTGTCCTATTAAGTAAAGAAAAATACCCCTTATTTAGTAAAGAAAACTGAAGGACATCAGGACCAGTGAGGCTTTTAACGTAAAATGTGCTTTGGCTGTAAGAAAGTATGAATGTCATGCAGAAGCAGGCAGAGCTGAAAGTACAAGTCACTTGAGTTTCCTGCTCCTCCACGTCCCTTTCTTGCGCCACACAGAACTCATTTCCCACTGTTGTGACACAGTAGCGTATCAAGGGCGGGGCAGGGGGGGCGGTCCGTTCCAGGTGTCACATCTGCCTGGGGTGTCAATTACGACACTGAGCAGATGGTAGACCTGGCCTCCCCTGGTGGAATTTAAGGCAGAGCCCAGGTCTACCCATGGCTTTGAGCAGCCTGCCCTAGTTGTCAAATATCCTAGGTACACCACTGTTGTGACATTCATAAGCTCCTCATGCAGCAGGGAGAGCCTGAACACCTCCATAAGAGGAGATATCAAAAGTTTTCCTCCTTTTGAATAAAACAGAGTCAAGTCTCTTGGGCTCCTCTGATCACTCTGCTCCTTTGCTATGTCAAAAGCTGCTCTCAAAAGAAAAGCGAATCAAGACAAAATTAGGCCAGTCCCCTTCATGAGGCAACAGATAAATAAAAACATCACCTTTCCTAAAAGATACAATTCTCATTTATCCACCTTTTCATCAAACCTGGAAAAGACTTTGCATTTCTGCCTTATAGAACTGAGAACAGCTATACGCAAAGAGACGAGGGCGATGGGGTGGGGTAGTATAGTTCAGAATTCTTGAAATGATTGAGGAAGTCAACAAGTCCATTCTAATAAGGATAGCTTTAGCAGCTGGATGTTAATCAATGAAATCCCTTCTAACTATAAGTTTTTGAATAACTGAAAATATCTATGAATAACTGAAGAAAAATTCTGGTTTGGCTGACCCAAGGCACTCATTATTCAAGAGGGTTGAAAAAACGCCTACATTTGTCTCCCAAACAAAGGAGAGCATCTTTTTAAATCAGAAAAATCTTTCTTTAGATATAAAGAATAAGCAACTGGAAAAATCAGTATCACAAATTAACAATTTTATTTGACCACTATTAATTTAGAAGCAAGGTCTAAGCAACTGACAGCGCAATCCGACTTAACTTTTGTGCCGGTGTAACCAGCAGTGCAGTGAGAACGGGAGGCCCCAGAACGGAAAAGGGATTCAAATCCCCTTTGAATTCCTCTTTTGGAGGGGATTTGAATCCCTTTTCCGTTCTGGGGCCTCCCGTTCTCACTGCGCTGCTGGTTACACCGGCACAAAAGTTAAGTCGGATTGCGCTGTGAGTGACTAGAATCACACTGCGTAGAAAATGTGTTTTCTAATACATAACTGGTAGGTTATTCCAAATCCTGGATAGTCGATATTTCCTGTAAGACAGGTACAAGTACTATCATTTGTTGGGTGCAGTGGCGTCGCTGGAGGTGGGGCGGAATGCTAAGTTCCGCACCGCGCTGACCCTCCGTTACTCACTGGCACGAGGCGGCCCTGCCCCCTCGCCTTCGGAGCTATTCAGTGGAGCGAAGGCAACGCGCAGGGAGTCTCCTGCCACTGGTTGGGTGTCTTGGCTGCAGGGATGACCATTTTCTACATGGAAGTTCTCCAGGAGGTAGTTAAGCAGATCTCCAGTGGGTGAGGGCAGAAGTGCACTTGTTCCCATACACTGTTTGTTCTGCAGTTTTTTTTTATAAGGCCCAATATTATTTCTTACCCATTTCCTTGCTAAGAAAAGTAATCAAGAACAGATTCCAAAATGATGTAAAATTAATTTGTGCAGCCAAATGAAGCATTCATATTAGGTATATTTATATAACTCATAATATTTACTCAAGTCTCTGCCCACTGAACAACATGCAAAGCAATTTCCCCACCACAGCACACAATCTGTGCTTCCTTTAGAAAGCAAGATAGCAGAATTTGCAATAATTTAAATTTGCTTTGGTTGCACTAACTAAAGTGTTGCACTCACACTTCTGAATCTTTCAGGTTACTGTCAAGTAAACAAATCAGTTTTGTTAGTGGGAAACTGCTCTCCACTCCTCTGAGCCATGAAATTATTTCATGTTTTTTAAAATATGAAAACTCATTAACCTCTCCAGCTCTGCAATCAAAGGCACTCTTTAATCTGTTTTATCTGTGCTGCCTGAAATTCTGTTTTACTGATCTCAGATTATTGCTCCATTTCACTCTACTAAACCCCAAACAAAATGTCTTTTAGAATGATCTGATCTGAATTTGTTTTTGCAAACATTCAGCAGTCATTCGATATGCTTTCCATCTTCCCTCAAGCAAGTATTTGAAGGTGGCTGGTGTCATTTCACCTGTGAAGTTATGTGATCTGACCCTGGCTGGGAAACTGGCAGGGAATTCCCAGGAACACTACTCTGAGCTAGTTTGGAGGAAGTCATACAGATGTAGTAGAAAATACTGTAAATACAATGACTAATGCTTCAGCACTCCACACCGTGTGGCCGGAATGACTCAACACCGAGGCGCATGGAACGCTGTTACCGTCCCGCTGATGCGGTACCTATTAATCTACTTGCAATTTCTTGCTTTCGAACTGCTAGGTTGGCAGGAGCCGTCGCACGGATTTGAACTGCCGACCTTTCGATCGACAGCTCATGGTTCAGTGGTTTAACCCACTGCGCCACCCGCAAATTTTGATTGGCTTAATAGCTAGTGCATTATATACTGTATGAACTTCCCTTCCTGGCTGACATCTACAATTCTTTTTCAAGCAGTCACCATATGAAGAGTTGGAAGCTTGTGCCATTTGGTCTGATCTACAAAAAGGTCAGAGGCGTGCTAGAAAATAGTGCAACTGACATACAATTTACCTGAACATGGATGGCATGTTGTGTGAATGTGAATGTGAGTTGTGTGAATGGTAGACATTTCATAGTTCTGTAGTATTGTGCGCATTGGGGATTAAAACTACAAGGGCTGGGTCTGTTTGGAGATGTCAACTCATAAAACTGAGAAGTGCTTTTATATGAATCTCAGCTGTGAAAATGTATGCTCCCGCACATTACAGTTGGACCTTTTTATCCACTGGGGTTCTGTTCCTGGAACCAGAGTGGATAAGAAAATCAGTGTTATATGAAATCCGGAGGGGGGGGTCGGGTGGTGCCACGTTACCTTTTTTCCAGTATCTTTGCCGTTTTCCTCCTCCTGAGTTTGTTTAAACTGACTGAAAAAACAAAAGTCACTACTGGAAGCAACCTGTAAATGGCGCCAGGGACTCCCAGCTGCATTTTTCAGCGGTTTGGACACGCGCAGGAGGCTGGAAGTGGCTGACAGGCCCATGACAATGCTGAAAAAAGAGGCGATGTAGTGCAGTTGGACTCCCTCTTCCACAGTTTTGCCATCCGTGTGTGTTGAGTCAAATCCGTGGATAAAAAAACCATGGATAAAAAGGTCCGACTGTACTGTGTCAGATACTATATAATTAGAATTCAGTTTTAAGGAACAGTTTTTGACATGTTGGAAAGCATGAAAAATTTCTTCTCACCATGCGAGTCTTCTAGCCAGCTCAGATGCAGGGGTGTCACTAGAGGTGGACACAGGGCAGACTGCCCTGGGTGTCATCCCATTGCTCCTTTGCCAAAATGACTTTCCATTCCATTGTTACCGGTGGTGCAAAAATGCACCACTGGTAGAAAATGGATTTTTCCCCAATCCCCACCACGACTCACGTGGGGATAACATTTTCCAGGAGGTCTCCACATCGTGTGGTCCATGGGGGGGTGACACCATGAGATCTCGCCCTGGGTTTCACCAACCCTAGTGACACCCCTGCTCTGTTCAGATGACCAAGAATTTGGATTTATTCTGTCCAAATGGCAGCCATAAATTGAACCTTCATCTCCCATCCCCTGAAGACCAGTATAGGCACTGTTTATGTGATAGTGTGGTGTCACTCTGTGTGGTGACTTATGTCATGGCCACAACATATAGTGCTGGTCATAAAATAAGATTTCCAGGGTGGATTTAGCAGCCATAAGGCTCAGGCATCCCAGACACAGAAATGTTCCAAACCAAAGGGAAGAATCTCATGAATGGTGCAGTAGGTCACTCCTGCTAACTGGGCAAAGAGGAAACTTTGAATGTGGTGGTTTACATTTTAGCAGAGGGAGATCAGCTGTTCCTCTTCATCCCAACGTAGCATCCTTCCCAGTGGCTCCTTCACATTTTTCCACCACCCATCATACAGAAACAGATAGCAACTTCTTGAAGCCCAATGCTGTACATGCTTACTTGGAAATAAGTCCCACTGACTTCAATGGGGTTCACCTCCTAGCCAGTCAGCAAGAGAGGTTTTGGAGCCCCATGTGATGCTGTGGTTTAACCCTTGGATTTAGAAATGAGAGATCAAGGCTCATCACCCGGACAGCTCAACTCACTAACTTTTACAGTCAAATCAGATATGATGCTAAACTCACAACTGCCACCAAAAATGAAAGCCACATGCCTACCTTCTATGCTTTCTCTCTGTAATGGCTAGCAGAAAATACCCATATCCTGACATTATAACACCGTACATTTCCCTAACCCCGTTCCATCTCCTTAGCTGCCACTGGCAGGAAAATAAAGAACGAAGTGATGTCAGGACTTGTCCATCTTAAGAAAGAAAGAAAGAAAGAAAGAAAGAAAGAAAGAAAGAAAGAAAGAAAGAAAGAAAGAAAGAAAGAAAGAAAGAAAGAAAGAAAGAAAGAAAGAAAGAAAGAAAGAAAGAAAGAAATCTGAACAACTTTGGGGAAAACTAAGATTGCTCTCTGCCTTTTGATGCACTTACACCTACCCAAACTTGATCATGTTCTCAAATACTAGGGAAGGGTCAATAAATAATTCCATTGATTGTAGCCAACAGAATGTGACCCTACAGCTCCCTTTGTCTTCAACTGGGAGAGAGGACATCACATGGGGCTCCAAAACCTCTCTTGCTGACTGGCTAGGAGGTGAACCCCATTGAAGTCAGAGGGACTTAGATGTTAATTCTAGACAGGATCATGAGGGTATGCTGGAAGATTCAAGAACTAGTGCAAGACTTAAGTAGAATGCTTACTCAATCCAACTTATCATCAAAAAAGATCCAAGTTGCTTTCATGTACAGCAGGTCTGCACACATACATGAAGTAAAACGCAGAATTTATGAGGGAACCCCCCCCCCCCAAAGGCTTACTTTTGTAGAAGCTGACTCCAATTCTCTTTGACAAAGTCCCAGGCCACTAAGTGTCCAGGCAAATTCTGACTGACTGATCTTATAACATGTAAACGGTCCTGTGATAGAGGGTCAATAATAAGGATCAATAAATAATTTCATTGATTGTAGCCAACCGAATGTGACCCTACAGCTCCCTTGGTCTTCAACTGGGAGAGGACATCATGTCTGCAGGGGCTGCCCCTCTCCACATTACAATAAACCAGTGGTTCCCAAACTGGGAGGTGTGTGGCTCTAGCGGAAACCAGCCAGGAGAGCCGCAGAGTGCCATGGAATCCTCTCAGAAAACAGTGCAATGCCGACTGGCAGGCATCAACCTAATAATGTAATGGGGAGCCATCGCCAATGGTCAAGGGAGCTGCAGGTCGAAAAAGTTCAGCATTTGGGGTTTGGGCATTTTGAACATATATACTTTTTACACGCTGATCCCACTGTGCCCAATCTTACCTCTACATCAGACACCTTCATGCGTGTGCCCTCTTTGCCGACAAAAATATCATCAATATCCACAAGGATGTAGCGGTCAAGGGTCAGACAAAGGCGTTTGCCAGTCAGGTAGGCAATAGCATCAACAAAGATGAGCTTATGCAGCCAGAAGTTAAGGTTATTACCAAAAAGGACCCGCTGGATGCCATCATGCAGACCAAGGTCCTGCACCACTGTGGCGTGCAGAGCTCTGTGGGTGGTGAGGTGAGGAATCGACTCTGACGACTTGGTGCTGGCCATCAAGACAGGTTCGTAGGTGGTGTGATTCGACTGGAACACTGTCCAGTCATCACCGGGCAGAGGGCCTTGCTCTACCTCGTTCGCCTGGGTCACGTACAGCAGTGGGGCACTGGGGTTGATGTGATAGTCTCGCAATCCCAGGTTGGAATGCAGGAAGAGGGGGAAGCCCTTGAGCTGAGCACTAAGTAAGCTGTTCTCATTTGCTTTGAAGAAACCAATGATCCCCACTCCATATTCCACACAATACTTGTCCAACAGGTCTCTGTTCCAGGTGTCCAGGTTCACATACTTAAGGATGTTCTCATAGATAATAAGAGCATAACGGCCATGGTCCTTGTCCGTCAAAGTGGGCATATCCCCCTTTCCGGGAGCAATCTCTGTCCTGTACTTAAACCGGCTGGATTCCAAGATAGCCACAATCTCCTGACCCAATTGAGAATAAATGCTCTCCACGAAGACCAGCACCACTGGGTCTGTGCGTGAGTTGTCCACTAATTTTGTAAGTCTCCAGCTGGCCTGGGGCTGAATGAGGACCCTGTGCTGGTTGCTACAATCACTGAAGGGCAACGGGGGTGGCTCCTTGATTTTGGGGCTGTTGGTAACATAGTAAGCCAGGAAGCACATGGAGATCAGGCTGAAAGCAATGAGCAGCAGAATCAATCTGTGGAGCTCCAGTTGTCGCACATGCCTCACCACTTTCCACAGCTGAATCATGGTGAGACAGGTGGCTTACCCCTTCCTCAAGCTTGGCACCAACCAAGCTGCCTTTGGCGTCTCCAACGCCACCGTTGGAACAGCCAGTGGCACCTCACAGAGAAGAAATGTGGGCTGCAGGGAAGGAGAAAGTCTAAGCAAGCAGCTACAAGACTAGATTCCCAGTTGTCTGCCATTTATTTCACGTAACCATGGCCTTCAAGTCCCATTGCTCCTCTGTATCCCGACTTCCTCTCTGCTTCTCCTCTGGCTCAGAATAATCCTTGGGAGGAGGTGGCTCATGCAGCTATAAATTCCTTGGCTTCAGATGTGAATCAGTCAGCCATTGGGGGTAATGTATAGGCTCTCCAAATCTGAAGAGTTGCCTCAGCTAGCTGGCTTGCCAGTCACATGATGGTCACCCTCGATTGACAATCTGCAATTGAGAAAGAAATTACTTGTTAAGGGCAGATAACAAAGGGGATTTTTGCAATGAGACAAGCGGGTAGTGGTATAGCAGAAGACCTGTGCCTGCCGATTAGAAATATCATCATTTTGGGAAGTGGGGTGGTGTAGCATCCCCAACTGTGACAGCTGTAAGATGAGTAGTCCTTATCTCACTTCTGGCATGAATTTAGTTCAAATCTCACCTCTGGCATCTTCAGAGCAGATCAATTACTGGCTCTTTATATGGTACTACATTTTATAGGGCTCTCTGAGGTCCAATTAGTGGTCCCTGGTCCCAAAGTAGTACCAGACATCCCACACTAATCTGAAAATTTTCAGTCACTAGAAATGCTCTCTGATCCATGATACTAATGTGCAAATATTCACTTTCCTATTGAAGTCTGTCACTGCCCAGAATCATGACAAGGCAAAGAAGACGGTCCTTTAGAATGTCATTGCTCAACAGCGTTTTTCAATACCTGTAATAATTCATCCCTTAAATCAAGACTGAAAAACAGACACATTTGCTGAGATTTCATTCTGATGATCACTGGGTCTATAAAAAAACAACTCTGAGATAAAAGTGTATTACAAGATTATCTCCCTCCTGAAGATATTTAAATGGGGGGGGGGGGAGAAGAGGGGTTGGGCAGTACATGTGAGTATGCTTAGTGGAAAAAAATTAAGTGTTCTTACTATGGGAAAGTTGATGTGTCCATAAAGGGTTTATTTCTTGGTAAGAAGTAATACATATGCAAGAATGGAAATTTAGGCTGGTATATTTAGAAGTGCTCAGTGCAGAATGTTCCACCCTAATTTGCAAGGATTTGAGGTGCTTGATTAGGGTGCTCAGGACTTGCAGGCTCACATGCAGGTGATGTCAAATAAAATACTGCTGTTTTTGAAACAGAGACCAGTCCTCATTAAGGAATAAATCCTTTTATAGTCATGGCAACTTTTTCCACTCTAACATGGCAGAGCACAGCATAACCATTTTAAACAGGCTTGTTAATACATTAGAACAAGAACTGCACCCAGGCAGCCAGACTGGGAAGCTTTATCAACAGGAAGAGAGATGTTTACTTTTTAGGCTATCCGTGGGCCACAAATAAACAACAGTATTTATAAACTGCCTTTCTCGGCCATTGGATTTCTCCTCTGACTTTAAACCACATGAAGATGGGTAGATAAAGGAAAAACATTTTGTTGTTGTTGTTGTTGTTGTTCAGTCGTTAAGTCGTGTCCGACCCTTCGTGATCCCATGAACCATATCCCGCCAGGCCTTCCTGTCCTCCACTATCTTCCTGAGTTTGCTCATGTTCATGTTTGTTGCATCTGTGATGCTGTCTAACCATCTCATCCTTTGCCTTCCCCTTCTCCTTTTGCCTTCAATCTTTCCCAGCATCAGAGTCTTCTCCAGAGAGTCCTCTCTTCGCATTAGGTGGCCAAAATATTTGAGCTTCAGCCTCAGTACCTGTCCTTCCAGGGAACAGTCAGGGCTGAGCTAGTAAACATGCAAGGCTTATTTTAACAATCCCATCCTACCTAATTTGTCACAGAATTTGCTCAGTAATGAAACATGGGTGCCTAGTCTTGAGCATGTGTTATGTACCTTTCCCTTTACAATATCCTGCCCTTACTTGAGATTCAGATGCTGAGTTCACAGGCATGTTTGAGCCCAAACATTTTTCCTTTTAGAAATTAAATTTTAACTGGCATATGTGGCACACTTCTCACCTCAAACACACACTAAGTAAGGATTTTGTACTTGGATGAGACACAAAATAAATCCTCAAGCTCAAGCCCTTAAATTCTTACGCCTACCGCAGAAAGCAGTTTAAAGCCATAATTATCTCATCATCTCGTCCTTCACTTCAGCAGTAAGAGAACATGCTCCAGAAACAATGTTTTGCTTAAGAGGTCAGTCTCACAGCAATGACCCCCCCCCTTTTAAAAACATGTCTACAAGTGTAATTGCAAAGGTCTTCAGACCAAAGAAATCAAAGAATAGGTAGCAGCACAACCCAAGCGTGCCAAAAAGCAAGGCATCTCCTTACTGCCTGGCTGGGGAGGTACGTCCCCATGCATCAAGGAGATGTGCTGTCTGTTTCTGCTGGGTATCCCCAAGCTTTGTCACAGCCTGGCGACTAGGGCTGCCAACCCTCCAGTATTGGCCTGGACTCTCCAGGAAGCAACATTTATCCCTGGGTGACTACTGAAAGCAAACCTAGAGATTTTAAGTAGAGCTTCCAGGAATTTCCAAAATTACAGAAGTAGAGGGATTCCCCCCCCCCCCCCAAGAATAGCTTCAGTCAACCTTGGCAACCCTACCGGGGGCACAATGTAAAGAGGCAGTGGCAACTCAAGAACTGGCTGATTCTCAATTCACCACAGCCATCTAGGTCCTGCTGGATTCCCAGGCTGGCTGAGCCTGGGGACCAGCAGGAACAGGGCCTAAAGAAGCCCCAAACTGGCCAATTCTCCAGCTGCTGCTAGTCAGTGCCTGTTCCCACTGGGCTCCTAAGCGCGAGGGACACACATGTCCCTGAAGTGTTGCCAAATGTGTCCTGCTGGGTTCCCAAGCTCTATGAGTCTGGGGACTCAGTGGGAACAGGCAGTGGTAGCTTAAGTACTGGCTGAGTCTTTACCCACTGCCACCTGTTGCCATGTGATCTATCCTAGCTATGTTGAGCTATTCTAGTGACCCAGCGGGAACAGGCAGTGGCTGAAGAATCAGTTGATTGTCAAACCAAAGGATGACTGAGAATCAGTCTATTCTCCCACCTCTGGGGAAACAGGAAATAAAGATAGAGTAGCCAGAGTCTAGGCACTGTACAGCAACAGCTGAAGAACTGGGAAGATTCTGAGGCCAAAAGCAGTTCAAGAGAGCAGGCCAATTCTCCAGCCGCCGCCGCCACCGCCATGGCCTGTTCCTGCATGGACCCCAGACTCGGCAAGCCTGGGAAATCAGAAGGAAGTGGCGACAACAGCTGCTCTCAACTGAACTGAGCACGGAGCACCACTCTTAGCCCGAGAGTGAAGTGGGTGAGCAGCCCACAGGCCAGGCATGGGCACCAATCCAGCATCCCTCATCGGTCTCTTGCCAGCTCACTGCCCGAATTGGCTGCTGCACCCTGCTCTCCCCGATTGGTAGTGAAGCTGAACTGCAGCAAATATTTTACAATCTTCATGGGAATCTGGAAAGGAATTGCACTTCTTTGCAACATTTCCCTGAAAACCAGCTCAGAGGTCAACCAGTTTTGTCTCCCCAACTCTACCAGTGCTGAATATGGTATCTCCTTTGCAAAGAGCTGTACACATAGCCTGCTGGTATCAGAATGCAAGGGCCTGTTCTTTTTAGAACAATCATGAATTAGCTGACTGGCTGTGGCAAGGAGGAGAAGCAAGACCCTACAACAGGTTGGTCTGAATCAAAGGCGGGTATGCAAAACAATTGCGCCATTCAGTGTCTCAGCAAAGCTCTTAAACAAGTCCCTGTTTGTTACAAGGATATGAGCACAAGCGCACATTAAAGGCTTGTATCAGATTTCTGCTCAAGAATCTGTCAGCTCTGATCTCTTTAACAAGACCTCATTGCCAGAGGGCATGCCAGCTGGCACAAGGTGCACAGAGAAGTTTTGGAACTGCGTCAGTGGTTTGGGGGGGGGGGGAAGACAGAATGAAAATGACATAATGAAGGAAAAGAAGAAGCCTAGCAGCAATCTATATACCCAAATTGCTGAGCCAGACAGGTTTCTACTGCAAAGCCTTACAAGGCAGCCAACAGCTTGCTTATAAACACAGAAGAAATGAAATTGATCTATCATGCAGTCAAATCCGATCCGAAGATATGTCAAAAGTGGAGAAAATTTGAACCTCTGGGTAGTACGCCGCGCAGAACTGCTTCACTTCCATGGCACAAAACCAAGTGGTAAGAAAGGGGAAGTGACAAATTGGAAGATCAAGACAGTTATTTGTGTGCAGATGTGTACAGCTCTCCTAGTCAGCGGCTTATATGGTAGGCTGATGGGGGTATCTCCTCCTCCCACCACCAAAGAATGGAAGGGGAAGTGCTTTGGCCTTGGCTTATTTCTAGGGACCCTTGAAAATAACAAAGGGTTATTTGCCACCTAGAAGCATAACTGATTAGCTGGCGGGGCGAGGGAAGTACCTGCAGGAGTCTCAACTTGCACTCACACGTCCTCTCCCCCCCCCCCGGGTCCATCAGGCTTGCTTTCAGGTGGTGGGATCCCCCATATCACCACTGGGGGCAACCCCATCGTCTCTTGCACATACGGCATACAGAGAACTAGCAGAGGAAGAAAATATACATAGTCACTCAGTTACTCGATATTTTCCAATTCTGCTAGTTCTATAAGCTGCTACAACTCACACAGAAGCTTCCTGATCTGAGGGCTGAATCCTTTCAGAAGTGGGCATGGGCTGCTAGCCCATGCTAAAGAAGACCCACCTGTGGTGTCACCCCAGGTATGAGTGCGAGGTAGAGATTGAAAACTGAGGACATAGAGTTTGGGTGAGAGTTTCCTAAAGTTCTCTGGGTGGACTTGAGCAGGTCATTATCTCGTTGCAGAATCTGCCCCCTTATTTGTTGAGAGAACAAAATAAGCTAACCCTGTGAAAGCTGCCCTGACCTCCTTAGAGAAAGGGCAATTCACAAATATAATAAGCAAACACTATTACCAGGTATTATTAGGCTTCCATACAGACTGTGTTAAACCTACAGCTTTTGCCCAAAAACACACACAGCTGCGTTTACCTTATGCTTCCAGTGCCGCAGTGCACAGTCATACAATTTGAGAACAGGTACAAAAAGACCCTGAATATAAGCCTTTCAACACAGAATTCTCAATAGAATGTGTATAGGTATATCCAGAGGCTAGTTGGTACACCTTAGTCTTGAGGTCAACAACCAATGCAGATGTAAATGCAAAGACAATCAAACAGGACAATCAAATCAAGTCTTTGGTTCATTCTAAGGATCTATACTTTCTCAGACAATAGATTATCCAGCCTACATGCCCTACCCTGTTGAATTATGGAGAAGTCTGAATAATATTTTGTTGAAAAGTGTATATTTATTTTGAATAATGTTTTGTTGAAAAAAATACAAGTAGTCCCCTACTTAAGTACTGGTTACGTTCTGGAGGTCTGTATGAGGGGATGGGGGACAGAATCCGCAGATTCACTTATCTGCGGCTTCAGGATCTGCGTCCCCCCACGGCCCTTACCTTTAAGACTTAAACATCTTTCTTAAACAGAACGCTATAAGCAGCAGCATGCTGCTTATAGCAAAGAGCCTGAATGATTCTAGCAAGGAGAGTGCTAGAGAGGCTTTGAACATTAACAGGAAGCAGAGATCTTGCTGCTTGCTGGAATCATTCAGGCTCTGTGCTATAAGCAGCATGCTGCTGCTTATAGCGTTCTGTTTAAGCAAGAACCGTTTAAACAAGACATAAAGATAAGGGGTGTGGGGGGTCGTGAGGACAGCGTTCCCCCTATCTGCAGGCTCCTGATATCTGTGAGAGGGGAAGGAAACGGTTCTTGCTTAAACAGAACGCTATAAGCAGCAGCATGCTGCTTATAGCAAAGAGCCTGAATGATTCTAGCAAGGAGAGTGCTAGAGAGGCTTTGAACATTAACAGGAAGCAGAGATCTTGCTGCTTGCTGGAATCATTCAGGCTCTGTGCTATAAGCAGCATGCTGCTGCTTATAGCGTTCTGTTTAAGCAAGAACCGTTTAAACAAGACATAAAGATAAGGGGTGTGGGGGGTCGTGAGGACAGCGTTCCCCCTATCTGCAGGCTCCTGATATCTGTGAGAGGGGAAGGAACCTATCCCCCACAGATACTGGGGTCTCACCGTACTTAAGTTGAAATGTACTTCAAATGGGGAAGAAATGGGTTTTAACATATTATTTGGAAACAAAATTGTGAACAACTTTTCTGTAATGGTTGAAAAACAGTGTAGAAATATTTCTATAAATAAATTGTATATTATATAGTATTATAATTTATTATAAATATTTTTTCTATAAAATAGATAATACGGGGGGGGGGGCTATATCTGCGGATCCACTATCTGCGGATTCACTTATCTTGCTTAACCAAAATGCTATAAGCAGCGTGCTCTCCCAAAATAGCTTGAGAATGCATTGCAATGCATCCTGAGGTGATCTTGGAAGAAGGGAGCGGGGAGTCGTGTGAACCAGAAGACGCTTCCCGAGTGCAATTAAAGCTAGTAAAAGGAAGAACATGCAGCGGTTTGCCTCTAAAAGGTAAACAAGCTGCTTTTAAGACTTTTTTTTTCCTTTTTAAAAATGCTTTAATGTTGGTCCCCACCGGTATTCACGGATTTCTGTATCCGCAGGGGTTCCAGGAACGGAACCCCTGTCAACTGTATCTCATTTTCAGCTCTTCACCTGAGTCAAGGTGCCAAGTCTTGCCTTACATCTTAAGACTGCAGCCTCAGTGAAGAAGTGACATTCCTCTATGTCGTGAGGAAAAAAAAGACATGCCAATCAGCCTCACATTTCTCAGCTGTAACTAGTTTTACCAATTCATTCAATGGGAGCTTCCCATCCAGAGTAAACACTAGCAACTTTCAGTAAACAGAGTAGCAACAGTAGCAACCCCAAACTGGGATGGGGGGGGGAGTTAACATTCCTCAGTCTTGCGTTTTATTTGAGTCCCTCCAGAACTGTTACTGAGTAAACAAAAATAATGCATGATGGAGCCAAGCCCCATGTCTAACCTTCACTATGTAGGGGACGGGACGGGGGACAGACAGACACTACAACATGAGAACTGAAGGAGGATATAAAGAGAGAATTACATAGCAAGAAATGAACAAAACAGGGATGCAAAGCAAACAAACAGGTGAGCTTTTATTTTTTTAATGTTTCCAAACTTCTTATTTACAGACATAAATGTGAAAAAGATGAGATGCTACCTCCTTTGTTATAAAAAGATGCTTCTTACAGACATAGCAATGTCATGTGCTAGACTGAATGCGACCTGAAATGCTGAGCAACATCACTCCACAGCCTGCTCCTAAACCTCTCTAAGGAATATTTTGCATTAAAGATATCCTGGAATTCATAAGAAAACATTCTTGTATCAGCTATATGCAGAGGAAAAAAAAACACTGCTCTCAGCCCTTGCACAGTTTGCCCACTCCGCTGTGAGCTTGTTGCTTCCCTGAGGGAGTATTAGATAATGAACAGCTCTGAGCTTTCCTTTTACCTCATGCCTGGCCTCAGCCTACTGCGCAGTGAGCAGGCTTTAATTCACAGCCCTTGCCTCTCATCTCTCCCCACCTCCACTTAAACCCACTTAAACCGTCTGTGTGAAAACAGAGAGAAATCGTAGCTCCTCAAACCAACCACTGGAATCCCATTTCAACACAGCACTGAACTTTTCCCCAACATGCATTTGAGGAAAAGATCCTCCACTTTATCCCATATATAAGAAGCTAACCAGGACTAAAGCTGCAATTCCGTTTCTTCGTTCTGTACAGTACATGATAGAAGGATTTAAAATCCGAAGGGAGATGGTAGGCTTCTTTCAAACCATCACTAATCAAAACTGTTATACACCTAAAGGAAACAAATCCCCACAAAACGTTTCTGGGCAACCTGCTCCATAATCTTGCAAATACCTATCTGCGGATGGCAGCACAATTTGAAAAACCGGCCGTGCTTCTGAAAGAAAAGACAGAACTGTCACAGAATTACTGTTTATCTTGCCCAATCCCAGAGACCCTGAGATGAGTCCAAAACACTGAATACACACAACAAAAATCAAAACAAAAGTTAGACAAGAAAACTCTAACACATACCCCAGCACATACAACAACAAAAAATATTTTTTTAAACAAAAAGCCTCCAGAGTGTTTGAGGCAGGGGCGAGTGGGAGACAAGGCAGAAAGAGGCTATCCTGAATACACAATGTAAACTATAAGGTAGCAGAAGCCGAGATAGGAAAGTACAATGAAGTGGGATGTGGCATTAAAGAAAGCTTAAAATGACAGATAAGAACATCAATGGGGCAGATGGCAAAAGGAAATTGGAGGAAATACAATGGAATCACACAAGCAATATTGCAGGAAAAAACCAAGAGGCCATGGAGTCACATTCATATACTTCCCATCGCCTAAGGTGAAAATGGCAAGCTATATTCTCATTACAAAACATCAATCAAAAGTCGTGAAAGGCATTTTGCTCACATACCGAAGCAAACAATTCTGGAAAAGGCAGCATTGTCACTTACAGTACTTCTACACATTAACTGACAGGTACAAAGAAAAGGATGAAATTGAAGCCTGAACCCTGGCAGTTCCAGAGCGGGTTTCCTCACTCCCCAGGATGTGGTAAGGATGATTGTGCAGCACAAGCAAAGTACATCAGCTGGAGCGCCATAGCTTTGCACATTGCTCAGAAGCAAGTTCACTGACTGAGAGGTTATTTTCAAAAACACCAACCATTTCCTGACTAGTTCAGCTCCACTAATAAGATGACAGCTGCAGAGCAGGACTGTTGCGTCACCCCCTGCCCTCCATCCTTGACCTTACAACAGTTGAAAACATACAGACCTACTTCAAACTGATCCATGACCTCGTCTGGCTTAAAGCTGGAACACAATGTGCTGCAATTTGCAAACGGTGGGCATCCCCAGTGCAACCTTTCAAAATCCTAAATATCTTAAAATTTGTCTTTCTTTTAGGAAGCATGGGGCTGCACAGAAAAAAGGTTGAACAGCATGGAAAGCATTTGTTAAACTCTGTCAGCAAGATGGCTTGCAGTATGTGTTCAGGCCACCAGAGGTTACCATGTCTTCTCTCTGTTTCTTGCTTCCTTATCTCCCACCTCTAAGTGCTATGACACCCGGTGTTCCATCTGTGCCATCTCTCGTTTCATTGATCATGAAAGATCCTCAAAGGAACACCCTAAATGGACAAGTGATTTTAATTGTACAATTCAGGGCCCAATCCTATCCAACCTTCTAGCGCTGATGCAGCTATGCCAGTGGGGCATGTGCTGCATTCTGTGGCGGGCAGTCACACTCCTCAAGGTAAGGGAACATTTGTTCCCTTGTCTCGGGACTGCATTGCTGCTGCATCGGCACTGGATTGGGCCCTCAGTTTGTCATGTACCTGAACTTGAAGTTTTTAAATGCAGAATTCAAGTCTCCCTCAATCAATTAGTCCCCATAGCACACTACCTGCAAAAATTTTGACCGTTTATTTCTTACACTCCTAAATCTTGAGCAAGTCACCATTGGAAGCCAAGGGGAATGGCGGCAAGATGAAGGGCCTTTTTGGTTGTGGCACCATGCTTCTGGAACCAACTGCTGAAAAGTCTGAGGATGGTTTCCACTTTGCATGGTTTCCGGCAGGGTGTAAAAACATATCTATTCCATTTGGTGTTTGAGGAAAGAGGGGACTCTTGGGATCCTGTTTTAATTAATACCTACAGGCCTTTTGTTGCTGTTTTTATGCTGTTGCTGTTTTTATATTCTTAATGGCTTCTGAACCGTTGTAATTATTAATTGCTTTTAATTTAACTGTTGTATTTTATTTTTTGTTGTGAACCATTTTGAGCACTGGAAAAGCGGTATAAAAATCTTTTAATTAATCAATTATACAAACAAAGGAACTAGCTTGCCCCGGCTCTTCCATGAACAGCAGGAACATGGGTTAGTTTTTAAAAATTTCCACCACTTACATCTGTTTCACTTGCAACTACAGTCAATACGATAGTCAAGGCACCCAAAAGAAGATTTGATGAGGACAGAAACTGAGTGAACCATCAGCTGCTCAGTGGGTGCTTATACTAGGAACCCTGGGAGGAATAGCACAGCCATCATTTTGACTGGTTTACAAGAGTAAGAACATAAGAAGAGCCCTGCAAATACAGCCAAATTCACAGTGAGAATCAGCCAACATATTTACTGTGGAGCAGACAGCCTGTTAGTTAGCGGGTTGTTCATCATGTAAAACATGCCTCTGAAATCCAGAGTGAGCAAAAACAAAGGTGCTTTGTGTTTTTTACATCCAGGAGCCAGACCATCACAATTAAATGTGAAATATCACAGAGGTTTCCCCAAATACTTTACCTTGCAAGTTTGTTTATTATAAAATTTTATATTACTGTACTCTCTTTCCCCTCCTATTAGGGAGGTACTCAAGTCAGCTAACAGTGCAAAGTTAAAAACAATAATAAAATCACCAAAAATACGAACAAATAACCATAAATCAATACCACCAAAAAGTAGTGAGACCCAAGTCTCTCCTCTCTATCTTGCCCCATGTGTCTAGAAAGAAGACTCCCAACATCTTCTCCAACTAGCCAAAACAAGGAGACACACATTTGCCAAGTGAAAGTGAAACAACTATCTGTGAGATTTTAATGAAAACACTAGCTGGCCCTTCAAGCGGGACAGCCCGGCAGAGCAGTAATTAAGAGCCATTGCATAATGCTGGTTGTTTCTTTTACTCTGGAGCTGTCAGTAGCACACTCGGTGAAAACACAGATCCTTGTACAGAACCTACAGGCAACTCAGCCCTCAGTCACCTCTTCCAAATGGAAACAGTACAGTATTCCAGTGTACAAGTAACAGTATACAAGCAAGTCTTCTATAGCCACAATGTAGCAAAAGTTGTACAGACTTAGGAGGCATTAAGCAGGGCCCATGAGAGGGGACTAAAGGGGGTAAATTGTACCCGGGCCCAGGGTCAAAAAGGGGCCAAAGGAGGGGCCCCAGAAATTTTCTAGGATCTCAGCTGACCTCATGGAGAGTTATAGACGGTGGCCAGGCCAGGTCTACCAGGTGGGTAGACCTGAGCACCACATTGGGAAGCCTGGTAGACCTGGGCTCCGGAGACATTTCCGGTTATTGCTGCCAGTCGCGTCGCTAGGACGCGCGTCACCTTTAAGGAAGCGGCTCCGCCCGCGCGCGTGACGTCACGCGCAGGAGCAGAGCACCCCCCCCGCGCCCCGTTTTCAGCTCATTTTGGAGCCAAACGGACGCGAGGGCGGGCGGGCCCAACTTCCACATCAAAATGTAAGAGCTGAGGGGGGGCGCGCGCTTCCCCTTGTCGACGCCCCTGATTGCTGCCCTCCTTCCACCCTGTTTTGCCCCCTCCTCCTTTGAGAAAGGGCCCAAAAGAAACTTTGTACCCCCTGATAAAATTCCTCTCAGAGGCTCTGGCATGAGGGATCCCCCCCACTCCCCACACTTGCATAGCTCTTCTAAGAATCTTTCACACTACCCACTGACATTCCAGAAACAACAGAAGGAATGACATGGTCCAAGGAGGGACTGAGCGCAGCCTACTCCTGACTTTGGGATCGTGGCACCCAACAGTCTCCAACTCGAGATCTATTCCAGGCTCCACCAAATCGCTTTACACGTGCTAAACATCTAATCACAGTAAGGCTTTGAACTCCATTTGCTGAGCAAACCAAAAGGATCTGGCAGTAATTCAAAAGCATTTCTTGTGAAGCAACTAAACAAGCATAAACAAGCATTCTATCGGTTCAAACGGAGAACAGATGAAGGACATTCCACCTCATTCCTACCAAAACACAGCACTAATTGGGCAGGGGTGGGGGGGAGAGGATAACCCTGACTCTCCTTTTTATTTCAATGGTGAGAGAATCTAGGAAGAGGAAAGCAAAGCACACACTGCCAAGGAAAATGACAGCACAAAAAGCCACATCAATAAGTTAAGAGGGGAGTGAGAAACGAAGGGGGGGGGGCAACAGAGGCCACCCAGACAGCAGCACCTGACATTGTGATATGCACCAATTGGTTGCCAGGAGAATCTTTCTTTTTCAAGCTGTCACACGCTTACAGTTGCTTCAAGACATGAAAATGACCAAGTGAAAAAGACACTTGGAGAATTTTATTCAACAAAAGAAAGTTCCCTTTAGCACACTGTAACTCTCAGCTGCAACTCTGAAAGGAAGAAAACAAGATGGGATCATCGGAGATTCTCAAAAGAACACCCTATGGATACGTGTTCATTGATCATCGGAAAGCATCAAAAGAACACCCTAAATTAGTGGTTCTCCCCGCGAGGAGGAGAGAACTGTGAGTGCTTGCAGGGGCGGGGACAGTGGCAGCAACACTCCTAGGGATTGTGCCACTGGGAGAAAAGTGATCTTGTTTAACTTACCAGGGGTCCTGGCAGCCCTCCGGAGGGTGTGGGGAGGTCTGCAGGCCTCCTCGAGCTGTAGATCACCACTCCAACACGATTGCGACCACTTCCAGTTTTCACCAAAACCCAGAAGTAAACTGGAAGTAGCTTCAAATTGCACTTGGAAGCTAATATGGGGTGTGGGGAGGCCCACAGAGGGGTCCACAGGCCCACTGCATCCTCCGGAGGGCTGGCGTGACCCCCAGTGAGTGAAAAAACTTCTTTTTCCCCAGTGCCGCCACGATTCCGGGAATGCTGTTAAATGTCATCGCACATCGCCACCCCCCTTATGGGGTAGTGACCAATTCTACCTGACTGGGCCATTCCGATGCACCAGTTTGGGAACCTCTGCCTTAAGGTAACGTTTGGGAAGAAGCCAGCCTTCCCCTTTAAAGGAAAACTCAGAACTGCTGTTGAAGAAAAGCCATGTCTGCTCTCTCCCTGCACACCACATAATCACACACTGACAGCAATTCAACTGGACTGCTGACACATCATGAAACTACTCCATTCCCTCTTTCCTCCTGAGGACTTGGAAGCTAGGGAGAAATAGTTCAGTGGTATATTATAGATGTGATCTTCCTGAATATAATCTACTCCATATTTAAAGATTGGAAGGGATTGACCTGGATCCTATTACCCACCCCAAAATGAGAGTATTTGAAGTGCCACTGCTGACAAAGGTAAGAAATGCCAGACCCACCTGAAAGGAGAAAGATCTCTTCAAGGAAGTTTCTTTGTGACACAGAAGAAAAAAATGGGTTTCAAAGAACGCTCACCTCTCCCTCTTCTGAATTCAATACACCCAAACTGTGTGCATAAATATTTGTGCAGCTTTCCAAAGCCAGGCTAATGATTACAGTACAAATAACCCTTTTAAAAGGCCTGCCAGTCAGTTCACATAACACATTTCTGTCCATGCAAGCTATCCCACACTGTACCTGCATACTAGCATAGGCATCCATGTGGATGAACATGCGCCAGGCAGACACATGACCCAAAGCAATTCATGTATCTTTGGTGATGCTTTTTCTTGCATTACACGGATTCACATGCCGATTTTTGCAACCAGAGGGCTGAGTTTGATTTTTTTTTTGCTCAGTCTGCATGGAACTGCTGTGTGTGGACGATTGGGACTGCCTGCATGCATAAAAATGCATCGTGTGAACAAGCACAGAGCAAAGCAATGTAAATATCTTGATGGTACATGTTTGATGGGCTTCACCATATTACCTAAGAGTTCCAGTTTCACTTCGGTGGGAAGAACACAAGAGTGACAACAGAGGAGGTTGAAATCTTGAAAGAGCCTGAGGTGACTGAAGACAAAACATAAAAATGGTAGTAAGAATGCCCGGCTTCTCTTGATGCAGCTAATAAACAATAAGTTTATTATTATAATGCAAGCTTAGAAACTGCCAGAGATAAAAAGAAAGCTGTATTAGTTCCACAAGGTCTCTCGCCTATCAAGCTCAGGCCAGATACAGCGTTTAACACAAATGCAAACAAAGTGACCTGCAAGACTTTTGCCCCCTGTTTTCTGGCAGCATAAAATCCCATGAAACTGTACTGGCGTATCAAGGCACATGTGTTGCGAAATTATCAGGAAGCCATTTCTATTTGGTAGTGGCTGATCCAATTCATGCTAGAGAGGCTTATATTAAATTTGGTAGCTTTTGGCTAGGAAATTTATTAAATATGTTTTCTCTCAATTGACTCGGTGCCATCTTTTCATTTGTTTGTACTTTCGTGTATATATAGTGTGCTGTTTAGCTTTTGCATGCATTTGGAAATGATATTACATTTGTTGGCGGCCATTTTGCATTTGCAAGCTAAAAAAAAGAATGTGTTCTGCTTTTTGACGATTTCCGGTTTTCAACTGTGCTCTACTCCTAAAGCTGTTGAAAAAGTGGGGAATGCCCGTACTTCTCCCTATATTTTTCTTCCATATAAGAAAAACAGGATGGGGGAGACAGACAGACAGACAGACAGTCTGCGTTTCAAAATGTTCAGAAAGAGCATTCCAGACATCAGCTCTGAGAGAGAGAGAGAGATCAGGCTTAACTAGGAAAACAGAGGCAGATGAACAGGAAGCCTGAGCAGGACTACTTCTTCACAAATAATGTGTTAGATTTTTACAACTTCCTCTTCACAGCTTCCTAGGACATGCTGTGGCCCTGAAGGGAGAGTTTAACATTGCTGATTGAGAACTGTTTTACATCAGTTATAGACCGTAACTGTCAGGTTTGTCAGGAAAAATTATGACAGCTTGTGACAAGTCCAACTGGTCATGCAGTGGAGACAATTTTCAGGGATTGCCCCTGACTGCCAAGTCAGGATCTGTCTGGATGGTTGAAGCCTCCCTGAGGGGTCTTGTTCCAACTGCGCTAAGCCATAGCAGTGTCTTTGCTGAAAACACCAGGCAAGGTGCTCTAGTTGTGCACGTTGTGGTAAATTAGCTCCAGGTTTTCAGGGATGAATTGTTACCTGGATCCCTTTTTGTCTGGTTTGGTCATCCTAATGAATGGCTTGCTCCATTCCTGCTACAAAATGCCCCCCCCCCCATTACCTCAGCAAATCTAGGTTTTAGTGCACAGGTTTGCCAAAGTGATATTTAGTCATCTCTAAGGAGATACGGTATTTGAATCAGCAACCTCCCAGGTCACAACTCGGTCTCCTAGCATTACAATACATCAGCTCTCCTGAAGAAAAGACAGAAGCAGGTTGCCAGACCACCATTTCAAAGTAAGATCCACTTTGATGCTGTGTGATCTGAAGAAAGATCAATTATGTTTTATGGAAAAATGAACAGTAAAGTTTAGAAAAAGAGGTGCAATAAAGGTCACAACCAAATTAGTGGGTTTTTCCGCATTCACCTGCTGGTCCAGTAAAGGGAAAGTGGGAAGCAGGAAGGGGTGGGTGTGCACTAACCATCAGGCACAACTCCCCTTGGTCAGCCTGCCTTCTCCTGCGAGTCTCCTTCCCTGACACATGTGACATGCCCACTCATTCGTGGAAGCTCCTTCAGTTTGTGCATGTACCAATATGTCCCACTTGGACATTATTAGTCCCACCCACTTGGGTGGGATTGACTGCATGGGACTTTCCCATGGAACTGGCACTTCTTCAAGAGGAATGTCTTTTCTATGTTGCCGCAGTGGCATGGGAGCCACTTATACACGGCTTCATCCCATGCTGCTGCTGTAACATTTAAAGAACTGACACCGTCGGAGCAGAACTGATTGCCTGGACTTTCCCTGCACAGTTGTCACCCAGCTGGGATCAAGGGCAATGCTAAGGTGGGAAGTCCTGGGCAATTGTCTCTGGCTATAATCCTATACACACTTTCCTGGGAGTAAGCCCCATTGGACACAATGGGACTTACTTCTGAGTAGACATGCATAGAATTACGCTGTCAACCTGTGTGGTGCTGGGCCATTATGCCCATGGGATGAAACCATAGATAATGGTTTGTCACTGACATAATGGAAGAAGAGCATCCCCTTACAGTCAGCAGTGCCTCTTGTGATCCCGTGGGTAGGGCTGAACACATGATTCATACTCATGCCCCCAGTAACACATGCACATTGTACTACACTGAAGTGATGCTGATCCTAGACATCCAGGTTGCTCCTCCTCCTCTGTCTCTTTTAAGTCTTCTTGTCTTCTGTTAAAAAAATAAAAGCTTTGGCTACAATCTAGTAGCTGAATTTGGATTTTCAGATAAACACTGGACAACAAATTTTAACAAAAGGTCATGCCCCCAAGATCAAATTACTCATTTCTTAATAGTTTTAGAGGTGGTGAACATGAATATGACAATGAAAATGCAAAATTAGCTTTGCGAGAGGTCCACAGTAGATACTTCCATTGACACGTACTGGTAAATGCCTGACGGCACTTGCAACTATTTTGTTGTCTCTGCAGAGCACAGTTGTCAAGGTTCTAGTGCATTTATTGCTTTAACTAGAAATGACTATTATTTTAATCCAACATTTGAAAGATTGTCATGTGAGATCACCCTTGGTGCCTCTACTGAATCAAAGCTAGGGTCCATCTAATCCAGATTTTTGTTTCCAACAGCAGCCAGCCAAATGCCTAGGGAAATTTACTACCTAGAGATGAAGGCACAAGTCTCCCCCTCTTATTTAACCCCAGCATTGGTATTCAGAAGTAGATTGCCTCTGAAAATAGAAGTTCCATTTAGCTATCATGGATAATACCTGTTGATGGATCTATTACCAAATATATCTTATCCGTCCACGAATCTGTCCAATATTTTTAATGCAAGTTTTTTTACACACACACACACACACACACACACACACACACACACACACACACACACACCTTTCATAATCAACATCCAAGTTGTGTGATGACGACGGCATTATGGCAGAGGTGGCAACATCAGAATTTTTCCAAACTGCTGTGCAAAACTGGCATGGCCCAAGACTCAAATCTTTTCTAATCTTGTACAAAGTTTGGGGCCCCTCTCCTGGATCAGAGTGGATGATCAGACTGGATGTGCCATTCTAAGTAGCATATCAGTGGTAATATGCTAGCTCTCCTTGAACTGATTGACAAGGTGCTTCTACATCTGCCCTAACCAAGCCACTCAGTGTGTTATCCCCTGATATTCGTCACTCCACTTTGGATACTCATGTCTGCAATCGTGATCTGTCAAGGCAGGCACTCTCTTGGGCCTGTGGAGAGAGTAGCAGCAAACCAGCTGTGTTCAAGGCTGCTTTCTGCAGAGTGAATAATCACATATATGAAAGCAGCAACAGGCATTCAACCCACAAGATTTAAAAACGAAGCAAGATATGTTCATCTTCATATAGCATTTATTTTTATTATACTGCGTAGCACAAAAATTGTTTACGTTTATTTTCTGAATGTTTCTTACACAATTCAGAGGCACTGATTCCAACGGTACCATCTCAGGTGACCATTTCCTCCATGGGCTAACTGCACAACCCTGCTCAGTTAAGACAAATGATTTCTTGCCTGGATTCCCCCAGATAATCCAGATTTTGGGAGAGGCAAGGGGGGGATTTGATTTTAGGGAAACTGCAATGGAAGATAAGAGGAAAAACTGGCAGCCAGCAGCAGCAGACATGCTTAGAATACTCGTGTAGCTGATGTTATGTAGCAACTGCAAGCAACCTAACATTGTCCAAACATTCAAACCTGTATATTTGTAAATAAAGAAAATACAAAGGCACTGTAAGTCTCCAGTGCTCTCTCCTCCAAAGGGAGTCTGAACCTCAGTTGTGCTGCAGGTTCTGGAACTTCTGTCTGCTAAGAGAAGCAGGGCAGGAGCCCATATCAATATATTTTTTAAAAAATTAAACCCCACCATTCCTCAGCAAAATAGTGAGGTGCACAGAACCTGGCTAACTAGCATAAAAATCAACAGTACTGTATACTAGAAAAAAACAAATTAAAACAATGAATCAAACCAGAAATACAGCAGCCTAAGTAAACAAGAAAGCAAAAGCCAGAAATCACAAAGAAGTTAAATAGCTAGGTAGGAAGAGATGGTTTTTTAACCACTGGTAATGAAAGGGTCGTTCTTAACTAACATGACAGGGAGTACTACATACTGGGTGCCACCATGGAAAAGGCTCTCTCATGTGTTACCATCATATGGACTTCTGATAGCATTGGAACATATGAGAAGGCCTCACCAGTAGATCTTAAGGGAATGTTATTTTCAAATGGAGAAAGAAGGAACTTCAAGTTAGTTTCAGGTGAATTAGATTCAATTGATATAATCTCTGCCTCTAGCATACCAAGAGCAGGGCGGGGGGGGGGGAGTCTGCCTCAGGTGCCAGCCACAAAGGGGGGGGGGTTGCCAGCATCGCTAGCCTGCTTTATGCTGCGCTGGCCAGCACGAAAATCATAGCACCTGATTGGTACTTTGCTGGAGTGGAGGACATTTATCTTGGCACCACTGCGCTCCCCTTCTCGTGTTGTCTCCCTTGTGTCTTTTTCAGATTATGACCCTCTTGGGGCAGGGACATATCTTCAATTTTAAAGCACCATGCATGTTGATTGTGTTCAAATAATTAATAAATACTAGAAATAATGTTCTGTCACACACCAATGCTTCACACATACGGGATTTGACGCCATGTAGTCAGCTCGAAATATTTAATAGTTTCCAAAACACGCCGCGGGTTTCCAAACAGGCAGTCGCATGCATGATAAAAAATATCGAAAAATCCGAGGAAAACAAAACACCCAACGTTTCGTTCTAACCTTAGAACATCTTCTAGGGGTACAAAACAATCACAGAGATTGTAGGTGAAGTTATCCGACCTCACCTCCAGTCCGTTTAAATTAAGAAAAGCGCGGGAACCCGCTTGTTGGAAAGCGGAAGTGACCCGATATGACCGCTCGAGCTGTCAAATCTTCAAACAGCCGCACTCAGCTCATTTCTCCTATCCCAATCTCCTTTCCTGTGCAATATTGGAAGCCAAATGCGGTTGGCTAATGTTAAATCCTGTTGGCGATTCAAAAGTCTTCCAGTTTCCAGATGTTTGCTTATTTCCAACGATTCCAAATGACGCAAAACTCTAGGGTTGTTCTCATTCTGTAGGCACTTAGTTCTATTGAAGCAAATCGAGTGTCTTTCGCTGAGAGCGTGTTCGGCAATAGCCGACTGTCCTGGGTGATTAAGTCTGTACGCTCTCTCATGTTCGGACACTCTTGTATTAATGCTTCTGCCCGTCATACCTATATAATATTTATTGCATTCGCATGCAATAGAATAAACACCTGCGTTGGATAATGCAGTTCTTTTTTCTTTCGGGTTGCCCAAAGCTTGTTGTAATTTGTATGTTGGCTTAAACATAGTCCTTATGTTGCCTTGTTGTAATATTCTGGCTATTTTGTCAGTAGTCCCTTTGATAAACGGTAAAACTGTCCAACTTTTTTCCTCTGTGATGGTCTCTTTGTTATTGTTATCTATATTAATTACCCCTTCTCTCTTTGCTTTTATCTTGAGACTTTGTTGTTTCCAGCATTGATTAATCTGTGTGGTAGAGTATCCGTTGGCTTGGAGCTGTTCAAAAATCACTCTTTTTTCCAAATCCAAGGAATCTTCATCACATACTTTTAAAGCCCTATATACTAGCGAGTTGATTAATGAGTTCTTTTGGGCTGGGTGGTGATTGGACTTTTGGTTTAAGTATCTCCCCGTGTTGGTGGGTTTTCTGTAGACACTATGACCCAGGGATAGATCTTCTTTCCGAGATACCAATACATCCAAAAATGGTAGAGACTTGTTGTTTTCTTTTTCTACCGTGAATTGGATTTCCTTACATTGTCCATTAAGGTGTTTCATAAATTTCTCCAATTCCAAGTCCCCATGCGGCCATATACAGAAAACATCATCGACATATCTGACCCACATGTCTGGTTTTAGTGTGGCTGTGTCCAGGGCTTGTTTTTCAAAGAACTCCATGTAGAGATTCGCAACCACTGGAGAGAGAGGGTTCCCCATGGCCACCCCCTCTTTTTGTTCTCTGAATTCACCCTGCCACACAAAATACGTAGATGTCAGACAATGGTGGAAAAGTGGGACCAGATCTTTAGGGAGTGTTAACTTCTCAATTAGTTCCATCACTTTCCCCAGTGGTACCTTGGTGAATAAAGATGTCACGTCAAAGCTCACCAATGTAGATTCTGGCTTTAAAATTACCCATTGTATTCTCTCTATAAAATGATAAGTATTCTTAACATAACTGGATGTATTCCCTATATAAGGTTGTAGTAATTTAGCTAAGTGCTGAGAGAGCCCATACGTAGGTGCACCGATGTTACTCACGATGGGTCTCAATGGACAGTCTAATTTATGGATTTTAGGTAGTCCATATAATCTGGGAGGTAATGCCTCGGATTTAGTTAATTTCAATTTCAAGCCTTCGTTAAAATTAGAATTTTTAATAAGTTTATTGGTTTCTTTTAAAATCTTTTTTGTAGGATCTTTTTTAATTAATGTATATGTTTCAGGCCTTAACAGGTCCCTAATCTTATTATTGTAATACTCAGAATTTAAAATGACGGTAGCATTACCCTTGTCAGCATTACCCTTGTTCTGTCAGCTGAGGATAACACAAGAACATAAGAAGAGCCCTGCTGGATCAGGCCAAAGGCCCACCTAGTCCAGCTTCCTGTATTTCACAGTGGCCCACCAGATGCCTCAGGGAGCACACAAGACAACAAGATAACCGTACCCTGCTGCCATTCCCTTGCGTCTGGCATTCAGAGATAGTCTGTTTCTAAAACCCGGGAGGTTGAATCTTGACATCTTGGCTTGGAATCTGTGATGGACTTTTCCTCTATAAATCTGTCCAATCCCCATTTAAAGATATCTAGGCCAGGTGCACAACATCCGGTGGCAAGGAGGCCCACAGATTTATTACACACTGGGTAAAGAAAAAAATCCTTTTGTCCGTTCTAACTCACATAGGCCAGGTGCCATTACATCATGTGGCAAGGAGTTCCACAGATCAATTACTCACTGGGTTAAGAAATATTTGCCAGTTCTAAATATTTTGAACTGTTCTAACTCTCCCACCACTCAATTTTAGTGGATGTCCCCTGGTTCTGATGTTGTATGAGAGGGAAAAGAACTTCCATCCCATGCATACTTTTATATGTCTCAATCATGTTCCCCGCTCAGGCACCTTCTTTCTAGACTGAAGAGCCCCAAACACTGTGGCCTTTCCACATAAGAGAGGTCTCCGTTTCTTTTCTGGCCATTATTATTATAATTATAATTCGTTTCATTGCATGACTATTACTGAAAATAATTTTCTTGTATAGAGGAGGGGGGTGATGAAAATGATCTATCCCGGGTGTCAAATATACTAGGTACACCACTGATCCCTGCCAGAAGCAGAGTCAGGAAGTCTCTTCATGCGGTAAATTCTAGGCTGCAGTCTTGTGTTTTTGTTTTGTTTTGTTTTTTGAAGAGACTACCTGCTAGGAATCATGTCTACAATGGAATTGTCCTACCTACAGCTAACAAATAGCATCCTCCAGCAGCCAGGTACCTCTTGTGGCTTATTGGGAACTGTAAATAGCTGCCTAGTGCAGAATGCACTCAAGGCAGCTGGAATTCCCTTACCCCTATAACCAGCCTAGGAGAAGTGGAATTTCTCCTCACTTCCAAAGTAGGCTGTTCCAGACAACCGACAGGACACCGCCCAGATATTTTCAGGCTTTCCCTGCAACAAGATGTACTAAAGCTGTAATTCGAGGGAGTTCAAACTGCTTGTAATCAAGTCCACGCACAGTGATGTGCAGCACAAATCCCAGAAAGTAACTGTATGTTTCTAGGGAAACTGTATGCTTGTGAAATCTTGGCTCCTGAGCTGGCAACATGTTCAACGATTCACATGGAGGCCACAAACGTATGTACAGTTGGTATATTCCTCTAAACGGCTTTTCATTGCACCCTTTAAAAGCAGATTGCATCTCTCTCTCTCTCTCTCTTTTTTCTCATTATCATTGGTATTTGATTAGCATTCGCCAGCCTCATACGCTGTTCATGAAGTCTTTTATCCTTAACCTTCAGCAGAAAGTCAAGCATGCTCTCTCCTTCTAAGTGGACATTCTTTCCCTGTCTGAAGTGGCAGAAAAAAAGTCCATAAACCTTACAGGTAGGTCTCCACACGAGTCCTGCTAATATGCAATATATCTTAAAACAAAGTCCACAAGTACTACAAAATATTTCCAATATTTTAAAAATCTGGATGGTAACATTAGGACTTCCCGGTCTGCATTCTTCATCCAGACATTGGAACAGGGAAATACCATACAGATGAGCTGCATGGGTTTCCTCCAGATATTGCAGAGTTTGGATTAAAGCTTGTTCCAGATTTTAGTTTGCCCTGAGAGAGCACCAGGTAGTAACATGGAGGACACCCAATTCCCAATAAATCACTTAGTTATTAAAATGATTATATCCTGCCTTTCCCTCCGAATAAACAGAGTGCTCAAAATCTAAAGATGGGAGCGCAATACAATGTGCAATAGTAGTACAATTAAAAACATTAAAAAATACAACCACAAAGCCCCAAAGCTTCCCTGAGAAGAGGAGGCCAGGCAGAAAAAGGAAAGTCTTCAGCCTTTGCTAGAAGGCTAACAGGGAGGGGCGACTTCTTAAGGCTGATCTACACTGCACGAATCCTGGCACATCCCCGGAGCGTGCGGAGCTGTGTGGCTTCCATTTTATTAGATTGCATCGGAACACGGGAGATCGGCGCTCTTCCGAGTTCCGTTGCAATTGGTCGTGGACCATGCTCATGTTTGGCCATTTTTGGCCAAACAGAAAAAAGTGAGGGCGGGATGTAGACCAATGGGATGAGAGGTGGGTTTTCAGCTAATCGGAGAGCTCGCCGACGCGTTGGAAGAAGTGGTGGAGCCAGGGCAGCGTCTCAGGGCGGGGCATCCTGTCCCCTATGCTCGCGAGCCTCCAAACACAAACTGAGTGAGTGTAGATCAGCCTTCAATCCCACTGGGAAAGAGTTTCAGGAAAAGGCGCTGCCACAGAAAAGGCCCTGCTCCATGCTGCTGTCAATCTGGCCTCCGCCAGAGGCAGCATGCACAGCAAGGCTCCCTCTGCTGATTTTAGGAGATGGGTTGGTTTGTATGGGAGAACGAGGTTCCTCAAAAATGCTGATCCTGGGCCATATAGAGCTTTAACAGCACTTTGAATTGAGTCAGGAAGCTGATCAGCAGCCAGCGTAGCCCCAGAAGCAGCAGATGGGCTGAGTCAAACTGCCTAGCCCCCAACAAGCTTGATCTAACCACAGAAAGGTCAGTCTACTCGCAAACCATTTATCTTGGCTGCTTATCTTTGCTGCTGATCTTATCAGGGGTTGTTGACTTTGAACCTCTGAATCACCCACCAAATGTGTAAACAAATCTGTTTGCGTTCAGGCTGGCCAGTTAACCTTCCAGGTTACAACACACACACACACACACACACACACACACACACACACACACACACACACACACACACACACACACACACACCATTTTACAATCATCACATACCAGCTAAAAGATGGCTGCCTGCATTGCTCCTGCCTTGAACCCTCTTCAGTTTGAAAGAATCAAACTCAGTTTTGCACGAATATAAATAATTATGCCAAGGTAGATGGTTCAATGTCCAAACCCCATCTTTCCACTCCCTCCAAATTTTGCAAATGTACGAAACTACAGATATAAACTCTTTTAAAAGTACAGCAAGTCCTCACTTAACATCGTAGATAGCTTCCTGGAAACTGCGACGTTAATTGAAACAACTTGTAACGAACCAATTTTCACCGGCGGGCTCAGTGACCGTCCAGGGGACTCTGGCGGGCTCACTGCGGACTGCAAAACCGCGTTTGGTTCTGGGTTCCTTGGCTTTGTTCTCGCCCCAGAATGCCTTGCAGAAGCTACCTGCAAGGCATTCTGGGGCACAAATAGAACCAGGAAGTGGGTCGCATGCCCGGCGTGACCTGGAAGTAGCTGCAGCCACGGAGACAACGTTAATGCGAAACGATGGCTAGTGAAACGATAGTAAGAAAGGACTTGCTGTACATATTTTCCTGACAGTAAACATCCTTCTATTAGCCTTACCAGAGTCCCGGAAATGACCAGGATTGTCACGGTAACGAGGATCATCCCGGTCATCCCGGGCTGCCCTCCCCAGCATCCCAGTTGCAGCGTGACTTTCCAGCACTTCAAACGGCTGTAAAAAGTTTTTTAAAACCTGATTCACAGCGACTTCCGGTATCACGTTGTAAGCAGAAGTTGCTGTGAATTGTTTTTTCTTTAACTCTTTAGCCGTTTAGAGTAGGACGTCACTGGGGGCGGAGACAGTCTTGCACTGGTGTGTGCGAGGCTGGAATGTCTCCGAAACCATCCGAGTGAACCATCCGAGTGTTTCCGAGGCGCGCGAGGCTAGGAAGATAAAGATGAAGACGTGCGGTAGCGGGGCAGCAGGCAGTCCTGGATGGCCGGGACGAAGAGGAGAACAAAAAAGAGGTACGCTGAGCGGGGGCTGTGGTGAGTGAGTGAGAGCGATATCACTTCCGCCCCCCTCGGGGTCCCAGAAAATCTGGTAAGCCTACTTCTATGACCTTTGGCCTCTGACAGATGGAACTTTCTGTCCTGCCCCTAAAGTTCTGTGGTATCAAAGCACTGCAAATCCATTCTATTTACAGTGCACTATAGATCCTATCCCTTACACTGGCTCAGATAAAGCGATCACAGGAAGACTTCCAATCCATTTTTAGTCCTTCCGGGCCTTTCCAATTTTGTAAGCATCTAAGGCCCAATTCAAATGTGCATTCGCCAACATGGCTTAGTTCTTTCACATGACTATTGCTTCAGATTCCTTATGGAGAGAGAGCTAGAAAGTGCTGCCGTTTGCTATTTGAAAGCAAAACACATGAAAAACTGCACTCCACATGAAAAGCTTATACATCAGGGAACGCATAATGGAATCACCTCACCCACTACTTTGCAGAGGGCAGATTCAAACCACAGCCATACATAACAAACATTTACTTCAAGTATAGCACCGTCCCAGTCTGCTTTTATTTATCACTCCTACTAACTGCTTGCTTGTCATACTCTAAGCTAAGAAACTACATATTGTAATTTATTGCGCTGGTTATCAGTAAATCTTTCATGCACATTTCCATGAAATGCTGAGTGAGTCATCAATTGGGCACCTGATAGTATCTTAAAATAATCTAAACATAGAATCATTGGAAGGGACCTATAAGATCATTAAGTCCAACCCCATGCCAATGCAGGCTGTCCACAACTACAACATCCCTGATCGTTTGCTATCCAGCCTCTGCTTAAAGACCTCCAACAATGGAGAGTCTACCACCTTCCAAGGCAGACTATACCACTTCCAAGGCAGACTGTACCACTGCCAAACACTTCACAGTGTCAGGAAGTGCTTCCTAATATTAAATCAAAATTTGCCAACTTCCTTTCTTTCTTCCCCTGCTGATTTAATCAGATTGTAAATAATAGAATTCATTAGTGCAGTCCTCATCATCATGGTCTATTCTGCCCTTCTCCAAGGAGTACAAGGCAGTGCACGCCGTTTCCTCTCCTTTTATCTACTCACATCGCTGTGAAGAATTCAAAATGGTTGTTTATCTGTGTTTTGAACTGCTACGTAGGGGATGGCACTGGGACAGGTGTGCGATCAGGAGTAGAGAAGTCTTGAGTAGGGAAACGTTCAAGCACCTCCTCCTTGCCTCCCAACAAAACCAGCACCCACAGGAAGGCTCTTTTCAAAGTCAGAGTTTCATTACATTAAGTACAGTTATCCCCAAGGAGATCAGAGGATGAGACTGGCCAGGAGCAACTTATCCCATACCTATGCAGTTAGCTTAAATTAGAGCTGGCTCTCCTGTTGTCAGCTCATTTACAATGTCCTGCCTAGATGTGAGAAGTTCAATAAAGCATAATTAAATTCTCTTTCAAGCCAGAAAAAAGTGTCCTCCACCTTCAACCAGAATAAAAATGAATAGCTCCAGCTTGATTGTCTAGTTCACGGGTCTCCAACTACAGCCCATGGGTCAATTTTATGTGGCCTGCGGCAGGTTGGCCAGTACAGCCTGCAGCGGCCTCCAGCTCCCCCCCCCCCCCAGCTCCCTGAGCCTACCTGTGAAGGGCTGCAGGAGGCTGAGGCAAGCGACGAGCAGCTCCCCACTGGCTGCCCTTGTTTGATTGACATGGCCGGAAAGGGTGGGGCTGCCGGTAGGGGTGGGGCTGCGGGCAGGATGGGCCTGTCTATCATGCCCGTCCAGCCCGTGGCTGGAAAACCTTGGAGACTCCTACTCTAGTTGACTCTTCCCTGGACTGAATTCACAAATTCAGGGCATCTTTGAGAGAATTCCGTAACTAGCATAGTTTTTTTTAAACTTACCCATTCCTCACCCCCAAAACAATTTTTATTGCATTGCACAGCAAGCTGCTTTTGAAACTTGGGGGGGTGGGAGGGAATGGAGTGCAAGGCAAGGCATGAAAGAACTGCTGTTAAAATCCTATTTGGAAGCCAAAACCTTAGGTGTATGTAAAAACGCTTGCTAGATCATGGCCTCAGGCACCTATACTATGCAAACTGTGCAGCTCAACAAATATTAGGTTTAAAAAATAACGCAAAAGCTCCTTACCTGTAAATGCTGTTCTTCAAGAGCAATGTGCATACACACAGTAGTTATTTCAATCACAAATAAGTGATTTACTACAATGCACCATCACTTTATCATGAGGTTGGTGGTGCCTGTGGGCGTTTGAGGACTTTGACTTTGCCTAGGAAAGAAGTGCAAGCTAGCACTGTCACCCCAATGGTACCAAACTGCAGTTCAGGCTTGGAGTCTGCCTTGCTTGAGCTCAGGTCTGTACTCTTGATAGGACCTAAATGTTAAAAACAGGAGATTGTGGTTATTTAGCCTGATAATTTCTAAGATTCTCCATCCAGAGGAGATTTCTGAGCTTTAAGCATGCTGCAACCTGTTTGGATTTCAGAAGATTATGAACAACCTGCACATATACAGGTTGGGTATCCCTTTTCTGGACTGCTTGGGATGGAAAGTTGTCTGGATTTCAGATTTGTCTGGATTTTGGAATATTTGCATAAATATAATGAGATACTGTATCTTGCGGGTGGGACCCAAGTCTAAACACAAAAATCATTTATGTCTCATGTACACAGGTCTAAGTCCAACATCAGAACCACTATACCATCCTAACTGTCTGACAACATATGCAGCTATAGAGCTGAACACATTTGGTTGTGAAAACATAGCACAACCAACCACTGCCACTTGCCAGTTTAACACCATAACATGGACTGGTATACCTCTCTAGCAAAATGGTCATGTGCTGTATCCCAAAACTAGAGCACTCCAACTGTCAGAGGAAAACGGCAATTCTTCGGGCAAATTTTGACATCTTTCTTTCATCAACAAATACTATTTTAACATGTTACTTCTGAATACAAAGTGGATTTTATGCAACATTGAATTCTGTCCCCTACTGCCTTTGGAACTTTAAAATGTACACATGGATTTTGCATTTTTCACATGAATTCCGCCATTATGTCACAAGATGGTAAACCAGAAGCAGCCCTTAAAGACCTACTGAAGGGCACGGATGGAAGGAGGAGAGATGAGCTCCAGATTTATGCTCTGGAATCCTTCCATTTCCTCTATTATAGCATAAATATTTAAATGGCTACAGGAAAAACAATCAGCAGAACTTTAGCAGCAGGCTGGTGTGTACTCTGCCTTCAGGGATCCTCTAATACTACTGAGTTTTTAAAAAGGCCACACAGCATTCAGAGTGCTCTAAGCAACATGCATGATAGCTTTATAATGTTCAGAGTCCCCAGTGAAACAATCCAAATCTTCTTGCCTCTTCCAATTTTAGTTCTGAGATGGGGGGGGGGGGAGAAAGTCCTCCATGGTACATTCTTGGACAGGGGTGGGCGGACCCTGAGGATTGCTCCAACTACTGACTGGTTGCAGTCAGTTATCTTTTCAGGTAAGATGCTTGAATGGATAGTTGCTGTGCATTCATAAATCATAAAAATGGTATACTGTTTCCCTTTAGAGAACAAAAAAATGCAAGAAAATCTCTTGTTAATTCTAGGACTAGTCATCATACTTGCCACACATGAACAGAGATTATAGATCAATCCAAGAGGCTTACAGACCAACAAGCTTCATAGGAACAGCCCAACTACCCTGACATACTTATTTTATTGAAATATGTATAGAACTCCTTTCAATTTAAAATCTATTTATGATGCATATGAAAATCAATATTGCATACAAATCAAATAAAAGGTCACAGCTAAAATATCAGGAAACAGAAATCGCGTGTCACACTTATCAGAGCACCCCAAAAGTCTTCTAGTAGAGAACTGGCTTAGCTTAGTACTTGAAAGCTGACAAAGAAAGAATATAACAAATTTCTTCAGGGAGGGAATTCCACAACTTTGGTCTCAACACACTGAAAGCCCTATCCTGCATTTCCACTCACTGTACTTCTGAGTCAAATAAAGCAGGGCCCTTGCAGAGGAGTTTAACATATAGGCAACTTTGTTTGAGAGCAGGTAAGTCCTTAACACATTCTGGATCTAGAGCAGGGGTGGCCAACCTTCCACCATTAGGGCCTCTGCATTCTTAAGAGTTGTGTAGAAGACAATCTTGGCAGCTGCACCTGCTGAAAGGCCCTCACCTATACAACCATGAAAGGACCAGGAGCATTCATGTTGAAAAGTTGGTCACCCCTGATCTAGAGTGTGTACGGTTTTAAAGGTAAATAGCACTTTAAACTGGGGCTGGAAACCCACTGAAAGCCAGGGGAGTTGATAAAAAAATTGGTACTACAGTATATAATCCACACATCTGTATCAGTCAACACTCTCATGAATGCACGAGTCAGTTGTCATTTCTGGACATGTTCTGCAATGCATTTCTGCAATGCAGCACCAGATCCAGTAGTCTAATCTGACAGTAATCACCACAGGTAGATAATTCCTCTTAAGGGAAAGTTGCAGATAGCAAATAAAACACACTTATCACTACCACCTGAACGTCCAGACACAGCACCAGATCTAGGAAGATCATTCCAGATACAGGTCTGAGCATTCAGGGGGACCCCAACCAAAATAGGTTGAATACCAGGGATCCGATACATTCCTAATCATAACACCAAGTTTCAGTTGAAATACAGTACACCAATCTGTGTACAGTTCTTCCTACTAAAAGTAGAAATGAGGGATTCCAGCACATTTCCACCTAAGGTTGTGAGTATACGGATGACATGTACCTGTGGAGAGATCAACTATCAGTGTAAAGGACCTACTTGTATCCAATGTGTACTCAAAAGTAGAACAAATGCTCTCAAAATACTGTTCTTGGATTTTGAAATGCTATTTGTATGCTTCCCTCCCCCCCCCCCCCCGAGAATTCTATACAAGAACGAGGAAGGCTGGTTCCAGCTGCAGAAATATATACGAACATGACGCTATTTTTAGAAAGTCAAAGAGGAGCCTCCAGGGACTGAATGCAGCCTACCTGCTTGAGATACAGAACTTCTCTGGTGGAAGCCAGCCATTTTTCCCATGGCCACAGTATGACCGCCACTAAGTTTGCATTCCTCATTTTATCAATGATACCAAGTCTAGAACTTTGCCAACAGCAAGTGTTTCCAAGAGAGAGCAGCTTAAACCTCAGGACAGCGTACAAAGCACACGCCAAAATTATGGTTTTCAATGGCAGTTCTTTAGAGGCTTTGAGCACAATTACAGTGAGAACTTCTGACAGGCAGAGTGTGAGATTGAAAGATCGGCTTCTCAAAAAGACTGGTTCCTCGGTACATTGCTTGGCTTAGGAATTTCTCTTCATTCAACTGGCTTGCGTCAAAGCAGAGATGCTGACCATCTTTAATGGTGGCATTTACTGCCCACAGTGTGGAGCATGCTGTTATATGTGGGAAGAAATGGTACAAGACTCTGCTGTTTGACATGCGTTGTTAACAAATATTGTGGGTGGAAGGCTTTGTCAGCCAAGAGCAGCAGCTTTTAGGGGGAAAAGCCAACTGATAACCCACACCTGAGCACTGCTCTAATTAGCAAGTACTCTGGCATGCTTTTAGGAGATTCAGGAGCTCACAGGTGACAACTTCTTGCCCCCCAACACAGTCTTCATCAGCTGCTTTAAACAGGTCCTGAAATAAGCTTTTCTGCTCCAAGCAGATTGACTTACATTCTCTCTCTCTCTCTCTCTCTCTCTCTCTCTCTGGATTGTGCTGTTGGTCTACAGACTGTTATGCTCTCTGTGCGCACACATCTCACTCAAGGAAATTTAACAAATCAACACAATGGACAAAGAACTGTAGCATCTGAATTTTTAAAACTCAGCTGCAGTGATAATGCTGGAAAAGGTTTGTGCAAAGGGCAACTAGAGATTCCTGTAACTTACAGTCGACTCCTTTTTTTCCGTGGATTTGGAACCGGATTTGACTAACTGCCGGGTCCAAACCAATGGAAGAAAAGGCACTTCCGGTTTTTCCAAGAAACTGGAAGTGCCCTTCAGAAGCTTCTGAGAGGCCTTCTGAGACATAGGGAGGCCGCATACGACCTTCCCGTGCCTCAGAAGGCCTCCCAAAGGCTTCTGAAAGGCATTTCTGTTTTTTTGGAATTAACCCCCCCCCCCCCCCCACACACACACGGCTTTTATTACCCACAGATTTTGTTATCCACTGGGATCCTGGAATGGATCCCCATGGATAACAAGGGCAGACTGTATTTGGTTGAGACGGTTTTTGTGGCATTAAAAGCACATCACCTTGCCATATCTTCTGGTTGAACCTAGTCATGTTAGCATTCCACAGCATATTAAACCATCAGATCTGAAAACCTGCTTAATACTTAATACAGTTATGGAGAAACGTTTCCTTCTAAAGCGGGAATTTGGGGTGTAATGAAGCAGAAGCAAAGAAGAGTTAAGGAAGGCTAGAAAGAGGCCGCAACATTTATACAATGGTTAATGGGGAAATTCAACATTGATACAAAAATTCACTCTGGACAGAGCAACAAAGGCATCCTGTAGGTGATACGCTTTCTTTTTTCAAGCACGCAGTATGAACCACACATTATCCATCTTTCCTTTCTAAAGTTTATGCATGCTTTTTCTTTACTTCACCATTCTCAACCTTCTCCTTCTATATTTATTTATTAGATTTATATCATGATGTATATTCCATAGCTTGGAGAGACCCTCAGCAAATGTTCCCAAGCATACACACTTCTATTCCCAAAGGGCCCTCAATCTTAAATATATATTAGGCATTTTAGGGATAATCTCATTTCATCTTCCTTTTAACACACACTATTACTCAGCTCAGGCAAAGAACTCAAGGGTATGAACACTACCAAAAAAAGTCTCCACTATGATTATTGCGGTCTCAAAAACCCTCATCAGATCTCTTAGCAGCCAAAAAATGCATCCAGCCAATTTCTCTGCATCCCATTTCACACTTCTGCCTCATCAATAATCCAAAACGCAAGGATATGGGAGCCAAAGAGAAAGTAAGAACTCGGCCACATGTCTATCCACAGACTATGGGGATATGTTAATAACTAGTTTAAGACCATCAATTCAGAAGCCCTCCAACATGCTGTAGGGAATATTATGCTATCTTATAATGCACATCATTATATATGCACTATCAAATGGATTTCTGCCTATGAGGAAGATGCTCTCCCAACTCTAGATAACTGTGTGGGTTATCCAGTTATCTACGCACATCAAGAAGGTGGCACTCGGTTGTAGGGTGAGACCCACACATCCAGCACTTTCCCAATTCTAGCCAGAACCAGGATGCCAATGTGGAATGACTTAAAAGGCAGCAGATTTGGCTATAGGAACTCCCCCTCCTTCCTGGCCTCAGAAGTTGGCTAAGAAGGACTAGTCTCTCTATTGAAAAAGAATAGCCTGATTCACAAGTCAGCATATACTCTGGAGCTCTTAAGGAGTTCCCAAGGAGCTATGTCTTCTCCATTGCCACAGAGCTGCTCATGTGAATGTGCTGTTTTCTGTGCTTTTACACTACTTTTACACTACTACATACCAGTAATAAATTATTATGGAAACTTATATTTGTGTCATCATAACACGCCCAAGATTTACAACAAAAATGGACATCTAGACCAGCCCCAAGTTGAGCAATATGTTTTACAGCTTTGTATAGAAAACCATGTTTGTAATTAATGCCTGGTTCTCTTCTCCTATTTTTTTTGGCCTATTTTTCAGACACTTCTAACTCCCTAGGAGTTTCTTGTTCTTTGTTGGGAAACTCCCATTACTCACCAGCCACGTGCTAAATGTGGACTGGGGTCCTTCCCATTTAACACACACACACACACACACACACACACACACACACACACACACACACACACACTGAGTAGCAAGGACAACTAACTCAGCAGGAAGAAGATGGGAAGTGTCAGATGGTTCTGGGTTCCACTTTACAGACTTCAACACCCCTACTACTCATAGAGCAATAAAACACTCGGGTTCAGGATTGTGCTTCAAACATAAGCCAACAGGATACAGGTGCTCTTCTTCAGAAAAGCAACTGACCCAACAATAGGGTTAGCCTGCTTTGGGTGGGGTTGTACTACCCCTTGAAAGATTTGCAGCGCAATCCTATCCAACTAACACCACCGGTGTAACCAGCTGGAGGCTTTGGAGGGGAGGGGAGATTTAAATCCCCTTTGAATCCCTCTTTAGAGGGGATTTGAATCCCCTTTCCATTCTGGGGCCTCCCGTTCTCGCTGTACTGCTGCTTACACCGGTGGTATAAGTGGGATAGGATTGCGCTGTTGGTCTGCAGTCTGGTCTGCTCCCTGACCTGGCTCTGCTCCTGGATACCCAGGAGGCTTCTACTGCCAGGAGCACTTTTGCTCAGTTTAAGCTATTGGATCACCCCCTACTAGTCTTATCTGCTGCCTTTCAGATTTTGTATTACAGATTTGATGCTGTTCTTTTATTCCTTATGGATGCAAGTCACCTTGAATATTTGCATTTCGGAGACTGGAAAGTAGGGAATACATTCCTTAATGAACAAATATAAAGTCACATTTCATCTCCTTCAATTATAGAATTGAATTGCTAATTACCTACCTGTAGTTGGAATCACATACACATTACAAAGCATGCTATTGTCAAAATGATAATTAATATTCATAGTAATTCATAATAAGAATTCATAATGTTAATTGTAACACTGGTCATTTCATTTTCCAGTATGGGCAGCTCATAATATGAAAAGAGACAGGCAGATCATTTACTCAAGGAAAGAATACTTCAACAGAAAAGCTCCCAAGAAGAGAGACAGCCCATCATCTACACTACTAATCTACCTCCTTCAAAATAATCGTATTCACTATGTTAACAGAAAACAACATGAGTTGGGCTTGTCTCTAGGAGCTCAAATCTTTGTTTCCAGACAATCTTTTGAGACCACACACTCTGTGTGCCACTGAATGATGATAAGCTGCTGGCAAGGATGCAGCATACATGAGGCCGAGCATGGAAAATATCAATCATAACTCCTTATCTTGCCAGTTCCTGCAATACAACTACAATTACCTTGCCATTTACTGTTTTCATGTCATATACTGTATTCTGCTGTAGCCAACTCACTTGCATTCCATGAAAATGAACAGGGAAATAAGATCACAGAAATAGAGGTGAAAATCCAACAGAAGATATTTTAAAGTATTTACTAAAATAGAACGTTAACATGCCATTAATTAGGTTAAGACAGTGGTTCTCCAAGTTCTCCCCATGAGGTGGGGAGAACTTTGAGTCTTTGCAGGGGTGGGGACAGCAGCGGCAGCGATCCTGGGGATCATGAGACCGGCGGCGGAGGGGGGGGAAGTGTCCATTTTACACTCACCGGAAGTCCTGACGGCTTCCTGGGACCTGATCCCAAGATACCTTAACCCAGCGGTTCTCAAAGTGGTGGGTCACAACCCACCACTACAACCGGATGCTATCCCCTGCCACCTTAAGGGGCGGGGACAGCATGGTGACGGCAGGGATCCTGGGGATCCTTTGAGAACCAATGGGTTAAGGTATCTTGGGATCAGGTCACAGGACTGTGGGTTCCCCTCATCCCAGCCTATTTTTTCTTACTCACAAAATGACATCTAGTGCCCGCTAAACCCTTAATTCTGTATTTAGTTAATTATGAGTCCTATGAGCTAGTTTCAGAGCACTCCCATGTTTGTGTTAGAATTAATGCTGGTCAGCTGTTAACACTAAAATGGAGTGGGAGAAATGACACATATGAGAGGGGCCAGAAGTAAGATCCAGTGGCCTGATTCCCACCTCAACTCTAGTTTACTAGCTTGCATGTTAGCATTACATCTTCTACGTAAAGTAACATCTTTAATTGCGCTATCAGTGCTACCATCCCCTCATAAGGAGAACTACACAGATCTATCTACCTAAGCTGTTTCATGCCCAGTACACTTTTCACATTGGTCCAGGCACCACAAAGAACCATAGTTTTATCCTGGTTCCACAAGGCATTCATGAGCCTTGGGTTTGCACTCTTCCGACTTCCCTTCATGTGTGAGGGGAGGAAGTTTTAAACTTCCATTATTAGTTCGGAACCAACAGGAATTTGCCATGACATCTGAACCCAGGGAAAACGCAGGTTTGCTCATAAACTCTGGTTAGAACAAGCTGGGATCTGCTAGGTTTGTACATTATGACAAATTAAGGTTTATGGTAAACCAGGGGAGAGGTTCAAGTGACAGGCTTTTGAATATTACATGGAACCATGGTTTAATTCAGTTCAGACATTTAATTAAACCATCGTTTAATATAGTTCATCATACATTTAATTTAAGGCATTTTTACCCAAGGGTGTATATACGCAACTGGTGTTAAATGTGTACACCTGTGGGCTGGGAGGAAATGTCTGGACTGGGTTAGATAACAGAGGCATTTCTATTTCAAACAACCTATGGATACGTACACAATACTGGACAAATTCATTGGGGACTTGAGCATTTTTCACACATTTTGCAATCAAGCTATTTTCCTAAAGAAAATGTTTCTGTTGAAAGCAGATCTCTGCCACTGATACTTTAACATTTGTTCAAAAATAGAACAGAGGTTGTGATCGAATAAAATTATGAAACCTCTATACAGCTTTATACAAATAATAAGACAAGAAAGAGAGGGAAAGTGGAGTGCTCCATGTGAGAAAACTAGACAAAGTGGAAAGCTCCAAACAGCAAAGTAAACACTTCAGAAAATGAATTCATTCCACTCTGCCCTTTCATCTCTTTCATGGAGCTCAAATATCAAACCCATTTTGCCTTTACCTCTTCAATCGCTGTCCAAGAGAATCAGATGAGTAGGCCACGGTTACAGTACACCAAATGCAGACCAAATGAGTGATTGGAACAACTGAGAAAAAAAGACACAATTTCGTTTTACAACATTATGATGTGATGCGCTATAAGGCAGTGACGATGTTCAAATCTGGAATACCCTGCAGTATTCTTACTCATCTAAGCAAATATCTTCCAGAAAACGGCAACTTGCATTTCCAAACTCATCTAATATACTGTTTTTTTAAAATCCATAATATCATAACTAGTTTATTTTTACAGTATTTACAATATTTTTACCCCGCCTTTCTCCCCGAGGGGACCCAAGGCGGCTGTGTAAAAAGTTACTGTGCAAAACCATGTACGAAACAAAATATTATTAAGCCAAGAAGAAGAAAAAAAAAAAAGGGAGCAAATGGGAATTGGGCTAAGTTAACTCTGTTACAGGTCTGCAAACTTGCCTCTGACGAGCTCTCTCAAAAAGCTTATATAAGAATCAGTAACTGGTTAAATAAAAGATAAGAAATAGAGGATAGGCATAAGTGGTCAATTCTCACAATGAGGAAGGAAAACAGAGGTCCAATGCAAAGACTATGCAGCGACATGCTCTTCCTGAATGTCATGATTTGGGAAAAGGCATGAGCGATCTGTCAAAAAGCAAACTGAAAAAGGTTTGTGTGTTGCCTTTCACATGGAGTTTGTTAAGCGAACAGTTTCACTAAGAACAATTGTCTATTTTCAATATCATACTTTTGCATAGCTCATAGGAAGTTTGGCACAATAGTAGTACCGTATAAATATTTACTGTCCTGAAGCTTCAGGATAGTTTCTATGAAATACTTAGCACCAACTGAGCATCTGTAGCTCTCATTTGACCTGCCCTATCTCCACTGCAAGAGCCAGTGGGTGGCGCAGTGGGTTAAACCACTGAACCATGAGCTGTCGATCGAAAGGTCGGCAGTTCGAATCCGTGCAACGGCTCCTGCCAACCTAGCAGTTTGAAAGCAAGAAATTGCAAGTAGATTAACAGGTACCGCATCAGCGGGATGGTAACAGTGTTCCATGCGCCTTGGTGTTGAGTCATGCCGGCCACATGACCATGGAAACGTCTTCAGACAGCGCTGGCTCTTCAGCTTTGAAATGGAGATGAACACCGCTCCCTAGAGTCGGACATGACTGGACTTAATTGTCAAGGGATACCTTTACCTATCTCCACTGCAACAAACATTTCTGCAGCTGTCATGTTCTGGATTCAACAGGATCCACAGATAGTGTAGTAAACTATTGCCACATGAAAAATCATACTACTCTGTAAAGGGCCAGGTTTTCTTGCTTCATTAAGGGAACAGAAATCATACAACTGAGCACTGCAACTATCGTTGACAGGCAAAATCCATGGTATCCATTTTATCTCCACTTAAAAAAAAAAAACCAGTAGCAAAGGATAGTGACAGTAGCAGCTGTGAGCTTCACTAAGTAAGCATAAACCCAAGATTATGAGATTTTAAATCTCATAATTTAAGTTTACAGGTAGACATGGATTGCCAGCCGCACATACATATAGCATTTGCACAATTATCAAACAAAACAGCAGATACATTGAAGAGAATTAAAACTAAAACTACACCCAGCTAGAACTTTGAATTTCAGGCACTAATTTCTCATACAAATCATATATAAAAATACTCCCAGCAGATTTATCAGATATAGCAACATTTCCAAGCTAAGAACCTGATAATCACTAAGCAGAGATTTCCAAAAGCAATACACCACATAGTTGTAGCTGTGAAATAGTGGGAGGTTATTGGTCAGGAAAGAAGTAAATTCCAGTATATCTTCCTGTGTATGCCTAAAATCTATAACGGAAGTTCCCAACCTGTGGTACACATACAACTGGTGGTATGCGGACCACAGGCTGGTAGTATACGGGCTACCGGCAGTCAAGATGGCGGCCGCCATCTTGACCACGCAGCGCCATGTCAGAGCCCGAAAGGTAGCGCCTCAAGCTCTGCCGAGCCAGCAGAGTTCGAGAGCACAGGCTCTAAGTGCAGGGGATGGCCCTCCCACCCTCCCCTGCATTTACCTTGCTTTTCTCCGAGCTCTGGCATGGCCTGGAAGTGTCAATGAAGTCATTGGCACTTTCTTCCGGAGGTACGCAGCCAGCTGGAGGCCCGCATAGGTGGTACGTGGGCCAAAAACGTTGGGAAATGCTGATCTATACAATATATTTCTAAATCAAAAGTCAGCATGGAGAACTAATATATACAATCAGCCCATAAAAACCAGATTTTGGAAGGAACAAGTCAAGCACTACTTCTTTGGAACTAGCCTAAAGGACACAATTTCACCGTGAAAAATGTGAAATACCCAGCAGCTGGCCTTTTAAGTTCAGTCTTCCCAACTGTATCAAATAAAACGGAGGTAGACTTTGTGTTGCACCTCAGTTCAACTTCCTCCCACACTAGCCTAATGCTCTCAAGCTTTGTGATAAACTGACATCAAGTACTGACTCAGAAACCTGGGGTTACAGAAATTACAGAGGTTACAAGAGCAGCAGGCCATGGTCTAATAGCACAAGCCAAACTAATTCAAAGCACTGAAGAACAACAACTAATACAGTGTATCATCTCAGACAGACATGATATATAAAAATATGTTGTCTATCTTAAAAACAGTCTTTACATAGTTCAAGGCACTGGCAACAGGCACAGCTTTATGATGGTCAGAGAATTTAATGTTCAGACACTGGATGGCAGGTTGGTTGATCTTGATCAAGATTTATCCACAGCATTTAAAAAATCACATAGTAAGCATGCTTAATGCATTAAAGGGAGCGGATGGTGATGGTAGAGGACTGGAAGTGATAAACTATCAGTACAAGGTGTCTCCTGACTCTAGATAGCGGAGAGCCAGTTGCTATGATTGAATGGCAGAAGATCACTGTGACATACCCAAAGGTAATCCCCATTCATTCCGTCAGACATCCCAAGAATAATAGTCTCAGCAAGAGTACTTCTACAACACAACTAGATTCCAGTGTACAAAAATGGCTTCTGATCCAATGTTCCAATGTCTGGTTCCAATGTCTGGACCAGTGAGTTCCACATTCAATTAAGTGCTGAAGCTTGATCCCTACTGAATAATAAATGGGCCTGAAAACTTCATGGACGTAACAATTATTGGAGCTATAGGCTTTCCAAGTCAGTCAACCATAGTACGTGCCAACACCAGTCAACCCAAAAATGCTAATTGACAAAAGTTGTGCAGAATGGGAAAGCAAAACTGGTTTATTATGCATGTAGTCTACAATTTCTATGCTTCTTTCCATAAACAAGAATTATTCCTGAGCTTAAACAAGAGACCTATGTAAAGAGCGAGAGTGACTATTGCTTAGAAAAAGAATCAGCTCAGTAGAGCAGTTGTAACTATTTACATCTTAAATACTGGTTGAATACTAGTTAGAAGGAAACACTCACCACTGTATAGAAAATGAGAGGCAGAAGGAGGGTATCGAAGAAGGTTCTGTTAAGAAAAATTACAGCAATAAAAAGGTAGGCTTTGAATCAGGAAGTCCAGAGCCTTGTTGCCTTTAAGCTGCACAGCCACGTGGCTGCGCGGCTCAGAGCTTCGCATTCCCAGAAGTCCAGCAATGATGTAATCGCTGTGCATCCAGAAATGCCGCCAAGCTGTCGCACAACCAGTGAAGGGGTCCATGCACTGGCACATACCTCTTGGGGGGGGGGGATATTGGTCAAGAGTGCATTTGCCTACAAATATTGCCAAATCAGAGAAAAAGAAACTCAAGAAAACAGTTCACAGCTGTTAGCAGAGCTGGTTTACACAGATGTTGGAAAATGCCTATTAGGAAGATAACTTCAAGGCATGTGGTCATAAAGAAAAGGAAATACTTTATTTATGAGAACTTTATATTTGGAAGAGTGGAGAGAGAGAGAGAGAGAGAGAGATCCTACATGCTGGTTTTCTAGCTGGAAATGGATTTCTGGGAGGAGGAAGGAAGGATAGCCTGAGATTAGTATACCAAAGTGAGTTTTACTAGAAGAGGGGAAGTCTTTCATCTGGCTAGCTTACTAGCTATATTGCCCCCTTCAGGTGTAGGATGCTTGCGCAGTGTGCAGTGAAGTTCTCCACTTCCAACAGCAGCAGCAAAAGTAAAACGTAGCTAACAAATTGAATGTGGTAGGAAATGGAAAATCCGCATGTACAGAAAGGAGGAAGTGTGTGCTGAGAGAGAAGCTGTGAGACAGATAGCCTTAAAAGCAAAGGAGTATCATCCAGTTCTGTGCAAAAAGATAAGCACCAATTAAAAGGGTACACATTCACAGATAACACTTCAGGCCATAGCCCAAAGCCATCTCACCTCCCCAACCCCATCAGGTCTCATAAACAAGCTTAAGGTTCTGCTGAACATGGATTCGTCTTCTCTTGCACTGTGTGCCCCCTTTGGACTCCTCTCCCTTACTTCAACTTCATCTAACACAGGCAATTCATCTGGTGTAAATAGAAGCTGCTTGAGCTGTGCAATTCTGGAGGTGGTGTGCCAGTGTGGTGGTGGGAGGGAAGATATTCCTAGTCAGTTCAATATGTTCATAACAGCAGGTCTGCCAAGTGTGACGTAGGGCATCATTCTTTCCAAAGATTATTCACACATGGTGTGAGAGGAAAATCCCTCTGGAGCACCAAATAAAAGTCTGTAAGCGAGGGAGCATGTGTGATGTGTCGTCCCCCCACACATACTCTTTCTGAACCCCAAGAGGCACACACATTACTGAATTAGCAACTTTGAGCGGAAGACCCACATAAAAGAAAAACATCCTCACCATAAGAGTTTGGAAAACCCCAGCTGTAAAACAGCAATCCAGCATCAAACAGGATTTGCAAACTCAGTGGGAATAAAAACCTCAGAGGGGCAGACAATACAAGACCCCTCAGTGACAGCATAACATTTACTTGCCTAATCATTCCCCAGCATAAAAGACAAGTTTATACTGCTTTGGGATAAAAAAAAATTCTTGATCACTTGATAGGAGGAGAAGCAGACACTAACATTACATTCTCCAACCATTTTTAAAAGAATATTTATACACTGTTTTTCAACAAAAACATTCACCAAGCAGTTCACATAGCAAGAAGAGTGAGAAAATGGTTCCCTGTCCCACAAATTAATTAGAAAACTCTCAAAAGGGTTCTCTCTTGTGGTCTTAGCCAGAATACAAACTCAATATGATTGATAAGAATGAGAATCATACATTTGCTCAAATGAGCCACAAAGTTATCACTACACTCTTAATTTTCAGGCTTCCTTGGATTGGAGCATAAGCGATAACAGAACTAAACAGCATAACCTTATTTTCATTTTGGGGGCAAAAGCTAGTTAGGCCACTACTAAAATCCTAAATTGCACAGAAAGATCAAGAAAAAATTGTCAGCAAAAGTGCCAAGACGGAGGCATTGCAAACACCAAGCCATGAATTTTATACGAAGCACTCGACGCTAATAAGGACAGTTGCTGTTTAAATGAAAGACATGCTAATGCCAGCTCCCCACTACTTCAGTGAAAGACAGCAAAGCCAACCCAACAAAATATGCAATTTAGTTATCGCATTTGGACAAAGCACTGCTTACCTTTCCCCCTTAATTACCAGAGCTTGCATAACCCTCCAGAAAGAGCCACAAGAAATGGGGTACCTCTGAGCTTTCCCAGCTTGTTTTGGAGAATGTGGAAGGAGCAAACACCCAAGTGAGCATTCATGCTTCAGCTGGTTTGCTTGCGGATGAAGCTTTGCAGTTAAGTCCCCAAGACCTTCTCACGGCTGCTGATCTCATCCACGAAACTGAAAGAGCATCTCAGCAGGACACTGCCAGCCTCCCTTTCAGTCTCCTCTCACTGACAGCCATTCTCTGGCAAGTGAAATGTCAAGAACCGGGCAGGGGCGGTGTTTGGAAAAGGAGGGAGGTGGCGGGATAAGAGATTCTCACCATCCATCACCCTCAGAACCTATTCAGCAAGCGGCTTGAATGAAGCTGGCATTTCATTCTCCATGGTAACTGGAGATGGGAGGAAGATGGGAGGAACGAAGAAGGGGGCACGTTAAGAGCTGGTCTGGGGAAAGCAACCTTAAGAAAAGGACAGGAGCATTCCAACTCTGCCCATGCTTTCACTTGTTTACAAGTGAGAAAAAAGAAAGGGTTCTTTCAGCTCCCACCCTCCTCCTTCCCCATGTCAGAACCTCTAGGGATTGAGGCAAAGTACTTTCTCTTTGGGGTACAGGAAACAAAGTTGTTTCCTACTCTCCTAATGGAAAGCAGGCTGCCCCTTCCAGAAGTGAAATTGAAGGAAGAGCAACTACTATTGATTGCTTCCACTCTTCCCAGGATCAGCACACACAAAAGAAAAAAAAGAATTTCTTTTACACTTACTCAGTTTCCAGTAACAGCTGAGGAATAACTGTATTAAGATCAACTAAGTTTTGTCAGTTTTCAGTGAAGCTACTAATTCTGCATGGGCAGCTAATGAGCACAAATCTAATCTCACTTTACAGGGAAAGAGTGCCAAGCCACCACCCAAGGGTCACACCAGATTTATTTCATCTTGAACTTTATTCAGTATTTAGTGCAATGAATTAAGTGCTCTCAAAGCACAGAAACTTGAAATCAAGGATAAGCAGCCACCACATTTTTTTAAAGCCAGGGTTCACCCAAGTCAAGCTCAAGGGAATCATAGGCAATTTAGCTTGTATTAACAATTGCGCACTGACTTTCTTCCTATTTTACATTTAAAATTTAACAATAGGACCACATACAAACAGTGGCATAGCTGCCTCCTATGGCACCCAGGGGGCGGTGACTCAGGCTGACACCCAAGTGTGCAGACACGGAAGTAATTGGCTGTGACATGACGACATCACCACCAATTACTTCCAGGTTATGAGCCATGCAGCGGCGGTGGCGAGGAGGTGGCAGCGAAAAGGGTAGGTGTGATGTGGCCGCTCGCAGCCCTCATGCTCCTTGGAGGAAGGGGGCAGCCACATCGTGAAGCCGAAGTGCTTCGATCGATCATAGCGGCCGAGTGCAAGTAGCAGCTCCCACCGCCACAATCGATTGAAGCACTTTGGCTTCGCAATGTGATCTCCCGCTGCCCCCTTCCTCCGAGGACCAAGGGAGGGGGTGAGCGGCCACATCGTGATCGAAACACCTACCATTTTTGCCGCCGCCACCTCTTTTCCCCACCAGAGTTTGGCTCTCTCAAATGTTATTGCTTTTAAGAGGTGCCATGTCAACTCTCTGTGACTTCTGCAGAGTGGCTTTTCCCTCAATGTAATTCAACTGTCTTGTATATTTAAAAATAGAAAGCATTCCCTGATTTCATGTCTAGGTTTCACTAGGATATATGCGACAGCTTTCTACAAAACAAGCTTTTCCCCCTTTAAAACAACCCCCTTGGTTTTAATCTCATAAGCATGAACTACCAAGAGCCCTTCTTTTAGCAGGAGTAACTGCCACACAATTAGGACTGAAACTCAGGCCTATGAAGCTAAAAAGCCAAAAGCAGACACAAACTGGGCTGCTTCAAATCTTAGATCAGAACCTAATCCCCAAACTGGTTTGGAGATACCCTAACACTGTTTCTACCCCTTGTTATCAAAAGAACCTATTTCTGTGGGGTTTTGCTGTCACTATGAACTTCTCTCATCTTAGAAATTATAATGTAAATGTTTGTGCATATACAGCTGGAAAATGATTTGTCAGCGTAAACAAACACGGCAACATTGACAATCGAAACAAGAGGGATATTGTCAGGTTGGTGGGGAGCAGCAAGAAGGAGGATAAAAAGCCAAATCCCAAAGTACAGCATTCACTGAAGCATTGCCCCACATTGATCTCAGAGGAACATCTTGAGCACAAAACTTAATCAGACTTTTCTTCAAATAATTTCTTATCTCTAATCCATGTGCCTAATACATATTATGTCAGCATTTCATTTTAGCAATTCAAACAGTGCTCTGTTTTTAGAGACTGTACACACAATGCAGAGATTGCAATTTACATTTTCACCTCTGCAATTCAGCCTCTGCTCAAGACTCGGATGAAAGATGGCAACAAATGGAAGACTGTGCAATGGCCCTGTCACTTGAACAGTGTGGCAGGCAATCTGTTGCCATAATCAGTCATTTCAATTTCCACCGGATAATGCCTCTTCTGCGCCTTCCATCAAACAGAGTAAATCATATGGGCCCTTTGTCATATGCATCACTAGCCTGTTACAAGAACCTCTCTAGTCTTTTCTCAGGAAAGGCTACGTGTTCTTTTGAAAGGGCATTTTTAAAAAGCAACTTGGGGGTTGAGGAAAAAGACTGCAATACGCAAGTCTATTATGATGTTACACGGAGAGAGAGAGAGAGAGAGAGAGAGAGAGAGATTTCTGTCTGTTGGTTGCTACAAACTATCATACTTGCAGAACATACAGTGTTTTCCCGAAAATAAGACAGTGTCTTATATTAATTTTGGCTCCAAAAATTGCAATAGGTCTTATTTTCAGGGAGGTCTTATTTTCCCAACCTGTGGCGCGACCCCCCCCCCCCGGCACTTACTTTGACCGATTAAAGCTTCATTCTTTCTCAAGAGTGCAAGGCTCTGGAAGGCCTGCACTTGAGTCCTCCACCATGGAGACTATGTGCTAGAGAGACTCTGCAAGGTTGCAGCCTCCTTGCAGGCTTCTCTAGTACATTGTCTCTATGGTGGAGGACTCAAGTGCAGGCCTTCCAGGCCTTGCAGAGCCTTGCACCCTCGGGAAAGATGAAGCTTTAATCGGTCAAAGTAAGTGCCGGGGGGGGGGGGGGTGCGCGTCCATCTGGCTGATTATCCTAGCTAGGTCTTATTTTCAGTGGAGGTCTTATATTTATCATGAGACCAGCAAAAATCATGCAAAAAAAAGATGATGGTAGGTCTTACTTTCGGGGGAGGTCTTATTTTCAGGGAAACAGGGTATTAAGTTCAAAATTAATTCATCTAGTAAGCTCTAGAAATATAATTTTGTGACCAGTCAGACACCAGCGTGTAACCTCTGGTAACTGGGCAAGGCAACATCTTTTAAGGGTGGCATTCTTATATTTAGAATGAGGAAAGCAACTGCCCCCTATTTGTCCCAGCATAGCATCTTTCCCAGTATCTATTCTATTTTCTGGGATTCTCCTAGTTGTCTTTTTAAAATCCATGCCCTTTTGGGAAAAGGAGCCATTTTTCTCATTTATTTTGCTATGTAAACTGCTTTGTAAACTTTTCGCTGAAAAGCAGTAAATATTTTAATAGTGATGATGGTGATGATGATGAAATGGGAGAAAGGGAAACCACACAGATTCCAGTTCTTTTCCTGATTGTCAAAGCTTAAAAGTCCTTACATGTGGACCGCAGTAAAGCTTTGCACATAAAGTCAAAATGGAACGCAGCAGTAGTCAACGTCAGAAAGAAAATGCCATTCTTCAACGGCAAGAGACCATTACAGGTACTGTAGTATCAACCAACAGAGAGAAGTAGTTTTAGGTTTCCTGACTTTCTGATTTTATTGTTGAACTTTTCTGCTTAAGTGCTAAGCTTCATCTCAGTTTTAATTACTGAAACATTTTAATGTTTTATTCTATTTATACTGTCCTCTGGACTAAAAGGTAGGATATCAAATATATATTATATTTTTATTTAGATATATATTTTATTTCTATAGGGCAGCATAAAAGGGTTTGCTGCTGAGCCCAAGGAGTCAATTCAACCAGTAAATATTTCCAAAAACAAGGCAAACTGCAGCACTCAATTAGCCTGGAAGCTGTGCTGCCAGAATTCTGTACACTACAGTAGTATAAAGAGTAAGCCACAAACGTCTAATCTATATTTGATTATGCTTCCCAAGACAAGGGTAGATCATCTCCATAGTTTTAGAAAGTACCGTATTTATTGGCGTATAAGACGCACTTTTTTGTCTAAATTTGTGACCCAAAATAGTAGGGTGCATCTTATACGCCAATACTAAAAACATCCCTCCCTCCCCCGCCCGTTTTAAAGCATTTTTGGGCTTACCAGGGTTTTCCGGAGCAGGAGAGCTCCCTTGTGCTTTCTTCCCTGGCTAATCTATCCGATCTACAGCTGTTTGTCTGGTTTAATTTATGCAGGAGCTTGAGTTGAGCTTCTCAGCAGCCAGCAGAGGGCGCTGTGCTCAGTTCAGTTCAGCTGAGCTGCAGAAGGCCTTTCTTCCGATGCTGAATCAGCTTTGGTAAGCTTCTGAACTGGGCCTAGTTGGGGAGGCTTTGGAAACTGTGCTTAGGTTAGGTTAGGTTAGGTTAGGTGGGGTGGGGGAAGAGTTGGGGTGGGGGAAAAGAGTTCAGCTGAGCTGAAGAGGGCGTGGTCTTCCCAGCTCTCCTCGGAAGGGTAAGCTTCTGAACTGGGCCTAGTTGGGAGGCTTTGGAAACTTTGCATAGGTGGGGTGGGGTAAGGGTTGAGTCTGGGTTTTTTTTTGGGTACTTTTATGTTTTTTACTTTGGAAACTGTGCATGGGTGGGGTGGGGTGGGGTGAAAGAGTTTAGTCTGGGGTTTTTTTGTACTTGCAGTAAATGTTTTTTTACTTTGGAAACTGCATGGGTGGGTTGGGGGGAAAAAGAGTTGAGTCTGGGGTGTTTTTTTTGTACTTGTACGTTTATGTTCTGGTGCATTTTGTTCATGTGTCTTATTGCTGTGTGTTTTAAAAGAGATCCTGGTATTTTTGTGCAATTTATGTAAATTAGCTAATTAAGCAGCCAAGCAGTAAGTGGCCAAGTGGCCCAAAAATGCTTTAAATCTTTTTTTCTTGAAACCCAGGGCCAAAAGGAAGGTGCGTCTTATACGCAGGTGCGTCTTATACACCGATAAATACGGTACTTAACGATACTGAAGTGACAGCAAAGCATAAATTGCTTTGTATTATCAAATTACAGCAAAATCATTCCTAGTACATCCTTCCATATCTAAAGAAATCAAGGAGGTAGCTTCAGGTTCCTCTTAGTTCAGCTAAGGGTTACTCCAAATGCACTCTCTAACTAATCCCAGAAAATATTAGCCATACATGAATCGTATGCCTGTGAATAAACATTTCCAGTCTGTTATTTGCATTTATTTTGTATAGAAGAGGATAAGTAAAGAACAAGTATATTTTGCAGTTATTTCTGCATACAGATAACTACCACCTTAAATGTCTTGTGGTATCGGGGTACATACATCTCCATGATGTATCAAATTACTACCACTCAGAGGCCTGGAGAAATGCTGCTTTACTCAATCCCCACTCCTCTTCAGATGCTCTCTGCGTTCCATTGGGAATACATTTGCAGCCTTGGATACTAATAAAAGTGGAAGTAACACCATATGGTTTTTAGAACAGCATGAAGTGTCTGGTAAAGCTGAAAGAGAATTCAAGAAAATACAATGTCCTTCACGCTTATCTGTCATGAAAATACAAAGTTAAGGGTCAGGATAGTCATTTGACACCCATAATAAGGAAACTACCACAATAGAAGCACTTAACATGTTCAGGGATATGACAGGGCAGAAGCTTAGAAGTAGGAGGCTGAGCTGAGGCCCCTTGTCCCATTATTCCAAGTGGCATCACTGAAAACCAGAGGGGCAGGAGAAAATGGTGATAACGAAACAAAAACACATAACACTGTTTTCTGCTAAAAATAATAATAAAATAAAATAAAATCATGTAATGTAACATGGAGATTTTCACAGCTGGACACAGAATCATGTAATTTTATGTCATTCTTCATCTGCTGACACTGTACACCTATATCACCTACCTAGTACACTTTTAAAGTGGTTACAATTGATAAAAATTGGAAAAACGTGCACGCAACACCGCTTTCTGCTATTTCATTTTGGTTAAACACCGAAATCTGCGAAAAAATAAAACCATTTTCACTCCCACCTATATCAGTAGGGCATCTCACTCACTCACTCACTCACACCCCCCATTGTCTGAACAAGTTGATCAGACTATTTTTACTTCATACGCTTGGCATGAGCAGTAAATGGGATGAGTCCACAAATGAGCATAATACAATTCAAAACAGCAACAATAACATCTTAGGAAGAGAACACAGTATTGGGACAGTTTCAAGTTTTAAATGTATCATTAGGAGCACCAGACACAGGACAAACTGTGTACTTCTGCTTATTCACTAACTATGTAATATGTGAATCAATGGCATATACATCTCATTAGCTATCAGATGCCAAGTACCAACTGTTACATTATCAAACAGAAGCACAAGGGGTTTTCTTATCGGCTGTGCTTGCTAACATTGTCAGATTTGGGCTCTTGAGAACATTGCCTTTTCAAACTGATAGAGAGAGATGTGAAAACTAGAGTAAGATTTCCTTAAGAGGAAAAGTAGTAATAATCATAGAGGACTTCCTTGGAACAACGGATAGAAATGTATTAAAATTAGTGCACAGGCCCAAGATAAAAACTCAGGTGCTAATCTGGATAGAAATGCCAGACCACCTGATCTGAATAACCAGCCTAAGAAGAACCCTGCTGGATCAGGCCAAGGGCCCATCTAGCCCAGTTTCTTGTATCTCAAAGTGGCCCACCAGATATCTCTGGGAGCACTCAAGACAACAATGTATCTGTACCCTATTGCCATTCTCCTGCATCTGGCATTCAGAGATAGGCTACCTCTAAATAGAGAGTGGGTAGGTCTCAATCATTTGCTCCCCAGGCGCCTTCTTTCTAAACTGAAGAGCTCCCCAAAGCTGTAAACTTTCCTTGTAAGGGAGGTGCCTCAGTCCATTAATCATTTTGGTCACTCTCTTCTGCACCTTTTCCAGTTCCACGATATCATCTTTGAGATGTAGTGACCAGAACTACAATCAATACGCCAGACGTGGCCTTACCATCGATTTGTACAATGGCATAATAATATTGACCATTTTCATCTCAATCTCTTTTTAAATTATCCTGAGCATGGAATTGGCCTTCTTCATAGCCACTGCACGCTGGGTCCACACTTGCAAGATCGCTCTCCTGACCCGGCACAGACAGCTCAGAACCCATTAGCATATATCTGAATTTTTGATTTGTTGCCCCAATGTGCATTACTTTACACTTACATTGAAGCACACCCGTCATTTTGCTGCCCATTCTCCCAGTTTAGAGAGATCCTTCTGGAGCTCTTCACAATCCCTTCTGGACTTCACCACCCGGAAAATGTCATATTAAATGTCATATGTAGTTTGTGGGTTAAACCGCTGAACCATAAGCTGTCGATCGAAAGGTTGGCAGTTCGAATCCGCGACGGGGTGAGCTCTCGTTGCTTGGCCAGCTCCTGCCAACCTAGCAGTTCCAAAGCATGTTAATGCGAGTAGATACGTAAATAGGTACCGCTTGCGGGAAGGTAAACAGTGCTCTGTGTTCCAGCTGCATGCTACGCGCTGCAGAAAGGAGAGTCATGCCGGCCACATGACCACGGAGGTGTCTTCGGACAACGCTGGCTCTTCAGCTTTGAAATGGGGATGAACACTACACCCTAGAGTCGGACACGACTGGACTTAATTGTCAGGGGTTACCTTTAGATAATCTATATACTATGTATACAAAGACTGCCCATGATGAAGACCCAGTTAAGTCACATGATCCAAGGTACTAATTTTCCCCTTCTCCAGTCCTTCATCGTCACCACTTACTGCTAGTTACTGCTATAACCCTACTGATACACACACCACTTTATAGATTGCTTGCCAGAGATAGGAAACTACTTGGAAGAACTAATCTACATGTCCATCAGGGGCGTCACTGGAGCGTGGCGGGGGAGGGGCGCCCCCGGGTGACGCGCGCCACAAGGTGACATGTGCACCCCGCGCGCGCCACCTCCGTGACGCGCGACACCCTTCGGACGCTCCGAGGCCGGCCCGGCTCCTCTCCCCCGTGTCGCCCTCTGGACGCTCCAGGGCCTTCTGAAAGAAGGCCCAGGCAGCGCGTCCATCCGGGTATTTCCCGGATTTTCGCGCATGCGCAGACCCGTTTTGAGGGCTTTTTGCCGGGAAATACCCGGATGGACACGCTGCCTAAGCCTTCTTTCAGAAGGCCCTGGAGCGTCCGGAGGGCGACGCGGGGGAAAGGAGCCGGGTCGCCCCCCCCGCGCCGATATCGTAGCGTCACTAGGGTGACACGCGCCCCCTGCCCCAGGGTGATGCTACTGATGTCCATCCTGTCCTTGCTGCCCTTCCCCCTGACAATAGCCTTTCCACCTCTCTGCCCCAATCCCGTTTTTATTTCCCCATCTTTCAATTCACACAGGCTCCTTATAGTCTAAAGCAAAAATCTGATCCTCAATTAGTCCAGCTGGCCTGTTTGCAAGTCGCTGCTATTGCCATGGTAACTATGCAATCAACATGCAATTAGGAACACTTTTCAAAATATATTAAAGTGTTATCAAAGGCAGAGTCTGAAAGATGGGACAAGGCAACACTAGCACAGAAATCTTAGAATTAATAGGCTTTTGCAGCAGCTCCAGGGGTGGTGCAATGCAACGTTGACAATCAATGAGCTGATAGTAGAGATCCACAGGGAAGTCCATGCAAACAGCAGGTGGTTGCAGCTCTGCTGGACCTAAAAACCAAAGTCCATGTACTCATTTTATGGTTTACACACACACACACACACACACACACACACACACACACACACACACACTTTTTTAAGTCTAGGAAAATGTGTGTCCCTCTCCAAATCTCTCTCCAATCTTAGACAGAAACAACATTAAAATGAAATTCAAACACATAATCTATTAAGCTCAAAATAACGACAAGCACAAAAAAAATTCAGCAATGGTCTGCATTTAATTAATTAGTCCTATCACACCTGCCTGCTTTCCCTTCAGCATCACAAGCAAACCAAGATTTCAAGCCTTAAGAAATCATCAACTATAAAGCTGGTCTGGACAATTAGCGAACAATAGTTTTAGCAATACAATGGGTCCCTGGCCTGCAAGACAAAAGTTCCTAACCCAGTTTAAAAACTGCATAAACCTACCATGCTCCAAAATGCTGATTAACAAACATTCCACAGAAACCTTTGGTGGACTAACAGCGCAATCCTGCGCAACTATAGACCGGCAGAGTGAGCGCTCCACCGGCTTAGGGTGTTGCAAACCTTTGACACCCTGGGAGTAAGCGACTGCTCACTTCGCTGCCCTCCAGACCCTGCGTCGTTAGACGCAGGTAAATGCTGTGCCTGGCGGTGGGAGGGCGTGGGGAGGGAGGGCCGGGTGGTGGGGGAGGGGCGATTGGCCAGCGCAGGGGGGTGGGGATATCGGTGGCGCACAATCCCCATCCCCTTCCTGGGCTGGGCCGGCCTTACATGGCCTCAACGGATCTGTGCTAGCTCCAGAGCTGGTGCGCATCCGAGGAGACCCATTGGGTCCCCTTCCCCCAAGGTGAGCCCCAGCTGCGCAGGCACGGCCCACATCCCGCCTTGGATGCAATGGCCAGTCCTTTAGGCCGGCTGTCGCATCTTAGGCAGAATCGGGCTGTAATTCTTATCCCCCTCCAAGGCAGTCAAGCCTACCATCATCTCCCATCTTCCTCTTGCCTACATTAGCTTCCCACCACAAATCTTCACTAACCCAAGTTCTCTTTATTACACAGGCATCTCCATTATTTTCAGACTTTTTTCCCCATTCAGTATGGTACATATAATCAATAGGCATGGCTTCCCAGGAATCTTTATACCAAGTAGATAGCAGTAAAAGGGCAACTAAGTGAAAAGAGAAAGAAGTTGCCTGTTTGCTAAGAGGTTTTGCTCAAGGTGCTTCAATCTATATGGTGCTCTTTTCCTAGGACAGCTGCACAGCAACGCTGCAACTAGCCCAGGAAAACCTCACTATACTTTGGGGTATAGTTTCCAGCAGGAAACACAGGCAAGCCCCAGGAAATATTATTGAGCAGAAGGGAAAAATTGTGGCTGCATGCACAGAAGGTTACAGCTTCAAATTTTTAGAACATTTTCACTCATGCTACCAAAAAGCACCTTTGAGTTTCTCTTGCACTGTTTATGTATGGATCAGTGACTTACAACATATTTAATACATAGGAATCCAGTTTTTCATTCATCAAGAGGCACATGGGAAGCACGTTTTAATACTGCATTTTTGGCACCACCTGGGAACATATGTACGGTGTCCGAAGCAATTTATTCCTATAAATAAAATAGCAGCATACTGTTGTATATAATTCAGGACTAAGCAACAGCAGCTCAAGGTAGGGAAACTAGGGGGAAGATGGAGCTTCCTCTCTAGCTAGAAGATACCTGAGAACTTTCACATATAAGAAGCATTCATCCGCGAATGAAAAATGTACATGAGCTGATAGGGTGGCGATGTCCAAGATAATTTAAAGTGATTTTCAAGGCATGTGTGAAAATGCCCTAACACACAACATTATGGAATGGTTACTTCAGCGAAAAAAAAAAAGTAATACAAACTAAGGTGAAAGTAGCTGCTATAAGAATGTACACACACACACACACACACACACACACACACACACACACACACAATACCTAATTTTAACATTTGTGCAAAAAAAAAAAAAAGTAATTTAGTTTGACAACAAAAAAGAACTCATGACCTTGTTTGATTAAGGGAGAGGTAGAGTCAATTCTGTAGAGCAGACCTGGGCATTGTACGGCCCAAGGGCCACATCTGGCCCTTTGGCTGTCCCTGACCGGCCCGCGTGAGGTTTAAAGGAAGGTACGAAGCAGCTAATTAAGGTAAAATAATGCCCCCCCCCGTGTGCCCCCCGGCCTTTAACAGAAAGGAAGACATGGAGCAGCTAATGAAGGTAGGAGAATGGGCGTGCGGGCGCTGCGGAGGGGGCTGTGGAGTTCAGCCTACTGGTCCAGCCCTCCACAACATTCCCAGTTTCTCATGTGGCCCCTTAGGAAAACTGCCCACCCCTGCTATAGAGCAACACATACTGCTACCATATATCCACATGGTCCAGTCTCCCTGAATACAGGCTGTATAACATGACCCCATATCCTACTATTTTAAAATTGTTCCATCATGATGTCCAGCTCTGCCCCATTTGCTTCTACAAAGCTCTCTACCATCCTTTCTATAGCCTCTGGCTGATCCTTTCTATAGCCTCTGACAAAAATGTGCATGAGTTAAAAAGGTCAGGGAAGAACAATTTAAATAATCAAAAGAGGACCAATTATGGATATAAATCAAATTTCTAACCTCTCAGTATGCATATCTGGGAGAGACAACAAACCCAGGGTGTCCCATCCCCAGCTGTTCCCCCCCCCCATTGCAGAAATGGCCAGCAACAGAAGCCGTGGAGGGGCATTCTGTGCGCTATGCTTTGCCATTCTATGCACTACGCTCAGCACAGCGCCTGTTGCTGTAGCAACCAAGATAGTACAACTAGGTTATCCTGACCAGGAAGGAGCTGATGGAGCCTGTAGCAGGGACTTTAAAAGTCCCGGCCAATGATGAGAAGTTATTCATGCGTGCAGGAGGTTGAGAGTTGTTTTGCTGCCTCTTGGAATGAAAGGAGGTGAGCTCTTCAAGCTTGTTCCTAGAAGGGATGCATTTGGGTGACTGTTAAACCACCTTCCCTCCTCCAGCTGCAAAACATTCCAAGACCACTGCAGAAAGAGGCTCCAAGTACCATCCCACTATTGCTCTCATCTGAAACCAGCTGCAACCCCGTTTAAGACGCACCTACTGGATGTTCCTAGGATGGCTGCTGCAAACCTCAGAACATCCAGACATGAAAGTAGTATTACAATACACGTAATAACATGAAGCAAGAATACCTGTCTTATTATGAAAAAAAAAAAAACCTATTATACCCAGTCACTATCAGCCCTTGTTTTCAGAAAGTTCTCAGTACAGTTGGCCCTTGCTATCCACGAGGAACCACCACCACCCCGCAGAAAGCGAGGATCCGGGGATACCAGGGTCCGTGTTAAAAACTGTAAAAAAAAGAAAGGGGAAAAAGCGGGTTTTTAAAAACCTTTTAGAGTGAAAACGCTATGTATTTTTGCTTAAACACGCTGTTGCAATGCATTCTGGGGCAACCTTGGGAGAGGGGAGGGGGGAGTTGCATGACCTGGAAGAGGCTTCCGGAGCGCGATTTCAGCGTGTTTAAGCAATAATACACAGTGTTTTGACTCTAAAAGGTAAAAAAAAAAAAAAAAGGTTTCCCCCCCCCTTCTTTTACAGTTTTTAACATGGACCCTCGCGGGTCCGGGATCCGCAGTGAGATTTGTCTCACCGCGGATCCCGAACCAGCGGTTAGAAAGGGTCCACTGTACTTTAGTCATCAGGTGTACTAAACGGTTGTGAGGACAAAGCAAATTCTACAGAAACAATACTGACTCATTTTGATAGGACTTCTAGGATAAGAAACAACAGTGCATGTCCAAGGATATTAATAAAGATGAGGCTAATCCTACAATCTAAAGAGTCTACATTTCTTCCAAGAGTAAGTTTATGCACTCCAGGAATGAGGGTAGCTAAGTGTCAGGTTGTCTAAGGCTAGGAATCACACTTGGGTCTTGAGCAGTTAGACTTTTCCAGAGCGATGTTTCAGTCCCATCTAGCTCAACAGAAGGCCTAGCTGCAATTATCTTAGCAGTGGGACCAGGAGAGTAGCTGAAACACAAAAGAATTAGCTGGCTGGATCATAAGAAATGGGCCTTTTATATGAATTTTGAGCACTTAGGCCTTTTCAAGCAGATAGCCCAATGCTATGAATTGAAGGTTACATGATTTCTTTATTAGTGCTAGAATTACCATTCTTTTGTGCCTCAGAAATATAGGACATTGAATTCTTACTCAACTACACACAAGAGCTGAATAGAAAACAAAAAAAGACTATGCAATTCTCATCCCCACCCGAGGTATAGTAAGACCACAATGGAAGTCCATTTGGGTATTCATATTTGGAAAAAATAAGATTGCATGCACATTTCTCTTCAAGTTAATGGATACAGTCTTGTGTGAAACTCTACCAATACTCTCCTCTGCAAGTTTTCTTATTCTATCTACAGTACTTTGGAGATTTTATCCCACTTTCAGCCTCCAAAGAAGGCCATCAAGGTGACTCACCTCAAAATCTACAAATGCAAAGGCAACATAAAATCATAAACCCTCTCTTCCTTCCTTTCATCCTCCTCCTCGGCACCCAGCGCCCCATGGCCACTATGAGGGCAGAGTGGCCCAGGCTAAGCTTTCTGAAGAGGCAGTGGCAGTTGGAGCTGGCAATGTTGGTATTTCCCTTGCTCATCTGCTTAAATCTAACTATGTTCAACTGAACTTATTCCCAGGGAAATGCGCACTGAATTGAAACCTAACAACTTACCGGTAATTGCATCTATTTTCCCTCAGAAATAGATTCCTCTGTTAGGCTCACTCCCAAGTAGGCATGCATAGGATCATGGCCATAGTGATGCAAAATGATTAAAGCATAATTTTAGTCTTCTACACTATCTCAGAAACTATGAGATAAGAGTACAGCAAGATTGGCCACGCGATGATGATATTCAGGGTGGAAAAAGCAACCATTTTCTCCCTTTCCTTTGGCAGACAGATTGAAAGATATTGTATCAATGTACCCAGCTTTACAATGTCCAAGATTAACAAGAAAAATCACTTGCGGTGGAGGAGGAGATGTGCTGCAAGATGTCAAGTTACAGTTCAGTTATATTCTGCTCTGAACGTTCACACTGGAATGGTACAAGAAGTCAAAACAAAAGAATATTAGAATACTGTAGAAACGGGCGCAGCTGGGATCACAATACATACAGTGGACACTGGTGGGACTGTTGGCCATTTGAGAAGCTCTGATTTCAGAACTTCAGGGCCTCTCTTACATTAAACAGCAACAAACCTGGGTTTGCAATGGAATACCAGTCACAGGCCAGGGATAAACGTTGTCACATTTATACATTTAACAAAATCTTTAGGTGTAGACCAAAGAAACATGCATAGCCATGTTGGTATGCTAGAGCAGTAGTTCTCAAACTGGTGAGTCACGACCCACCAGGAAAACCGGATGCTTTCCCTGCCCCCTTAAGGGGCGGGGGAAGCATGCCGCCGGCGATCCTGGGGATTGCCGCCACCGGTGAGAAAAAAGCACCCCAAAACGGCAGTTTTTTTAACTCACAAAGGCGGGGGGTTGCGGGGAAGTCTGCACGACCGTCTGCAGGTCTCCCCGATATTTAGATCACTGAAAAATGGCGATTTTAGACCACTTCTGGTTTTCGCTTCTAAAAGAAACCAGTATTTTAGACACAAGACAAAGACACAAGCACCAGCCCCTGTTAAAAGGTAAAAGGCATTAAAGTTTTTAGAATATCTTCACGAACTAGCTTTTGGAGGACTCAAGCCTTCTACTACACCATAGGAGTTCTGCCATCTTTCTTCCAGTTCATAACAAGTATGTTACAAATACATAACAAATGGTAAACGAATTGTTTACCAGACAATCAAAAGAAAGAAGGCGATTGGCAAATTCCATTGTCTTTGAGACACTAGCTCAGCTATTCTGAGTCACTGACAGCTGGAAACAATTTCAGTGGCTTTGGAAAAGCACTAAACTGAAAGCAATAATACCCCATCCAAGTTCAGTCAACAAAAGCTAGCAAATCTGAAAAGGATCACCAGGATGCAAAATAGTTTCTCTCTCACACACCCACCTCCCACTAAAGAATGCCATCAAAAGAAGGGCCAGCTTCAGCAAGTTGCGGATGCTTTACTACATTGTGCTACAAACTCCCAAGCAGAAAAGCATTTCATGTTCAACTTAATCACTGATGAAATGGTATGACCCTCAGTGCTGTGAATTAGGCTTTTTATCTGTGGATCTAAAGAGGGACTATGGATAAGCAGTACATGGCACACACCCTTTTCCCAGAACGTTTGTCCTCATCGTTCCCTACCTTCACAAAATGTGACTATTATCAAAATGATTAGGCTTCAGCGGTTCAGAACAACAGCCACCTACCGATTCTACATGCTGAAATGCAGAATGGAAGGCTACACTGGCACGAGTTCAAGTCAGTTTGTGTAATATTTCTGCTCGTATCCGAGTTCTGAAAATGTGAACACTGCAGGAACCAAGTGCTGGTCAGGGTTCAGAGGCGTCGCTGGGGGGGGGGGGGAGATACACGGCAGGGGGTGCACAAGCTGTAGTGGCAAAAACGGCCTTTTTTGACGCAGCACCTGTCTGCCCACGCCCCTACTGTGCTTTTTTTGGCCGAGGGGGCGTTTTTTTTATTTTTCCAGCATGGGGGGCAGGGCTTGTGATGTCATGTGCGGGAGTGGAACTTGTGATGTCACAGAGGGGTGTCAACGGGTTTACACACCCCACCCCACCCGCAGAGGCTAGCTACGCCTCTGTCAGGGTTTGGTAAGTATTCTGTCATGGCATCTATAGAAAGTGTGGAGCATAGCAGAATACACAAAATGATTTTGTTGCGTCCTTGAAGGCTTTATTCAAAATGGTTTCACACTGTGGTAGGGAATGGAAGGGTACTTGATGTTACACTGCCTTCTTAATAAAAAATTTCAGTGACTGTCGTTTCATGTCAGCTGCATTAATTTGCATGGGCATTGTTGCCCATTCAACCATTATAAGGCTTCAGTTCACACTGAAAAATTAAGTACATGACTTTTAAAACTTTGAGTTTGTATCCATAGTAAGAAATTACCCTAATGGACCAGCACTATACATAAATCTTCAGGAACCTCGGCAAAGTCTGTCTGTCTGTCTGTCTAACAAGAATGGTAAAGCTTATCACATCCCAGTTGGTACTTCACCGTTGGGTTCTGCTTTTATGTGATACGAGAGCTTCGAGATAGGTAACCTTGAATTGATACTTCACACATCCAACTTTATCATATGACAACTAGAAAACGCAGCCATACAAAATGGACCTATGTTTTGTTTTTGCTAGCCATATAAACAAGGAGATGCTGAATTCTACTTCTTTCCAACATAATCCACCCATTCATCCAACCACTCTCCATCCAGTTATACACTTAGGAGGACATAATCTGACATACAATACATTTAACAGCAACATATAGGAGGAATCCCAAAGCAATTCCCTGATATGGATGTAAAACTTACAGAAATGTTTAAGTCACTGGAAAAACAACAACACAGTATATACTTTCAGTTTATTAAAACAGTAATTCAAATATATGTAGAGTTTCATTCTATTAGTTCTTCCTGTCAAATTTATTTTGCAACTGCTGTGTCTCAAATACCACAATTACAGCCCAATCCTAACCAACTTTCCAGCGCCGCTGCAGCCATGCCAATGGGGCGTGTGCTGCATTCTGTGGTGGAGAGGCAGTCATGGAGGCCTCCTCAAGGCCAGGGAACGTTTATTCCCTTACCTTGGGGCTGCACTGTGGCTGCATCAGCGCTGGAACATTGGTTAGGATTGGGCTGTTAGTACAGGTATTAGTACTATACTGTTGGAGTGATCCACTTTTATGTCACAAATTTTAATTCACAAAAATTTACTTTGCTATTTACAAATAAGCTATATTCTGCTATTTAGGGAAAGTATGAGGACTGAGACAGAAAGCGATAAATGCAATCAAGTCCCTTATAAGCATACAGATGAGATGGAGATCTTCTAAATAGGATAAAACCTTACAGGGAAAAAATGTAATAGCCAAAGACACAAAATACACTAGAAATACAGCACTGGATAATTAACTCTTTTTATAAACTGTGACTGTAGAACAGTTACAGTGAAATTAGAGGAATCTGAAGATAGTTAATATGCTAATGAAGCCTTTAATATCTACAAATCCATGCTAGTGGATTCGTACAAAGACTACAAAAGTTAGAAACAGTCTAATTGCTCAAGCTACATAATGAAACAATTTTGATATGCAGGAATAATGGTATTTACTTTAGAACAATTCAAGTAAAATTTAGTGACCCTAGGTAGGCAGTGTATAACTTGCTTGTATGAGTTTTAAAAGATCACTGCAAATTTGACAGAACATGCTATTCTAAGTACTTGTAACATAGGCATGCTACGCTGTGATGATCACTAAAGGCTGATCTACACGACAGCGTCGCGGAGCGTTTTTGTAATCCGGCGGAGCCGCCGGACCTCCGCCCCACTGCCGCGTACTCCAAGTCGAGTACTCTATTTTTTAGGGGGCGTACGGCAGAGCTTGGAGGTGGCTCGCGGAGCTGCTGCAGCCTACCAATCACAGGAGAGGGGGGGGAAGAGTTTAACCAATCACAACTGCGCTTTCTTAGGAAGGCGGGACAACATGAGGGGTAACAGGCTTGAAGACACTCCCCCCGCTTCCAGCGCGGAGGCGCCAGGCAGAGGCGACGGCGGAGCCGCGACGCTGTCGTGTAGATCAGCCTTTAAGGTACAGAAGTATTGTTTAGATAAAATGTTGGTTAATATGCTTAATCAACCCATCTATCTCTACAAGATATTAAACCTAATCTTTCAAGCCTTCAAACAACTGTTACATCTGCTTTTTTTCCATTCCAACTGTCACCCATACTTTCTATTTATAAACTAACAGCCCAATCCTACCAACCCCGTGTGATGATGGAGCAGTGCCAGCGAGGCCTCCGCTGCATCACGTGGGGGAGTTTTGGCTGCTGGAGGTCTCCTCGGGGTAAGGTGACATTTGTCCCCTTGTCCCCAGGAGCCACTATGGGTCAATTCAGACCTGTGCCATCGCTGGCGCAAGTCTGCGCTGACCCGTGCAGGTGGATCAGGCATGGAAAGGGGGCTTGTATTCAGCGGGCGCTGCTGGACAGGCTACCTGAGGGCTGCTCTGTCTGCACTCCCCTGAGAATGGGCAAGCCCAGGGAAGGAACCAGGAGACAGGTGGAGGAGGAAAAAGGGTGCAGCAACCCTCTTCCCACTGCTGACTCCGAGGCCTGGTTGGGGGATTCTGAGTGTTTGGCCTCGGGCCAAACCCCACCTTCGTTTCTACCCCTTCCCCTGGGGCCAAGAAAGACTGAGACCACAAGTGGGTTGCACCCCTCTCCCAACAACCTTGCTGGGGGGGGGGTGGAGGATGGAAAAACACAAGCAACCAAAAAAAGGTCTTTTGGTAACTGCAATTTCTGCAATTAAAAGGGTTAGTATTAGTGCACCAGTATATTTTCTCGACAAATCCATAAGGAATTAAGCATTTCCCCCTTTCCCCTCTTATTTTGCCTTATTTTATGCCGTCATGTTATCAATCGGTTTCATGCAGTTATTTAAAATGATTCATCTTTTGTAGATATTAAAGAAGGAACCATACCTTTTAATGTCCCAGATTTTATAGCTAAAAAAATTTAAAGTGGTACATTAATTAAGTAAAGCTTTTATTTAATGAATTAGTAAGATAATATTAGCTGATGGGGCAGCAAGTTAAAAGCACATTTTTTCTAAGATCTTTTACTTATTGTGTGCTACTATAATAAGGAATTTTTAAAAAGTTAAAGTGGGCAGGCAAAAATTTACGGAGGCGGAGAACACAGTGCAAAGGGAAGAAGCACCCTTTCCTGCAGCTTTCTTCTCTCTCAAGTCCCCTCTTTTTTTCCCCCTTGCCTGGCACCCCCGTGAAGCAAACAAACAAGAGGAATCTAGGTGACACCCGCATGTCAAGAGTGCTACAAAAAGCTAGCAAGCGGAAGAATTCAGAGGGGCAATGTAGGCCGAACGAGGTCTTGACCAATACAATTCCTTGCAGATCCAGCAGGAGCATGCTGTATGCTGCCCTCTGTTGCCAGGGATAATCCTCCATGGCACAAGAAAAGCAAGCACACATGTACAACATGTTCTTCAGAAGATTTTGAGGGTGGGTCATTCAGAACCCTGCTATTTTTCAGCAAACATAGGGGGGGGGGGTCTCTATTATTAGTAGAGACAAACCACTCAGTCGGCAACCATTCCAGAGTAATAGAAATAGAAGATGGTTTGAAGAAAAGGCATCAGGATGTAGTTTTTGCTTATACTGTAAAAAGTCTATTTTCTGTTTAATATCACAAGATACTCCATTATCTCAATATGGGAAACATACAAATTTAAATTGAAACCACTAATTGATCAATCAGTTAAGACGCAGATGATTTTCAAGTTTTTTTAATTGATTAATGAGCTGACAGCCCTCACATATATTTTGACAATGCTGATTTCCCCCTATTGTTAATTAAGATTGGTATAGGATAGATTTTAGGAATATCATCTATTCGATTTTATTCTGAGAATTTTTCCCCAAATCCACCTGAAGGATAATCATACGCAAAGTTATGAATAATCATACTACAAACACACATCCAATATACAGTGGGCCCTCGCTATCTGCGGGGGATCCATTCTGGACCACCCCCTGTGAATAGCTAGGATCTGCGGAGGCTAAAGTTCAGCATCCAACGTTTCCGGTTTGACCAGAAGTCACTTTAAATCACGTTAGAGTGGCTTACAGACGCCCGCAGAGGTCTCTGCAGGCCTTTCCAGGGTTATGAAGGAAAAGGCCATCATAGGTTACAAGCCATGATGGGTATATGTAACCTCCTGGTTTTAGTAATAGGTTATCAATGCCAGATGAAAGAGAGTGGCCACAGGATACAGGTATCTTGTTGTCTTGTGTGCTCCCTGAGGCATCTGGTGGGGTCACTGTGAGATACAGGAAACTGGACTAGATGGGCCTTTGGTCTGATCCAGCAGGGCTCTTCTTACGTTCTTCAGTTGTAACTGAAAAATGAGTATCTGAAGCCTGGGAGGAATATCAGTCAGTTCCTTTTGAGCAATAGTGTGTTCCAGCAGCATGCTACGCGCTGAGGCAAGGAGAGTCATGCCGGCCACATAACCACGGAGGCGTCTTCGGACAACGCTGGCTCTTCGGCTTTGAAATGGAGATGAGCACCACACCCTAGAGTCGGACACGACTGGACTTAATTGTCTGGGGATACCTTTACCTTTATCCAAAGGTTTGCCAGGACAGGCTTGGCATATGGCCCTTATTGAGCTGGTATCAGTGCTCTGTTGGTGTGGCATTGTCAGGATAGGCATAGGATATGATGACCATGTGCTGTCAACATGGCTTCTGAATAGGTTTGGGTCTTTAGTTATTTAAACTGAGTCGACGTGCAGTCGGAGTGGTGCAGTTGCCAGGTGCAGGGGAGTGGCAACAGGATACAGGTATCTTGTTCTCTTGTGTGCTCCCCAAGGCATCTGGTGAGCCACTGTGAGATACAGGAAGCTGGACTAGATGGGCCTTTGGCCTGATCCAGCAGGGCTCTTCTCATGGTCATCACTGGCCTGTGCCATGCTCTTGGTCTGATCCAGCAGGGCTCTTCTTATTTTCTTATGCAACTTTCATTCATTTTCAGGGAAAAGCCATTTTGACTGCCCTAAACAGAACTATACTTGCCTTTTCAGATTCTCCCCTCTGTGTGGCTGAAGAATGGCTTGCCAACCCAGACTGCATCAAAAATGTTACAGTGCTTTGATGGATGACTTAAAAATGTATGAGCTGAGAGATTAGATTTTGCCCACTACAATCTGAACTACACTTTGAGGTGACTGGTATGGCAGGTCTAAATTAATCAACCAAAAACCATGTAAGTATGTTTCAATGGAGACAATGCTTGAGGACTTACCTTTCCAACAGCACCTTTGTTCAACAGCCAGCACAGAGCTCATAAGCTGATCATTCTTGCTCACAACATGCACTCTCTCCGGCTGAGAAAGAAAGAGGCAGAAACACAGAGAGACTTGGATTACAAAATTATAGGAAAGGAGATTCAAAGCCTAAATGGGTCTTTTATTCTACACAAAAGATTAACAGTTGGCATTGTTGGGCCAGCTCCATCTCTACAGCACCAGGGAGTGCAGTGCTCCTAAAAGCCACACCAGAGTGACATCCAATACAAAGCATGGCTCCACGTTTTTTTTTCCATAAGTGCACTGTAGGTGCTTTATGTAATTGGTCCATAGAATAAATGGTCCAAAGACTCACCAGAGCACTGTGAAACAAACAGAACAGCCAGCAGGAGGTGGACGAGATCCAATATCAGCACAGATGGGGCAAATGTTTCTATTCTCAACCTTGCTGAATAAATCTATCCTCTACTTCATGGGCTATCCTGCTTGCTGTAAATTGTGGAAGGTGGAACTACACAAGGGCAAGATACTGTATATAGCTCCTACAGATTTGCATTTCCTACCCTGGAAATCCTTACAAACACATTGCCTAATATTAGGTATATTTCTTCCAAAATTCCTCAGCAACTCAGTTCTCATATTTCTGGTGCACTGATTTATATAACACAGAGCACTTTAAAAAAAGATAAATGGACTCCTACTCAAAGCTGCTTACAATAAATTTATTATATAGTAACTCATTTCTGAAGATTTTACAACTTCTTGGAAACAAGCTAACAAACTGACCAGAGATAATTGCTTATGGAAATTATGCTTCTTGCTCCATAAAAGTACATTTAGAGATCTGAAGGAGGCTGAAAAGACGAGACCAGTGGAGGTTGAGAGACTGGTTTGCAAGATGGGGACAGTGATCAAGAAACTGGGTTAAAGACTGGTGCCTCTCAAGTGTTATTCTGAAACAATCACATACTTCTTTGGGTGATGCCTCAAAAAGAAAAGGGAATTTCTTACAAGACATTAACATTTTTTCAAGAGGTGAAGGCTAATTAGAGAGAGCTCATGTAGCAGATGAAGATTGAATAATTTCTCCAAACATTAAAGAGGAACAACAACACAGGAACACACTTTCTAATTCAGATGCAAGAGAAAACCACAGTTGGCAAAAACTGTTGTTCATAAACCATCTTTTAACAGTGGCTTGGATCTCCTAGCTTGTCTGTCCCTCGCAAACCATGGTTTGCAAACTGTGATGAGTTTGGATAGTCAAATGAATGTCCCAGAGCATGCAAGGTGAGGAGGAAAGGAGGAGATGACATGCGTACGTATAAGGCTTCTCCGTCACCTGTTCATAACCCAACAAATCAAGGTTCATTGGATTATCTGAAACAGTCCACCACATCAATGTGCAAAGAAAAAAATATGTGTACGTTTACACAGAAGTTATGAGAAAATCAATCAACATCCAAAATTAAAGGGGAATTGGAAACACCAACAATATTTCTGAATGTTAAGAGGCCAGACCAAAGACTAAATCATTGCATGGAAATGAGACATTTTACCATTTTACCATGAGAAAAATTACCAAGGCTCCCAACATGCATGGAATTTCATATGCAATCTGATCGGTGGCACAGAGTCCTGAGCAGTACATATCTTTAAAAAAAATATTATGGTAAATACCAAAACAGAACACATTTAACAACCATCCCTTGTGATACTATTTATTGTTTTAAGATTGTTTACTGTTTATGGACTTTGGTTAATTACGTATGTAAATTACTTTTTAAATGTGATTTTATGTTTCTGTATTTGTGCATTTGTTTTCCTAAGCCGCCTTCGGTCCCTTAGAAGAGAAAGGAGGGGTAAAAATACTATGATACATACTTCCCTCACAACAATGAAAACAAAAGATATAGATTAATGTTGTCCTGGTAATTGTTATTCCAATAGTTCACAAATAAAATTCATTTCTGTAGAAATCTGTCATCCATATACAGTACTCGATTTTTTTTTTAGTAATAAAAGCAACATTTTAGATTATACAGGTAGATCCTCTCTCTCTCTCTCTCTCTCTCTCTCTCTCTCTCTCTCTCTCTCTCTCTCACAGGACCATGTTCTTAAGATGAGTACGGATCAAGTTTAAGATGACAATAGAGCTTATGGTTCTCTTCTGATCACCAGCTATTTCCTGCCTCACCCCAATATCACAAGCTGTCTGACAGTGCAATCCGACTTAACTTTTGTGCTGGTTTAACCAGTGGCACAGCGTGAACGAGAGGCCCCAGAACAGAAAAGGGATTCAAATCCCCTTTGAATTCCTCTTTTGGAGGGGATTTGAATCCCTTTTCCGTTCTGGGGCCTCCCGTTCTCGCTGCGCCGCTGGTTAAACCGGCACAAAAGTTAAGTCGGATTGTGCTGTGAGTCACAGTGGAATATCAGAAACAGCTACCAAATGGCAGGGGAGGTGGAGGAGGAAAGTGGACAGCTGTGCAAAGGCATTTACTAGCTTAAACACCCATTCATGTTCAAAGCTGGGCAGCTTCTGTGCCCTTTTCACCTAACCAGACTCCTGCTGCCTATCACTTATCTTTCTTCCTGCCACACAATCGCCCTTTACAAAAAAAATATATATATTAGAACATTTATTCAAAACAAACATACTTGCATAATTTATTCAAAGGGGAAAATTTGAGCGTGCAGTATTTATATAACTTGTACCCTGCTTTTTGACCCAGAAAGCGACTAAGACATAAGAGCCACCAATGGTAAAACAGCCACACACACACAATGCATTACCGTAGCCCAAGTTAAAGGTTCACCAAATACTAGGCACACCTGACACACTAGTCAAAACTAGAAAAAGGTGCTCTGTGCCATGGAAGCCTCTTGGGCCACCAGACACAAGGCAGGATTTATCAGCATTGACAAGCTGCAGACCTGATCATTCAGATCCCTGTCTTGGTGTGGGTTGAACTACCCTGCCTGGGGGGGGGGGGGCTAGATCACACTTCCTGGAGAAACAAAAACCCCACCAATATAATTCTGTCAGGACTGAACCCCAGTTTATTGGCTCTCACTCAGACAAGTACTTATTCCAAACATCTCAGCACTTCCACGGGTCTCACCTGACTCAGATGAAAAGGAGAAACACAGTGGGTGTAATCAGCATAATGCCGACAACTCATTCTACATCACTAGATGACCTCGCTCAGAAGTCTCATGTAGATGTTAAAGAGCATAGGAAACAAAATGAAACCATGGAAGACCCCATACAGCAACTACAGCCAGAGGGCTGAGAAGTAGTCTCCCAGCACCAGCTTTTGGAATTGGCCTTCTAGGTAGGAACAGAACCAAGGAAGAACAATCCCCCAAAACTCAACTCAGAAACCCTGTTCAGAACGATACCTAATTGAGGATATTGAAAGGCATTGAGAGGTCTAGGATAATCAACAGAGACACAGTCCCCTGCCCCCCTCCCCACACTGCATGTGCTGCATCATGCAGTGCGGGGGCAGTCATGGAAGCCTCCTCAAGGTAAGGGAATGTGTGTTCACTTACTTAGGGGCTGCATTACAGCTGCATCAGCACTGAAAAATTGGATAGGATTGGGCCCACATACTGGTAAATGCCTGACGGCCAATCAACATATCTTATTGTCGTTTCCAGCATGTCAAAATTAGTAAAGATTAGGTATTTCCATTTCATGGCCAATTTCATGTTGTCCAGTGTTATTTTGAGGTCCAAGTTGTAGGTCTTACCACTCAGAACAGCTCTGCTGGACAACACTCCGTGGATACAAAGCTGGCGGAAAAGAGAGAGTGCCAGTGCTGCCATGTAGCCTTGGTATGAGCTCTCTAACTTGTACTTGCAGAATCACACCATGGTGCCATTCCCCTCCCAGCCAAAGCAGACCACCACCAGTAGGTCTAGAAGTTTAGACGGAGGAGAAGAGGCATTTTATGAACATACAGTACTATTCTGAGATGGTTGCTGTCATTTGTGACTCAGCCTCCTATTTCTTGACCACATCCCTCCCTCTTCCTGGCAGGTGCCATCAGTGATTTGAGGAAAAAAGTGTTGGTTGGCAGTATGCAGAAACATGAATTTAGTCAGATAATTGATGGTGCAAGCTAGAGTGAGCAGTTTCCAAAAAATCAAAAATCAAAATCAGCTTGAAGGGGGAAAACAATCCTCATTCATCCAGTCAACCATGAAACTCTGTGAAGTAACATGGGCTTAGGAAGAGACAGGGGGTTGCTGGAACGTTGCCTAGAGAAACTGTGGTATAGGCTTCAATTGAAACAATCAATTAAGATTAAAACTGCCTTTAGTGAAACCCTTGAGAAATTACAGAGAATCAAATCCTCAAAGCACATGTGCTCTGCCTTTCCCCTTTGGAGTACATCTAGCTTACATAGGCTTACCATAGTCCTGGATCCGCTGGGACAATCTCGGTTCGGGAGCCCAAATCCTGGGCTCCCGGTGGTCTCCTGTTTGTCTCGACCGTCCAGGACTGCCCCCCTGCAGCACCGCTGCATCTTCCTCTTCTTCAGCCTGCGCAAGGCTGGAAGGTCTCAGAAAGCGTCCGAGTTCACTCGGACGCTTTCTGAGTGCTTCTAGCCTCGTGCGAGTGCATGCAAGGCTGGAAGGTCTCGGAAAACATATGAGTAATATTTTTGCACTACAGTGTAGACACATCTGTAGTATTTTCCCCTCCTTGGTTCCTTATTAATCATTTCATTCTCAACTGAAAAACCAATCACAAATGTAATTTGCAATGTAGCACAGGACTCCCAAGCATGTACACCACTAGCCTAAGTAGTAAATAAATCTGCTACTTGCAAGTCAGAAAGCCAAGGATAGAATTCCATGGACAGGAAGCAACATCATCACAAAAAAGATTAAAGAGATCATTTTACAGGGGGTGTTCATCAAAAGAATGATAATGAACACCTTCCAACATAGTCTACTACACAGTCATCATTCCAGGAGTTGGGAGAGGGGAAAGTAGACAGCAAAAACACAAGGCCTCCTGCCCCAAATAAAAAAATGTCAGGACCACTGACTACTTCCTCTTCCATTGCCATCCCAATATTTCTTCTCTTCTCCTGTTCCTCCCGTATATTCCAATGAAGTTCTCTCCAACTCCCACTTGCCTCTTCTCTCCCCTCTCCCATTCTTAAAGCTTACTTTTGGAAGTTGGGTTGTCAGTATTTGACAGACAAATCTTCTCATCTTCCTCAAGATTCCTTATTAGTCCAGGAAAGGACCTGTGAAGAATCCTACTGGGACACACATTTGTCCTTTAAATGAGTAGATACTCCTCATAATTCAAGTTTGCTTTAAACACACACACACACACACACACACACACAGAATCCTGTGGCACCTTAAAAACTAACAAAATTATTTTGAGGGCCAGAACCCAGTTCATGAAATTGCCTTAATGGGTAGGTAGGTACACACTCTGAGTACAAAGAAAAGAAATTTGTTTTTAACAACACAAGGCCAAAAACTCAAGCAATATTAAGAGATAGCTTATCGCACCACTATGCAGAGCACAGATGACTGCAAACTCCAGTCAGTGTGGGTGTGACTCACTCCTGACTAATAGCCACTCAGGATGAATAAACACAGCAAGATCAGCACTGGAAATAAGTACCCAGGGACAATTACTGTATTTTCTGTAGTGAGCTAGAAATCCTCAAGATTTGTCAAGATGAAATTCCAGGGTTAAGCTGAAGAAACGTATAAAGAGCACAAAAAGTAACCGAATCAAACCTCCATTCAATAAGTACTTAAATCAAGGGCAATACTTTCTGTCTAATGGGGGGGGGGGAGGCACAGTCAGATTCTAATATATATAGCAGAAATGGCTTCCAATCTTGAACAGGTTTCTCAGACTTTTGATTTTTTGCTTCTCAAACAAGTAAATTTATGCATTAGCATTATGTTCCAGATTTTATGCATCCAAGGTCTATTGTTATCAGCAGAGTCTGTTTCTATGCTTCAGCCAGAAAAATTCTGGCAGCAGTCATCATATTAGAGACCAATACTGGCCATGTAATCAGTGTTAAGTGTTTGGTTCTGGTCTTGCTTAAAGAGTAATTTCCAGTTAAAATATAAGCTTTTAGCAAGACACTAAAAAATTCCGGTTCAAGCTTGAACAGAAAGTGATGCCAAGGCATAACACTTCTTTATTCTGGTTCAAAACAGAACACATAGTTTTGTCAGGCTGTTTCCTGCATTTGTCACTATTTCTGCAGCAATACCCCATCACTGACGTTGAGTGACACCACTTGTAATGAACAGAAAGTCAATCAAGATGGCTGGGAATTTAATTTAATTCCTTGCAGGCTAGCTGTTCCTATCTCACTTGATTAGCTGAAGTTTGTTTATTATTCAGTATAAACATTCATATTCTTCCATTCTTCAAACAGCTTAACAACAAATGAGAACAGAGACAACCAGCAGCAAATGGAAAACAATCGTCCTAGAGCCAGATCAATAAAATACAAACAAACAAACAAACAATCTCAGTGTAATAGCAGCAGAGTAGAACTAAAATCAACATTCAGCAGACATCAGTCTTCTCTGAACCACCAAGTTTTTATCCGGGCATCAGAAAGCAGTTAGAGTAGAGACTAGGCAAGACTGGTACCACAAGTAAGCAGGCTATGCTCCTTGCAGCCACTTGCTGTACTTCAGTCAGCGGGGAACTTGGAGCAGCACCTCCAATCCTGAATTTTCAGCTCTCACTGGAAAACTTAAGGGGGTGGTGGTCCTAAAGACGTCCAGGCATTGTGTATCAGTATTGATCCACATTAACATGATAGTGCTAGTGTTGGATGCTCTATGAAGATTTTCCTATTCTTGTAATAATAATATCTGTATTTATAAACTGCCTTTCTTGTCGTCAGTTTACTCTTCAGACTTTAATTCAAGGCGGTTCACATAGGCAGGCTTTCCTAAATCCCCGTAGCAATTTTTACAATAATGTCCTATTTGTATAGAACCCATTTCCTTCTCCAGATGTTTCCTTTCAACTGTGTGATGTCTCCATGGCTGCACATGCCTTCTGAGCTTGTCCAACAGCGACTCCTCTCTCCCACAGCAAAAACTGTAAGTACAGTAATTATCAAAGGCAATGTACAACTCTTGTGGCTCATGCACTGAATGAAGTTCTGATGAGAGTACTGTTTGATCAATTTTTTTTCAAGAGCTCATACAGAACATTCTAATTTGTGACATGAAGCTGAGAATACAGGGGGCCCCCGTATCCGCGGATCCACTATCCGCAGATTCACTTATTTGCAGATAGTGGGAGGCCCCCCTGCGCCCCCACCGGCCATTATTTTACCTTAGGAGCTGGTGTATGTCTTCCTTTAAACAGACGCTATAAGCAGCAACAGCAGCAACATGCTGCTTATAGCGCTGAAGCCAACTAAGTGCTAGAGAGGCTCAGCCAAAGAACAGGAAGCATGCTGCTGCTTATAGCATCTGTTTAAAGGAAGACACACACCAGCTTCTAAGGTAAAATAATGGCCGGTGAGGCGCACGTTTGCCCCTATCCACGGTTCTCTGGTATTTGCGGGGGGGCTGGAATGGATCCCCCACAGATACCGCAACACCCCCCGTAATTGCAGTTTTCAGTTGAGACACTGGTTCAAATAAACAGAAGTATTGAAATGTTTCTCCATTTCTACAGAGCGTTCCACTGATTTTGGAGCAACATCAACCTGTGAACAAAAAGTTTGAAGATAGCAGATCACAAGCAAAAATATCCTAAAGACATTATCCACGTCATGTGAAATTCCCCATAGCTTTCTGTGCCTCACAAAGCATCTTTTCCATTTTTACTGGTGCAGTAGAATTATCTATTTAATTGTTCATATTCCAATAACTATTTTTTCCTTTCCAAATGAATTTGCCTCATTCACAAACAGTTAAATAATTCAAGTCTGTGGAACTACTATTTTGTGACACTCTGATCAACATACCATTTTGTTACCAAGATTTGAAGTCACATTTGACCAATAACCTTGAAAGGATTTCCTTTCGCTAGCATGAACATACGGAGATGCGAGATATTGGCTCTAAACAGCTCTCCTTTCCTTCCTGTCAGCCCATGATAAGATGCCTCTCTCTAATCCATCACTTTTGTATTTGTTAGCTGACCACCATTTATTTGTTTCTACCCTGTCTTTTGATCCAGAAGGATATCGAAAGCAGCTTACATACAATAAGAAGACAATTATCTTAGGGCTGCTTCTCCCTGTTTTTTCACACATAGCATTGCTGTGGGGTAGCATATCTTCTCTCCACAAATGTGCTTCTCATTAGGTTATTGTGGATGCTCCCCTCGCCTTTTATTCCCTCTCACTTCCATGAGTTCTTCAGATTGGACGGACAATTGCCTGGCTGTGCACGTTTTCATCGATTTCACTAACTGGCATAATTACCCGTATATACTTGAGTATAGGTCGATCTCATGGATAAGTCAAGGGCAATTTTAAGTAAAAAAAATCATGGGATTTGCTATGACCCATGGATAAGTGAAGGGTAAAATTTAGGGGTGTATAAATTTCTTTGAATTCTTGAAAATGACCCATGATTGTTCTGAGGCAGCAACAGAAATTCTCCAAACAGGAAGGAAGCTATTTTAACTTGTTCTGAAACAGAGCTATTCTCCAAACAGGAAGAAAGAAAGGTGAAGGAGCTTATGGGAGTTGTAGGCTTTGTGAGTACGGTACTGTACTTCCAATAGCAGCAGCCCTCACAAAGATTACAACTCCCATAAGCACCTTTCTTCCTGTTTGGAGAATAACTCCGTTTCTGTGCTGCTTCAAAACAAGGTAAAATAGCTTCTTCTTTTTTTACACACACCCATGTGTCCTGCTTCTCAGCCCGGTCCCGCCCACCAAGCAGCTGTTCGTAGAAGCCCTATGTATAAGTCGACCAGGATTTCACTGCCAATTTAAGGTATAATTTTAGACTTATACATGAGTATATTAGGGGTAGTTACTTCATACCTGTTGGCTATTAACAGGCTACTAAGGGCGATATTCTACCTTTCAGTCATGAAGACACACATAGTTTTAGCATATGATTAGATACAGATAGGAAATGTACATTTTCATAATTCCAGTTTTTTCTTTACCACTATTTCAAAAGAACTGTTCTTGAAACAAGGGTACTACCATCTTTGGCCAAGACTCAAAAGGTTTCCCACCAAAATGAGTTCTCTACATGCATTCATTCGCAAACTATAACATATCCACTGTTGTGCAGCCATCTGTGATTCTGTAGCTTCACAGAACGAACATGCGTATGGAGGTCAACGTTGTAGCTATCTGATCGAGAAACATATACAAACTCCAAGATTTTCTGTATACTTGCTTTTTTAAAAATAGGGCTGTACTGTGAAGTCGCAACCAGAGTTAGCAGCTTATATAAAAGACACTATTCTGACCCAGTCCAGTATAGTTCCTTATTGTTTGCAAGCTTATACCAAAAGTACGAACAGCAATTTACTGTCTTGTCGACATTTCAAGGGGAGTCGAAATTCTTCAGTTGGTTTTTCTCCAAGGTATAGGACAGAAGTGTCCTAAACTAAACAGAGTACATATTGGGAGAGAAGTCAGAAGGAACAGCTTTTCCTTGGGTTTTTAAGAGGATGATATAACATTGGAGTTAGATGCCAGAAAGAGTAGTCACAGCCTGGGCAGCGATAACTTCATGATTGTCTGACCTAAGAAAGCAAATGGAGCTCCGACTGCACTTAGTGCTGTCCTCTCATGCCAAATGCCAGAAGCAACTTCCTGTTTCAGGTACTCCAGTCTGTGTAAACACATTAACCATTGTTAAAAAGAACTTTGAAAAAATCAGCACACTGAACCCCCTCAGTTGTAAGAACAATACAAAGGGCAAGAAAAGCCTTGTGCGTGATCTGTTTTGAGGTGGTTGCTGTGCTCTGAATACTGTATGCAGCTACAAGACGATGCTATGGTTTCTATTACATAAAATGCATAAGCTGGGAAATGAAGAGAAACAAGAACCCTTGTTATACCCACTCTCTTAAAGCTTCCTGTCCAAGTTGTAATGAAAATGGGTGTTTAGTGCTTCCACAGGCAAGATCTGATTGAATTCCCAGAGCTCACACTTCTTTTGCGCCTTTATGCACAAGCACTTCCCAATATGAACTGAAGCTCATGGAAAAAGAAAACTCAGAACTCCAGGTGGACAAAGCAGTAAGGATCAGGGTGGTACAGGCAGTGGACAGTGAGACTGGCCCTGGACTGCAAGCAAACAAGATTACAAGATTCCACGTTGCAGGATGGGACAAAATAACTTGCAAACAAAGCAAAGAATATCCCATGGTCTGGGCAAGTAAAGGATCAGAAGGCAGGGTAACCAGGAACCAAACAGAACCAACTTGGAAAACAAAACAAAAACATTTTCGATCAAAAGCTTTCATGGCCAGCAATTACTTCTAGCGATTTAGGTATTACGGGTAAAATAGCCATGTGGTAGAAAAAAGATCAGCCAGAATAAAAACAAAAATCAATTCTGCTTGCGTCTTCCGTTGCTGGGGTTCGCAAGACAGACAGAAAAATTATTAAAATTCACAGCCCAGTAGTCTCACTCCAACGTTTCGTTTCCTTCTTGCCGGAAACCTTATCAAGGAAACAATCTAGAAGATTGGTAGATGTTACATAGTGAAGAGGCACTTCGCTTCCCTTTATCCTGAAAAGCGTGGGAACAAAGCAGACACGTAAACGGAAGTGATCAATTAGCCACACAGGAGTTCAATGCAGGGCTACCCTGGAGTAGGATTCAATCAAAACCCCTCCAATGCTCCAATGCAGAGGTCATCTCAGGACAATCTCCATATTCATTGCTGCAGCCTGTTCTTTCTTACTGTCATGCTGCTGTTTCTGCCCAACATTGGATTTGCGTAATATAGCGAAAACCGGAAATGGCCAAAAATCACCGTTTTTCGCTGAACTGAAGATCGGGGAGACCTGCAGAGAGTCTCACAGGCCTCCCTGAAGCTCCCCCAAGCCCCGGTAAGTAAGAAGATAGCATTTTGGGGTGCTTTTTGGAGACTTCCGATTCTAAGACGCACCCCATTTTTTGAAATGCTTAATTGGGAAAAAACATGCGTCTTAGAATCGAAGAAATACGGTAAGTAAATAATGAGACTGGGGACCCACCGTTGATCCTCCAGGAACCTGATCCGCCCACCTCCCACCCCTGTAAGACGATTGGAAAAAGGTCCTGCTGATAAAAAAAATCCTGCACACACTGTGCAAGGCTGGGCCACCTTTGTAAGGCCAGGCCCCACCTCCACCATCCATGCCTACCAATGAGAATGCCTGCAAAGTGTGGGGATGGGGAGACTTTTTGCTCAGCAGGTTTTGGATTCACTGCTGCAGCTACTGAAGCCTGCCGGCCATTTTGGTTCCTGTAAGTTGCCGCGATCCCACAAATGAGGCTTTGCGACCCCATTGGGGTCACGACCCCAAGGTTGAAGAACATTGCACTAGTTGGTCTTAGGCAAGTCACTTCCTCTCAGCTCAGCTCCTCAGCTGCAGTATGGGGATCAAAAACACATACATACCGTACAGGATTGCTCTAAGTACTGTACCACATCAAGGTACTACATGTGAAGCATTCTATGCATTCAAAATGCACTACGCAAATGCTAAGCGATACTATTACTACTACTACATGGTCCTCAGCACAGCATCCCAAACCAAAGGGCACCTCCCTATTGCACACTTCAACCACTCATTCCAAGATGCTGGAAAATGGATATCGATGTCCAAACATCGAAAAAGCAAGCAACACAGGCTCTACTAAAACAATAGCTGCAGTTCACAATAGGATAACCTCTCCAAAGCTGCTGAACTTGTTTCCTCGAAAGAGCAGTGGATTGAAGAACCCTTGGCTGTGTATTGATTCATGTGGCACAGCCATGGTTGAACATCCTTCAACCATTAATTCAGATATGCCCATGTCAAAAATTAGTTGCCAACTTGGCAAAGTAAAGATAGCAGGGTCTAATGCAGGGTCTAATGCAGGGTCTTTTGCATTGACTGTATACAAATGTTTTATATTCTGTTAAGCAAATGCTGGTTAACTACTAGCTGGAAGTACTGTGAGTAGCTCTTACAAAAACCAGAGAGAACATAAAAAGTTTTAATACAGTCAATTCTCGTATCCGCGGGGGTTAGGTTCCTGGAAAACTCAGTGGATACCGAATCAGTGGATACCAAATCATTGATCCTATGGGATTAATTTTAATGTATATACATGGATTATTATTATACATGTATATACAATAAAATGGATTATTTTAATGTATATACATATTTTAATGTATTTTTGTAAGCCGCCTTGAGTGCCCTTGCTGAGAGAAAGGCGGGATATAAATTCTTTAAATAAAATAAAATAAATAAAATAAATTAATGGGGTTAGGGGGAGGGGTAGCTAACCTGGTCAGGAATGCCAGCAGTGAATACTTTTAGAATGGCCGCAGAGAGCTTTAGCAAGGCATTTTAGAGCACTACTAGTGTAATTGACTACCTTTAGAATGGCTGCGGAGAGCTTCAGGATGGCTGCGGAGAGCTGTAGAATAGCTGCGGATGCAGAAAATGGCTGCAGCAAACAGCTTCAGAATGGCTGCAGATGCACGTTGCACGTGAGTTACACTTGTTCCCCGCAGATAAGCAAATCCATGGGAACAGAATTGATTGTAGGTAACCTAGGTATTTATACATGAAAAGAATCAAATGCACCCACAGGAAAGTAGTTCGAACCTTTATTTCCACTTCCCTTGCCTTCCTCTGTTCCTCTGTCAATTTTAAGCCTGATTCACACTAGAGTCTTCCCGGCGCGCATGCCCCTGCCCTTGCCCCTGTCCCTGCTTCTGCGCTTGTCTATGCGATCTATGCGCTTGTCTATGCGGTTGGAGCTGGGGAGTGTCTTGCCGCTTGTTGTCCCTCCTTCTGTCCCGCCTTCTTAAGAAAGCGCAGCTGTGATTTGGTGAACAGAAGTGCGCTCCTCCGATTGGTGGGCTGCCATAGCTCCGCAAGCATTCCCAGCTCCGCAAGTGCAACCGCCTCGAAAGATGAGGGGAAACCATCTTTCCTGCCTCTCCGCAAGCTGCTCCGCAAGCATAAAAACAGCTCCGCACAACCCTCCGCAGATCCGCAACGAGCCTGGTAAACTCTAGTGTGAATTAGGCTTTAGATTGCAAGCCAACTGGGACAGAGACCTGTCTTCTCAATACTTCAAAGTGCAATGTAGGCAAATGGCGCTGTACAAATAATATTATCCTCACACTGCTTTCCCAAATCCCCCCAAGCTGCTATTAGCCCCAAAGCATCATCATCATCTCACACACAACTGCATGAGGACCCACACACAAGTTCCTATTCTTTTTCTACTAACAGTAGTTTAGAAGATTTAGTTTGGGAAAATGGGGTGGGGGGATTAACCCCATTCCCCAACACCACTGTTGTGATTCAATTCAGAGTCCCCAGGGCTAATTTTAAACAACATGTTAAAACATCAGGAGATCAGACTGGGGAACTCCTATCTCACATGAAGTGTGGCCTCAAGACAAATGGAACCCCAATATATCAGAGGTTCCCATCCTGTGGTACGTGTACCACTAGTGGTACACAGACTACAGGCTGGTGGCCACCATCTTGGCCGCGCAGCACCGGAGCCCAAAAAAAGGCGGCTCAAGCTCTGCCGAGCCAGCAGAGCTTGAGTGCGCTGGCTTCCAGAGCATGGAATGGCCCTCCCACCCTCCCTTGTGCCTTATTGTGGATTGCTGCGCTCTGGCGCAGCTGTGAACCTGGAAGCAAGTACCGATGACATCATCGGCACTTCCGGTGGTACTAGGTGGGCCGGAGGTGGTAAGCCAAAGAAAAAGGCTGGGACCCTCTGCAATATATTATATCTCAGGTGAATTTCTTTGTTTTGTTTTAAATGTACATAACCTAATCAAATAAGTCACTTGCAGGCAAGTAGCTTATTATTGGGAAAAGGACCTTGGAAATTCTTGGGACTAACCTAAGGCACATGTTACCAATGAAGATTTTGGGCACAATCCATTAACAAATAGAGGGTCTAGGAAAACAGCAACTATACATTGTACTCTTTGATTGTCATCTTTAGCAATCCATAGGTGGTTAAAATGCATCAATGTTAATTTGATACATTCTATTTGTCCAAATATATACAGTGGACCCTTTTTATTCACGGATCTGGGATGCGCAGATTTGACTTACTGTGTGGGTCCCGAATCTGCAAAGGTCCGCCATTTTACCTTTTAAAGCCAAACCACTTCATTTTCAAGCCTCCATGGGGCTTCTGCAGCCTTAGCAACCCACTTCCGGGTTGCACGAAGGCTCCCCCCCCAGCCTTGTCCCAGTATCCATCCTTGAACAAGGCTGGGAAGGGGAAGAGCTTTGCGCAGCCCAGAAGGGGGTCGCTAAGGCTGCAGCAGCCCCGTGGAGACTTGAAAACGCAGCGGTTTGGCTTTTTTTTTCTTTTTAAAGGTTTTTTTTGGGCAGACCCTGGTATCCGCAGATCATTGCTACCCTCAGGCGGGTCCGGAACAGATCCCCGCGGATAGCGAGGTCCAACTATACATCCTATCGCCCCATCTGCTTTCAATCCACTTGAATCCTATATAAACACCTTGAGCCTGGCACCATCATATATGCTGCTTTCACTTGCCCCTGCATTCTCTGCAGCACTGACATCTAAGAAGTAAGCCTCAGTAAACACAGTAGGAGTTACTTCTGAGTAGACATGCACTGGATTGCACTGTAAAAAAATATGGCTTAGGGAATGAGACTGAGTGGGGGGAAAACACCACATCCCCCTTTATAGAGTTACATGAGACCAATTAAAGAGAGTTCATTTCTAACCAGTGAGGGGTTTTGACCTGCATTTTAATCAGGAATGAATATGTAGTCTTTGAAGAGGAAAATGAATGGGATTATGTGAAAATTCTTCTGCCAGTTAAAATTAAATAGATTATCTTATCTATTCAGCTCTGGTCCAAAGAATGATTGCACCTTTCAGATTCACCACAGAAAGAGGCAGTCTGGCACATAAGTTGCTGATCAGTGCTCTGGGGAGTACAGCAGCTTCCTAAGACAGATAGCGCCCAGTAACATAAAGGCAGATTTTCAAGGTCTGTAGCAAAGCACTGTATTCTCGATGTGTTGCTAGCCAGTTGCCCTGCTTTAAACCTTCCATATTATATACTTATTATATTCCCCCATGAGGTGGAGCTATTCTAGACTGAACCATCATGTGTCATTTACACATGTATTCTTAGTTTTCACTTCTGTCGTCTCCTACATGCAGTCCAGGTCAACTCCTCAAGGACATGATCAACAAGCATAAACTGACCCATGATACATAACAGGTTCTTGTCTTTGCCCACATGATTCAGACCCAAACTATTATTTTCATTTGAAACATAGCCAAATATGTTCCAACTGGTTCCCAATCACATGGGTTTGTGATGGGGCCCAGAATCACAAGGTACCAGTAGTTCATTTTAGTTTTGTACAGTACAGCCCCGGTATCTGTGGAGGATAGGTTCCTGGCCACCCCGCAGATAGTGGGAACCCGCGGATGGGGGCAAATGGTATCTTCCATGGCCCCGTACACACCCTACGGCCCTCACCTTATTGTTGCACAAACACACCAATGGCTTGAAACAGGCCAGTGCGGGTCTTCAGTAGAGCTGGCAGACTCAGTGCTAGAGAGGCTCTGATGTTAACAGGAACTTCCCGTTAACGTCGAAGCCTCTCTAGTACTGAGGCTGCCAGCTCTACTGAAGACCTGCACTGGCCCATTTTGAGCCATTGGTGTATTTGCACCGTGATGGCCCATTTCGAGCCATTGGTGTGTTTGCACATCAATAAGGTAATGATTGCAGTGAGGGCTGCGCCCCCCCCCCCGCGATCCGCGGATAAGTGGTGACAAAGAAAGCTGAGCACTTTCCAGGCCAAGAGAACAATTACATCCGCGTGAAATGGACTGAAGTGGTAGCAGTAAAGTCCAAGCTCAGGTGCCAGGTAAAAGCCGATTGCCCTATTCTTTTTCTTGTGTGTGAGAAACAGACTCCATCACCATGACTGAATTTGAGAAGCATTCTAGCTCAATTAGATCAGTTCCTAGTATCCCACCCGACTATGAATCAGCACTCACTGCCACAAGCAGCTTAAAGGCCTCCTTCCAGACTAGGAGTGTTGCAAAGAGACCACCACCTAGCAACTGCAGATGTGCTCCTTCACCTTCAGGGAACCTGGATAGTAGCACAGGCCCCCATAGCATAGTGCATCTCAAGGGGCAGGGACACAGAGGACGTTCGCCCAGTTAAACCTTGCATAACACTCTTGGAATTCAGGGCATTCCAAGTGTGGTTCAACAACAAATGCAATCCAGCAGATAGATCATAATAAGGGTAGGACAAAATTCCTGAATCAGCCCATGAAATCCATGGATAACCTCAACTAAGTCTCCTTTCTCAACTTTAGTTTCCCCATATGGGAAACAGGAATACAATAGTGCTAAAAGACTTTTCTGTGGGTGAATAAGGTAAGGATTGTGAAGTACTTTGCACGTTGGTATTCCAGAAATCACAAACAGATAACCTAGGTCAAGTGATGCTGACAAATTCAATTTCTGACAATGGGCAGGAATTTTAGCACTCTGTGTAATGCATATTTCTTTATTCTGACATTTAAGGTCAAAGTACTCAGTCTTTCAATAGACAGCATCATGTCACTATCCCTATGAATGCAGAAAGGAAGAAACCTCAAGAATGCAAGCAAATTAACAAATTTGCTGAAATCTGCAAGTACCCTGAAACTACTTTAATTTCAACAACCAAGGATCAAGATGACATATTGTGGGGGGATGGATGGAGAGGAAAGATCTCAGACACACACCACATAAAATTTAGAAATTGATTTGATGCATAAGATACTCAGGCTTTATTCATTTATTTAGCATTTCTCTGCCACCAAAGCAGCACTGGAATCAGTGTGTAGGAAAAAAAAATAAAATAAAATAAATTGCCACAACAAAATTAAAACTCATTTCTAAAAAATCAATAAAACTCAAATATACTTAAAAATCAGTTCTAAAAAAAACCCCTTAATATCCCCATAAAATTAAATCAAGCAGCTTTCAGACAGCACTAAAAGCCTTCCCAAAAATACATATTTTTACCAGCTGCTGAGACACCAAGAGGGAAAAAACCCAATGAGCTTTCCATAGAAGCATATCCCAGAGCATGAGCTTCTGAGAAGGCATGATTCTGTACCCATGAAGACAGCATTACTGTGACAATCAGGATAATAATGAGCAATGGCTCTCCTGCAGAGCTGGGAGGAACATGAGGCATTCCCAAAAGCAAGCACAAGATCCTTCAAAGGCAGTCACCAAGCACTTTGAACTGGGTCTGGAAGAACATTGGCAGCTAGTGCAATTGGGCCATGTGACAGAATAATCGGTGGCAGTGTTCCTCAAAGTCCACAAAGGCTTTCAAATGAACGCACGGGGCGATGTCGGAGGCAGCACTCCATGATCGTGCCCGCCGCCGCCGAAGAAATGCTTTTTTCAACATACTTGGTTGTCCTGCCAGCTCCCTGAAGGGTCTGGGGGGCCTGCGGCCACCTCCACAGGTCTCCCCAAGTCTCTAAATAGCGGCAATTGTGTCAAAAAGCCCACTTCCAGTTTTCGCCAAAGACTGGAAGTGGGCTTCGGAATGTGATCACCGCTGAGAGCCTTGGGGATAGGCCTGCGGAGGCAGCTACACACACACACACACACACACACACACACACACACACACACACACACACACAGAGGACCCTTTGGGGAGCTGGCAGGGCAACCAGGTATGTTAAAAAAGCATTTATTCGGCGGCGGTGGGCACGACCATGGAGCACCGCCGCCGCCCCCTTAAGCGCATGTCTCTCACTTCTGGAAAAAGTGGTGGATCGCGACCCACCACTTTGAAACCCCCTGATCTATGGGATGGTTTAAAAAAAAATTTATAAGTTGTGTTGGTGCTGTTTAGTAGATAGCTAATAACATACTGATAGCTATGGCTATGATAGCTATGCCAAATTTAGTAGATAGCTATGGCAAATTTAGATAGCATAATAAAAAGCAGAGATATCACCATGCCAACAAAACTTCGTATAGTCAGGGTGATGGTGTTCCAAGTAGCAATGTATGGTTGCGAGAGTTGGACCATAAGGAAGGCTGAGCGCCGAAGAATAGATGCTTTCAAACTGTGGTGCTGGAGAAGACTCCTGAGAGTCCCTTGGACTGCTAGGAGATCAAATCAGTCAATCCTAGATGAAATCAACCCTGACTGTTCCCTGGAAGGACAAGTACTGAGGCTGAAGCTCAAATATTTTGGCCACCTAATGCGAAGAGAGGACTCTCTGGAGAAGACTCTGATGCTGGGAAAGATTGAAGGCAAAAGGAGAAGGGGAAGGCAAAGGATGAGATGGTTAGACAGCATCACCGATGCAACGAACATGAAAATGAGTAAACTCAGGAAGATAGTGGAGGACAGGAAGGCCTGGCGGGATATGGTTCATGGGATCACGAAGGGTCGGACACGACTTAATGACTGAACAACAACAACAACAACAACATCATACTGACTGGAAAGCACATCAGAATCTCACACTTGACTGGCAGAGATGGTAGTCGCACAGTGGCAGAAACCTCCTTTAAGAGAGAGAGGGAGGACAAAGAGAAGTTGGTGGTCCAGATGCTACATTTGGAGTGGGTTCCAAGGGAGAGACAGAAAAATAGACATGAAAGATGAAGACGAAGAGTTTAAAGGGGAGGTGGTTTCGATGATAAAGAAACATTAGTATCTATAGTTACAATTAAGGGTTTTAGAAACAGCAAGTATAACAAGAATTGTTACAGTAGACAGCAGAATAATTGGGGCAGAGCAAAATAGCTGTTTTAATCCCGAAGCTCATGTTGAGGAAACAGTTGGTATGTTGTTGGTTTATTGGTATATTACAATATAATCTGGGTCTATTGCCAAGTTCAGACATAATGCAAAACCATGGGGGTAATACTAAAAAAAATGAGTGTAAGGAAGATGTGGCCTCGCGTACTCTCTCTTCCCCTCCTTGTGTGCTTTCACTTTAAAACCAACCAAAGTTTCATACTACATATGGGCTTGAGAAACTGCAGTGTATGAACTAACTATAGTCGGAACAAGCCAGGATATAGCAGGATACTCTAATCAGGATGTTCCAACTATAACTAGGTACTTCAGTTCCACATTTGTATATATAACAAGGAGCTGCAACATGTTATCGAACTGTACTGAAGAAGGGAAGGGGAGAAATGCATGAGCCCATGGTTTCCTCAGCCTTGTTCATGTAGTGCTAACTCATGGTTTAGTGCAGCGGTTCCCAAACTGTGAGGCGTGACTCCTTGGGAAGCTGTGGCGAACCCGCAGGGGCATCGCAGAGGACACGCGCTGGCCAAGCCAGTCAGTAGCGCCACTGCAACATGGAAGTGCAAAGGCTTTGCTTGGAAGTAAGTGCTGATGATGTCATCACGTCACGTGTCATCGCACTTATTTCCGGGTTCCACAACCGACGCCAACAGGAGGGAGTCGTGCCTCCGGTAAATTTGGGAACCACTGATTTAGTGTTTTAGTGTCTGAACAAGGCCATTACATTAGCTACGAATTGACTCAAAACGAATTACAAATTCTATTCCATTCCATAAGGTCAGTTTACAGGTTAGTTCTGAAGGCAGTTATGGTATGTACTACACTAGGGATACAGGAATTCCCATTGCTGTGAAACCATGCAATTCACCTAACTACAAGGACATCTCTTGCACGTGCACACTACCCACACACGAATGGCAACCATGATGCAAAACACCAGCTCCTAAAGTGCCAGGATATAGTTTTGACTTGTTAACCAAGTTAGGTAATGTGAGAATCATAAGCAGAGCTTTGAAAGTAAGTCTACAGAAGTGATTGGCGCATGAGCATTTTTAGCATCCTGCATAGCTACACACAGCTACATTAGTCAATTGTGGCTCACCAATAGCCTGAAAGAGAAAGAGGTTTTTTCTTCCAATACCTTTCTTGTCTGGTTGTCTAAGAGAGATTTTTATTTGCCGTAGTCACCAGGCAAAATGCCTACTTACCATACAAGTGTGAATCAGGAGCATGAGTTGGTATACCCCTAGTTCAGATCTCATTTAAATTCATGGCATCTTTAGGTGGCCTTATACAAGCCATTATCTTGTTGCCTCAGCCCTGCCCCTCCTTCAAATCACTGGCCTACTTTAAAGAGTTGTTTTAAGGATTCATGGGAATGAATCATCATACATGTAAAGATGCCTGGGGCTTACTCACTGGTTGGGACAGTACCAAAATCAACAGGGCACTTTCACAACAAAAAAGCTACAGTTTAATACACACATAGTTCAAGACACTCCAGTTACCAACTGAGAAAGGCAAACTGGAAATGTTTGCATCAAATAGTGAAGCACATGACACAACCTCTCCCTCATAACAGTGCTCAGCACCCTGGCAGAGAACACGTGACAGAGCATCTGGGTGCATGTTCTCTTCACATGCTCAAATCGAATTGGAGGAGGACTGATTTCCGCTGGCTGTCAGGAACACAAAACATATTTGCAAGATATTGTATAATGGGCAACACAGAACCAGATGTTCCTGTTGACATGCTAGTTTCGTATGTGCTGGGAGACCTACATGAACAGGGTCTTTTCTCATTCTGCACTGTAGTTTGGAGATGGTAAAAGAATGGCGAGCGAGGGTACCTTCTGCAGTTTTATTGCTTCTGCATTTCTTTGTGCAAATCTCCCCCCAAGCCTTCAGCACATGCCACAAGACACAGGAGATGGAACAGGGCTAATGCTGATGCTGACCATAAATAATACAGGGCGCCTCAAGAAAATGTACACACACTTTACAACAGTGTCAAATTTATTATGCTACAATTCACACACATACCATAAAATCACATATATGTGAATATATAGCATTCACACATATACTACTATAATATATCATTCACACATATACCATATATGGTATACACATAGGCAGTTGCTTGACCCAGTTACCGGTAATTAAAAATTAGTTAATGAAGTAGAACAGGTGCTTGAAATGTTCCCCATCGGCGTCTATATAATACTGACATTATTGACTAGGACCTGCAGATCTTCACCAATGTGTGTGCTAGGATGGTCCCACACATCTCTTCAACTGCTTCCCTTAGATGTTCAAGGGCTGTGGGTTTTCTACAATGAAAGCATGTATGAATTAGAGCTCATTAATAAAGTGTGCATTTTTGTTTTGAGACACCCTGTATTTGGCTGATGCGTCAAGCCAGTTTCTGTGAACTTCTGGATGTATCTGTTGCTGAATATGCCACTTCATATTGTGGGGCACTGTATGTTTTCCATTTTTGGATGCTTCTTCATGAATAAGTTGAGAGACATATGCCTATCTCTCCTGCTTGTGGGCTTCCCAAAGGCAGCTGATGCGTCACCGTGGGAAACAGGATGCTGGACCTGATGGGCTTTTGGCCTGATCCAGCAGGTCTTTTCTAATGCTCTTAAGACGTCTTTCTGCACACACAAACGAGCACATCAACAGGAAGATCTGGCTTTGCATTTCTCATTATGCAGTAACTTGTAAATACAGTTTGGCAGCCACTGGAAATCCTTCCTACTTCTATTTAAGGTTCTCCCCTTAATCCTCTTCAATTTACTGAGAACTTGGGGGAGGAGAGGAAACTTTGAGGCTGGCTAAGGAGGGGAGGCTAGCTAAAGTGGGGTCATCATTGCAACCAGATTTGCAGAGGCTTGCATGCTCCACATGAGACTGGCGGTCCATGTGTTTTGCAATCATAGAGTTTTGTAATGGAACAACAAGGCTAATCAGTGTGACAATGGCAGTTCTGCTATTAAACTGAAAACTCAGGATTCTACAGAGAAGGAAATAGGAGTGATTCATATAAAGGAGAAGGAAGGATAGGCCCAGATGCAACACTGGAGGATTGTACAAGTCCTATTGTACAAGTCCTATTTCACAAATCACATAAAGGTTGGTGCCCTAGAGAAGGCAAACTGTGTTTTAGAATGTCCTAATTTTTATCAAGTAATAAAACTATTATTTTTAATACTCTTTAATATTCTTTAAAAAAAAGAATAGTTGTCAAAATTCAACTAGTTTTGGCACATCACAAATTCAGGTCCATGCTTGGCCAGTTGCACCAGCTGTATCAATGGTTTCATTTGCACACTATGGTCCTCCACCCACCGAAATGTATTTCCAGGGACAGTTAAATCATTTCTGCCCACGAGTGTATATACGCAACACTCAGGAAAATACTCAAATCCTGTCAATAACAGAACAAAGTTAACACAGATGCTTAATACAGTGCTGCCGAGTAGATTTTTAAAGGATGCTTAATATTAACAATTTATGAAAATACAAACCTTCATCAATGGAACGTAGCAAGCCCCTTGACATTTTGAGATTTATGCTAACAGAATAAGTTTATTTGGGAAGTCAAGAACCCACAAAAGGATTTTAAATTCACTCCCAAAAATCAGTGCTCTATTGATCTAGAAGCACAGGTGGCAGTCAATTAACAGTGCTAAGTACTTCTGACTACGCAGCCTTTCAGAAGCACCTGACTTTAGGAAAAGGAAAATAAAAACCTGTTGGGGGGGGGGGTTGCTAGAAGGATCCTTTTCTGCTACAAGGATGTTCCAGAGTTCTTCTTACCAAATACACAGCTTGATTCACACTCTTAGCCAGCAGGAGCTTCCTTCTTACACAAACAGAAAAAGAGAGGCAATCCAGACTGGGATTGCAACATGGGGAAAGGGTTAAAAAAACAACAACCCCCCATCACAATCCCTGTCTGGATTGGGACTTCTTGTTTACATTTTTAAAAGGCAAACACACACACAGCCAAGCAATATGATTAATATCATGCCTAATTTAATCCTGAAATGAAGTGCAGTAGCTGTCCTACAATTTCATGATGCCTGTGCATTCACTTCCTTCTCCAGTACTTTACATTTTAAAGGGTCTCGCCACCAAATAGAATCTTCAAAAAGTAAAGATACAAGAAACATAGGAACACAACAAAAACACAGCAGCTTAAAAGTCAGGAGATCAGCACTCAGCACAGTCCCTAGAAGCAGCTACTGGTTAAAAGAGGAGACACAAAGAAGCCGTCTATATATAGACCCAACAAGAGTCAAAACAGAGGAAAATGAAACAAATTAGCCAAATATTGGGAATGCACACCCCCTCTCTGTCATCACACTCCCCAGACACACAATATCCGGTTCCTACAGGAAAAACACACACTTAGCTCATTAACTCACAACTTGGAAGGATTTTGTTTTAGGTTCTGGTTTGGCTGGTTATTCTAGTTAAGGTTTTTGTTCCCTGCCTCAAGTCCTAGGACAAGCTAGAAGTTCAAATAATAATAATAAACCTCTACTTTACACCCAGCTCATTGCCAATCCTACATATATTCCTTTGGCAACACAACTCCCAAGATCTTACCAGAAGGGTCTAGCTCAGTCGGGAGAGCTGCCGTCTTGTAAGCCCGAAGACCGGTGAACTTGACAAGTTCGAGACACGCCGCTGACAAAAAGCTGTGAAAGCCTCCGGGAGGAGAGATAAGAGCTCCCAGCTGCGGTCGAGTGTAGGAGGCTCCAGCCAGCAGACTGCAAAAAGGATACCACCTGGAAATGTAGCCGTTCATGAAAGATTGGACATTTATATATTGTAAAAAAAACCCAAGGGGGGTTAGGACAGCCTGCCCATGTACACTGCCTTGGATTAAAGTCGGAGAAGAAATCCAATGACCAAGAAAGGTGGTACATAAATACTGTATATTATTATTATTATTATTATTATTATTATTATATTAGTGGTACCAGGAAGGCTTAAACTACAGTGACAATGGGAGATGGCAACAATGAACCACATTTTCATTGTCAGTGGAGAAATTTAGAAGTGTAGGGGTCTTTATAGTCAAGGCAATCTAGTATCCCCTTCTAACCCACCCCCCAACCCTTGCTATTTTTTTTCAAGAGACATCACTTTATCCTTACCCAAAATGTCATATTTAACCTCACTCACTCACTCACTCACTCACTCACTCACAAAGCAGCCATAAGAACAGAGTCAGAACATTGGTCAATTTAGCCCAATACTGTCTTAGTTTGACCGGCAGTGGCTCTTCAAAGTCTTTTGCTAACAGGAATCCTTTTTAACTGGAGATGTCCAAAACTGGGACTTTTTCCATGCAAAGCATGCACTCCACTACTGAGCAAAGTATAGTGCCTCTCCTGATAACCAATTTATTTTCATGATTCCACACACCCATCTGAACAGACCCAACTTCACAGTGCCTCACATACTGGAGTAACATCTTTCCTCTCAACGTGCTTCCTTCCCTGGTCCTTCGCACACAATTCACACACACCATGCGTGTTCTCTGTAGCCTCTTCCTCTTCAGTTCTTTATACTTTCTCACTTTAAATCTCACGTAAGCTATAAATTCACTAAGTGGCCTTAGGCAAACCACTTCTCTCTCAGCCTTGATCTCCATCTATAATATGGAGAGAACACCACCAAATGACCTCCGAAGATCATGGTACATATCAAGAGATTGTATGTGAAATCCTTTGAAAGCCAGTGCAACAAGGTCATTATGATGATGACTATTGCAAAACGTAACAGGAGTGGTCCCTGCCCCAAAGGGCTCACAATCTACAAAGAGACATAAGGGAGCCATCAGAGGAAAGGCAGGGGAGTGGAGGCGCAGAATATGAAATTATTTCATGAACCTGTAGGTACATGTACATTTTATGTAAAAAGTAGGTTTTGAGAAGGGATGTGAAGGAAATAAGGAAGGAGGCATCACACAGGTCATCAGGGAGAAAATTCCAGGCTGCCACAAGGGAGAAAAAGCAGAATTATCTGAGGGAGCAAGAAACTTTCAGACAGCTGAGGATGATGGAGTAAAGGTCCCAGGCAGGAATGTAATGGAATATGAGAACAGAGAAGTAAGGAAGCACAGGACTATGGAGGGCTTTGAAGATGTGCTAGGAGCTTATGCTGGATTTGAAAGTGAATAGAAAACTAATGTATGCATTTAAGGAGGGGCACGATGGAACAATGAGTGCGAGCTGAAGTGCATGGAATAGGGACACCTGGTACCCAGGGGTACCCAGCCGATTTGGGGTGTGGGGCCGGGTCCTCGCCGCCCCCCATAAAACTAATTAGCATAATTTATGCTAATTAGTTTTTCCCGCTTTTTTCGCCGATTTTCGGCGATTTTAAGCCTAAAACTGGGGTTTTTAGTAAGTGTGTCTGCTTTTACCGGCACTTTAGTGATATTGGACGCTCCCTCGACGATTAATAGCCTTCTCCCGGGCCCGCAGCTTCTCCGTGCACCCGGCCCGGGTCTCTGTACAATCTTCGTAGTTTGCGCATGCGCAAACCCACGGAGTCTCCAGGGACGTTCTGGGCATGCGCAAACTGCTCACTGGAGCGTCCCTGGAGACTCCGTGGGTTTGCGCATGCGCAAACTACGAGGATTGTACAGAGACCCGGGCCGGGTGCACGGAGAAGCTGCGGGCCCGGGAGAAGGCTATTAATCGTCGAGGGAGCGTCCAATATCACTAAAGTGCCGGTAAAAGCAGACACACTTACTAAAAACCCCAGTTTTAGGCTTAAAATCGCCGAAAATCGGCGAAAAAAGCAGGAAAAATTCAAATTTTCCCGCTCTTCCCCAGAGCCTCCCGCCCCCCCAGGAGCCTCTGCGCCCTTGCGCCCTGGGGCCCACCGCCCCAGGGCCCCCCATCTGGGGACGCCTATGCCTGGGTTCAAACCCTTGCCCAGTCACAACAGCTTACTTACAGCCCAATTTAATTTGGGGCTTACAGAGGCGGGTCTCACAATCCACCACCACCAGTCCTGGACTGACAGTGTGGAAGTCGTGTTGCTGTCACGTGCGCCAGCGGCTCACAGATGCCCCCACCAGAGCAGGTAGGTCAGCGGCAGGAATGGTTTGGGGGAGGATCAGGGGCGGTTCAGGACGGGGAATGGGCCAGGCATGGGGCAGGAGGGGGAGGATCGCAGCGGCAGCCTGGCATGCCAAGATCATAACCCCCTTTCCCTGCCCCGAGTCTCCTCGGGTTTACACCAGCTAAATAGCTGGTGTAGGTCTGAGGAGACCCACTGGAGGCCAGGCAGCCTATAGGGAGGTAACAAAGATTTTTACCAGGGCCATCTGGTCCCCGCCATAGCATGCAGCACGCACTCTGTCAGTGGTGCTGCATGCTATGGGCTACAGGGGGATAGGGTTGGGCCCTAAGATGGTTTTGGGCCAATTGCTGGCATTCAGCCTGCTTTACTGTTGTGGAAAGAAGAGATAATCCTATTTATGGTCCCTTGAGGGAGGCAGCGGGATAACAACACTTAGCATTTATAAAACTTTCAAAGGGGTCACCTTGTTAGTCTATTGTTAACAACAAAGAGTGTTGTGCTTGACATTTATTATAGTACTGTACATTTATTACAGTACAAGCTTCCATCACTGCAGGCTCTAGCATGTCTACAGGGCTTCAGATGCTTCAAGAGCTTCACAGACATCTCAGTGATCTTTACAGCAACCTTCAAATGTGGTCTTCATTATTAATTATTATTATTATTACCATATTGCATATGGAGTGCTGAGGCTGAGAAATCACAGCTTGCCAATGGCTACCTGCGAGTTCACAGCAGAGGCAGGCAGGATACCAACCCAGCCAGGGACTCTTCATTCATAGCCAAGTCTGTTAGCACTGCTACACCAGGTCTTGACAGAAATATGAAAAACGGTTGCATTGCAACGACATGAATGTGAGCAGCTGGTGAAAATAACTACATATTTTTAAAAAGCACCAGGCTACAAAGCTCGCGTCGGCAGCTCAAGGCAAATCACAGTCTCACAGGGGTGCTGTGAAGACCAAACAAAACAGACCTGCTGCCACCGAGCTCCTTGCGGATAAAAAGACGACGAGAGGAGCCTATAGGTCACGGCTGTGAACGCTCAGAAAAAAAGCGCTATATACATTATTATTTCTTCCCTCTCTGCCAGCAGACCGGGACCCGAGAGGGAATGTAGCCTTTCGTTCTGCCGCTCTCGTCCCGTCATCCACTCCCGGGCCCTAAAGCGGAGGTTGCATCGCACTCCCAAGACCCACAGCAACTCCGCTGCTCTCCCCTTCCTCCACCAGAGCGACTCATCTATTGCCCCTTCTCCCCACGGAACCCGTTCGTCTCGACATCCCCTTGGTACCCCCAGCTTGCGTGCCGCCCTCCTCTCCCTTTACCTGCTGCGGTGGCGGACAGGGCGAGGGCGCGCGAGGCCCCCCGCCGCCACGAAGCAACCCCGAGCCCGGAGGGAGCCGCCCTCCCGCCTCGGCCAGGGAAGGTCCGCTCTAGCTCCGGCTCCCCGCTCGAGCTACTGCGGGCCGCTCGCTAATCCCGCCCTCGGTCGGGTCTCGGTCCCGCTGCCGCCGCGCCGCGCCGCCGCCATCTTCCGCTTGCAGGGGAGGGAACGGGCAGGCCAGGCCACGGCGAAGAGGAGGAGACCAACCTCCTCCCGGGCCCGCCCTCGCCCGGCGCCCGAGCTGCAGGCCACGCAAGGAAAGAGCCCGGCCGGCGGGGAAAGCTCGGCCAGCTGCAGCAGGGGAAAGAAGCGCCCTTGACGCCCGCCTCGTTCCTCACAGCATAGGCGGAAAAAAAGGAAGCAGGGGGGTCGTCTTGCAGGAGAACGACGACGTGGGAGCGCGCTCTTTTATGCCCCCCCTTTCAGTTGCGAGGAAATGTGTGCTGCTTAATAACTCCAGTTTTGTCATGTTGTTGTCGTGCAAAAAAGCATACGCGCTACATACACCTTACATTATTATCTGTTATCCTCAAATCTGCCAAAGATCATGCCTGGCGCTGGCCTACTATACGTAGCTCCCTGTAAGCAGAAAACTAGCACACCAGGAAGGCAGCTGGTTATTGAACCAGCCTACCTGATGCGTGGTTATGTTTTTTGCTTCAACTTGCAGGATTCTCCCCCTCCAGTTACGGAATATGCCTCACGCTTGCGCACCTTTTGGTAAAACCTACTGTATTTGGGCTGGCCTTTAGATTGAGGATTATTAAGTTAGGAACCGGTAACAAAATTAAGTGATTTTGGTGAAATCTGTGTAACCTTAGTAAGGTTTTTGAGTAAGGTTTAACCTGACTGCTTTTTGCTTTGTTGTAGTCATCAATCTAAATTCCAATTGGAGAAAGGTCTTTTTTTGTTTGTTTTTAACCAAAGCATGGAGTAGAAAAAACACATTTTAGCCAGAACTTAGTAGTTTTTCTCCAGCTGAACCTTTTTTTAAACCATACCCAAAATCGCTTAAATGTCACCTAAACAAAATTGCTAGCAGATATTGTTTAACCTGATTTGTCATTGGATTTTGGAGTTATGGAGAGTAAGAGCTACCTTGTTGCTCACCTGCTGCTTCTTTGCTCTCAGACCCCCCCCCCCTTCTCGTTTGGCGCAAGCCACTTTCAACTGTATTTATATACAGTACTGCCTTTCTTACCCTCAGATTGCTCTTCAGATATTACTCAAGGCGGTTTACATAGGCAGGCTTGACTGTCTAGATCCAATAAGGATCTTTACGATATTGTTTTACACACGCATGCACGCACGTCCCCCACATAATGACAGATTGCTTAACTAGGATCCGGATATATGATGGAGGTCCCCAGTAAAAAAAAGCAAAGGATTTAAAAAGAGGCATCTTTTTAAATCCCCAGCTCTTCAGCTGTTTTGTGCTAGATAAGGGCTTTGAAGCCCTTATCTAAAGCCAAACAGCTAATGGGCAAGATAAGAGCTTGAATACTTAACGCTGGGGGGCTTTAAGCACAGTGCTAAGCTTTAAAGCACAGCAAGACCCACTTAATGACGGCTTCACTTTACATGAGTCTCTGGGTCCAAGTCCCAAGTCTTTGCCCCTAAAGGCTGAAGCACACCGGCCACGTTGCGCATGCTGCGCGAGAAACGCAGCCAAAGTTGAGAATTCTCCAGGGGAAGCGTCAAACGCAAATGGACCTCTCTGCGGCTCTCGGTGTTCAGTGGGATTTGCCTCCAGCAGGAAAGAACGCAGACGCAGCTGGCCGCAACGGGCTGCACGTACGCAGGACACGGCCGGTGTGCTTCAGCCCTAAGTCCCAAGTCTTTGGTTGCGAGTCCTATCTATTTAATGGGTAAAATGGGTTTAAACCTGAATAAAATTCAACTTGTAAAAGGCTCTCGAGTCAAATCTTTTACAATCACCGAGTCAAGTCTGAGTCAAATCACTGACGCGACTTGAGTCCAACTCGAGTCCGAGTCATTAGACTCAAGTCTACATCACTAATATATAGGACCCTACAAGTTCAGATTTATTTATTTATTTATTACAGTATTTCTATACCACCTTTCTCATAGACTCAAGGCGGTTTACATAGGCAGGTTGACCATAAACCCCATTTTTCCAAATTGGGGTTTTTTACACTGTCATTCTATGAGAGAAACTCATAGCACCCTCCATTTCTTCAGTTGTTTCCCTTCATAGTGCAGTTATCGTTCTGACTGCATGGCTCTTGCCTTCCACGCTTCCACAGGCAACCGCATATCAAACGTCAGATGGGTTCACAAGCTGTTATCCATTTCTTGCCAGCTGATCTCTCCACAGTCTACACTCTCTGGCGTCACTACGGGGGGGGGGGCGGAGCTGTAAGTGCTGCTGAAATCCGAGCCTCCCTTACACAGACAAACGAAGCAGCCCTGCCCCTGCAGCCCTGCCCCCTCACCCTCAGAGCTGTTCAGGGAAGCGAAAACAACAGGCAGGGCTGCCTGTTGCTTTCGCTTCTCTGAAAGGCTGCGAGGGTGAGGGGGCGGGGCTGCAGGGGCAGGGCTGCTTCGTTCGTCTGTGTAAGGGAGGCTCGGATTTCAGCAGCACTTACACCTCCGCCCCCCCCCCTGTAGTGACGCTAGTGTCTACACTCCTCCACATTTCTTCACGAAGCTCGGCTCTGACACTCCATCAGAGGCTTTTGTGGCCCTTCCAAAGCAAGACCAGGGCTGAGCTTGCTTAGGTTCTTCAGGCAAGGCAGCAGCTCAACCTCCAGACCACTTCTTCCACAGTGTAGTCATCTTCACTTAGCATCAAATCCTATCCAATTTTCCAGCATTGCTGCAGCTGTGCCAACAGGGCGTGCACTGCATCCTGTGGTGGGGGCATAGTCACGGAGACCTCCTCAAGGTACATAAGAAGAGCCCTGCTGGATCAGGCCAAAGGCCCATCTAGTCCAGCTTCCTGTATCACACAGTGGCCCCACCAGATGCCTCAGGGAGCACACAGTCAACAAGATAACCTGTTTCCTGCTGCCACTCCCCTGCACCTGGCACAGAGAAAACCTCCTTCTAAAACCAGGAGGTTGTTTATGGCTTGTAACCTATTATGGTCTTTCCCTCCATGAATCTGTCCAAACCCCTTTTAAAGGCATCTAGGCCAGGTGCCATCACCACATCCTGTGGCAAGGAGTTCCACAGATGAATTACACGCTGGGTAAGGAAATATTTTCTTTTATCCGTTCTAACATTCTCAGGTAAGAGAATGTTTGGTCCCTTACATCGGGGCTGCATTGCGGCTGCATTGGCGCTGCAAAGTTGGATAGGATTGGACAGCTGCAGAACACAAGCCTCGGGCTTTTCGCAAGGAGTTAATTCCATTCTATTTTCTATATTGGCACAAAAGAGTTAGTTCCAATAAGAGAACCCATTCATATAGCAGAGGTCAGAAATGCTCATCTGAATCGCTCACTTTGGCTCCAATATGCTGTATTTCTGCAATTTGCCACCATCAGAGCCTATTTAGAGCAGAAATAGCTGGTTGTGGCTTTCAGAGGTGTCCTTTGGCAGCAGAGCCTGGCCGCAAGAATAGCAGGCGTAGGAAAAGTAAATGTAACAACTGCTGAGGTAATGATTACACAGTGGATAGTGACAACACCACAGCTGTGAATTACAGTGTTCGACAAAACACCATTTCCCCAGAACTCTCTGGCGTCGAGTCAGAGGTGCTCAGGAAGCCAATTTAGAAACCAGGAAGGGATCCAACGCGGGAAGACGACAGCACAGCAGCAAGTGTTTCCTCTTCAGACGCTACGCTGATTCATTGGGGCTCACTCGATAATAAACACGGGACATCACCGAGTTTAACTGGACGTGCCGGCAACAAACACAGGTCACTGCAGAACCGATGCAAAGTAGGGGGTGGGAGCAACAACTTCATGTGGATGGGGGGGGGGGACTTGAATCCTTCCCCTGTCCCCTCCCCGTATTTCCTCCCTGAATCACCTCACCTAAACCATCTGAGAGGAGAGAATTTGGAAGGTGAAAGCTCCGGCAAAGCTTCAGCGTCCTTTCTCTCACCTGCTGCTTCTCTTTGCTCTCAGCCTCCCACCCCCTTCTCGTTTGGCGCAAGCCACTTTCAACGTCACCATCACGCGTGCTGAGACCCTCAAGCGTGCATCAGTGTCGCTTGTCTTGCTGCTGTACTCCAACAAGTGGTTGTGCTGGAGACCATCAGCCAGTCCAGAATCATTTTGGATCACCATCTTTCGGAAGCCCTTACAGGATTTCTAGAAGACCAAGCAAAACAGACCTGCTGCCACCCTAAGTTCCTTGGGGATAAAAAGACGATGAAGAAGCTATAGGTCACGGTTGTAATGTACACATTCGGGGAAAGCACTTGTCTAGACTATACCTATACAGTATGCAGCAGTACATTATTATTTCCCGCTCTGTCAGCAGACCCGGATCACGACGAGATCATTTCTCAGAAGCAGCTGCCTTTGGTCAATCCACGAAGCACCATGAGAAAGAGAACCCAGGCGGCGATAGGCAAGGAAGTTCGTGGTAGGCTAGAAGCAGCTACTGTATTCCAGTAGCCTTCAGCTTTTGCAGTCCTGAGATACTCTTAACTCCAATCTGCAACATGGGATCCCCATTTAAACCCATTAGACCCTAATAAGTGCTTCGAGCAACGCCTGAAAGAAAATAGTTTTTTTTAAAAAGGGCTTCCCCCAATTTTTCTGGATTTTTTTTTGTGGAAATTAGACAGGTGAAACTGTTTTTAAAACAATTTTCAGAGTTCTAGGGTCACCCACTGACCCCCCCCCCGAAGAGCAAAGATCACTGTTTTTAGGGAAAATGAGGTACAGGAATTGGTTGCAGGGTACCCTCTCCTCACTGAAATTAGAAATGAAACTTTGGCTTTTTTTTTTTCATGGCCAGGGTCCTGGCTTTTGAATCCACTTTGTTTCCAACACCTCAGGTGCAGGTGATCAGCTGTACACAGCTGTAAACAGGAGCAACAACAGGCGTTGCTCAAAGCACTCATTGGGGTTATATGTTACAGAATAGACCTATGCAGCCATTTTCATCATATTGCATCATTTCCTATACTTTGTGAGTGGATTTCTGGCTTTTTTCTCATGGCCAGGGCCCCCGGCTTTTGAATCCACTTTGTTTCCAACACCTCAGGTGCAGGTGATCAGTTTTACAAGCTGTAAGTAGGAGCAACACAAGGCGTTGCTCAAAACACTCATTGGTCCTTAGAGGGTAATCTAATGTTGTTCCTGTAAGTTGGCTGTTTGTTTCTGGGTTGTTTTTTTCTATTCTCCCCTCAGGCTGAGCCTAGCAGGGGGTGAAGGTTGGGGCACTAAGAATTCTGTCTCCAGCCTCTGACTGTTTGCAGGGATCTGCCGGGTGGCTGTGTTATACTGATTTTCAAGCAGGATTTTTGCAGGCAGGGTCATTCCGTGTCAAATCAACCAATAAAAAATACATTTTGGAACTTGATGTCACGGATTTTGCTCATTTTCGGTACATTTGTAGCTTACCATGAGATGTTTAAAAATTATTTTTTTCAGATTTTTTTGTCCATCCGTTTTTGAGATATTGAATGTTCAAAATTGCCAAAAAAGGCCAAAATCCACTGGTCACCATACATTCAAACGCCAGTTACAGGATAACGATGAACACTACAGACATGGGACAGATGTCGTTTTAATGCTTATGAATAGGGCTTTCATTTGATATACAACATGACAGAATTGTAAATTTTCAAGATATTCAAATAATATTAATTTTGAAATTTTGAAAAATTGAACTTTTTTAAAATTTTCAAAAAAATCACACTTAAAGGTATATGTCTTGTAGTCAATCAGTCAAAATTTCAAGATGGTATCTCAATGGTATCATACAAAAATTAAATTTTCTTGTTGGCAGTGACCAGGAATTAAACCTCTCAAGTCCATTTTTCTACAGTTTACATTGATAAAATTATGTGGTAAACTGAAATGAATCAAAAAATTTATAACAGGACTTATAGAGATAGATTTATAGAGCATGAATTCACTTTCTATTCTTTTACAGGATCAGCTTTTTGGTAAAACTATCAAAATCATGAGCATTTACTTCTGTTCGTAGTTTTAAAATTTTCCTTTAGTTGCTGAATAATTTCTGAATCAGCACAGTGATATTTTTCCTCATCTAAATCATCTTCAGAAGTAAAAAAATAATTCTTTTTAGGTCCTTTTAATCTTTCCCATCTTTTCTTTGCACTTTAAATACTTTCTTCTTGACTCACCAAGGGAGGTCAAAGAGGCATTTAAGTGGCTTAAAGCTGTATCAGGGTCCAAATACTCAGACTCCTTTATATGACTAAGACCAGGAATCTCATAATTCTCAGGAGGAATTTTCTTTTCAAGTATATTGTTTTCCATCTGACAAGGCTTCTATTCATGTGTGGTTTGATTTCACTATTTAGTGAAACCATCCAATCAGTTACATTCCTCAAGTCTTTACTAACCCAGTTAGTAGGGCTGCAACAGTTTTTTGACCACTTATTCTCCTCCATATTTCAAATCATGTAATTATCAAGCAGTTAATGAATTAAACTTAATAAAGACTAATAAAGCAGCTTCACAACAAAAATGTCCTAGAAACCTTCACTAAAAACACACTGTCCAAACCCACTTAAATGCCTCTTTGACCTCCCTTGGTGAGTCTCCGGTGTGCAAGAAGAAAGTATCTAAAGTGCAAAGAAAGGATGGGGAAGATTAAAAGGACCTACAAATAATTATTTTTTTTACTTCTGAAGATGATTTAGATGAGGAAAAATATCACTGTGCTGATTCAGAAATTATTCAGCAACTAAAGGAAAATTTTAAAACTACGAACAGAAGTAAAATGCTCATGATTTTGATAGTTTTACCAAAAAGCTGATCCTGTAAAAGAATAGAAAGTGAATTCATGCTCTATAAATCTATCTCTATAAGTCCTGTTATAAATTTTTGGATTCATTTCAGTTTACCACATAATTTTATCAATGTAAACTGTAGAAAAATGGACTTGAGAGGTTTAATTCCTGGTCACTGCCAACAAGAAAATTTAATTTTTGTATGATACCATTGAGATACCATCTTGAAATTTTGACTGATTGACTACAAGACATATACCTTTAAGTGTGATTTTTTTGAAAATTTTAAAAAAGTTCAATTTTTCAAAATTTCAAAATTAATATTATTTGAATATCTTGAAAATTTACAATTCTGTCATGTTGTATATCAAATGAAAGCCCTATTCATAAGCATTAAAACGACATCTGTCCCATGTCTGTAGTGTTCATCGTTATCCTGTAACTGGCGTTTGAATGTATGGTGACCAGTGGATTTTGGCCTTTTTTGGCAATTTTGAACATTCAATATCTCAAAAACGGATGGACAAAAAAATCTGAAATTTTTTTTTAAACATCTCATGGTAAGCTACAAATGTACCGAAAATGAACAAAATCCATGACGTCAAGGATTTTTCATTGGTTGATTTGACACGGAATGACCCGGCAGCTCAATGTAGATGTTTATTTCTAGGGGGGTTTTCTTCCCCCCCTCATCAGGCTGAGCCTATCAGGGCAGGGTTGAAGGCTGGGCTACTCAGAATTATGTCTCCAGTCTCAACTGAGCGTTTGCAAGTACCTTGCAGGTAGCTGTCGTTATATACTGATTTTTAGCTGGATTGTTGCAGGGAGCTCAGTTTAGCTGTTTCTTTCTGGGGGGGGTTCTTCCCCCCCCCCAGGCTGAGCCCAGGGCATGCTGAGGACAGGGGGTGAAGGTTGGAGTAATCAGAATTCTGTCTCCAGCCTCATGCAGCTACTGCAAGGTGCCTGTTGCTTTTGAGCAACACAGCTACGGCAAGCTCATTGCTAAGATATATATCATTGTAAAACATAGTAATTTTCAACTGACATTCTTCTACTAAGAAGTGCACTCAAAGGTCAGGAACTAGCCTGCACCTAAATGGCGAACAGCTGTCTCTTTGTGTAACTGATAGCTGACATTACATTTGATGGCCCAGGTATTTAAATATCTCTTAAAAAAATTAAAGGGCTAGAACCAAGACGATCTTGCAAAAACTAACTCTAAGTGCTATAAAAAAAAACCCTGGCAGGTAGTGACTTGTAACTTGGGGTGCACAGTGCTGAGACATACCCCTGCAGACCCCTAAAGCACAGAAGTTGTGTGCAGAACACAACTATGTTTTTTTAAGCATTTTTGTGCTGAACTCACAACTAAAGCTGCAGCAATTAAAGGGTTCAAATGGCCATAAAAAACCCTGGCAGGTAGTGACTTGTAACTTGGGGTACACTGTGCTGGGACATCCCCCTACACAATCCTAAAGCACAGAAGCTATGTGCACAACACAACTATGTTTGTTTGAGCGTTGTAGTGGTGAACTCACAACTTCAGCTGCAGCAATTAAAGGGTTCAAATGACCATAAAAAACCCCTGGCAGGCAGGAACTTGTAACTTGGGGTGCACTATGCTGGGACATGCCCCTACACAACCCTAAAGTACAGAAGCTGTGTGTACAGCACAACTATGTTTGTTTGAGATCTTGTGTTGTCAGTTCTATGTCAGGTCTATTTACATAGGATAGGAATGAATGGAAAATGTCCTCAATGACTGGCTGCTAGCTTTAAACCCAATGAGTGGTGTTTACAACACCCATGCTACAGGTATATGGCACACCTGGGAATTTTTTTTGCAGGTGGTTGTCTCTATTTGGGGGTACCTTAAACATGTGACAAAAACTGGCATTTGGAAGTTCTGGGGAAATATGGCCTCGGGTCGAAATGGGTTTTAATGTTTGCTATAGGTCTGTCTCTCTCTCTCTCTCCTTTTCTGCTTTCTCTGCTTAAAATACTTTATGTGAATTAAAAGAAAGGGAGCATTGAGGGTGCCATTCCTACAACTCACTTTATTTTTTTTAATATTGTTGTGAGCTGACCTTAGCATAATGAAAAGCCAGGATATATAAATATCTTAAATCAAAATTAACTTAATCAAAAATCAGATCTACTCAAAGAATTATATGGGGTTCATTGTCACTTTCAGCATTGTGAGTTCAGGAGCCAAGTTTTGGTTTTTTGGGCACAATGGCGTCCAGAGGATACTCCATTCACCCCAGTGTTTGTCTACATGTGACTATTCAGGAACACTTACATCTCTGCTTATTGTGAGGTATAAAATAATTAACCATAACAAGTGTTCTTAAAAAAAACATTGCCTTTTTGCAATTTACAGCGCAATCCTAACCAACTTTCCAGCGCCGATGGAGCCCCGAGAATCAGCCGAGATAAGGGAACATATGTACCCTCACCTTGAAGAGGCCTCCATGACTGCCCCTGCACTGCAAAACGCAGTGTGCGCCCTGTTAGCACAGCTACACCGGCACTGGAAAGCTGGTTAGGATTGCACTATTATCTTGAAGATATCCAAGTGCAGGTATTGCTGCCTATGAGTCTTGTCCCACTCCCCTCCTTTATTAAAAAGTGTGTGTGTGTGTGTGTGTGTGTGTGTGTACATGTACACGTACCAATTGCACATGTACGTACCAAAAGCACATCTTTATTCTTCAGAGGTAGAGAATGGCAGTGGTCTAGCCTGGCCACCAGTGGCGTCGCCTGATATGGGGCGGTGGTGCGGTGGGCCCCAGGGCGGGGGGGCGCAGAGGCTCTGGGGGGGGGCGCGGGCCTCCGCGGGTTTTTCTGATTTTTTTTCTGTTTCTGGGTGATTATTAGTGTAAAAACGGGATTTTTAACGTGTATGTATGCTTTGCAGGCACTTATCTTGTAAATGGGGCGCTCCAGGACGTTCCAGAGACGTTCTTCTTCCTGCACCCGGGCGCGCAGCTTCTCCTTGTGCCCGGGCGCGGACTCCGTACCGCCCCCAGCAGCGCTTTCCGGAGTTTGCGCATGCCCAGTACGTCCCTGTAAACTCCGTGGGTCTGCGCATGCTCCGGAAACCGCTGCTGGGGGTGTTACGGAGTCGGCACCCGGGCGCAGGAGTTTCCGGAGTTTGCGCATGCGCAGACCCACGGCGTTTGCAGGGACGTACTGGGCATGCGCAAACTCCGGAAAGCGCTGCTCAGTGCTGCGTTAGGAAGAAGATCGTCTCTGGAACGTCCTGGAGCGCCCCATTTACAAGATAAGTGCCTGCAAAGCATACATACACATTAAAAATTCTGTTTTTACACTAATAATCGCCCAGAAAGAAAAAAAATCAGAAAAACCCTAAAAAAACCCGGAACGTTTTTGCACAATTTATGCAAATTTATTTTGGGGGCGTCGAGGGGTGGGCCCCAACCTCGGGGGGCGCTGGCTACCCCACTGCCAGCCACAAAAAAGGAAAACACTGTACACAAATGAAGGTGATGTTTGTGTAAGGTCAGATAGCCAATGAATAGCTGAGATGAGAAAATGAGGTTTCTATGGCAACTTTGTAATCAGAACCCCTGTTTTCAGCACAGGTCAAAATTGACTTTTTTAAAATCAAAGGTGTGATGAAAAGATATGCTTAAAGTGAACCATAGTTCATAGGCCTAATCAGTTTGTAAGTATGTTTCTGGTCTTGTATGCATAGAGCATGTGAAAAAACCTGGGAGGAAGGCTTGTCCCCACCCCCTGCACAGCATTGTCTGCTTTACTTAACAATTCTCACCTTGTACTTCTAAATCATTGTTTTGTGCAGTATGACAAAAGACAATGAATTTCCTACGTTGTTGTAGGAAATTCCATGCAACATATGGTGTAGACATATGTCAAAACGGCACATGGGTTTACTTTACTTTGATGCATGCGCGCACACATGCATGCACACATTGGAAAGCCAAAACTGCACACATGCATGCAAACATTGGAAAGCCAAAACCCCTGCAACAATGCAGACACATGTGTGATCACATCGAGTTATCAACAGATTACATGTGTGATCACATTGAGTTATCAACAGACTTCAAACAATTTTCTTTGCAGAAGCATTTTCCATGTAAAAATGTTAGTTCTAATGTTAGTTCTCTGGTTCTAATGTTTCACAGTTGGAACCAGGAAACAAGCCAAAGAGGCAACAGGTTCATTGCAGTTTCCAAATGACATGGTATAAAATGCCACTTCAATTGATGTCAGGTTTGGGGAGTCAGTCACTCCCTTGCTGAATCAGCTGTACTGGTTCATTTCCAGCCAGAGTTTGAAGTACTGTACTGGCTTTAAGCCAAAGGACCTTTTCTGGTGTGGCAACCGAAATATGATACTCTGCCATGGGAGGTTCAGTTATTTTCCTCTTTGATGATTGAAGGCTTTTCTTTTTCACCAGGCTTTTTTTTATGTATCATGGTGTACTAATCCCCCCCCCCCCCCGAATCATTTTCTATTGCTTTTAAATGTGCTTTTTGGTGTTTTATTACTGTATTGTTATTTTTGCTATGTAAGCCACTTTGAGTGGTTTTATTCCTTGGTACCAGAAAGGTGGGTTATAAATCCACTAAGTAAATAAATGGCATAAAATGTGGGTACCACATCTCAGATGAAAGAATGACACGTTAAGGGATACAAGATGATCCTAAAGAGATTGAGGCATTTTAAGAGGACACCGTTAAAGCATAAACAAACTTCAGTTATGGTGTAGATGGAAGTATTCTTTCAATACAATTATTTTATTCAATGATTGATGTTAGGTTCAGGATAAGCAATTAAGGCTGCAATCCTATGCACACTCTCCAGGGAGTAAGCCCCATTGGAGAATAATTACTTCTGAGTAAACATGCATAGGATTGCATCATAAGTATCTCTTCCTCACATGCTTCATGGGGATAGCTTTTAAAGCACCTGTTAAGGTTTACCCTTCTATAATCATTACATATGCATAACAGTTAAAATTTAAGCTTCAGATCAGAATGTAGCAGTATCAGATGGTATTGACTGATAGGGAATGGGCAACCATAAGGACAGCAGGTAGATCAACAAAATTGCTAGATTAAGTGGACTTTGGCCAAGTGTGTCTAGGGGAGAAGCTACTTCTGTGTGCATGCATGACACTTACACAAAACCTTGATTCCCTAAAGTGTGAAGGGTGTGTGTACACAGTGTACATGAAAGATGCTCATCCCTATATAGGTTTACTATAAACTCCATTAGGGGCTGAACTTGCAAATACATGGTATCCAACACCAATGTTCTTGGATATACAGTACCTCTTCTTCCATACTGTGGCATGTGCTTTGCCCACCCCCTTGCCGCAAGGGGGAAGGTTCATTTCTTCAGGCTGAACAAAAGACATTATCCCCCCCCCCAAAAAAAAATAGGGGCAGCAGATACCTAGATACAGTCTCGTTTAATGAAAATTACTGTACAGCTTTTAATTAAACTTAGAACACAGTACCAACTGGGAAAACCAAAGCACAAATGATAGGTTGCTTCACCTTTCAATTTTCTCTGTTATGTGCATTAGTTGGGGTTCTAGGCTAGGAGAGGAATTTTAGGTAGAGGCCCGGTGTGTCCAGGGGATCCTGGATGAACGGAATCTTAGATTTGGATTGGCAAGGCGGATCACTCTAGCTGCAGAGTCTCTCTCTTTCTCAGATGGTTTCCTTACAGGGCACTGTGTCTCACAAAGGGAGATCACCTGGTGATCCTGCCGGCGATCCCTTTACTCTGGGGTCTTAGCCATCTGGCTCAGTCCCCCCCAAGGTTTTCCCCAAGGCTGATCAGCTTTCTTCATTCTTTCCCCTCCTTTCTTTCCACCCTTTTTCTCTGACCCACTTCCCTTTTTGGTGACTTCCCAGTCCACTTCACCTTGTCCTCACTTTCCCCACTCCAGTCCCTCCCTCCTCTGTTCACCACTGCCTCCTACCTCCCTCACCCTGTTCTTTGCCCTGCAGCCCCTGTTATGGGCTGAGACCAGCTCCCAGCTGTTACTGCAAAGGGCTGGTGATGAGCAACCAGCTTGCCACCAGTCAACTGTGCTGTGGAGGAACTCATTGATGACATCACCGCTGACTGCTCCACAGAGGCTCCAGAAAAGCTGCAGTTAAGCTAGGCCTGCTTAGAGCTGCAGCGTGCTACACATACCCAATTTAAAAAATAAATAAATCAGGAAATAAATGTTCTTGAGAGTCAGTGTGGTGTAGTAGATTATGTTGGACCTAAACTCGAGAGAGAGAGAGAGAGAGATGTTCCCATTCTTCCCTTTAGAAATTAAGTTTACTAGCAAAATTCTCTTCAGACGTCCTTGTCCATTTGGATGGAAACTTGTATATTTTCAGTGCATGGAAGTTACTTGAAAAGTCTATATGGGCAATTTAATACTGCAGGGTATATCCTGAAGACTACTGGTGAAAGTGAGAAGCAAAAGTTGGCCAAAGGTATAAAAGACTGGACAATTGCCTTCGGCTTTCAGTCAGTCTACGTCACGTATGTGTGTGGATGTGAGAACTTTGGAGGCAACACAATGCAATAGAATAGTGCAAAGCCCCCCCCCCCCCCCGAGGCAGTTCTGGACTTAGCTCCAAGATGTACGATTCTTCATGACTGATGCAGCACAGATGGAAAGCTTTCAGCATCCATCACAAAGACTCCAATTTTTCAGAGGCTAAAGCAAGTCAAGAGATCTTTATACAAGATGACAGTACAGCTAAACATTAATGGGTTAGAGAGCCACAATCAAGCAGGAGGTCCTCATTTTCTAACATTCTCTTGAAAGAGGGGTTTCCTGCAGAAGACAGATAAGCAGATTATACTTGCTTCTCTTTTTTAAATTACTGCTCTATTAGTGTCCCCTCCCTCCCGGAATTTGTTCCCAAATGTTTCTCCTATTAAATCTTGGCAACTAAGTGTGCTGCATCTTAAAAATAATATAAGTCTAAAAATACCTAAACTACCCTTCAGGCTAAGAAAGCTTTTTATTTTTTAGTAACATTGCTATTACTGGCTCTAAATCATTTAGGTTAAGCTACCTATCTGTAAATGAAATTTGCTCACTCTTTGGTTTTAATGCTACTCTGACCTCCTCCAAGTTTACTTTTCTTACCAAAACCAAACACTTGAGCACTTCAGTATGGCCTAGATGCCTTTAAAAGGGGTTTGGACAGATTCATGGAGGAAAAGACCATCACAGGTTACAAGCCATAAGCAACCTCCAGGTTTTAGAAGTGGGTTTTCTCTGTGCCAGGTGCAGGGGAGTGTCAACAGGAAACAGGTTATCTTGTTGTCTTGTGTGCTCCCTGAGGCATCTGGTGGGGCCACTGTGTGATACAGGAAGCTGGACTAGATGGGCTTTTGGCTGATCCAGCAGGGCTCTTCTTATGTTCTTATGTTCAGTTGTATTCCAAGAGAGGGCATTTGTACAATTTTGTGCAGGCACAGCACCTATTGTTGATTTATCAGGAGTGTGTAGTTTGACCACTATTATTATTAAAAGCAGAGGAAGAGCATGTAGAATGAGGCTGGTTTACCCTTTTACTCTCCAGTCCTTTTGCAGCTCCACATTGCTTCAGCCCTCCTAACTGCATTTCCATCTGCTGAAACATCTACTAGATGTCCGCTGTGGATAGGCACGAGGCTCCAGAATCTAATCTGTGGATCACCAGAAAATTCAACAGTACGGAAGCATTTAGCAGAAGAGCATAACGTTCCAAACCAAGTGAGAAGATTAGGGTATTCTCTCTCCCCCCCCCCACCACGTACAAAGAAACATCGTATCCCTCACGCTTTTGGATAAGAGATATTCCAGTGCAACTTGTCACTTCCTGGTCAGAGTTGATTAGTTCAAAGTTGCATCAGTCTGGCCTATGGTAGGATGTTTTGCTATACTGAGAAACAGAGTTTGGAGGAACAAACGGCTTCATCTGGATGGATCCCAGTAGCCAGTGCAATGTGCAAAGGGTCTCTTGAAGACAGAAAGTTTGAAAACCACAGCCTTAGTAGACCGATGCCCATCTTCTCACTTTCGCTGTCGGTGTTAAGTAGTGTCTTACTGGCAACGAACTGCACTGGGTGGTTAATATGGTGTAGTCAAAAGATGTTAGTGTGATAGAGCCTTGTTTGACCAGAGATACAGAAGCAATTATGAACTCTATTTTAATCACCTATTCCAGAATTCTCCAGTTCAGACATGCTAGCAGCCTTCAGAGCGGCAATATATTCAAACGGGGTACATCATTCTAAAGACAGAGATTATAATCCTCGGGGGGGGGGTTGTGCAAGATTTTAGCTGTTAACAAGTGAAAGCAACACATAAGTTAAGGAACTCTTGTTTCCACAGATTGATGTGAAGTACAGTAATTCAGGAATGTTCCCATTTTCCCCTCTGCTTTCTTGACTAAGGGGACATTCACAACAGGTTTGGCTAGTGCCGGGTTATACTGGTTTAGTATTGTTGGAACGTATTTTTATTCTTATCCTTTTATTGCCCACCCTGAGCCTTTGGGATAGGAACACTTTTACAAGAAAAGTTATAACCACTTGTCCACAATTCACTATACTAGCGGTCAGGTAATAAATATGTTTTCCTTTATTCGTTTGTTGCCAACATGATAATGCACAATTTCTGAACCAGGCTAGCCGCATTGTATTTAAGAGACGTAAGTATGTTTGGGTGAAGAGCAATGGAAAATAAATGTGAATGGAGTCTACACAGGATCATCTAACTGGGGTAGATCCCAGCTGAAAGACCAGAGGACATCCCCTTGTCTTACAAACGCACCCTATGAAAGGGTAAATTTTGAATGGAGATTTGTCAAGGGTTAGACTTGAAACGCCCAGCGACGGAGGTGTCATGTAAGCAGAAGGGAAGTATAACACAACATGGCTTTGAATTTATACAAAGTCAGCAGTCAAAAAATAAATAAATCCTGCAGCATCTCACCAAATCCTCTTATTTTATTATACATAATTTGGCTTGTTGAAAATTTTTCCTTTTCTGAAGGCCTCTATTGTACATACACTCAAACTCAGCAGATTCATCAGGAATTTAAATACTATCAATGAATGCAACGCCTCCATAAGCAGATTTGAAAAAGCAAGAGTATGTTTCAACAGCCCCAAGTCCCATTTTCCAGGAACTCAGCAGAATACAAGAGAACCATCTGGCCTTGTGCACCATTTAAATGTTATTTTATTAAATATTTTCAGTTCAAGGTTTCATTATAACAAAGCTATGAAGGTTCTACCAACATTCAGGAAAAAAAAAAGCCTAACTTGATTTCAATTATTTCTCTATCATGCAAAAATTTTGCATCATCTTCCATTTCCTGTTTAAAACATGATATTATATTATATAGATGCTTACATTAACCCCATAAGAGAACATTAAGAATGCTAAAGGTCTAGAGCGGTGTTTGATAATGGCCATACCAAGCTAAGGTTCTCATTAAATTAGAACATGTCTTAAAGACTGTGCAAAAACAAAGACAAAAAAAACCCAACTCAAAACTGTTAAAAAGTTGATGCAGATACTTAATACAGAGGGTTTATTATTAATCATCTTCAGATAAAGACACAAGGAAAGATCAGACCTAAACGCATGCAGAATCTGTCATTTTTTTTTTAAAAGCTGCATATTTCCCATTCCTCATTTTGTGGCTTTATTGTTAAAAAAAACCCTGAATAAAATTATCAAGGTTTTCCTTTGTTACCTCATTCATTAGGTTAGTGCTGTCTAAGAATGTTCTGTATGTAGAAGTCTAGTGTCTACCCCTCCGTTTGCTACATTGCTTCCCCACTCCTCCCCCTCATGTAACTCTTGCTGAAGTCGAAAGAGGAAGGAGAAAGACTTGCGCAAATAAACCTTCCCAAGGGTGAATGCCCTTTTCTTTCACTGAGGATAAGCCGTGATAAATGATGTGGGGCTGAGTTGGCAGACTCTGTATCAGGGACAGAAGCAAGGATGTCCATTTGCAAAGTAGAAATGCATCCCTTTCCTTCTATCACACTGTTCAATCTCATCAAATTATAGACTTTCCATTGTCCTAAACTCTGTTAAAAGGTTGCCTTCCTGCTATTCTGGCTCAGTCCTAGCTGGGCAGCAAACATACTGAAACCCCACATTCTCAAATTTACTGACTGAACATGCAAACAGCTTTGGTGTCCTTTGTGGGTAAGGGTGTAGAAAAAGCAACAATGAAAACTCTGAACTCATTACTAGGAAGGTTTCTAATTCTATCCCACCTGTTCTACTCAGGATAAATCAAGGGCCAAGATGTAAAACTGTTAAATGTTTCCCACATAGGGAACAAAGAACATCGATTGCTCTCTTTGGCAGCAAGAGAGACAAACAAGGGTAATGCAAAATGGCAGACCCACTCAGTTATGTAGGGTGTACAAGGTTCTTCGCGACCAGAGAAAACTGCAGTAGAAACTGCAGAATCTTCTGTCGGTAGTAAAACTGAAGTTCTGACTCAACAGTTTAATGAGTAAAAATACAGTCATGGGGGCGGGGGCGGGGGGGAAGATTAAAAATAAAGAGACATCTGCTGGAACAACAGGAAACAAAGCAACAGCACTGGATGGCTTGGGCTAGTGGAAAAGCACTTCCTTGAAGTTGCTGGCTCCCTTTACTAGTTTATCAGAAAACAAATTAGTCTGGAAAACCAGCTAGCCCCATAGTTACAGGGGTGCATATATTTATATCTATATCTATTTCAGTATAAAACACAAACTAAGTTACACACCATACAGGAAGCAAATGCATACGTGTGCAAATCTTCAGGGTAGAATGTAACACTAGGTTTTTCAACTGTTTCCTAAGGAGCACATATTCTGCAACACTCTGGATCCCATCTATTCTAAACAGAATAAAATAAAAATAAAAAGTAAGCCATTCATATACTCTCTTCCCCTAATATATCTTTGCTCTGAAACGTTTACCCTTTTATAAGCTGACTTCACACCTCCAAGGAGTGGCTGTTTCTAAAAATCAGTGCATCTCTGAAGAGCAAGCTCCTACGCTAATTAAACCAGCTCGTACTTGTTCCTTAAAACATTCTTGTTCATTTTACGCAGTCCATCAGTGGGAGCCGGTGGCTGAACCATCAGCTGAATGCAGCATCTCCACCGCTGACACTTGGGCTCAAGTCAGTCTGCTGGATGGCAGAGGGGTGAGAAATGTCCTCCTTCCACCTTGCCCCCCCTTTTCTCCATGCCGGCCCCGGGGACCCCCCGCTGGCCACATCTCACAGATTAAAGTTGCAACGTAGCCTGAACGCAATGTTAGTTCCCACCGTGCCTTCACAGAGTTCAGCGTTCTGCTGCCCAAGCTGCCTTCTCTCACCCGTCTTTGCCCTGGTTTCGGAAAGAGGCTCCAGCCGCTGCCCCATCATCAATCCTGGAAAGGAGGTGCTGGACGCTCCATCATGGATGATGATCTCTTTTCTATACAAACAATATGGGTTTCTCTCAAGATTTAAAAGACACCTTCATACAGCAGAAACAGACACGATGGATCCATGGAAAAACAACAGAAATGCGGCAGCGCCCGGAGCATCAGATTCATGCAGGGTTTCGTGCATTTTTGGCTGCTGCCGGTTTGTAATTCTTTTTTTTATTTTTTAACGTCGAACGAACATGACCGTTGCTGTAATTCAGGCACTCCAGAGCTGCTTGCTGAGAAGATATTGCCCTCCCGCTGAGTATCTCCGAAAGCGACTGCAGTCAGAAAGAGGGGACAAATTTGAAGGGTAGGAGGAGGACAGAAGGGAAATGCAGCCAGGTTAGTGGAACAATCTTACACCAGAAACTCAGAAGCCTGGACGAATACATCTGCATTTAAGCTGAAACAGTGACTCAATCAGAGGGGCTTCATCCATACCCCATGAGGCCCACACTAGTTAGAAGGTCTCTCTCCTTCTCCCTGCAATAATTTACTACGTGTAGCTGACTTGCTTTGACTTCTCTTGTCATAGTGAAGGAGAAATCCTAAACACATAACGGATCAGAAACTTATACTGGGTAATGACAGTTGTTTAACTCTCTCTCGCTATGTAATGCTTAACCACAGTTAAAAGCCAGTAGGAGAAGAGCAACAGTGCCAGAGAGAAAAGAGACGAGTGGCAGTGGAGGGGGGGGGGGAGTACAAGATCCTGTGGCTTCTGCACTGTCCCAAGTATGCTACATGGCAAGAGTGCTGTCAAGATCCTGCTAAGGCAGTGGTTCCCAACCTTTTTAGCACCAGGACCCCCTTTTGTAGAACGACAATCAGTCGGAACCCCCCTAAGACCGGAAGTGATGTCAGTAAGCAGGAAGTGATGTCATTGTTTTAATACATTACACTGTTTAATAAATCACACTTTTTAAAATAAATCACATTCTTAAAGTTGTACTCATAAGCAGTGCCATTTTTTTTTTGGGGGGGAGCTAATATTAACAGAAATACTAAAGGGCAAGCAGAAAGTAACACATGGTGAGTGAACAAGCCCCAAGAGAGCATCAGACACTTCTTTCTCTGCAGCGGGGGGGGGGGGGAGTGAGCCACCATCTTGGGTTTGGCCATCCAGCCAACATCCCGTGAACCCCCAGGACCCCAAGGGTAAAACTGCTTCGTGAATCTGCAAGAAGTTCCAGATGGTAGGTGTGTTTTGTTACCTGAAGGTGTGTGTTTGTAAATGAACATTACACTGTGTAACACAAAAAATTGTGTTGCATTTTTAACGTTCCTTATACAATTCAGAGGCACTGATTCCAACGGTAATCTTAGTTTTTTTGTATCATCAAAACTTTTAGTTATCTTAAATTGCATAGATTTGTGTAGCATAAATTGTGGCTAAACTATAGATGCTATGCCAAAAATAGGGGCATTTTTTTAAAATCCTCGCACCAAAAATTAATAAAGAAACATCAAAATATTCAGATAAAAACGGAATTGTTCTAATTTTGTTACATAAGTGTTATTGAGTTTCAGAACTTGAGCTAGTAACTCAACGGGTAATAAGGAGTCAGGCAAAGCACAAGCCTCTTACCTGCTGAATTGCTGTTCTGGTAGGCAGGAGAACACTCATAATTGGGTCAGGCCCTACCTCCAAGAACTGGGAAGACAGTGCTAAACAAGTGTGGACCTCCCGCAGTCTCCAGAATGGCTAAGCAATGTTAACCATGAAACAACAGAGAAAACTGCACAGAAAGTGGCCATACCAAGGACTGTCACCAAACATACTACACAGCTAGACTTAGAATCACAGGATGAGCAGAACCTGGGCCTTCCACTGCAAAATATGCACAGAGGACAACATACTTGTCAGACCAGGATTCAAGTAACTGCTAGAGTTAGTAGAATGCCCTCCTGCTTACCAGGATGACAGAATTATCTAGGTAAGAATTTCATTTCCTCCCCTTGCAAACAGGGACATTCAACGTTGCCCAGTAAAGCAGCTATGCACCTCAAAAAAAAATTTTTTTGGGGGTGTGTGCAAAAATTCCCATGGTTTTTAGCCTTTTTCGGGTTTATTTTTTTAATTTAATCTAATTTTAGCGGGGCGCGGGTACTTAGCTGGACTCGGCCAGGGCGCAGGCAGCATTTTCTCGGATAAGCAGCATCCATCTTGACTGGGTGGGACTCTCTAGAACTCTCTCTCCATCTCGTTGGTCAGTCCTCCAGAGCCCTAGAGAGGCCTGGAGAACCGACGGACCAGCAAGAGTCCTAGAGAGTCCCGCCCATTCAAGATGGATGCTGCCGATCCGGGAAAATGCTGCCTTTCGCCGCCCTGAATGGCTCCGAAGGCGAAGGGGCGGGGCCGCTTCGTGCCTCTTCGTAACGGAGGGTCGGAGCGCGCCGAAACTTAGCACAATGACCCCACTGGAGCGACGCTACTGCCTCCCGTGGTCTGCAGCACCCGCAGAGGCTTGGCGCGCAGCCCGCAGCCCAGTTCCTAATGGGCCACGGACTGGTACCGGGCCGCAGACCGGGGGTTGGAGACCCCTGCTGTAAAGTGTTCCACCTGCTCAGAAATGATGGTTGTGCTGCTGCCCTATCTCTGGGAGGGAAGGTGTGGAGCTGACAAGGTGCAGATGATATGGAGTGGAACTGCTTCAGATGCTACTCATGCTGTGGTGGTGGTGGTGATGGAACCTCTCCGCCACCAGTGGTCCTGTCCTCAGGATTACTGGCTATCCTGATTCTGGCCACAAGAGTAGGAAAATGAGCATCAGGGTAAAGAGCTTAGCCCATGAGAGTGGTATGGTGCGGCAGAGCCACTGCAAAAAAAAAGTAATCTTGAGGTGTGCAGTGGTAAAACACCACACAAAAAGAATCTTAACGCAACCACACTTCAGGGATAGAATATCCCTATTCAGAAGGGATTTTTGTCCCAGTCTGAGCCTTACACAGGGAGTGGTTAAGTGTGGCTCTGAACAGAGGCTGTACAGGTTATTTTATTATTAAACTTGTTGGCAGGGAGAGGGAAGGAAAATGCTAAACAGGAGATGGCAATACTCATCAGCTAACTGTGTGCCCTCCTCAGAAGCAGGAATACCTGCAGGAGTTGAGACCACCAAGAGAGGTCCCTAAAGAAGCTAGGGGGCAGAGGCTGGCTTCCTGCCAAAATATATTCCTCTCAGTTACACTGCCTGACAGGCTGAACCACTGGCACCAATGGTCCCCAACATGAGATGGAGGGTCGGGGACAATGGAAGGAATTAACCTGTTTTTTGTGGTGTGATGAGAGCTCCTGTTGTTGATTAGAGACTGCCTTTGCTTTGCCCCAACCTCAGCTTAACAGAATGCTTGGTGTCTCGGCCATTTGGCAGACTGTTGAGACTGCAATGGCAAGTCTCCCTGCAGTTCCTAGTCATGTATGCCTCCACCAGACACTCTTGCCTCTTCCCTTCTTAAAGTTGGCCATTTTCAATTTGATCAGTCAGCTTTTGATTTAGTAGCAAAAGCAGGGTCATCCAATTTCTCTTGTATATCCTCTGACTCATCTCTCTCCACTATTAACAATTCTGTAATAATTCAGCTAGCCAGTTATTAAGCACTTTCTTAGTTTGTATGAACGTACAACTCACTCACTCACTCACTCACTCACTCACTGGTCAAACATACCCATGTTTCAGCTTCACTGGAGCGGAGCTGCTGGGGCCCCAGAACAGTGGTAGTGGACATTCAGCCACTTGCCATCACGGCGATGCCAGACACGGGTCTCTTCAGATTGCGTGGTGCGAGGTCGGCCTTGGCCATCGATATACTGTGTCAAGCGGATGTAGGCAATGCAGGCGGCATCATCGCCAATAACATGAACATGGGGGTTCAGGATGGTGGTGTGGATTGGCTTGCTGTTCTTGGACAGTACTGAGGAGACATGTACAACAATCAGGATTCCCCCCAACCTCACCAAGAGAGAGAAAGAGGGAGAGTTCCTTGCAGCTACTGCTCTGGCCAACTCTCCCACGGTGTTATCCATCCATCCAAAGTATTCCCAGTCCCCAAAGATCCCAGGAAATATCCTACACCTCCTTTCCAAAGTCACCTCTATGCTCTTGTCTCTTCAAAAATAAAGTAAAATCTTAGAACAGTTCTTCTCTTCCCCACAAACCTAGTAAGACTCATATTTCTTTATTTGCTGTTCTGTAAACTGAAAAGATCCTTTATTGACATTAATGAAGTTCATCATTTAACACTGGTGCATGTCATGGGTTCTTTTACTTCTAAGGCCTAGGAACACCATGGGTCCACCAATGTTGCCCACTCTTACAAGTACCATTGAAAGAGTAAGCTCAACATTGGAAGTTGGCCAGAAGACTTAAAAAGGAGTTTGTTTGGCTCCACTCTTAGCTCTCCCCTTGGCCACAGGACCATTGAAAGCTGATCAGAAAGTCTTACTGTGTGTGACGTACTACAGAAGGTTTTTCTTGAAGGCTTGCAAAAGCATCTCAGCTGCCAAACCTCAGATCCTGGCTAGATGTTCAACCCAGCATCTGGAAAGAAGCCAGACTGTTGAGAATCCTGAAGGCTCAATGAGGGAAGGCAAACAGGAGTGGAACATAGAGCTGCTGGTCCATTCACACCTCTCCTCGATTATTTAGCAGCTAATTGTCCCTACTTTTCCCCCTCCCAAGCTCTGAGAAAATTAGCCACAAAAGATAAATAAGATAAGCCTGGATAAACAAGGAAGAATGGGCCAAGAGTTCTACAATTCCCTAAAGCTTTTTTTGCCTGTCTCTGAAGGGAAGCCTTCAGAAACCTCAACAGTCCGAGCCCAGCTTACACATGGTTACGTTTCATGTGATAAGCCTCACATGCAACCAGGATCCAAACTTCAATGGCTATTGCCATTTGTGTGCAGCTACAATTTCTTCTTCTCCCTTTTTCACCTTGATGCTTTTCTTCACTTGCCCTAAGGGTAATTCCATTACCTTTCCATACCCCAAAATAAATGTATGGGATGGGGAAAATAGGAACTAACGATACTTTCAAGGCTTCATGATTTTTCTGCCCCTCTCCCCAATCTATATACTGTATCCCCTAAATCTGAGGTTAGAAGAAAATCTGACAGGGAGACTACTACTATTACTGCTTCTTTTTAAAAACAGAACTATACTTATGCCTTATGGGGCAGCATTATTGCCTTCTTTAAAGAACAAATGCAATACTCCATTCTAGAAACCAACTGCATTTCCCATAGGCTGTCAGTCAAAACAATGAAAGATCAAAAGGTAGGGACGAGCAGATTTCTCCTGTTTTAGGGGTTCTCACTCCTGCATTTCACTTCTCTTAACAGAAGCCTACTTTTATGTTACTGTATAAAAGGGATAGAAAGGAGGGATAGGGACAGAAACTTGCTGGAACCCCTGCCCCCAGTCTGATGTGCTTTGTACCTTTGCTCTCCCTCATTCTCACTGAGGATAGCATTTGTTTGCAGAGGCAAATGCTGTACCCAAAGAGAATTTGTTCCCATGATATGCATCACAGTGTATCAGCATCGAGGTGGGGGCTTACTGGCATGCTCATATTAGCCCTATAACCAGACACCATCTACAGTTACAGTAACATACAAATAGGACTCATGAGAATTCCCAAAATACAGTCTGCCAGAACTGTCAGTCGATTTGTACCTTTCTTCCTCTCTACTGATTAGCACATGTACATTGATAAAAAAAACCTGCAAAAAAAGTAATCTTGAGGCGTGCAGTGGTAAAACACCACAAAAAAGAATCTTAACACAACCACATATACAAGCAAATCAAGATTGTGTGTTGCAGTCAATCAACGTGCACATGGGCATTGGTAATACGGGGAGGGAACATATGAATTGAAAGCTGAGACATGAACTGCAAACGCACAGATCTGTGCACTAAGTTCAAAGACAAAAAACAGCGAAGGATTGCATTGGCTTCACTTCAAAACAAAAGATCAGGTAATTTGGAACTCCAAATTCCTTTTGGAACTCCTGGGAAGAAGGATGAGGGGAATTTTGAAAACATCCCTAACAAGAGTAGAGAGGCTCACATAATTAATATACAATAAATTCATTGGTGACACCTAGTCCAGAGTGTCTTCAAGGCTCGCTCAAGACAGCTCTTTCAAGACAACTGCAGCTCTTTCCTACCTAGACAGAGACGGGAGAGAAACATGCTGACATTGCCAGTTATCTACAACTCACAGTTCTCGAAGTAAAACTTGTGGAAGTCCATCCCCTCCACGAGATTTCCTAGTGCTTCAGGTTCAAATGAGGTCAATCCGGGGTCACAGATTTTCCTATAATAAAAAAAAAGTTATCCTGTCTGACATCTAGCTCTCAAGGTCATTCATGTACAGCTATGCATCATTAGCACTATGCACATATGGAGCTTCCCTGGTCTGAGGCAGGAGTTTGGGCTTTCCCAAATGCTGTAACCCCTTAACCAGCGGCGTTACAAGCAATCTGGGGCTTCAAGATGAAGAACCTTCTCTTGGACTGACAAAGTGGATCTTAATAGGCAAGAAAGGATTTCTCAGTGAAAATGCATATACTGTACATTCCCTATTCCATGCTCCCAAAGTGCTTTTCAATCCTTGTGCACGACACTCTTGTCCGTGCCCAACTATGTTCACTTTCATTCCTTATTTAAAAAACAGACGATGCACAAGACTGGTTCATCCAAGGCCAACCAAGTGGAGTGCTCATCTCCTGTGCACTGTCTCCAGTGGGACTCCACACAGGGATTGGGACATTCCCTCCTTCTCAACCAATGCCTATAAATAAATATCTATTTACTTTCTAATTTATCAGCTGCCTTTATAGAGAAAAAAAACTCTGCCCAAAGGGATGAAGAGTTAAAATAGGAATTAATGGTGATTAAACATGCAAAATGTGTGCTGGATTGTGGCCAAAGCATGGTCTCATCCAGGCCATGCATGCTCCAACAGATTTGACCTTTTGGCTTGTTTTAGTTCCTCCTCCTCAGCAGAAATGAGTTAAATAAAGAGAGGAATAAACTATGTACAGTACTCCAACACTCTTCTCCTCTTGAAGAGTTTGAGACTACATTGCTAGAATTACCTGCCCCGTTCCTTCCTAATTAACTCTTTACATTTAATTTGCCACATCAGGGCACATACAAAACAGCCTATATTGAAGCAAACACAGGGGTATGGTTATCATGTATGTGCCAGCTTGCAGCCATATTTATTTTGTACTTAATTTACATGGTAAAAACTCTGACGAGATTCCATATAACCAAACTATTAAACACATGCCATCTTATTGAGACAGTTAAATACTGCTGAGATTAGATCTAGTTCTCACGTTAAGTATCTGGGCGGTACCAGTTTCTACTGAAGGAGGGGGCTCACGATGGAATGCAAATTTCCTGCACCCAGAAAACTAGCATATCAGGGAGAAGGCCAAGTTAAAACCATTCTTCCCTGTATGCTTGTTTTCTATGGGAATTGTGAGCGAGCATGTAAGTGTGGGCATGCCATCAGCATGGTGGGCCAAGACACAGGGCCAGTTTCTCATAGAGGCAGCTAGAGGGATTTCATGCCCATCACAGCAATTGCTTCAAGTTAGCTGCATATCCATGTCAACACATCCAACTGACATTTGAAACTCTCTCAGAACACAGCACCTAGAGAGATTTGCTTCTGCTAAAATAAAAAGCAAATGCCAAGGGCAAAAACATTGTTGTCAGAGAAGTAGTTGTTTGTATTCGCTGTTTCTTATATCGGCTAGAGAACCAGACCATAGCAACTGGTGTGTGTGTGGGGGTGGGGGTGGCCCTGTTGGAAGTAATTCAGGCTCCTTCCCTGAATTTTCAGCTTCCATTAAAAAACACAACCCCAAACATAAAGTCTGTAGACCTATTCCTGTCTAGGAGTGTTCTGACCAATGAGGACAAAGGCACTGGAATGATCGACAAGCACTTTGCATGTGAACTTCAATTTTAATTTATTACAATTATTTTATCAAGACAATAATTTTTAACTTAAGTGTCTTAGGCAACCCAAGTTTGGGTTTTCACTGTGTTGCACCAAAGCTACACTTCCCCCCACCACAAAATTTGCACAGCATGCCCTCTGCACTTCCCCACTTACGTGTAAGCCTCAAAGTCTCCGTTGTTGATTGCTTCAATCAGCTGCTCCGTTATCTTGATGATCTCCTGCTTACGCACTGCAGACAAGGAGGAAAAGGGCAGCTTTACTGCACAGCTTAGCACTGTGCTAAGTATATGGAGGACAAGTGGCCTCTTCAGGAAAATTGAGAGCAACCACTAGTCTTGTTCCCAGTGAAGGTTGCCCCCTCACATTCCAGAAGAGCAGTAATGACAGCTATTCATTTCAAGGGATGGAGTCTGGTAGATGGAAGGAATACAGGAAGAAAGGAAAGACAACAGTAGCACTATTACCCCAATGACAGCCCACCTGAGTGGTGCCTCCAAGCCTCAACTGTGTGTGGGATTTAAGTTTCAAGGGCTAAGCTTTTGTTACAGTGCCCCTGAGATGGGAAAACCCCACAGGATAACTGAAATTGGAGGGGGTGGGCAGAGAAGAGGTGGGTCCAGTGCAGACGTAGTGATCCTGATCTCTCAATTACAGTTACAACACAAGAAGCGGGGGGGGGGGTCATGGGCTAGTGTGCTGTCTCCTCCTCTCTCTGGAGCAATTTCCTCTCCCTTCCCTTCCTGTCATTAGCTACCATTCCACATGACTTGTCCACTATCACATTGTTAATGCAAACCATGGTTCTCCCAGAAACCAGACACAAACTATGGTTTGGAATAGGTTTGCCAGCCATGGTTTTAAAGGAATCTGGTTGGTGTTAAGCATAGTTTGCGATGGCACACATAAAATATGGGAAAGAAGAAAGGGGACGGGAAATCACTCCAGAGAAGGAAGGAAGGAGGGAGACAGTATCTGTACTCTTGATTTGCAGGCCATGGCTTGCCTGGAGCTACTGCATTTTGGCTGCACTGGAGTCCAGTGACTGGACTATGAAATATAGTCTCAAAAGTCCCCTACTTGGTACTGTTCTGAGTACTTACCAAACAAAAGTACTGTATAAAAGGTCTGGGCCTGAAAATGACAGATTCCCAAGCAAGGCAACAGAAGGAGATACTGACAGAAATGCTGCCTAGAATGCCTGCTTGATGGCTTAAACTCCTGCACTTTTAAAAGCTCACGACTGGCCTGCAACAAGACTGTGATGCTGATGAAAGATTCTCAGCAACCCATCAACCTACCAGAGACAAAATATACACCTTTTTATTGACCTCCTGCTGCCAAGTCATCCTCTGCTATTTCTACCATGGTATTTTATTTCATTATGTCTCACTGTGCTACTTAAACCAATACTACCAAACCACTTCTTATTTGTAGGAAAAACACCATCACACAGGAACCATCAGCCATGATCTCCTGTGATCTCACTGTACAACTTGTGATCCAACAAGCTGAACAGAGATGACTAGTCATATATTATGGCCTGCCAGGTGCATGATTGACAAGCCTCCACTTGGTGCCCCTTACTCAGTGTACTGAAACCGCCATTTTGAAAACTGGCCAAAAAAAAGAAAAAGGCAAGCAGCTTTAAAAGTCAATGCACAGAACCGTGTGTGTGTGTGTGTGTGTGTGTGTGTGTGTGTGTGTGTGTGTGTGTGTGTGTGTGTGTGTGTGTGTGTGTGTGTGTAGATTTTGGGGTTTTGAGACTCCAAGCTAGGAGCAGTGCCTGGCACCAGAATGCAATAAATGTTTGCCAGATTCAGGGTCTGTTTGCCCTGACAGACCAGAATTGTAAAGGATTGGTGAATGGTGGAAGAAGGTAGCTAAGGTCCTGGTAGGTGGCTACTAGTTGGACAGCAGGTACCCATTTGAAAATTGCACACCTTCTGCCTTGAGCGAGAATCAGGAGAATAGAGGTATTAGGACCAGGCCGCCTGAGTAATAAGAGACTGAAGGGGAGAACGCCTTCCAGCAACTGAATGAGGAAAAGGGGGATCAGGATGCATGGGCCAAAGATGACTAGATGGGGAGAGAAAGCAGATGGTGAGAAAAAAATATTTTTTTTTCTTTTGTGGAAATGCAAAGGGGAATCTAGGAAGAAATGAGTGGGGTGGGGGAAGAAAGAATCTGGGCTGGCCAGGTGCTTATGAAAGTTCACAAGCATGAAAGTAATGGCCTTTTCCTGGTTGTCTATAGAATCTGGTATTCAGCAGTATACTTCAATTATGTATCGTGAATAATAGCTGTTGTTTATAGACCTAACCTCAACCATGGATCTCTATTTTTCATTATTCGTTTCTTTTTAAGACAGCTAAGCCAAGTCATCGTCTCCCGTGGCAGCAAACTGCTCAAGTTAATTCTGCATTAACTTAACTACATTAACATTTACGGTGTGTGGTATTCCTCCAAGTAGTCCAGGGTAGTACATGGCTCCTCCCTCTCCTTTTATCCCGCGCAACCACCTCCTGAAGTAGGTTAGGCTGAGAAATAGTGACTAGCCCAATGTCATTACCCATGCCATCGATAACTTTCATGGCGGAGCAGGGATTTTAACCCAAGCCTTCTTTGTCCAAGTCCTACATTCTAACCACTACAGCAAACTGGCAAATCTGGAACCTTGGCACTGTAAAAATGGATTCAGGAATGCTAAAGGGGAAGGTTATTGGGGGAGGGGTCTGGTGCTGAGTGCTCAGACCTGCCCTCTGCTTTGTATTTGGTTTGTGATCTTGGCAGCTTTCTAGTCCAGTGCTCCGTTTCTAACAAAGGCCAACGAAATGATTCTGGCAGCCTTACAAGCAGGACATCAAAGAAACAGAATTTCAATTTGTCCCCAGCACCTGGTTTTCAGAAGTACAACTGCCCCCTTGATTCATTATCATGTGTTCCTGTATGTGTCAGGGTTGAGTGTGTGGGGCAGAGAGGTCATGTTGGCAAATCCCCCTGCAATGACAAATGCTGGTAATGGGTAGGCTTACCTGATCCATACCAGGACAGATATGCTCAGTGGGGCTTATGTTCCATTATGTTCAGTGGGGCTTACTTCTGAGTAGACATGTCTAGGATTGTGCTCTAAGGGTTTGACAAGTTACACCTGCCCACATTCCTTCTCCTAAAGGTCTAAACACTGTCCCAGTATGGTTCTGGTAAGCCTCCCACACATACAGGAAGACACAAGGGGGGGGGTAGTGTATGAAGAGGGTTAATGTGTCTCTATATGGAGATTCCATTCAGCTAACATGGCTCCATGGACAGAATGGTGGAGTGGCTTAGCACGTTTTCTAGCAACTCCAGATTTTGAAGGCACCTCCTTTGAGATAGGAAGCATAAAGCCTCTTGGTGGTCTGTCATACGTGGGTGGTGAGCTGAGCTGGACTTGGTTGGTCACAAGCTGTGCAGGACTTCACTTACGATCAGATACCACCATGTCTTCTCTAGTGGCATATGTAATTGGCTATCATTCCCATGTCCAAGAATGCACATCCATCTACCTCTACCCAAACCTCCAAGCCATCCCTCACCCCCATCCAACATGGTCTTTGAGGAAATAAGTGCATACAATGGGCATGTCAGAAATCCAACATGCTGTCACACTGTGTGCTTCAACGCTGCTTATGCTTTCCTTCATGTTCAACCCTGCAAATTGAAACATCTCAGTGCCAACAAGCAGCTTTTAAGCATGGATCAGATCACAAAAATTGGAGCCTTCTTTTCCTGACAGACTGTTTGAAAGCTTTCCTTGAAAGCAAGGTTAATACAATTGGGCTGATGCAAATAGTTGGGAGAAAGACGATTAAAAAAAAAAAACCCAAATCCAAGCAGTGTTCCAAGAACTGGACCACACTTCTGGACTTTCATCATATACAGTTGCTGTATTGTATATAGAGTACACTTAGATATAAGTACAGTACACTTATAGAGTACACACCGTCGTCACGTCTTTAAGAGTACACTTACATACTATCCATATGTAGGATGAACATGTGCCAAATTTCTGTTATTAATTTTTTTTGTGAGCAAGATGGTCCCTGTTCCTTGTCCCTAGTCAAAATAAATATCTTTGATTTAAGTCAAATGTTCTATATGTACTTTAGACAGATTCCAGCTTTCCTCCATTGCTATGGATAAAAATTACAAAAGAAAGTTATAAAGTAAATTTGATTGCATGTTTGCAAAAGAGAACAGCGAAATTCCTATTAAACTTTACTGGACCAAGAAAACTTTACTGGACCAAGATAACACATAGGTCCCCTAGCATTCTAGTCTGGACTGTTATCTGCTAGTGCACTGTATTACACACTGCCCGTTTCCGGCTTCTGTTCACACAGTGTTTTCAAATAAATACATTTATGCAAGATGTTTAGTCTCATTGAAAACAGTAGGTGTGATACCGAACGCCTCTGTGTAAAAAAGCAGGGGAAAGCAACTTCATGCCCCATGCTTTATTATGCCAGTACAGAATGAGTAGCTCTGTCCACCAGCAAATCCACAGAACTCTGATATTCAATGGCATTGGCACTTCCTGTATGAATGGAGCCATTACTAGTTCCAGTGATTATAAGGACACATTTATTCATTTACTAATCAAATACTTTTTTATGATGGAAAGGTGGTGTGTATGGATATGGGCCTGTATATTACAGGGGTGCGGTGCATGTCTGTGTCTTGCTGCATCATTCCAAGAAAACTCAAAAAGGCAGCTCTGTATGGGCTCCAGAAAGCCTTGTGAAAGACACACCTCTAACTACCACCATACAGAGATTTGTACAGGAGTACTCGGAGACTGACAGTATTCCCATTCTCTCCACATCATGCAGGCTGCCCAACCATTTCCCTCCAGTTATGTCTTGATTCAGTACAGCTTGCATCTAATCCTCTAGTGTGTGATCAATGCACAGGAACTGAGGGAACACAGCAATGGCTCAGGAAGGGAGGCCTTCCCATCCCTACTGCTTGAGCATATTTTCCTTGGACTTTCCAGGGATTGAAGCCAGGACCTTTTGTGTGCAATGCAAACTGCTTGCTTGATCACTGAGCTGGACCCAAATCTTTATAAACGTACAGGTACTATAGCACAGAGAAAGCTGGATGCTATCAAAATATTAAGAGTACTGCACTCTAAATATCCACATAGACTTGCTGAAAAGGTTTTGCAACTTCTTCCTCAAAGGAGTACAAAACTATCAGCAATTAGACCAGGGGTTCTCAACCTGTGGTACGGGTACCCCTAGGGGTACGCAGACCATCAGGTGGGGGTATGCAAGAGGCTTCCCCTTATCAGCTAAGATCAGCTGATTGTTGGGGACCAGAGGTTTGTTTTATTTTTTTTAAAAAATTGCCCCACCCTCAAGCTCTCAGCTCGGCCTCCCACTGGTGGGGGTATGAGAGAGGCTGCTCCTTATCTCCCTGGATCAGCTGAGTGTCGGCGAGTCAAGTATTTTTAAATTCAAACTGCTCTGCACACACACAAAGTTAAATAAGACTTTTCACATTTAAAATACTTTATTTTAAATGATTAATTAGCTAATTAATTGAGTGATCCAATTAATTAGCAATTAATTAGCAGGGGGTACTTCAGAAAATTGGGCCATGATAGGGGGTACCCGGGCCTTCAAAGGTTGAGAACCCCTGAATTAGACTATCAGCGACTAGATAGACTATCAGAAACCTCTTGGGAGGATTTCCAACTTTCCACTATTAAAATGGACACCCATGTTCTTTCTTTACTAGCACTGGTTAACTCAATACTTAGGTAGTAAAGAGTCTAGTGGGCCCTCCGCATACACGAATTCAGCATTGGTGGATTTGACTCAACGCAGATGCTTCATGGATATGGGGGCCAATCTAAACTATTAAAAAAAGAAAAAGGTTAAAAAGAGCTTTCCTTATCTTTTTGCTGCAACCCGCTTCATCTTCTTGCCTGTAGAAGGGGAAATCGTGCTCCTACAGCCTCTTCCGGGTTGCATGATTTCCCCCCTCCCTTCCCCAAGGTCGCCCCAGAATGCATTGGGGAAGGGAGGCAAGAGGTCGTACGACCCGGAAGAGGCTGTAGGAGTGCGATTTCGCCTTCTACAGGCAAGAAAATGAAGTGGTTTGCAGCGAAAAGGTAAAGAAAGCTCTTCTTAAGGTTTTTACACTGGCCCCTGTATCCATGCTATAGTAATTTCACTTTACAAGGATTTCAGTATGGAATGCGGAATGGAACCCCTGTGGATACTGAGGTCCAACTGTACAATTCAGGAACCAAGGCTATGGTCAAAAGCATAAGCACTCTTCTTGTGTTTCAAAGACACCCCTGACATTCTGCACCAAGAAAAACTGTGATCTGTGTAAATTATGCCATCCAGTACATTTGTCTATACAGCATCTTGCGTAATTGCTATTTAGATTCTAAACCTGCAGGCAAGGCTCTTTTATTCTATGTTTTATTTATTTACTTAATGTATAATGCACACTTCTTGCCAGAAGGTTCACCGAGGCTCCCATTCAAACACAGATGGGATCAATACTAATGCCTGCCTAGCTTCAACAGCCACACCAGCAGTTGTTCCTAGACCATTAAGTGGGTTTTATTTTGTTCAGCATGTTGTTTTTTAAACATTTGAAATACTAAAATATTAGGAATCACCCCTGGGGAGGAGCAAGTATCTATGTAGAACACTATTGCACTAACTTTTGGAAAGCCTGTAAGGCAGTGCATTTCAACCAGTGGTACTTCACAATACTGGCAGGTGGTACTTAGCCCCACTGCCACGGTGACCACATGGTACTGCTCTGCCTGGCCCAATCCCACTTGCACTGAAGGTGGCTGGAGCAGTGTTGCACCAATTGGCAAGATGGGCTGTTCAGCTACCTGACCCTTCCAAAAAAAAAAAAAAAAGGTGGCATGATTTGGGGAAGGAGTGTGCAGAATGAAGCCCCAACTGTGTGAGCAAGCCACCTAACTCCTGTCACAGTTACTGCCCCAGCGACAGTGGTAGTACTTGCAGAAGTGACACCTGCAAAAAGTAGTACTTGCAAGGGGGGGGGAGCCCCAAATGCCCCACTCTGGCTTTTGAGTTTCCACCAAACACAGGGGCCAGAAACTTTTGTTTTTAAAAGTCAAATCAAATCAGGTCAAAAATCCAATACAAAACAACATATTTGGTACACAATACAGAGTATGGAATTCACCGCTTGTGTGAACTCCAAACAACCAAGCTTTGAACCACAGCCTTGTAAGCCAGGGAGTTAACTACTAACCCCTGTTGCAACTAACATTTGTCAGACAAACTGCTATCTTGTTCTATAAGCAAGCAAAGCACCTGCTTCACTATTGTTGAACAGTTACTCTTCCCTGAATGCTACACCTTCCACTAGAGAGACTGTTAGAGCTCTCTCTCTCTCTCTCTCTCTCTCTCTCTGAGCTCTAAACTTCCTGGGTAGAATAAGAAAAGAACAGCTGTATTTCCCCAAACCAGAGGCATAAATGGATATACACAGATTAGGTTTCCAGAGAAACAGCTGCACATACGGACAATGTGTATGTTTAAATACACCAACAAGTTATGGTGAAAGTGTCAGAAACTGAGTGAATATTTATTGCTCATTCTTAATGTTTTAGGAAGCCAGTGGAATAGGTGACAAATTCTGCAATTTACCCCTGCCTTCTTAGCAGGGGAGGAAATATCAAATCAATTGGTTCAGTCAAAGTTTGTACAGAGAAAGAGAAATAAATGCCTGGTAGCACCAAATGATAAGCTGAAATACAGTACTTTCATTATTAGTACGCCCACAATAACTGTGGAGGACGCTTGTGGGGAGCCCTTCATTCGGTCATTCCCCTCCTTTGCCCTGATCTGCCCCATGCTACGGCCCAAAAATCAGTAGACTCTGGTGCCACCATGAGGAAAAAGCCAGGCAGAGAGAGGCCGTCCTCAGAAGCCTCCTCCCAGTTACATGGAGAATTTCCTCAGGGCTAAGAGCAATGCAATCCGCCATTCCTTCTGCTTCCATAATAGTTTTGGGGCACCTGCCAAAAAGGGACTGCCAGCTTAGCTTGCTTCAGGAGCCACCTCCAGAAACTGTTCAATGTTTATAAGGTACAGGACCTCCTTCCTTCTCATAGCCTGGTGCCCGTTACCCACAATGCACAGGTGTGGTCCAACTGGTAAGCAAGTTGGGCATATACCTCATCATGGGGCCTTTTCTGATGATTCTGGAAGCAGTGCCAACTCTATGCTCTGGCACTGGGCCGAACCAGGACCTGGCCCATTCCTTAAAGGAGGGTATAGTTTCTGTCAACCAGGACCCCACTAAGTTGGAGCCTCAACTGATTCATAAATTCCCTTTCTGGGATGCCATAAGGCTAGATACACTAGTTCAAACATCACCAAGTATGACTAGGTGTCATTCCTGGAATGGAAACTAGGAAGCTTTTTTGACATTGGCTGGGATGGGGATAAATGAGGTGGACTATTCCATACTTAGCCCACTCTTTCTCCATGGTATCTTCCTCCTTCCTCTCCCCCCCCCCCCATGCCTTTTTGGGTACTAGCCTTTTATCTTTTTGTTCTGTCTCAATGTGCTTCTCCAATTCCATGCTTCACAGTGAGTTGAAATTTCAATTGCTGGACAGTCAGAGCACCTTCCCTGTCATTACCAGAGCTTGCCCCAAGTAAGGGAGATCCCTAACATGAGCAGCCCCACCACCAGAAACTGGGGTTCTCTGTATTGTTGGGCTGTTCCCTGGCAGTGAAAGCCCAAACAGCAGGTTTCTTATTTCTGGGTCCATGGGGCACGGGGACCTCTAATGTGGTTGTGCTGCCTCTCAACAGCATATGCAGAGTGCTGCCCTTTTCTTTCTAGCTAGCCTCACTGTCCAGATTGAAATAAGAGATAAACATTGTTTGCCTCTATAACCCCAGCTGTTTGTGTGCCAATCCACACATTCATCCAAAAGAAAAAAAAAATCTTGTTACTGTTTCAACTGAGAACTTTTTGCTGGGGTTAAAAACTTTGGAGTTTGCTTTTGGACACCCTGTAGCAATCAGGGCGGGGGGAGCCATGGTGCCAGTGTCCCCCCCCCCCATTTTTCCCTATGCCACAGTCAAAAATCAGTAGAGACTACTGCCACTTTGAAGACAAAACCAGGCAAAAAGACTGTTCCTCCCTTTCTTATGTGGAGAATTCCTCAAAACCCTAACAATAGTGTGCACACTCCAAAGGTCGAGAAGGACCGAGGCAAAAATCTAACCAAGTTCAACCAAGCACAGGTTGGTAATGACTTAAAACGTAAAAAGAGTTTATTAAAAATACAAAGGGTGGGTGGGTTGGATAATGCAAGCAGAAAAGAACAAAACAAGCAGGCTTGGGAAGCAGCTTGGGCCCAGGTGCAAATATCAGCAAAAATACAAGCAGGTGATTACAGGCAAAGCTTGAAAGGAAAAATATTTCCCCAAGTGTCTAAATTTCACTGTTCCCTAACTGTACTTACTCAACTACACCTCTCTGATCCCCAGGGAGGTGGGTGAAATCCCCCCCCCCCCACGCATGAGACAGAAGTTTTCTCTGAGGGAGCCAAGCTGGAACACACCTAAGCTCCCTTAAGTTTAAGCTTAAGAAACCTGGACCCAATTATGTTACTGTCTTATCCCATTGGATGTTTCATGACCATCTAGCATCTCTACCTTCCCTCTGACCTGGTCCAGTGGGCTTGGATGCCCAATCAACTAGCGCAGTGGTTCTCAAACGTTTTAGCACTGGGACCCACTTTTTAAAATGACACTCCATTGGGACTACTGTATCTGATTTTTGAATAGCCTCAGGGCTTGTGGCAATTACTTATCTGATCTTTCCATCACCTGGGACCGGACCAGAAATCAGGTTGTGACCCACCAAGTGGGTTCCGACCCACAGTTTGAGAAATACTGAACTAGTGCATGCCATTTCCAGCAGGTGGGCTGGTTAGGACCTCTTGTTCTTAGGGGACTCTAGACAAAGATGACATGGAATACACAAACCTGTCTGCCTAGCCTTGCAGTCTTTTGGCAATGACACTGATTTCAAAGTGTCTTAGGGAAGCCTCTTTCCTATTGAACCTTACACTGAAACTTATTTAAGGGATTCATCTGAGGAAAAATATAAGAGCAAGAGAAGCTCGATCACTAGGCTTGCCAGATCGTTGACCGGGACGGGGCGATAGCTCCTTAAGGGGGAGGAGCGTGGGCGGGTCTGGTACCAGACCTGCCCACGCTCCTCCCCCTTAAAGGGCTATCACCCCGTCCCGGTCAACGATCTGGCAAGCCTATCGATCACCAGGGCAACAGCAAGTTTTAGCTATTTTCTTCCAAACAATTTCTTCACCATTTATTTAGCTATATAAACTACTTTGTGAACACTCTTGCTGAAAAGCAGTATATAAATAAAGTCCTGGCAGGTTGTTGGTATCATAAATGAGTCCTATCTAGAATGAACTTAGTGATTCTTCAGCTGCATGGGTATGTTTTCTGAAAGGACTGAGTTGCATTACTTGGTTTGGACACTTACCAGCTACTAAGGCACTGGGGTAAATACTACTTTTTACTGGTAAAGGAAATGGGAGTATGAAATTTGACATTTACTGGTAAATTGTGTACTGTTTATTACTGGCCTCCTAAAAAGTTAACAGTAAATTTCAACATTTACCATTACATATATAGAGGTATCTAAATTTTGGCTAGTTAAAGCTACTGTGCCCAATACAGAGGCAACATACAAAACTTCAAGGCACATCTAAAACCAGTCCAGTGACTTTAGCAGACTCCCAGATTTCATTGTCCAAAAAGAAAAAAAAAGAAAAGAAAAAGGAGATACAGTAAAGAAGGTTACAAGTTTTTTTTAAAGACGCATTTTTCAACTCTCAACATTTTAGCCTCTTTCTAGACTTATTTGGACAATTTCTGTTAGAACAACTGCATCATAGCAAGCATAATGTTCACACCAGCCATGGCTAGGCACTTCTGAATAATGGGTTCACTTTCCCTGCTCCTAACTAACCAACCCCAGGAGAAATAAATAATTGGGGATGGGGAAGGAAAGAAGAGAAAGGAACACACCCTTTGGAGAAAATAAGGGAGACAAGACTAAGAAAAGGTGGATAGATAAGGAAACTAGTACTTGTTGCTCTACTTCTGCTACTACTGCTAAATAACAGCTAACTTACATGGCCGACTGTTAAGTGCAAACGGAACTACTGGAGTTAGGACAGGCTCCGACTGAGCACGATCCAACTCCACTGTTTGCCCTGGGCTGTCCCAGGCAAGAAGTTTCTCTTCACAAGATTGTGTAGCAGTAGCTGCAAAACAAATGCAAGCGTTAAAAGAAAAATAAAATGAGAAAGCAAAATAAGGACTGTGTTGAACACGAACACACACACACACACACACACACACACACACACACACACACACACACACACACACAATCCCAGAGCACATGTGCGCACCCCTGCCCCCAAGATCTCCAAAGCCTCTGTGGTGCATGGCAAGTGGTGGCAAGCCCAAGCATCCCCCTAGAGAAATCTACCCCCTTGACACAGCAACTGAGGAGCACACTGAGATTGGGGGAAGGAGAGAGTGAAAATCCCAAACACTTCAAATCATAATTGGAGTCACATCAAAGCAAGCAAAAGCAGAAAGGCTCCCCTGACTCCATCTGAGAAAGGTTTCTGCACTAGCTGACAGACCTCACTGGGGCTCCCTTTGACAACAGGAAGACAAAACAGCTTTGTAATCGATTCAGAATAGAGAAGGAAAAAAAATCCCTTTTCACTGGCTCCAGTTTCTTCTGGCAATGCTGAATCTTGCCCCTCAAATCAATACTTTGACACCATCTGACCAATAAACTAAGAGAACAGTTTAAGGAGGGGGGGGAAGTTGTCAGGAAAGGGGAGAAAGGTAATCTCCCCTCATGGGCTCTAGGGAAGGATCTGAAGATGTATGAATCAGTAACCTTGCTGAAGCTGATCTGGGTCTGGGTCAGTGCTTGGTTAAGAGACTTCTCGGAATATCTACATATGCTGTCTTGTCAGAGCGCCATGAAGAAAAGGCAGGATATAAAATGTAAAGAGCAAGAATCATACTTCTTGTCTTCCCAAAGTGCTGTGCAAAATTGCCCCCGAGTCCTTTATAGGAGTAACACATTATTGCCTGTCTCCATTCAGTCCCAGCGAGCAAGACAAGCAGAACATGGAAGCCTACAAAGAATCTCTCTCGAGATGTCCAATGTCCCAATCTCTACCAGTGTCAGGGTTCTTCCTCGCACTACCACAGGCACAGTTGTGCAGACACAGAACCTCTTACCAGACATACAACCAAGCTCCCTGTGAAGATTTTAGTCCTAATGAATGCAAAGGAAGTTTAGAAATGTGCGAGTAGCATCTGGTTCAAAAACCAAATAGGGCTTTCATTCCTGAGCAGCGATCTACCTCTCTCATCCCATCGACCAGCTTTTAATGTCCCTCTCTGTCCCCCCGACAGTTTCCATGCCTACCCTTCTCAAAGTATTCACATGGGACTTGGAAGCAGAATTCACTATGATCTTTTTTTTGCTGTTGTTGGGGCTAAGATGCAATGCCCTTCTCATTCATATATGCTGTCCCATTTGTAGGCAGAGAAAATGAAGGGTTTGTTTTGGCAATTTGGAGGGCACTTTTCATCCAAGTCAGATAGAGCTGTGCACAAGTTTCCAAAAGGCTGACTCTTAAGGTTTCAATGAAGTGTGCAGTCCCGAGCTACTTGCACAGAGCATAACTCAAGGAAGTTTCCCAAGCCCTGCGAGCAAAGTGCAATCCATGAGCTAGTCTAAGTATGAAAACCCTACACATGGACAGTTATTTGAGCTGGGAAACTCCAGCCAGTCGTAGCTTTCTAGTAAACATGTGTGGACCAAAATATATACATTTGTGACCATCACATGTGACAATCTAGACATTGCTTCATGCTTTTCCCTGCATAGATGCTTTCCTTGTTAAACATAATTTGCTGCACAGTCTATGGAGGCCCTAACTTGACAAAACTTTTTAATTCTATACTTCCAGAGTTCAAGGTGGCTTTTGTGGCTAGTGAGGATTTCAGCTTCTTCAATATTCATGAACAATGGGACAGAATTATGTTCCTGTCCTTCAATGGTAGGGCCACACAAATACATAGACAACGTGGCTTGTTCAAGAATTCACATAATTAAGAGACATGTGCAATTTTTTAAAATCGCAAAGAAAGAGTACGGTGTCTGGCAAAGAAAAGCAGGAAATGAAATTAGCTAAATCATGTTTTCATTTTATTGTGGGGGGGAAGAGAGAGAGGGAGAAAGAGAGAGAAGAGGAGGAGTCTCTCTGGAAAGGTGTTAAATGGTGCAGAGATGATTCTAAGAAAAGATGAATGGGATTAAAAATCTAAAGTCTTGAAAATGTAGATCAATATTCTTGAAGAATATTGCAGGAGCAGAGGAAGACGGGGAAATGGAAGGAGGGAGAGAGAAAGAGAGCGTGTCAAGGCGAGGAAAAGGATGCTGTGGAGGACTGTAATCCCTGGACTTACTGGCTGAGTAACAGAGAGAAAGCTGGGACTGCATGGACTCAGTCTGGGTTTTGCTCTCACAGTGACTCCGTCCTTCGAGCACTGAACTGCCATCCCCGATGGAGAGAGGGGGCGCTTGCATGGCAAGGAATTAAACAAAAACAGAACACACAAAAGAAACAAACACAAACAAAATGTACATTCAGTAAATAAAGAGAATGGAACAGGACATCAAAGCAACCATAATGCTCAGTTCAAAAAACCTTGCCAGCAAATCCTGCCAAGCCTTCTTCTGTTGTCATGGGTAGCCAGTGCTGGAGGTAGCTGCTTCCCCCTGCATATGCTCAAATGGTTAGTACCAATGCTACCAGCTGTGAGGGCCTGCCACTGTTTCCCATTTAACCTGCACCAGTCCACTATCAACAGCGAACCTGAGCAAGGAAGTCTCCGAGCAGCTCATCTGCAAGCTACACCGGCATAAGGACGCTGGATAAATGCCTTCCATCCTGGAAAGAGCAGCTCGTGGCGGGGAAAGGACAGGTGAGAAAGAATGGGAGGGAAACTGACACAGCAAGGAAATCACCCCTTCCTGGGCTAGATGGAAACACCAGAGTTTGGTTTATTCAACGGACCAAATTGGGTTTCCCTTGAAAGATCAACAAGCTTGACGGGAGGTGAACACAGTGCTGCTGGCTTCTGCGAAACAGTTCTCTCCACCCCTTCACATATGCTCTAGAACAGGGGTTCTCAACCTGTGGTACGCAAACTGACAGGCAGGGGTACGCGGCCTTTTAGTCCACTTTTAGTTTTTTTAAATTTAAACACCAGGCACTGACTCACAGCTGATAAGGCACAGCCCGGCTAACTCAGCTAACTGACTTGTAGGGCTCCCATACAAAACACACAAAACCCTCTGCCAAATCTCTATATAAACCCCTTTCTAGCATTTGCATCCAAGTTAGGGCGACACTGAGTAAGTTCTCTCTGACTAAATAGTCCCTAATTTCTTACTGAAAGGAGAAACATCATTGACAGTGAACAGAATAGATTCTTGTGCAACAAAACCACCCCTTTTCTCCCCCCAGACTGTGTTCCCAAAATGCTTTGAGTGGAATGCAAACTAAGTGCTTTCCTACTGGCTGGTTCAATTTATATGCTGGGTTTTCCAATACATTGTTTCTACCATTTAAACAGGACAGCTCTTATGGCAGATTGAGCTGGTTCTCTGTCTTCTTAGGAAAGCTAAGCAGGAGTTGCCTTGGTTCATTTTTGGATGGGAGACCTGTGGTGATATTTTCTTTAAAAAAATAAAAGGGGTGGCAAAAATTGAGTAACCAGGAAGTAATTGAAAGCAGCATGATTTCCATTGTTAACAGTGTAAACCGAGTAATTTTAATGATTAAATTTTACATTTTAATTAATTAATTAATTAATCAATTAATTAATGCCAAGTAATTAATTGCCGCAGGGGGTACTTCAAAAAATTTGATTGTGCACGGGGGTACACTTGGTGAAAAAAGTTGAGAACCCCTGCTCTAGAACAAGGGTTCTCAACCACTTCCCAGCCGAGTACCATCTCCGACACCACTCTCCTGCTGTGTACCACTGGAAGTGACTGGCGATGAAATCATCACCAGTTACTCCCGGGTTTTCAGAGGCCAGAAAACGCAAGTAGGAGGCTCTGGGCAGGTGGGAGGGCCATTCTTGGTGTTCCTGAGAGGCTCGGCCAAAGGCAGGAGCCTCTTCGGAGCGAAAACACACTGCCAAAAGCACCGCATCGGAGCAGGGTTCCGGTGGTTTGAGTACCATCAGCAGTTGGCCAAAGTTCCACTGGTGGTACTAGTACCACTGGTTGAGAACTCCTGCTTTAGAATTACAACACACACTTTAGAGCGTACTTACCTCAAAACATTAGCTGTAATTATATTTTACAGTATCCCTTTGGAATGTGTAGACTGAGATATGAACATAGGAAGTTGGTTTGTATTGGGTCAGACCACTGCCACATCCAGCCCAGTGCTGCTTATTCCAATGGGCAGCAACTGTCCAAGGTTGTAGGCAGTGATCTTTCCCAGTCCTGTTACCTGAGAATGCCAGGGATTGTTCCTGGGACCTTCTGAATGCAAAGCATGCACTCTACCACTGAGCTGTGGCCCCACCTCTCATAGTACCTTTTTGATACTGTACCATCTACCACCACACCACTCCTTGCTAAACAAATTTATTTCCACAAAAGTACAAATGCCCATTTCAAAATAGAGCAGGCACGTTGATAAAGAGTGTTTTGTTTTGTTTTTGCAAATATGCAAAACTGCTAATGCTCTTAACAAAAGTGTCGTTATGTATTATTCCACTCTCTCATAGACATATTTCCTTCAGCCCCTTAGCCCAATTCTTTCAGGCATTGGGTCTGCAACAGAAACTTCTTTTTCCTTGGCCAGCAACTAATTTTGCTGGAGGGTCAATAAAAAAAAAAGACACTGGAGATGACAAACCCAAGTTCCTGTGCCACTTCCCCCAGAATGGCGTACTGCCACATCCAGTTCATAGATATTGCATGTCCCCATCCCTTGCTTCCCCTATGATCAGCAAATGGATGGGGGGGGGGGAGGCAGATGACAGCTTGTTGGGGCTGGATTTTCCCAGGGCACAGCAGTTACCGTACTGATGAATATTACTTTTTGTGATCCCTCCCTCTCAGAGTAACTTCTTCAACAGAGTAACAGCAGCATTGGTGCAGTTAAAATTGTGCTGAGAAACTAGCAGAAGTTTTACAAACTAACTAGACAAGGCTGTAATGCAACAGGTGGCTCAAACCTGGGAATATAGCAGCAGGGCCAGGGCCCTTCTTCCCTGCACCATCACGACAGCTTGGAGGCAAAGGGAGCTATTGGCCCAGTCTCTACTGTGCCGCAGAACCACCCATAGAATGGTCAGAAAGGGTACTGCAGCTCATCAGTCCAACTGGACCAGGTGATCTGTGGAGCCAACAAGGGCATGGCTGAATAATGCCTGCTTCTGGTTTGGTTTCTCACTCTAAAGGCTGACCTCCACCGCACAAATTCCGGCACATCCCAGGCGCGTGCGGAGATGTGTGGCTTCCATTTTATCTGATCGCATCGGAACGCGGGAGAGGCGCGTTCTCCTGAGTTCCGTTACGATCTGCTGAGGACCATGCTCATGATTTGAGAGGGGGCGGGACGTGGAGCTAATTGTTAGACCAATAGGATCAGGGGGTCTTCAGCCAATCAGAGAGCACTTGTGTTTCAGTCAATCAGCGTTGAGCTTTATTAGAAGGCGGGACAATCAGAAGGGACTATTTGCATTGAAGAAACTGGTGGAGCCCAGGGCAGCGTTTCGAGCGGGGCATCTAGTCCTCTACGCTTGCGCGCCTCATCAAGCAAGCGCAATGCAACAGGGGTAGGTGTAGATCAGCCTTAAGCAACTATCTGTTGCTTGAATAGCCTGACTCCATCACTTGGACTGTCATCTTTTAGAACACAACCATTTACACGACCTAGATCATGCACTCTCCTCTGGCCCTTCTGGCAGACCATTCACAGGACTGCTCCTGCAAGGTCCTTAACAAAGGGGGAATTCCACAATGAGCACCATTTTCATAGCACTCATACAGATGAGACACATATCTAGGGACGGGGCAAGCATTCAATGCATGAGTGCTTGATTTTGTGAGTATAACTGGGGCAAGCAAAACCCACCATGAACAGGCCCCTCTCCTTGATTATGCTTTGCTGGCTGCTACTCTATCCGCTCTCCTTCAAGGACAAAAACCTTAGGTAAGATGGATGGGGTTAGCAGCATTGGCAAAGAGCTCCAGAAATGATGGGAAAAGGGATTACTCTGAGTTCCATTTCCTGCAGGGGATGAAGAGGCTTGTGGTCCAGCCCCATCACTCCTGCTGCAAAAAGACACTCACACGTGATATGAATGAGGGAAATGCCTTTGTGAAAGCCTCTCTTCTGCCTGCTAGGCTTAAAATTTCAGTCAACCTAGGAAGGAGATATCAACCTGGTTCATTGTTTTTCATTTTGAAGCCTACGGGTGTACATTTCCCAAGAGATGGGATTTTGATACAAGATACTTTCCCTGGCAAAGTTCACACTTGCATAGAATATTCTCCCTTAATGACAAGAATCTCCCTTTCTACACCCACCTACACCAAAGATTAAGCAATCTACATTGGGACCCAAATCACACAACTACTGTATTGTTATGCTGAAGGCACTACAAGCTGACGTTTCCCAAGGACTTTGACAGATTGAACTATGAAAAGTTTGAGAGAAAAATCAAATGTTTACAGTTGTGCAAGGAGCATGAATAGAGCAGTTTTGTTCTCCCTGAAAGTACTGAGATTTGCTGGATTTCCAAGTGGTAAATTCTGGTCCTTAAGCAAGAATGGAAAGCTTAGCAAAAATAAGATACGGCAGAGGGCCATTCATGCCTGGCTTGTCATGTCCAGAAGCTAGCCATTTCCATATAGCAACCTAAACACCACTTACTCTCCTTACTCTACAGTTTCCCTAAAACTGGGGAAAAGCACAGACCATCCATGTCAACAGGTTAAGGAGCCTGGCATAGAAAATTGCTTTTTCTTTGCCAGTGGGCCAGAAACCTCTTGTAGGCTTGTTACCAAGGCACCTACCCTTCAGATCCTCATCTTCGGTGGTGGTATTGCAGCTCTCCGTGGAACCCTACAAGGCAGAACATTGGTAGAAATAAAGCATCACACCCAGAAGACTAGCAGTATCTGTTCAATGAAGGCAGATAGTAGGGGGGAAATAGATAAAAGAAGGTAAAGAAAGAGATCAGCCCCTAAGACAGACATTGACTACTGTAATTCATGCACTGGTAACCTTAAAGATTTAGTAATGGAATGTGCTTTATCTAGATGGTCTTGGAACTCAAGTTAAAGCAAAATTCTGTCACTTGCTGATGAGGTCAGTTATAGGAAGCATATCAAATGTATACACTAAGTCCCCAGCGGACATACAGGTTAGGCTGGGTTCTATACGCAGGTTGAAACATACGTAGGTCGAAACATCCCATTCCTGCTGCCGACAAAGCACTACTGCACCTGCGTGAAAGTGCCGATGCAGCCACCCATAACTTGGATGTCTGTAACTCGGGGAGTCAGTGTACTTGCTCAGTTGCACTGTCTGTCAATATATGTTTCTAAGTCCGTTCAAGGTACTAGCTATTATCCTGAAAGTCTTACACAGACTGAGCCCCAAGCAGAATCCATAGCAATGTCTCTTCCTATATGAACCTTCTCAGCAGCTTTTGATATTTGCTGGAAAAACCTACTCTGGAAACCTTCTTTCGAGAGGTAAAATATTATGCGACATGAAATCTACTGTCAAAACTTCTTCCAGTGTTTTTTTTTGTGAATTGTGAATTCCAGTGTTTTTATTTGAATTATACTGTACTTGCACACTTCTGATTTAATTCCATTCAGTTCACTCAGCTGTGTGGGTGTTCCCGTTTGTCGTAATCTTAGTTTATTTCCATTCCTCTGGTTTTAAAATTATGCTTGGTTGTTTTATTGCAGAAAGGTGGCTAACAGGATTTATGCAAAGGACCGACACGTGTTGGGATTAAATTAGATCAGTGGTTCCCAATCTCTCACCCTGCCACAACTCACCTGACTCTCTCGTGCCGGGCCCGGAACACACTCCCTGGGCTTCTGTGGGCCTCAGAACGCCTCCAGCAGCAACCAGAAGTGAATTCCACAAAACCGGAAGTGACTTCCAGTCGCTTCTGGAGGCGTTCTGAGGCCCGCAGAGGCCCAGGGAGTGCGTCCCGGGCCCAGCGTAAACCAGAAGTAGCCTTCAATTGTTTCCGGAGGGCTCCAATTTGGAGCCAACCGGATGCAAGGGCAGGGGGGCGGGCCCAATTCGGGCAAACCCACCGTGCATCAAGCCATGACTCACCAAGTGAGTCACGACCCACAATTTGGGAAGCACTGAATTAGTCTAAAATGGCAATTCTAAGCATACGTACTGGGGAATAAGACTCATAGAACCCAGTAAGACTTGCAGTGCATCTAAGTAAACATGCTTAGAACTTCACCACAAGTAACAAGAGGAAAAGTGAAAAATTGATATTGCTGGAGTTCACTTTGTACCAACATTCACTACTGGAGGATTCTTGAGCTCAGGAAAAACACAAATATTAGAGTGTTGCTTATTGCAGCATGTCATCAGTTGGGGTGGGTGGGTGTTACATGGTACCTGCAAAGATAGTTCGCAGGTAACATTATCTGCAACAGAAAAAGTTGTGATCAGGAATAGGGCCATAGCTCAGTTGTATAGCACCTGCTTTACCTGCAGAAGGTACCAGGTTCAATCCCTAGCATCTGCACACAGGGCTGAAAGAGACTCCTCTCTGAAACCTTGGAGAACTGCTCCCAACCAGTGTAGCTAATACTGATGCATCACTAGTCTGAGCAGGATAAGGCAGTTTCACATACCCAATTTCCTCCATTCCCTCAATTATCTTCTCACCAGCTAACTTTGTTCCTTTTCATTCATTGAGAAGGTTCCTGCAAGTCTGGTGATCAAAAAGCCAGCAATGCTAAATTCCATGACCAGATCAATACTCATCATGCATTTATGGCGCAATTCTGCGCAAGTATGTGCGGCTGGTCTAAATGGCTGGCCACTGCATCCTGCACGGACTACGGCCCACGCCGTCACGGCCTCACCTCAGGAGAAGCTCTGAAACTGTCGTGTGTTCGGGGAGGCTGTGTAAGGCCGGCCCGGGTTGGGAAGGGGCATAGGATATTGGCACAACTCAGCGCCAATAACCCCAGCCCGGGCCGGCCAATGGTCCCCTCCCTCGCCGCCCCTGCCCAGTGTGGAGTCGGTCCAGTGGCTGAGTGAGTGGCGCCGGCCTTTGTGCCCGCGCAGCTTACTCACAGGGAGACGCAAACATGCTTTACGGCACATTTGCGACGCCTTAGGCCAGCGGAGTGCTCGCTCTGCCACCCTATTTGTAGGCAGGATCAAGCTGTTAATTTGCTACCATGTCAGTACTGTCCTTCATGTGCTGAAGCACAAGTCTTCATATGCTTCCTGTATGTAGGAGGTTTCCTCCCTTTGAAAGTGGTTGGTTTTAAAAAATGACTTTTCAATAAAATGCTGAATTTTGCACAACTGTACCCATTTATCCATATACACACTGACTGATACATGTGATGCAGTGCGGTGTAAAAGGTGGGAGGTGAATCTGAAATGGCATTGTGAAGCAATTTGGTTTTTTTTAATTATGTTGTAATCAGGTTTAGTTCTTCCTAAAAAAGAGATTTTCTCAAAGTAATGGCACAAAATCCATGCCTAAAAAGTTCTAGTAATGAAAACAAGGTGGCAGGGCAATGGGCAGGAACGGGGCAGCCAAGTGCCACAATTACACATTGCAAGATACACAGGGCTGCCGCCAACTCCCCACTGTAATTCATAGCAAAGCTTGTGTTGTGCACTTCCCCCCTTCGCATCAGCTGGTGGGGAAACAAACACATATGATATGAAAATATTTTTTTTTCTACACACTATGAAAGGCCAGGAAGAGAACTTGAGGTGGGCTTGGCGTGTGCACCACGTTTTCCTTAAGGTACAGGTGTGCTCAGAGCAATCACACAAAAGTGTGCCCCTCTTTTAACGAAGGTGAAGCTTTGCTTCAAAAAAATCCAGTAAGTGCTGTACAATCAGAGACAGAATATTGAATTCATGTTCCATACAGGAGGGACTGCATTGCCAGCTTCTCATGCCGGGTCACACAATGGATTGCACATGAAATTGCTCATCTGGATACACTCCAGTAGAGCCAGTGGGGAGGGGAAAAACAAGGAGGGATCTTTGGGGCAATGAGGACCCTACATGAACCTTCTCTTACCTTTATGCCATCATTAGCATTGTGGACAACAGTGGTTTGAGGTTCCTAATTGAAAGAGGACAGAAATAAAGAATCAGATTCCATCTCCTAAGCTCTCTCGGTGCAGTGTCTGTTGGGAGAGCAAAAGGACAAACAAGAACAAAGCACAAACACCTCTAATCCTAGGATGGTGAGAGTACACACAACATACCCCCTTGCAGAGCTGCTGCTCAGCATTTTGAAAGAGAAAAAGCCAATTATAATAGATAAACTCACAAGGAGACAAAGCCAAACATGCCTCTCTCCATATCCCAATTTACCTGGTGAACTCTGTTTGGCCAGCAAGGTTTCCAATTATGCTCACAAAACAGTCTGTGACTCAACTTTGACAAGCAATTCTTGAGCAAGAAGGATGCTGCTCATTGATTTCAAGAGGCCCTCATTGGCATTTTGCCTAAAATAAAGAGATCAGAGGCAGGGCTGTGTCTCCATGTTTTACCCCAGCAGGGATTTTGCGGTGTGATTTTTCTCTCCAGAGGGACATTCACACTTTTTCTATTAAAAATAGCAGCCAAAGCACCCCACCATAGCAAAGAACTGCACAGGGAAAGAACTTGCAAAGTCCCACATTTGATCCAAACGGAGTCATCAAAACAAGATGTTTTCAATCAAAGAGAGAAGGGGATCTGTTGAGTGTCAAAAACAGCAGCAGTTTAAAAAGCCAGGGCACGATGGGGTGTAGTGGTAGTGGGATTCAAATTATGAAATGTCCCAGGAGGAAGAGAAAACCTCTCTGAAGCATGACACAGAATGAAAAGCAACTATCCAGTCTCTAAGAGCCCCTACTAAGCCCCTACACTCATTCCTGGGTTAGCGTGGAGGGGGCTGGCGCCTGTCCAGTTTCACTCCCACCCTAGGCTCTGCAGCTGCTTCTTTTTAAGCCAAGAATTGCTTAAGAAAATCTTGCCCCAATTCATATGCATTCATCCATCTCCGTCACCCATAAGGCTATGGCCTGGCTTTTAAGGATGATCAGCGAGAGGGCATTTGGGCTGAGCTGTCAAGGAATGTGTGGCCTGCTGCAAAGGTGTTAGACGGAACCAGCAGGAAACCCATGGGAACTAAACCAAAAGAAGCAGTTTTCCCCTTTATTCATTCTTTGGAGACCGGACAATGTTGACCACTCCATCACAGCCTTCCTGAGGTTAAATATCAGGCATACTGACCAAGAGAGGTTTCTGGACAAGCTGCAGGCCCCACATACAGACACCATTGCGCTATGCACCTCTTACTTGCAAGGGGGCCAAGACAATCCTGGGGACAAGGGAACGCAGACAGAACTAAGCCAAAACACAGAGCAGCACAAGCAGCATTCTGGGCAAGGGCAGGAATCAAAAGTAAAAATCAAACAAGGACAAAGAAATGGTTGGGAAAGATACCATGGACATCTGCACTGGGGGCGTTTCTTTTGCTGGGCTTACTACACTGGCTTTGTTGTTGCTCTGCGGCTGAGACAGAAAAACAGATGGTTTAGTTTCACCCCGCCCTTCTGGGCAACAGTCACAAAAGCATTACATTCCTTTCGTTGTAATTCCACATATTTGCTCAGTCCCTTCCCAAAATCATCTGTCGGGGAAGGAGAGAGGAAGAGGGGTGTTGCCAGATTCACCATCTTCTATGACAGACAGATATTCAAATACACATGGAAGATTAAATAGGATTGGCAGAAGAGGAAGGAGATGGGAAATGATGGCGAGTCCAAAACTAAATTGCCAGGAAACTTAGGGGAAACTGGTAGATTAAATTGGGATGCTACCATAGCCAAGGAGTGGCAGAGAAGGGAAGGCATGATGAAGGGCAGCCATGTTGGATGGAACAAGTTGATGTTTGGCCATATTCAGAAACCTTGAGGTTGGAGAAGAATGAAGAAAGATACTCATGCTAATTTCCCAGTGGCCTGGAGAAAAAACAATGCATCTCATGACCTACCCATAGTCCCAATTAGGGTTCTGGTGTTGGTTATACACACAGTCATTGTCACACAAATCCGATTCACTAAAACACAGACTTGAAACCCTTCTTTTCCTGTACTTCTGGGCCCTTATTATTCCATGTTGCAAGGCTTGGTTGGCTGGCTGAGACAGCCAGACCACACTACCTTCACAGGGGGCAAGGTTCCCAACCTATGTATTTCCAGAGGAGGAGTCTATACCCAGTTTCATATGCCCTGCTGGAATCCAGCTAAGCTAGGAATATGGAAACTGAGATACAGACTTGCAGTTTGGAAGAAGCAACCTGTCCCCAATGGAACAGTCTCTCTCCCCCCCCCCCCCCCCCCCCGGAGATGCTCTGACACTACAGGCTGCTTCTTACAAAACACAAGCCAGGACTCCAGCTTCCACATTCCCGACTGAGCTGGATTCCAGCAGGGCCACTGAAAGTGAATGTGGGCTCCTCCCTTGCAAGTTCACAGGTATAATGGGGGTTAGCAATGAGCTTGAACTGGTTTATTCTGTAGCCTTCACACAGAAGGCATCTGGAAATCTGAAAGGGGGACACTGGAACTTGTATGTTCACAGTTCAAGTTGCATTGCACTCACTCAGAACATGAGCTGAAGGCACACAACACAGCTCTCTTGCTGAAGCTAAGCAGAGCTTTCCTAAATGGTCTCAACGGGAGATTGCCTGGGAACAACATTGATCTCTTGCCAGGGTGGGAGTAAAAATGTAACAAATAAATGAAAACATGAGACACAGACATATTCTTCTCTATAAAATGCAGAGCTAGAAACAACAGAAATCCCATATTAACCTGTACCAGCGAGCATCCTAGCCACATTCCATTTGTATTGTTGTCAAAGTCCCTCATTATATGTTTAGCAGTTCCTTATGCATTTGCACACAAATCTGCTGCAGAAGTTTGCAAAATTGCACTGATTCTTTGTGACAATAGTAGCCAACTGTGCATTTCTCAGATTTTAAGTGTTAAGGATCACCTTGAAGAGTAGCTGATAAACAAATCATGCCATATACAGGGACAGAGTAATAATCTACACCAATAATGCTAAGGACCACCTTTTTTTAGCATGGATAGTTTGCTGTTTATTTGTCAACAGTTGTGTGATACAGAAGGGCCCCCTTCACATGTACACCAGTAGAATGGGAGACACTTCGGTATGGTGTGACCCTACACTTTTGGAACGCATGTATGTGCATGTGAGAGATTCAAACATGGGCAGTCCTCCACTGAGATGCTGATTGTGCAGGAAAGACCCATGAGATTGATCCCACCAATGATCTTTCTTTGATCCTCACTCTCACACACTCTCTCTCGCACCAGCAGTGTGACGTTCACACTGCTAGATGTCAAAGCGATGGGTAGATGGGAACAACAGTTACAAACTGAACAGAAACTGTATAAAAAACACCACCACACAAGTCTTGGGGGCAGTAAGAGGCATTGCAACCAAACATGTTCAGACTTTAACCACACCCACTGAAAAGTGGCTGGTGGTGTCTGTGAGTGAATGGAACCTGCATGGAAAGCCTTCAACATCTTTTGACTTCTAGAACAGGGGTTCTCAACCAGTGGTACCCATACCACCAGTGGTACCTTGACCGACTGCTGGTGGTACTCAGACTGCTGGAACCCCGCTCCAACCGCACTTTTGGCACTGTGTTTTTGCTCCCGAGAGGCTCCTGCCTTTGGCCAAACCTCTTGGGAACGCTGAGAAGGGCCCTCCCACTCAGAGTCTCCTACCTGTGTTTTCTGGCCTCCAACCCCCTGAAACTCCGAAGTAACTGGTGATGATGTCATCGCCAGTCACTTCTGGTGGTACACAGCAGGAGAGTGGTGCCAGAGGTGGTACTCGGTCAGGAAGGAGTTGAGAACGCCTGTTCTAGAATAATATCCTACTAGATCTATACTAGGGGCTTATTCACTAACAGATTCATGCATGCAAGTATCAAAATTGATAAGGTACTTGCACACAATGAACACTTGAAATTTGTCATGCAGGGCATAGCCTAAGATAGCCTGATCACTAGAGAAGTCTACAACTTGGACATTTTTATACCTAACCATTATAACTTAGAACTTGAAGTTTCTCTCACAAAATAGGGTGGCATTCCAAGACAAAGAAAGCAAAACCACATATGAGATGGAAAATTGAATTGAATGACAGTGTGCTACATGCTCCACACATCATCTGAAAAGCTGCTCCATTTAAGCCAGGTTCTGACCTTTGAGAATTCTGAAGGCTCTCCATGAAGACAGGGAGAGCAAAAGAGCATGGCCGTTTCCCCTCTATTTGTTTATGCTTATCTTATCTACCTCTTTACTGGCTAATTTTCAGGCTTGGAAGAGGGTGATAATTAGCTGCTATAAGATAAGCACAAATAAAGGTTGGAATGCAGGAGCTCTACCACCCCCTCCAGCTTTTTCTACCATCTACAGGAGAGCCTTCAGAATTTTCAGTTATCAGTATCTGTCTTACATGCAACTTACTTTTACATGCACCTATGCATGCATGCACACGCTTGCAGACTGCAAAGCTGAATTTGTGTACACACGTTTTCTAAAAAATATATGCAGAGAATCTCCCATCTCCTATTATTATTATTATTATTATTATTATTTATACACTGCTTTTCAACAAAAAGTAGTTCACAAAGCAGTTTACATAGCTAAACTATGACCCATCCAAGTTCAACTGCACAAAAGCTTCAGTTGAAACAAGATATGAGTCTACAAATTGGGGTTTAGCAAAACCTAGAAGAACGTCTGGAGTACAAATTATGAAATGTATGCATAAATAATGTGGCCCTTTCAAAATCCTCCTCCTCACAGCTGTTGGAAAGGATGCCTGCATGTACCATGTTACATAAGTAGCTGTGACGTGTGCACGCATGTGCCCATTGCCATAAACAATGACAAGAGTTGCTGCTTGGGTAACATAAGACCAGTGGTTTTGCTTATCCTAAATCCATGTGCCAACTTACAAAGCAAGACTTCCTGTTTCTTCTTCTTAGTATTGGCCTCAGATTGGTCTGCATGAAGCTAGCATACATGCTGACAGAAAATCACCCATGGATACTTCCAACAAAAAGGCTTCTGAGACCGGGTTTGTGAGGTGAACGATACTTACACTTGGCACAGATATCTGACACAAGGCAAGAGCCATGCAATTTGCATACTGCATACCTCACATGCAGAATGTATGTCCAGGAAACCATACCACTCTACTTCAATACCCAACAGAGTTCCTTAGACCTAGTTCTCAGTGAGAAAGTAACCTATGTGTACTCTAGGCAGTCGGTAGATGGGGGCTCACGTGTTGCCCCTCCATGCAAAAAATAAAAAATAAATCCTCATGCTCTTTTTTTTTTTAAACATAGAAAGATTTCTTGGTATGGCCACATAGATGTTTACCACTTTAAGGGAGAACTAGACAGTCTCCCAGCCACATAGGAGCTGCTTGTCTGAACAGCTCCAGTATGGTTGGCTCAAGGTTCAGAATGTTTCAACCATATTGAAAGTGGGACAATCACAGTGTTGATTCTGCGGGGAAGATCCATATGATCAGCCTCGTCCACATGGTCGGGCCATTTAGGCTTTCTCCCAACCATGCAGGAGCATCTTGAAACTAAGTGGTTTCCATGCAGCTGGGAGAATATCTGAAGTGCATTTGTATCTAGACTTCATCAGGGTGCTACAGGCGACAAGATGGGCTAGGTTACAAGAACATGCCTCCTACACTCAGACCCAATTCTGGGATGTCAAAAACTAACAACCAGATTCTACATGGATTCCTAAAGAAAAGGTAGCTTCTACCTCCTTATTTAGATCCAGGTAAGAATACCTGGTAGACAAATAGGATTGCTAAGCAGTAGAAGTTCTAGGTGGACTGAGGACAAAGTTGTATGCCTTTGGTTGATAGAACAAATCTCTCAGTTCCAATTTTATGGATGACCTTGTACATGAGGTGGGTTTTGGAAACCAACCAGAGTGTTTTGACTGAGACCAAAGTTAATTAACATGTCAATTTGAGCTCCACTGAGGATGAGGGTCAAGATAGAAGTGAAAATCTGATTAGGACGTTTCCATGCGATATTGGGTAGACCTGAGAGGCAAGATTAAATACTTGATGAAAGAAGACATAGTAAGTGTCTGGGAGATATACTTACTCACATTAGGCCTGACATTTCACATTGCATCTAGGATGGCAACTTAAAATGGAGCCAACATTACCCATAAACATATTTCTGTATAGGTGGAATTTCTGAATCAGGTGGAATTCAACTCTTCTTGGTTCAGTGACCTTTGGTACAGCTAGAGATAAGAGCTATGTGCTGTACCTCATCCTTTGATAATGGTTAAACCACTGAACCATGAGCTGTCGATCGAAAGGTCAGCAGTTCGAATTTGCGACGGGGGAGCTCTTGTTGCTTAGCCAGCTCCTGCCAACCTAGCAGTTCCAAAGCATGTTAATGTGAGTAGATAAATAGGTACCGCTTGCGGGAAGGTAAACAGCGCTCCGTGTTCCAGCCGCATGCTATGCGCTGCGGCAAGGAGAGTTATGCTGGCCACATGACCACGGAGGCGTCTTCGGACAACGCTGGCTCTTCAGCTTTGAAATGGGGATGAGCACCACACCCTAGAGTCGGACACGACTGGACTTAATTGTCAGGGGTCACCTTTACCTTTACCACAGATGTAGCTGAAATGTTAGGTGGAAACTATTTTTTACGACCACGGCCTATCTCATTTTTAATTCTATGTATGAATTCTGTGAAAGTTTTAGTAAATATTTCTGTATTTTTGCCATCAAGGATAAATGAGCACATCACGGTAGATAAATGACCGCAAATCCCTTTCCTGAGCACACACATAACTAGGCAGCAAATATTTTTGTTTCCTCATTCTTGCTGAGAGGTGAAGGCTTTATGAAAAGGGGCTCATACATGATTCTGGTGCTTGCAATGTCATCATAAGATGGCTCTTCCTCCTAATTATTATATTATTGTGTCCAATTTTTTTGGAGGGGGGGGGCTCTGCTACTTAACATTGAAGAGACCCATATTAAAGATTATCTTTAATACTTTGAAGTGAACTCTCATACCAATAGAGTAAACACAACTTTTCACTATGTGATGGTATATTCAACAAAAGTGTTCACCCTGCAAAAATGGCAATTTACATTGTGGTGACTTTGCCACATCTAAAATTAACTGAAAAAGAAGCTCAGCGGGAAAGTGGTTTTCCTCTCTAAGTAGCACAATTAAGTTAAACACCAGACAATGATGCTAAACTTATGTAGCAATTGCATTCTAAACTAGACAGCATGAAGGACAGTGCGCGCGTGCACGCACGCACACACAAGGGGAGAGAGCCCACAAACGACAACAAGCATTGACAATAAACCTGCTATCTAGTCAGCATGGGCAAAGGTGATTAGCACATATCATTGAGATGCTTGCAAGAAGGAAAGAGTCCATTCTCTGTGTTCAAGTCCTTCCTTCCTAGTAAAGCAAGTGGAAACACACAATGTTGCTAAAGAACAAGAAAAAAGGGGACAGTTTCTACAGACATCTTGCCCTTGAATGTCCAATCCCTGTAACAGGGTAAATTTGATCGAGATATTTATTTTACACAAAATTTAATACCACATCAGCTATATGCTTCTTGGTTTGGAATAGGGTTTAAGGGGGAAAACATGAAAAGAGTTTTCAAACAACAAACTGAAATCTTGTGTTATTTCTTAAACTCTGCTATGTCAAGTTTATTGAACCACTTTATTAAAAAAGGGGAAAATTTGAATTCCTTATTTTCTAGCTTTTTGAGAAGGCATTCTAAGCCCTTGGGACAACCCCCTCCTTTGCACCAAGAGGCAAGGCCAAAACTCAAGGTTGACAACTGCAAGGGGAATGGGCTTACTACCCTCCCAAGTCAGACTGGAAACGCAGAGAATTCCGTCAAAGCATGAACTGTAAAAAAAAAAATGCCACTAGTAACATGATCTTATAGGAAGGAAGAGAGAGGGACAGAACAGGGCATTTCTGGCAAGTCCTTGCCTCCTTTCCAAGAGATGAACACAAGCTTAAGACAACCTGGGAACCCAGTTAGGGAAGCAATATCCTCCCCTATGGCACGTAGCTCTCAAAAGCAGTCTCTGCAGAGGAAAACACCTCAATTTATAATGCTTAGCCAAGTTATGTGCAGAAGTCCAATTCATAGTCTTACAGATTTTGTCTAACAGAGATCCGCTTTCAAGCATTGCAAAAGAGACTGCCCCCTGACTGGTGTGAGCTATAATCTCTGTGGATGCCTGCTTACCCAAACACTGTTGGCCAGTATAATGTAGACCTCCAGGGCATCTTGTCATGAAAGACTGAGAAACTGTGGTACCCAATATAACTTCTCAGAAGGATAATGAGTCATCAGGACATCAAATAAGTGGCAGTGCTTCTCTTGTTAGGGTACTGGACACATAGAAAGATTGTAAATACACTTTTTGCAGCTTATAGAACAGAATTAACCTTGGGCATAAAGGCGGGATCTGACCAGTGTACCACCTTGTCACTCTGAAATATCCATCATTCTGGATTAAAAAACCATGACACTCATTCTGAGAACTTTCCAGTAAAAAACTCTGTTTACCACAAAATGGTCTCCAGAATTAGAATCTCTAAGGGAACTTTGGTTAAAGACTACAACTTCCCAGTTCCCCAAGAAAACCTGTGGACCTCATGAGTATTAATTAAAGCTATCCCCCTTCAGAGATCTACCAGAGCAAAGGGTGACCAGAAACTGCTCCCTTATCTCAGTTTCCCAAGATGCTATCTAAAATGCCCATTTACTACTTCAGCATGTTTGTGCTGAAGCTCTTGATTAGAATTTCCCACAGCAAATCCAGAATCTTTCCCGCCCCATCTAATTAATGCCTTCTAGGTATTGCCATAAATTTGTTAGTGAAATAGCAGCAGAGCAATAACCTAGAACAGGGGTTCTCAACCTTTGGAGGCCCGGGTACCCCCTTATCATGGTCCAATTTTCTGAAGTACCCCCTGCTAATTAACTGGATTAATCAATTAATTAATTAGGTAATTAATCGTTAAGTAAAAAAGTACTAAAACAATTTTAAATGTGAAAAATGTCTTATTTAACTGTGTGTGTGTGTGTGTGTGTGTGTGTGTGTGTGTGTGTGTGTGTGTGTGTGTGTGTGTGTGAGAGAGAGTGAGTGAGTGAGACATATGCAAGGATCTCTTTTTTTCTCCAAGTCACACTTCCCAAAATCAGCTCCTCCCCACCCTACCCCACCAAAGTACATTTTACAAAGTACAAAAATAAGCCCAAAACCAAAATCAGAGAGACAGAAGGGCTCCGAAAATAATTACAATTTAAAATCCATGTTAATTAACACTTAATTTGCTGCTGATGGGGCAGATAAGGGGCAGGGCTTGGTGTACCCCCAGCAAGAGGTCCGCGTACCCCTAGGGGTACCCGTACCACAGGTTGAGAACCCCTGACCTAGAAGACAGAAGAGTAGCTAGCACTCCGAGTAGCTCAGTTATTTCAGTCACTGCTGCCCAGTATCCATGCCGTCAGGTGGAGTAGATCTGTCTGTGCATACAGTATGGGATCCTGGGATAGGAGTTCCTCGAAGCTTGTGAGTTTCCAGTGTTTCCAGTGAATCTGCATTGACATTGCGAGTCTGAGAACCATTAGTGTCTTGGGCACTAAGGAGATCAGAAGGTATACAGCTCCTTGTCAATCTTGCATCAAGAATGTTTGCTCCTGGGGCATCCTTGAACTGATACTATATCATGATGTTTCCAAGCTGGACATTTTCTAGTGACATGAGCAGATCGGCTGCCGGTATCCTGAAGCAATAAGTGATCTGCAGGAAGACCTGCCGATGAATCCTAGATCACTAGGATTCTCTGGCAATCATTCTGCTAAGCCAATCTAATACCAAATTCAAAGCATCAACCAGATGTCCCATCTTGATGGAGACTAGGTGAAGTCCTGCCCAACTCAGCATGGCAGATGCTAATACCAATGACTATAGTTAATTTATGTACCAGGAATGTGTAGAGCCATTTTTAGCCCAGTGCTGCTTTTCTTCCTTTTGAAGAAAGGGGAGAAAGATGCTGACATTCATCTCCTCTGCTCACTGGCTGCAAGACCATTGAGGCATGATTCCTTGGGATTCTTAAAGGACTGCTGTGCCTTTGCTTTGTGGGTAAACTACTCCTCTAGTCCTCATCTAGCTTCTAACAGCCCATTCCAACCCAAGTGCTAAGCAGCCCAAGTCAGACCTAAAGTCAGCCTAAGTCGTTTAGGTCGAAGTTAGGTCTGGAATGCAACCATTTAGGGCAAAGTTAGGTCAAAGTTAGGTCGAAGTTACGACCAACGGACTAAGAACAGCCCATTCCAACCCAAGGGCTAAGCAGCACAAGTCAGACCTAAAGTTGACCTAAAAGTGGGCAGAACATGGGCGGACCGTGGGTGTAACGGGGGCGGCAACCAATTAACGTTGGATTCCAGACCCTGGCAAGCACAGACATGCCCCCTCCAACACAAATGCTGACACAAAATTTAGGTCGACCAAAAAGGTGGACCCAAATTCGAGGAGACCCATAGGAGCCATTTTACCTTACCTAAGCCAGCCCTCTCCTGAAAATTTCTAACACCCTACTCCTGAGTTAGGTCAGAGTTAGGACGGAGTTGGGCCTGCTAGGTCTGGAAACCGACAGAGTTATGCCTAAGATAGGGAGCCTATCAGCACCCAGCCCCACCCAGCCTCATTCCCACAAAAGCCCAGCCCCAGACCTCCAATCACTCTCTCTCTCTCTGAGCACGTGGCGTGGGGTTCTGTCCCTCACAGCCACAAAGTGGGACTTTGTTGGTGGAGGGCAAAATTCACAAACACCCCACTTCTCTCTTCTCCTCTCTGCCTCCCTCTAGGGCAGAGAGGGCTGTTCTGGCTGTGGCCAACCTGTTTACAGCTGTGCCTGGGCAGCTGCCTCCATGCAAGTGTTTGCTAACCCATGTCTTTCTCCCAGCCCCTCTTCCCCCCCCACAGGCAACAACACCAGCAGGTAAGAGCAAGTAAGAGCAGGGTTTGTGCTGACATGTGGTCTGACTGCTGCCTCTTTGCATTTAGAAATATAGGAAGGATACATGCCTCTTTACCAATGTGTTGTCTCATAGCTGTCTGCATAGCCTGCCATGACATGCCTCTCTACCAATGTGTTGTCTCATAGCTGCCTGCATAGCCTGCCATGACATGCCTCTCTACCAATGTGTTGTCTCATAGCTGCCTGCATAGCCTGCTATGATATGCCTCTTTACCAATGTGTTGTCTCATAGCTGCCTGCTTTGCCTGCTATGATATATAGGATACATGCCTCTTTACCACTGTTGTGTCTGATTGCTGCCTGTAGTCATGTGATCAGACAATGCCACAAGTGTGGAACTGTTAGCCTTATGTAGACACCAGCTGTTCCCCCCCCTTTTCTCCACAGGGTCTACTGACAGGTCAGTATTGCTAGGTTTGCCATGGTTGTGACCCCCAAGTTGTGTTGTTGTCTCTCTCTTTGACCCTTTCCCCTTACAGGATCATGCTCTCCTTACACCCAGGTAAGCAGCTCAGACCATGCTGTGTGTGTCACACCTATCAGCTGTGTTTTATTTCTCTCCCTGCAGGCTTTTGCAACCGACACACTGGCTTGTCGTCAATGGTGACTGCTTCCACATACCAGCTGCCATGTAACTCCCCCTTGTTTTTTGTCTCCCCAGGAACGTCCACTATCACTTACCTTCCTGGGAGCACCCCTGGGGCTTCAGGCAGGGTGCCCCACTGTCGTCTGCCTCGATGCTGCCAGAGGTCAGGGAGCCAGCCCTGCAACCCTCCTCAGCTGCCACCTCCCTGGCTGTCGTTCTTGCTGCCCCTCCCCTTTCTATGGAGCAGGCTGTGGTTCCACAGGGGAAGAGCCTACATGTCCAGGTCCATGGGGCAGGTGTGCTGCTGCTGCTTTCTGATTGGCTGCTGTGACTACCCCTGGCAGCCTCGCCTGGCCATCTCTGCTAACGTTCCAGAGCAATAAAGATGCCCCTCGGCCAGAGCCCCAGTGAAACATATGTGCCCATTGTTACACAAGCATTGACCCCCCCACACACACACAGACAGCCCCCAGCACTGAAGCCCCTACATGAGTCCCATCCAGGGACTGCCACAGCCTTCCCTGGGAGAACCCAGCAGGGGTGCTGCGAGACCCCCATGGCACAGAGGGGAGGGGGGAGTCAGGGGGGCCTCTCAGGCAGGCAAACAGTGACAGCCAGGGCGTCCGCCCGTAATGAAGGCGCTTCCGTCGAAGGTCCGCCCGTAATGCAGGCGCCTCCGTCGAAGGTCCGCCCGTAATGCAGGCGCCTCCGCCCAAAGTCTGTCTGCATAAGAGGCGCCTGTTTATGCATCACCTTCATCTGCGGAGCGCCCCCTGTGTCCCTATCTGTCTCTGCAGACCCCTCTCTCGGAATCTGTCTCCCACCAGCCTTGTTGTCTGTCTGTCTGTCTCTGACCCACCCATGCCCCTCCCCAGCACCCCCTGCCTGCCTGCCTGTGTGTGTGTGTCTGCCTCTCCTCCCACTCCCTGATGATGGCTGCTGGCCACCCCCCACCCTGCTAGAGCGCCTGCCGTGAGGCGCCGTCGTCGCCCCATCTGGGGGTGTGATGAGCTGTGTGAGCCCTTCACGCTCGCAGCAGACAAGCCCAAGGCATCTCTTGGCCGGGGCACAGAGCAGCAGGCACGCCGGGATGCCTTCTTTGTGGGCATTGCCCCGGCCTTGGAGGCCCAGGGCTTCAGGCAACGCACGGGCGAGTCATGTCAGAGGCAGTTCCAGTCCTCATGAGACCCCCCTTGTGTGTGACGTTCCCACCCCCCTCCCCTTCCCTTCCCTCCCCCGCTCACCCCCCAGTGTAGCCTCAACGTGGCTTGGGGGTGGCATCGCCTTCTGCAGGAGGGAGGGGACGGCCACTCTCCCCTGCAGCAGGTGGCTGATGCACAGGGTGCCCTGTGGCGGCTGGGCTCAGGCACCTCGCTCACCTGTCACCTGCCCTGAGCCCACCACATGACTGGCGCAACCCCCCTGCCTGTGGTCAGCCCCTTTGCGACCGGGCTGCGACAGACCCTGTGGCAGCTGCCATGGATGGACGCTGACACATGCAGACAGAGGCCTGCACATGCCTGAGCCAGACACAGAGCCTGGAGAAGAGCCTGCCTGCCTGGGAGGTAAGTGTTGCCTGGATCCTGGGGTGGTGCTGGGCCACAGAAACTGCAGCCTGCCTAACTCAGGCATAACTCTGACCTACCTCAGGCATAACTTCTGCCTAACTTAGGCTGCACTTAGGCCACACTTATGCCTGACTTGGAGAGGAGTTGGGTTGGAATGGGCTGTAAGAGGTTCACCAAAACAAGAGACAGCAAACACAGTACTTAACCAATTACACTTGGAATCCCAGGTCAACAGCCCAAAGACAAAGTTGCCTATTTCTACTGGCTGCAACATTAACTGCCCTGAAATTAAAACTGGACGGTGGCGATGAAAAAAAAAATCCATCAGGAAGGAAGCCAGGAGGGAGATTGTCCTCAATCCATCTCTGAGTGCATTAGACGTGGACTTCAGCAAATAGCTTCTTAGTCAACAGGTAAACTGCTCTGCCAAAGTACCAAGGACCAAATTGGTGACTGGGGCATGGAAGACGGCTGCTGAAAGTCCCCAAACCTTTGCAAATTACTGCCTCCAACTCACTTCTTGCAGGGGTCTTGGGACCCTCTTTCTGCATCTGTAGGGATGACTGCAGTGGAAGTCAGGGTTGCCACTGGATGTCCACAACAGAAACCTGAAAGTGCCCCATGCTGCTGTCTGGATTGGGTGCAAAACTTATTTGCCAATTGGCAAACAGTTTCTAGCTGAGCTCTTATGGAAAAGCACAGTTTGTGGCTCTGGTAGGTTGTTGCTACCATTGTGATAGGATGAGATAATCCTATCCCCCCCCCCCCCCGTTTGTATTCAGTAGAGTATGGGAAGTCTTTGCTAGTGAATCAGGGGAAAACTCTGCATGGAATAAATAGATGGGTTTGACTGAATAGTTTGATCTGCCTCCTCCTCCTCTGACAATTCATCTTCCTTCTTGAGTGGAAACCACTGACAGCCCAAATCTGGCTGGTGAGCAGAGTTTCAGAAAACCATTGTTTCAACATCCAATCTTATGTTGGCTTCTTTGCTAACTTATGGATGGGAGATAGGGAACCATTTTGTTTTGGAGCGGGGGGTGATCCATCATCACTGGGTGAGAGTTCTCTCTTGTCTGGCTACGATGGAGGTCCATTGTTGCATGCATATGGGGCCATATGTCTGACTTTTGCAGAAAAGACTGGAGCAGAAATGAGAGCTGAAGAAACCTTTCCCACAATAGTGGTTTGGAATGCAGTTCTCAAGGAGGATCTATATCCTGTTCTTCTAGGTATAGGCCTGGACCTTCCACAGTGCTTTTCATGGCTCCTGTCTTTTTGCATACAGACTTGGGAGTGGGATTGCTTGGATCCCATGCTCCAGCAGGCACTGTTCCTCCTCAATGACAAGAGATTGTTCCCACTTAAGGTTGGATGGGACCCATTTCCACTGAGGTTAGGGGAATTTTTTTCCCTCCTGACCGGCAAAGTGCTGTGTCTTTCTCTAGGACATATCAGGAGGGAGAGAATCCCTGAAGGGAAGAAAAAATCCTATATTTTTTTTAATGGAGAGATAAGCTTTGATTTGACAGAGGTCTGCTTGGATCCTGCTTCTCAGCCACTACATGGAGTGTGGAAGGGTGTATAGCTCCACCCACTTGAAGGAGTCACTCTAGAGCAGGGGTCTTCCAGCCACAGGCCAGACAGGAATGATTGACAGGCCTTTCTGGCCCCACGGACCCGCCCCTTCTGGCCACAGACATGATTGGGGAGCTGCTCACCACGGCAGCCGGTGGGGAGCCACTCGCTGGCTGCCACAGCCACTCACCAGCCACTGCCAAGTCCTGAGGCCAGGGGGACCACTCGCTGGCCACCATAGCAGCCTCCCGCAGCCTCTCACTGGCCGCCGCAGCCTCCCATGGCCTTTATAGGTAAGTGTGGGGAGCCGGCCCATGGGCCGTAGTTTGGAGACCCCTGCTCTAGAGATTTGTTCCAGCTTCCTGACCAAAGGGGAGCAGCTGTTCTGAAGTATTTAGAAAGCCCTCTGGAAGATGGGGAAGAATGTTTACTTCACCAGCATTTTGCCTGGAGGAGGAAAGGGCTTTCACATTACAGGAACAAAGAACAGGAGACTTCCTTCTCTCCTGACACTTAATTGTATAAGTGGGTCCCTGAAACAAAATATTGCAGTTTGTCCCCAGCTCTCCACAAAAGTGATCCTGTTAAGGGTTCCAGCCAGTCTGGAAAAAGAGTCTTCTAGGATTGCTCTAAGTTTGCAGAAGGATGGGGGGTTATAGGATAGGAAGGGGCTCTTTTTTCTTTCTTACCTTACTGAGGTTTTTCCCAATGTGCTGTATAGTGCTCAGGTTTGGGCCTACCTGCCAGACCTAAATTTCAACATTTGATTGCTGTATTGTATGTAGGGTAAGGAAAGAGCTTTCTGGTCAATGAGAAAAAGTTCAAAGATGTCCTTTCTTTCCTCCCTTCTGAAACTTCTCCACATACCATGGCAAGTTAAAAAAAAAAAGTTCACACATTCCCTCCCAACCCTAATCTCCACTTCTAGAACACTATACACTAAAAATTTGGTGTTCAAACAGGCCAATTTCATCCTCTCACCCTCTTTTTTTCTCTTCCCGTAACCATCAACATTTCATACATCTTGAAAGTCACTGAGAACCTTATTAGAGCAGCGGTTCTCAAAGTTCTCCCTGGAAGGCGGGGAGAACTTTGAGTGTTTGTGGGGGCGGAGCCAGCAGCGGCGGCGATCCAGGGGATCACCACCACCACTGAAACCGCCCCCGCTGCACTTACCGGGGCTTGGGGGAGCTTCGGGGAGGGCTGTGCAACCCTCTGCAGGCCTCCCCAATCTTCGGATCGCTGTTTCGCCACGATCTCAGAGCACTTCCGGTTTTTTTGGGCAATTTGGCGGCGGTGATCCCCCGGATCGCTGCCGCCACCACCATGCTGTCCCCATCCCTTAAGGGGCAGGGGACAGCGTAATTTCTCAATGGTGGGGCGCGACCCACAGTTTGAGAACCGCTGTATTAGAGCATTTTAAGATATTTTTTTTTAGTCTCTTTTAATTTACAAACCAATATACTTTTCCATATTGAGGGAGTTCTCCAAGTATGCAGAAACCATTCTCTTATTTTTGGGTGACCCTATTTCACTTCCAAAAACATCCAAGTGGTATTACAGGGAACGATGATCTTCTTTATCCAACACATCCCAGGGAAAATACACATTAACATGAAGAGGGAATGGATGGGAAGCATTACCAGGTATGTTATTAATGCCAGCTTAATGGTGACATTAATGCCAATCACATTCTCTTGGAATTTGATGGGGGAGGAGTGGAGGGAGAAGAGAAGACAGAAAAGCAATTTTAAATCCCAAGATACTGGGATGAAACTCCAGAAGGGAAGATGATGTTAATGGGCAGCTGTGAGCCACACAATGGTGCTGTGCCCACACCATTCATCCAGGACATTTGGAAAAGGGCTGTCACCACCAAGGATAGTAGCACTAAGTCAGTTCAAGGCAAGGTCCTTGAACTATTCAAAGATCCCATGTCCATACAAAAGCACAGAGATCGAGCCTTCTTGGCCAGATGAAGACTATGTGAACAACAGATTCAGTTTTCCAGACATTGTTTCTCAGTTCATTCACTATCCAAAGCTGAATTTACAAGTATCGAAACGATTGGAGTCAAGTAGGACCCTTGCTGATGGCCTCATATACAGAATTTTTTTTTTCATGAGGACATGGACCTTTTGAAGTGCAAGATCTCTCCCCATCCCACCCACCCCCCTTGCCCAGACATGCTATGTAGGGTGATGAGCACAAGCTGGACGTGCATGGCATGAGAATGGTGATTGCACAGGGTCACAGGCAGCTTATGGGAGGTGCTCACCATCAAATGCACGCTGGAGCTTGACTTCCTTTTCTGGGCACACCATTGAGAGGAGGAAAGAGAAGGAAAGAAGAGATGAGAAGAGAAGCAGAGAAAATGTTGGCACTTGTGTGTTAGCAGAGAACCCACTGCCAACCATGTTCCCCCAGGAAAGGAACAAGATGCCACACACATTTAGGCTCATGGAAGCCAGTGATCATAAACCAAAAGGCAGAAATCTGGAAAGACAACATTCCAAACCATTCAGGGAGAGGGTTAAAAAAACCCCGCAGCCAGCATGACATGGGAGAGACTGAACCTAGCAGACATTTTCTTCTCCAAATATCTCAAATATAGGAAAGAGTGAAAAAAGTTTGCCTGTAAATGATTATGAATCACACACATCTCCCATCAAAAAAGCATCATACTTTACAACCACCTGATTAAAGATGAGGGAACTGAGCAACGGGCACTAGGGATTCAACCCTCAATCTACAGGACCTGGGTCTTTCTATTCCCAATTCCTTGACTTCTATTTAAGAGTCTGCCATTCCTTGCAGAAGTGGCAAATACACCGTATCATGTGACCGAAGTAGACTGGGAACGTGCAATGACAAGTACGCATGTTGCCTAAAATTCCAAGTATATACAAGTCCATAAAGAGTATGCTTGAGATCTTCCAGATGGAGACAGCCATTCAGTACCCTTTTTCCTACCAACAGCTCTCAGGACGAGCCAAAGTAACCCCACTTTCTCTTTTTAATCCACATAATGAGAGCCATTAACATATTTTGCTCTCCCGCATCAGACAGCCACACCAGAAGCTTGCACATAAAAGAGGAAATGAATTAAAGACACTTTCACACACATACAAGATGGGTCAAAGAAGAAGGTGTGCACCAAGAGAGTGAAAAGAAAAAGGTACTTAGATATGCTCAGTGGATGGGAAACGGATGGATGAAAAGAGCAAAGGTGTTGAAGGAAAACAGTTACCAGAAAGTACACATTCAAGATGAAGGTTTCAATGGGCGAGTTTATGAGCATGGCATTTTGTGAGACAATCCAGGGAAAGAATGAAACATATGAGAAGAGGAACACAGAACATGTCTTATAAGGTGTGGGACAGTTCCCAGGTACTCTTCTTTTGGCATTTTTCTGCCAGAAGCGCACCTGTCTCTCCCTCCATTTCCCTTCCTTTGTGCCTTTGAGCATAAGTCTGTGGGAAGAAGCCATGGCTTATTATTGTTATATGTACAGTACACGGGCATTATTTCTAGAGTACGTATAAAAGGCTAGCAACTGTATGCTGAGCCATTTTATCATCTGTTTCTTGTCTGCCTTTTTCTTGATAAATGCATGAGGTCGAGCAAGCAGAAGCTGAACCCAGGTAAGACTGAGGTGATGCTTATGGGAACACCAGATGCTTTGGGAAGGGCATCTTTAGCTGGGGTTGATGGGTTCATTCACTGAAGCAGATTCACAGCTTAGGAATGTTCTTGGACCTGGACCCAGCTCTGCACTGGGAAACAACAGTGGCCGAGAGGGCTTTCTATCTGCTACATCTAATACAGAGATTGAACCCCTTCTCAGAGTCAAGGGATCTTCACTCCGATTCATGGCTTTGTCAACTCTCAGCTTGACTAAAGGACGCAATTTATATGTGGCTGTACCCTTGAAGATGGCTCAGAAATTTCAATGAATGTGGAGGACTGCAATCCAATTCCTTGAGAATATGGGGAGGTGGGAGCACAATTCAACCTATTTTAGAGAAGCGATGATTTCTGGCAGTCAGCTGTGTTCAAGGAGTTTGTTTTAACCGTTAAAGAGCTTCACACCTTTGAAACTTCCCCACATTTGACCTTCTTGCCAATTAAAATCTACGTCGAATGCCTTGCTTCACGTGTTCCAATTGGGCGAGGCAAGAGCAAACCTCGATCACCAAGGCATCCCAGAAGTCATCCAACAAAGCACATCTTTGGTAGCATTTTGGAGGGGCTGCAAGACCCATGGTGGCAGAGCAGGGGGCTTGGACAACCAATCCGATAACTCTTGCTGTCAAATGCTTCAATCATTTTATGTTTCGGGGTATTTTTTCTGGTAATTGTTTTTACTAGTTTCTATGCATTTCTGTATTTTAAATGCCATTATGAGGATTCTGGAGCATAGATGAGACGGGACAGAAATGCTTTCATTCAACTAATTAATTGAATGTCTTGCATTATTTTGCTAACCACCTGAGCATGGGAACTAGCGGAATTTAAAACTATTCAACCAAGAAATAAATAAAAGGAACATGCCTTGCACATCAACATCCATCTATGGTACAGAAGCAGGACAGAAGTCCAGGTAACAGCTGGATTGTACTCTTGTTCTCTACCCAGCCTTTACCCAGGGCCATTCAGGCAGTTCAGTCCTGAGCTACTGCTTCGTGATGGAGCAGGCTTTTCAAAACTGCAAGTTTATTGCCAAGGTGAAAAGTAGCCATGCAAAAGGTTGAAAGGGTCCTTAGAACCACAGTAGCAGTTCTCAGAGCAGGCCCCCGGAAGCCAACCTCAACTCAGGTACCGGTAGTTAAGGCAAAGCAGAATAAATGGACTAACTGCTAGAAGCCAGCAGCAGCGGTTGGCACCATCAAAGATAGATACAAAACAAGGGGCTGCAGCTCATGAAATCCTACATGGATCCCATGCACCCATGCACTCAAATTGCAAGTTCCAGGTTTACGGATAATTGGAAAGTGGAATAGGGCATATGAAAAAGACGATGCAGAGCGGATCTGGCTCAAAGGGTTTTGTGTACCAGGACCACAACAGTAGGAAGAATCCGGCTTCACAAGTTGGTCAAACGGATCCTGTTTGAGCCAACAATAGTCCACTTCAAGTGCCGTCCCAAAGAATTCACTACTCAGGGAAAACAGCTGGTGCAAAAAGCGGAGGGTGCTGGAAAGAAGTGGCCAATTCCTTGCTTCTACCACACTGTTGTGGTTCTGAACCCAGGTTTCACCTGCCTCATTTCATAGCTACTTGCTGAAAGGGGACTGTGCATGCGAGTAAGCGAGCGGAGACAAAGCTCCTCACTTCTGGTCTAGCAGACAGACATATATACTCAAAGCAGGTCTGTGCTTGAGACATGGAAATGTCAGTTTTGCTAGTCAAGGTTTGCTGGCATCTCTTTCAAGACTCGATTAAAACGAATTGTTTGTTTAAAAAAAGTTATTCTCCAAAATGCTTGGGACTGAGCATGCCATACTTTTAAAAATCAACAGTGAAGAGACTGAATGACACTACTGTCGAATCACTAGTCAAGGTTCTTTCACAGTTCTGCTTTCCACAGCTCCTGGACTCAACACGCACCATCCTGCTGTGAACGAGTCCATTACCTGGCAGCAGATTATACTAATTCTGTTGTATGTTTTTGAGTTGGGCATCTTAGTGGAGGCGATTCGTTGAAGGAAAATAACTGCAGTTCATTCTGTACACCGAATGGGTTACCTACAGGCTGTATTTGAAAGAAAACTAGTGCAGATGAACAGTTTGGTGCAGACCCATGAAGTGGTACATTACCTAGGGTGGGGCATAAATTAGCTATTTCAGGAGCCTGAAATCTCCCCCAACGTAACCCTGAGACTATCTACCCTTTGTGATTCCATTTGGTGCCACTGTTCATCTTAGATACTGAAGCACCACCAGTATTTCACTTGTGGTGAAACCTTCTCTCTCCTTTTTGCATTACTCACATTGTCACAGGAACTGGTTCCTCTCAATCTGGACTCTAATGACACAGTGCCACTACTTGCACAGTGCCACTACTTACAATCCTATGGTTGGGCTACGCTGGCCTAGGCTGTCGCAAAAGTGCCGTAAAGCGCTTTGCACTGGCCTATGAGTTGTCGGGGCCTGCGCAGAAGTCCGCACTAGCCTCAGCAGAAGTTCTGGTGCGCCACGGAGCCAGTGAGACTTGTGCAGAGCAGGCTCAGGGAGAGGGGAAGGGGGCATAACGGGGCAAAGGAGGGCGGAGAGGACTGGGCCCAGAAGGGGGCAGGATCGGCGGTGCTAGTGCGCTAAATCCTATCCTCCTTCCCAGGCCTTTTATACTTGCACGGTGTGTGTGTGTGTGTGTGTGTGTGTGTGTGTGTGTGTGGTTCTGCACCAGTCGACACGGGCAGCCTTGATTTGCGCCACCAAAATGGCACTCGCAGATCCGAGGAGGACCATTGCTAGGAATGGGGCTTTACCCGGGGTAAGGGATCAAAGGATTGCTTACCCCGAGGAGACTTCCAATCCCGCCTACTCTGTTCAGGATACAGCATTGCCGGCATAGCTGGATCACTGAGCAGAGCGATAGGATTGGGCTGCCCGTGTCCTCAACAATCACAGCCATATCACCATACCTCTAGAATTTAAGGGCAGGGCTTCTGGTTCAGAGGGCATAGCTTGAGCTGAAGCAATTCTAATGCCCCCTAAACCCCCCACACACACACACAATCAAGCACTGCTACATCCTCCACTGACTAGTTCAGGGATGGGCTGAAATTAAAGTAACATTTTATATTACTATAACATGCTGTTAAGGTAACAAATTATCTTTACAACAATCCTGTTAGGTAAGCCAGTATTATCCCTATGCAACAGATGGGAGGCTGAGAGAGAAAGAGGGAGAGAGAATAACTAGTTTTCCTAAGGCTGCCTAACGGCAGAGGTAAATCAAACCAAGTGACCTCCTGATTCTTAGTTTAGCCCCTTTGCCATTTGCCCAAACATCCAATATTATATTTCCAAGATCTAATTTCTGAGTTACAATGCCAATATAACCGAAGTGGGTTTGCCATTCCACTGTTCTAAAAATGCTAGCTTCCATGACAGTCTGGCCAGTAAAGTCTTATTGCAGGAAGTAAAAAATAATATATTTGTGGAGTAAAACCAGCTGCTTTGCTGTTACACTGGATGGGAAAAAAGGGACATTTATAAGAGAAAAATGAACACGCTTTGCCAAAAGTCCCTCCAGTTAGGAGAATCAGATGAGTGGGCTATCCACCAGAACAAGGTTAGAAGTTAAGAACCTTGTGGAATAAGATCCTGCTGATAATACATGCCTACTCTTGGGCTTGATTAATGTAAACAGTAGATTCTAAACAGTAATTATACTAGATAGCTCCTTTTATAGCACCAAAAGCTGCTAACACACACCCCAAGAACCATTTCAGTAAGGAAGTGGCCCCCAGAAATAGGAAAGCTCACAGAATTCTAGACAAACCAGAGACCTTGTAAGACTTGTACAGGACTCTTCACTTGAAAATATACCTGCCATACACCATGAATTTCTTCCTCACTACTATGTTGCTTTATCCCAATGTAACTTTGCTTCTTTTCTCATCAGGAACTAACATAACCAGAATTATAGGAGATCAGAGAAATGTATTTGAATAGTATTAAAATCTGAAATCCATACAAGAACTAGTTATCCTGAAGAGAATAGGTAGCTCATTATACTGGTAGTAGAATGATAATAACCACAATTCTTTATAGCCAAAGACAAATACCTACAGGGAGGAAATGGAGAGGATAACAGGACGTCAAATAGTCTTTAAAACATCACAAGGATATCAGATTAGGGCAGTGCTTCTCAATTATTTTTTGTCATGCCCCCCCCTAGGAGGGGCATGACAGTTCGCGCCCCCCCGGTCACATGGTTTTGGGGGGTGCTGCCCCCGCCCCTTCGCGTCACCCTCCGCACGCTCCGAGGCCGGCCCGGGAGCCGGCCTCGGAGCGTCCGGAACGGCTGGCGCTCCAGGGCCTTCTGAAGACCCAAGCGTCAATCCGGGTATTTTTCGTGTTTTCGCTCATGCGCAGACCGTTTTCGTCTCTGCGCATGAGCGAAAACACGAAAAATACCCGGATTGACGCTTGGGTCTTCAGAAGGCCCTGGAGCGCCGGTCGTTCCGGACGCTCCGAGGCCGGCTCCCGGGAGCCGGCCTCGGAGCGTGCGGAGGTGGTCGAGGTTAAACGGGCCCCCCTTGACAGAGCCTCGCGCCCCCCCTGGGGGGCGCGCCCCACTAATTGAGAACCGCTGGATTAGGGTGAGGCCTCCTGACGTGCATGGAATTGGCAATGTTTCAGCAGCTTGTAAACTGGATAACATCGAGGTCATTCAACACATGTTACTTGCAATGCATACACAGCAATGCCTTTGGCATTGCACTGTGTTGAAAATTCCTTGTGGACAGATAAATTCTGGACATGCCTCGGAGCTGACATGCAACTACATAGCCTTATAATTGGACCTCTTGGTTAGTTCATAGGCAAACAAAGACATCTAACTAGACCTTCCCAACAGGAAAACTATCATGATTCCCTTCCTTCCCCAAAATAAACAAAGTGTTTCTACAAATGTATTTTTTTGCATTTACTTCGCATGGCTCCTCGTTTGCTCTGATCCTTCATTTTAGTCTTTTGAAATAGTAACCCCTTTGACGAACATTAGAGCCAAAGAACCTGGCACCTGCTGTGAAAACTCGATAAGCGGCTTTCATTTAAAAGCAGGGAGAGTGCTTGTAGATTTCAGGCTACAACAGGATCATAGGCAGTTGAGGGGGAAAAAAACAGAACATTCTGAAGATCTCAGCCAATTCCCATAAAACACTAAGAAACAAACAGGAAGCTGCACTGAGCATTGGTCCTAAAACTTCTAGTCCTCCCACCCCCGGCTATCACCATAGCATTTTACCAACCCCATTTTATAGGTTTCTTGCTCTCTAATATCTTAACATTTATTCCCCCCCCCCACACCCCTATGGTAAATTCATATGGTACATTCACACGTTGGGAACCCCTGATTTAAACAAATGTGAATGTCTAAATACCCCTGCACGTTAGCTCACTACAAAGTGTTTTCTACTAAGGAGAGTTCTGTTTATGATCTCAGAATTTTGCAGAATGCACCCCCTCCTCACTGTAGAATTCCAGACTACCTGCAACTGTTGTGAGTATAATGAGAATCTTACAGAATTAGGGCCCAATCCTAACCAACTTTCCAGCACTGATGCAGCTGCAATGCAGCCCCGAAGTAAGGGAACAAACATTCTCTTATCTTGAGGAGGACTCTGTGACTCCCCCCCCCCCCAGGATGCCGCACATGCCCCATTGGCCCAACTGTATCAGCGCAGGAAAACTGGATAGGATTGGGCCCTAATTCTGAGGAAGCTAAGGATGTAGAACACTGCCCACTCCAGAATGGGTGTTACTGCATTCACTCAATGGCTTCCTGTCATGAGCAACTGTCAATATCAGAAGATTTAGAGGGCAAAGAAAAGTCAATGATGCATTCAGCAACAGCAGCCATGTAGAGAAGGAGCGCCGATAGTCGTAGCCATGTTCTTCTGCAGAAATTATCCTGGGCCTTTGGCTGAAGACATTGATTCCTATTGAGCAAAACCAGAAAGAAACAGTCTGGACCAAAATCCAAAGCCTACCTTTACTCCATCCGACTTCTTGTTCAGTAAGCTTTTGGCAGCTGCAAAGAGAAATAAGAGAAGCAAATGAGCTTCATTTTGTGAACTCTTGCTCTCTTCCCCCTTCAACTCAGTCTTGCAGGAGTGTTAGTAGAAAGTTTTTCTTACTAATTAAGATGACTGCAAAGGCCAAGCCAGATCCATCTTAGGCTCCTGCTTCTTCAAAACAACCATTTATGCAAGAGCGACAGCCTGCCCAGCATTCACAATCTTACAGTGGAATCATGCTTTTTCCAAAGGCACTGCTCAGTAAAACAGGCCTTCAGAGCTTCTGAGATTTTGTTTCAAATCTTCTACTCTCATTATTACCCCCTTCCTTCTAATATTCTAAGCTAATAGTGAAGACTGAGACAACAAAAAGCCCTCTTAAATCTCAGAAACTGAAGATTATCCCTTGAATACAGTTATTTAAAGCAGCTTCACACAAGGCAAACCTCTTTTCTTTTTTTTTTAAGTGTGAAGCTTTTTTTGTTGTGTGTCACAAGTGAAAAAGTATTTGGTCAGCCACAGGTTTCAGCTGTATGTACAGTTATCATGTAGGAAATGTTGCCTGTGAAGTGGCCTTGCACAGATATTACCATAAAAATGGAGAGTTAAGAGACACAGATAACATCTGGGCATTCTAAGTGCTATGACAAACCCAGTTTAAAAGTGAGAATCCATGTGCAACGACAGTGAGGAAAATATGGATGAGGTTGAAAAGAAGCAAGGTAACGCTGGCAGCTGCCAAGTGAGAGAACCCCAAAAAAGACCCAGGTGCAAAATGGAGAAGGTTTTGCCTTCAAAAGGGCAAGGCTATGTCACCTTGTTTCACATGAACAACTAATTTGCAAAGACACACGCGAAGACACACACACTCACAGAGGTACATATACATATGCAGAACATAATACACAACATGTGTTACAGAGGGATGCAGAAGGATCCCAATTGCACACATGAGTCCACATACCCATGCCCAAGGGCAACATCTCAGCAGGCCCATATACAACAGCAAAGCAGCTTTTGCTGGCAGCACTATGCTCTGTGGTCTACCAGCTATCTTGGCTGATGCACATTTGCACCAATGGTACAACTGTACAGACTATACACTATAGTTGGTGCAGGATTGTGGGGTGGGGGGCTGCTGAGATAAATGTGCTAACAAACTTTTGCTAATAATCCTTGCCAACTGTTTAGATCACTTCCACCTAGAAGCATGGGAGCAGGACCAGATAGAGTGCAATTTGAAATCAGCACAACATGGCAGGCTGCTGCTGTGACATCCAGAGAACATGAATGCAATTTTTTTTTAAAATAGTAAGACACTGTCCCTTGTGACCATGAAGGCACAAAACATTTTTGCTTGGTGCATAAACTCCCAAGAGAGCCCTTAGGGTCTTGAGAAGCCAGGATGTCCTGCATGCCCCAGCAATCACTGAGGTAAAGTCAGGAATGGTGGCATTTAATCAACATTTTTGAAATAACGCCATCAGCACAGCAAGACAGGAGTATCACCCAAATGCCTGTACAATGTAATCCTTCTTCACCCTTCTGATTCAGAATGAAGGTAAGGGGGGGGGGGCTTTCCTGTCCTCCATGATGTCATCAAGCAACCACATTTTATTGGGTAAGTGGCACCGGGACATTATATCCACTGCATGATCCCCGATTGGCTTGAATCATGCAACAAAGAAGAAAGAGGCTCTAAAATATGGTGCTGAAGCAGAACATACTGGGGCTGCAAACTGGCCCCTCCCAAGGGAAGGATCACTTCGGGAAGGATTTTTAAACAGCTTATTACGCACTCCTTAAAAGCCCACTTGAACATAAAACAATTAAAACTGTGCAAAAATTTGGCACAACACTAGACCCAACACACTTACTGCACGATCCAAGAAATTTTAAAAAACCCAAGGCTGGAACAACAGAGTTATGCAATCAAGACATTACACAAAATACGTTTGCAGAACACAACAATAGCAGTATTTGAGTTTCCTGCTCACTGAATGTAGGAGTTAAACCCTGAATCCTAGAATGCCCTGAAAACAGACATGGCTTTATGAGAGTGAAAAGTCCACCCCCTGAATCCTTCTTTCCTGCAGGTCACTTTGAATTAAAAACAAAACCCCTCTTGAAATGGCTTTTGTTTCCCTATTTACAGGAAGCAAAATAGAAAAAAAGATTCTGCTTTTGTGTACGTAAAGAAAGAGAGAGAGAGAAGCTAAAAAAGGAACATTCAACAAGCCTACCCTTTGCAAAACTGCATTGCTCACTCTTCATGAACCATTTCACTTCTCCAGACAGCCTGCCAGTTTAGATTTCCCTAAGAGCCTCTCTACACTAGATGGAAAATTCAGGGTAACAAATCAGCAGAGGGAACTCCGAAATGGTAATACCAGAGGAAGGAGGTATCTGTTATGCAAATTTGATGAGAAGCCTATTGCAAGGCCAGAAATCAGATCTTTTGCACAAAACCAATGTTTCATGTCTATAATTCATTATATGGTTTTGCGTTTGCAGCACAAACCGAGGAACACAGTTACCTGCATATTGGGTGAAGATGTGTTTGAGAATACTATTTCTAGGCAAGTCTGGAGTTTAATATCAATCGCTCCCACCCTTGAAATAGTTGTCTTAAGGATAGGCTTACCAGATCTCTAACCGGGACAAAGTGCTAGACCTTTAGGAGAAGGAATGTGGGCAGGTGTAGCTTGTTAAACCCTTAGAGCACAATCCTAGGCATGTCTACTCAGAAGCAAGCCCCACTGAACACAATGGGGCTTGCTTCTGAGTACACGTGCCTAGGATTGTGCTCTAAGATTTAACAAGCTACACCTGCCCACATTCCTTCTCCTAAAGGTCTAGCACTTAGTCCCGGTTGGAGATCTGGTAAGCCTACTTATGGAGGAAAGCTTGACTTCATGCGGCCAGTCTTAATGAAAACAAACAATATGAGGGAGAGACTGGAGGAAGATCCCTCTCTGAGTACTCATCCAGGCTAAAGAGGAGAGGGAGGAATAAATCTGGCTCCCTCTCATATATATCATCATGCATGTCTAGGGTGTCCATATCCAAAAAGGGACAGGGTGCCTATACCTTTAACCATTGTAAGAAGAGGGAATTTGGACAGGTGTAGCTTGTTGCACCCTTCCATGATGAGCTGCACCTGTCCAAACTCCAATGGTTAATGGTATAGGCACCCTGTCCCTTTTTGGATATGGGCACCCTATGCATGTCACATATAATGCAGGTAGCATAGATGCCATCAAAAGCCACTTCCATATGGGCATGTGTGATGACTGAGCTTCCCCGCACTCCCTTTGTTGTTGTTCAGTCGTTAAGTCGTGTCCGACCCTTCGTGATCCCATGAACCATATCCCGCCAGGCCTTCCTGTCCTCCACTATCTTCCTGGGTTCGCTCATTTTCATGTTCGTTGCATCGGTGATGCTGTCTAACTCCCTTACAACTACATAATATTGGTTAGGTTTGAAGGGAATTCTTTACATACATTGGGAGGGAGGCTTCTGAAGACTGTTTCCCTCTGCCCGGTTTGGTTCTCATGATGGCAGTGGAATTGATTAATTTTGACCCTGACAAAAGGGAGGACCAAGGGGAAGGAAGGAGGCACCAGCTTCAAGGCTCCCTCCCCTCCCCCCCCATTACCATGGCATATATGAAGACTTCTCATACAAGTCTTGTATGAGAAGACTTGTTGTAGAAGTAGGTTTTCTTTGTGCCAGGTGCAAGGAAGTGGCAACAGGATACAGGTATCTTGTTGTCTTGTGTGCTCCCTGAGGCATCTGGTGGGGCCACTGTGTGATACAGGAAGCTGGACTAGATGGCCCTTTGGCCTGATCCAGTGGGGCTCTTCTTATGTTCTCAATAAACTCTATCCACAGGGTAAGTAGTGTGGCAACTGCAAAGCGGCTGGTGCGGGCCGCTCTGGGTTCTGCTGACTGAGGGGGCGCTCTGAGGTTGCCCCCAAAGCTCCAGCCGCCCCCCTCTACCCTAGTGCTGGTACAGCTGGTGGACACTATACATCAAAGTGCTAATTAGTGCTCAACAGCTGATCAGCGCTGGGGATTTAAACCCTAGCACTGATCCGCTGCTGGGTGCTAGATTACTGCTTTCATGTCTAGCTTCCATCAGCTGTTCCAGTGCTAGAGTAGGGGGTGGTGGCTGGAGATAGGAGGAAGGTAGCCCCCCCAGATCCAGCAGCCCCCTCTACTCTAGCGCCATTGGGCACTAGATTAGCGCTTTGATGTATAATTCAGCGCTAGAGTAGAGGGGGGCTGGAGGGCGGCAAGCCGGAAGTAATTGGCAGAGATCACATCACAGCCAATTACTTCCTGTTCTTCTGGAACTGAGGGGGGGGGGTTGACATAACAAGCCATCGCCCCAGGCATCAGAAGACCTTGCTACACTACTGTACAGGGTAAGTTGATTAACATTCCATTGCAGCGGGGTCAAGTCTCTCCTGTGCAGAGATGGTTTTGGGGGCAATCAGACCACCCACAGAACATATGAAGTGGATCTATAACGTGGGAGGTGTTAAGAGCAGAGAGATGGTATGTCACATGAAAATGACACAGCCCACAGAGGTAGGCTACAGAATGCTAAAGTGTGTGTTCTAGTGTGTCTGGCACAGTACCATGTTGGCCTGAAAAAAAAAGACTATGCTTTTATTGGGAAGTGCTTCCATCTTAAGGAGAAATGCAGGATAATTTTAAGAAGTAATAATGGAGATAGAGTAAGCAAATTTTCCAGTCAACACAGAACTCGCAGCCAGTTATGTGTTATCTTAAAGTGTGGCACTCTTTCACCAACAGAAACTACAACCAAGAAAGGGATGCCATCTTAGCTGTTTTGCTGTATCCCTTTGACTCTGTCAGAAATTACGTTCAGGTGCTATACAGAAAGCATAGAAATATTCACACAGTTCTAGAACAGCTGAATGTACCTCAAGGCCAGCTTTCAAATTTTTCTCAGCGTCTGAAAACTCCACATCAGCTATGTTCATACATATTTGGAAGTGACTGAGGAAGAGTTGGAAGTACTGGGCACTGTGACAGACTGGGAACTGAATGCAAATACTGTGCATTTTTGTTCAATTTCCCTTAATTCAGTTACCTTTTAATATGAGTGTTATAGAAACAGCCTGCATTTAGACTAGAGCATGGCTGCAAAAGAGGGGGGAAAGGAAGCCTGGCAAGAAACTTTCCATTCAACTCCTGCAAAAATATGCAAGGTACAGTAGAAAGCATAGACCACAACTGCCAGGACATCAATACCAGCCAGAGCATTAGTGGGGAAACTGGCGTGCATTTTGGCTCCACTTAGTGTTCCACAGTTCACAGTGTTAACACAGCATTATCCTGCTGCTATCCCAGCCCTGTGGAAAGAGAGTTTGCTGCTCATTTAAGGTAACTCATGCAATCAAAACAGGTTGAGAGAGACTTTCAAAAACTGATGTACAGCACAGTGGCCAAAACATAAAACAGACATCCCAAGCAATGACAGTCAGGCCAAAGATGCATGTTTGCTCAGTACTTTGATCTGCAGGTATCACTCAACACACTGAGGGAAGGAAAACATAGGTGAGACACCTATAGTGAGACACCTAAGCACCACACACAGGCACAAGACTTGCTGTAAGGTGACTTGAAAGATAAACACAGGCCAAAATAAACAACTCTGGAGGAAAATACAGCAGGAAACCCTCTCATGAAAGTTGTCTGGAAAGGTTATTTGCAGGTCAAGAAATGGTTTTTGCAACCATGCTCTGCAAATCCCCAACCACAAGGTGCATTGCCATCAGTGTCTCACCCTCTTAACCCTTCCCTGTGCATAATAAGGGAGAGCTTTGCTTTGAGAAGCCCTGTAAAATAAGAATATTAAAATGCATACTCACAATTTTTAGCACAGGAATGAATGACAGTGCCTGCAGGCTGCGCAAGGCATTTCTATGGCCAGCAGACTCTGCTAGATCTCATTTTATAACTGAAAGTATTAGGTAGAGATAAACTTGAAATCGTAAAGGCATGTGTTTGAAGAACTCTATAGTCACAGCAGAAGCAAGAGCCTCACATTTCTAGACTTTAAATCTAGGATCTCCAAAACTGTATCATCTAAGAGAGTCCAATTCAGGTTTTTTTTAATGTCTAGAGCTAGAAGCAGAAGGATGCTCTCATCATTAAAGATGGCCGGAATTTTCTCCTGGCAAGTTGGAACATACCTGTATTTCAGGGTGTTCTGCTTCTGAAACAATTCCTGTGTGTCTACATTTCCAATGAGATCCAGTTTGCCTGCCCCTTACACACACGCGTGCGCGCGCGCTCATGGACTACTTTCCTTTAGTGGTTTCCAAAGGAAGGGTCACACGTTGCTACCTGCTTATTTGCCAGACTGAGCCACTACTTTGAGTTGAAACTAACTGTGAAACTGTGTAGTTGTCTTCATACGTAGCAAACAAGAACAATGGGAGCCAGAGAATTGCACTTAGAAAGGGGAGGGCGGATTAGTGACCTTCCTGGTTGCAGAAATAATTTTAGTAGCTAATTATAATTTTCCACGCCTCAGTGGTGATTTTTTTCCAATGATAATTTTCCAAGCCCCACCTCAACAAGTTTAATTTATGGAAAGTTACTAGTTAAGTCTTTGCACCAACAACAGAACACAGGAGAAAAAGATTTTGCCAGTATCAAGGTCACAAAAGGAGGAAAGCCTTTTGCAAGGAAAACAACAGGCTGGAAAAATGAAGTCCCAATTTCCTATGATTTTCTTGTCTACACTCTTGAGGATCATCAATCATTGTCTATCTTTGGCCCTGAGAAGGGATGATTGTGACAAGGCAGTCACATATGTTCATTCATGTCCTTATTTTGCCAATTTGCATATAAAAAGCACAGTGGGGCCTACTTTTTACATGAAGTAAAGTATGTGGAGTGAGAGGGAGCTGAGCCACTCGCTTTTCCTGTCTCCACAGTCTGCTTTGCTCTTTTCCTTCAAGCAATTTTCTCCCACTTCAGTTCCGATGAAGCAGCAAACCAGGCTGGGGAGACAATTGCTCGAAGAAATGCAGCAAGATATGATGGAGAAGGGTGCTCAGTTGAGCTCCCCTCATCCATGCAGTCCACTTAATGTAAGAAGTAGACCCCCACCCTGCACTTATGATCCAGGCAGACACAAGAATAAAATATATGCAGCCCATCATGTCTAGTTTGGCTCTCAGCTATTATTATTATTAACAGTATTTATATACCGCTTTTCAACAAAAAGTTCACAAAGCCGTTCACAGACAAAATCAAATGATTAAATGGCTCCCTGTCCCCAAAGGGCTCACAATCTAAAAAAAAAAGATGCAGAACACCACCAGCAAACAGCCACCAGAAAAGACACTGTGCTGGGGTGAAAGGGGAGCAGTTACTCTCCCCCTGCTAAATATAAGAGGAGCACCAATTGAAAAAGTGCCTCTTGCCCAGTTAGCAGGGGTGAAGCTAGCAGCTAGTTGGAGATACAGACAGATAAGAACTTCTTGCAAGTATGTGGCTTGTAAAATTCTGTGGCTAAGACTGAACTCTGACCCTTTCCCTAGTGCATTCAATGAATGTGCATATGCCACACATTGATGTAGCAGGCTCCACCCATATTGTACACTTTCACTGGAATGCCTTCAATACGCATATACTTGAAAACAGGTGGTCACTTCTTGCTACTGGGAACCTTGCAAAGGCGGGGTACCTGATTATATTGAGTGGTACTAAGAAACGGCAGGGGCTGAAGGCCATGCCCTACATGGGGTCATTAATGTCTGGAAAAGGCTATAACTTTTGATGAATAATTCAGTTCCTCCTGGCATAATCCTTAAAATTAGCACAAACCCTCACCCCCTCTTTTTAAGAGCAGGTTTCTAGCCCTCATGATTACAAGCCAAAAAGTCTGAAAGCATGTTGAGAAATCTGGCAGTGACTTTTCACAAACACAGCACAAATCCTGCTCATTACACTGTAGTTGTCTTCATATGTGTCTCTCTAATCATTTACCCAGCCCCAATTCTACTTCCCTGCCTCCCAGTCTGCAACAGGAACACTGAATCACAGAAAGTCCAAATTCTGCAACATACACACAAACATCTCTCAAAATACCACACAGTGCACCCGGAAACAACATGCACATTAAATAAAACAAATAAGCGTCTGGGAGGAAAGATTGGGGAGAGTATGAGTATTTTTTCCTCTTCCTCCACTTACAGGCTAGAGCAGGGGTGGCCAAACTGCGGCTCTTGAGCTATATGCGGCTCTTTGACATATAATGTGCGGCTCACAGAAATATGCTGGCTGAACTCCTTTTCGCATCACAATTAATATAAAAGGTAAATAAGAAATTTGCAAGCTTTATAATTATTTACCAGGTATAAACTCAGAGTCCACTGGATTAACACATAAGTTTAATGTTCATGGTGAGTAAATATATTTAGGAATTTAAATGCTTCTTAAATATTGTGGCTCTCAAGCATCTCTCTTACGGCGCACAAACATCTGAAGTTTATTGTATGTTGCTCTTACTCCCAGCCCATAGGTGTACACATTTAACTCCTGTTGCATATATACACCCACGGGTAAAAATGTCTTAAGCAAGTTTGGCCACCCCTGGGCTAGAGGGTCCTGGGGAAGCTAGCACAGTGTCCTGAGAGTTTTGGGGTCCCTCTATGGGGGAGAAAGGCGGGATAGAAATGCAATTAATAATAATAATAATAATAATAATAAAGTGCCAAGCCTCCCCAGAGTCTCCTTCCCTGATGGATCCACGAAGCCCAGCAGGCACAAGAAACCTGGGAAGGCTATGATCACTTCAAAGATTCTTAGGATGGGGTGCTACATCATTCTAAAGGGTTGCAGGTATGCTCCCTTTTCCTTTAGCCCCAGAGCCATTGCAGGGGCTATTTTTTAAGGTCACTGGGTTGGTGAGACACACTGCATTCATCCTAAGTCCAAGGTGCTCTAGCCCCTGTGATTGGTTTGGAGTTGAAAGGCAAAGCACAGGAGAGTAAGTTCATTCCCCTCTTTGACCCCAAAGTCATCACTGGAATTGTTGCTTAGCTGAATGAGAATGAAAAGCAAGCCATCAGCCAACCAAACATTAATTCTTGGTTGACTGAAGACAAGTGCCTGCGTGTTGCACTCTACTGCAAGAGAGGGAAGAGCACACGCGCAACCCTCAAACAGCAGCAGTTAGCAGCACTCTTGCAATTTTGAGATAAATGTTGGGAGTCTACCATAGTCCACCATATCATACCTTTCCTTACCCTGTCGTCTCTCCCCCTCCCCCACCTTTCCCAGCCTCTGATCCTGCACATTCTACTGAATTTTACAGACAGATCGAGTACACACATTTTGGAACCACAATTTCGCAACAGCAGAATTTGGTTTTTTGTATTTTAGAATTCTAGAACCACCTATATGCTCCTGGAAATCATTATCCCAAGTCTCTACTGCTTTTGCTTAACATCTGATTATGTGGGAGAATAAGCCAATCCCACATCCTTCTAACACTATGTTAGTGCCACACTTCATTACATGATAGTATTCTATCCTCGTCTTGTCTAGACAGTCTGCTAGCATGGTTATGTCCTCACTCTAACAGCACAATCCTATACATGTCTACTCAGAAGTAAGTCCCATTGTGCCCAATGCCTCCAGATCTCATGTGCTGATTCACTGCAGGACCGTGTTAAGAACTCAACATGCATACTTTGTTAGTAGACTCAAAAATCCATGTGGTTATGGTATTGGGTTAGATGGAGACCTTGGTGCATGCCCATTTCTCAGCCAGCAAGCATGGATGGCATCTCACTGGGTGCACAAACACTGGCATGCTGATTTTAACTGGCAGTGGAATTGGTGGTGGGTGGTTCTAGATTCAGGCACGCAGGAGATACGACTCATGCCACATACCTTGCTCAGCCAGGCCGGCAGCACTCATGGCGGCCGAAGCAGGGGCGGAGCTCTGCCTGCCAACTGATTGGACACAATCATTCAGTGGGAGGAGCCGTAATAAAGCAACATAGGCCCAACAGCAACGAGAGAGCAAGGTGCAAGTAAATTAGTTTTAAAAGAAAAGTGGGAAAGAGAGAAAGGATCAGAGGGAAGAAAACTACAAAAAAAAGTAAATTATTTCCCTCCAAACATGAAGATAAAGCTACAGAAGCCAGCACAGAGGTTTGGTCATCAGGATCGGTATTCAGAAAGCTGCAGACTTAGCTGTAAATGATGTTTATGATTCAGGCTCTCAGACATATAGTTTTAAGTCAACAAAACAAATAAAGAACGTATTAACAAAACAAGAAGTTGGTTCATATATTGTAACTTCAAAGAGACAGTAGTATAGGTGTTTGGGAGATGGAAGGTACTACAGTCTTATTTAAATCTCATTGCAATATTTTGTATTAAGATATACCAAAATGTGAGCAAAACAGACACATACACACACGCTGACTCTAATGGGCAGTCAGTCTGCAGGACTGGGTTTATGGGCACAGCAGCATCTTCAGCTACCCTGGGTGAAATAAGTGATCAGCTAAAAAAAAGTTAAAGTTCAGTAAGTGGATAGCAAAAGTATTTGAATCAAAAGTATGAAATCATGACATACTTAGAGCTGTGGATTAACAATGCTTAAGAGTTATATTTATCATAACTAGTAGAAAAATGGAAGTTTGCCTCCTCAACATTCAGGTTTCTTCAACCCCCTACCCCCAGCTTGAAATGCATTAGGACTTGATACCATCTGTTCAAAGAATTTTGATACCCACTTACTGACCGTATTTTGTCATTTTTGGATACATGATGACGGCATCTTCAATTAAAATAAAAAAAACAAAAGCACTCAAGAAAAACAAGTGTTAAAAAACTGTAGCTTTCTGATAAATGGTCTAAGAAAAAACAAAATTCAGAAGTTGTTCAACAATCTCAAAAAAAATTATACAAAAAATGAACAGTGTCTGCATCTCTACCCCATCACTCAGAAAATGTAGACAGACTAGTGAACTATTGAGTGCCTCGGCGGCACTGACTTTGCAAAAATACGGTCACTCAACATCCATGTTTAGCACAGGCAGGAGAGAAAAATCTGTCTGACCTCAAGGACAGCATTTCCAGGTGATATGGAATATGAAAGACAAACTGCTCAGAAGTAGGCAGATCTTTATGGAAAGTTCTACTGCAGGTATAAAAATAAAAGCTACATTTCAAACTCATACAGTCAGTCAATCTCTGGCAATCAGGACTTGCCAACTCACAGGTACATATACAAGTCAAAACTGAGCAATCTGGAAACCAATTTTTGGGAAGCCTACTTAAACACTATTATTGTATTAATACTTAGCATTAATACAATGCATTTCACATATTCCGAACATAACTCAGTAATCCTTACAAGAGCCATTTAAGGTTGACAGGATCGTCATCTCTAGTGCAAACTAGATGCCTAAATTCATGAATGAAGTGAGATTTTCTTGGTTACTATTTCACACTGGTCTCTTAATGAGTCCTACACCAGGGCCTGCCTATCCATAAAACATGAGTGGTCAAAAGGAGAAGCAGCTGGAGAATGGAGACCGACTGCAGTAAATGGAGACTGGTCATCTCCCAAAGCATCATGGTTGTCTGCCTTTTCCCCTCCTTCCTCTCATATTTAAACAACCCAATCTTATTGAGGGCTTACAGCAGAGGTTCCCAAAATGAATAATTGGTTGCTACCCCCTTAAGGGGGTGGTGGCAACGTTCAGTGACATGCAAAAGTACTCCAGGGATCGAGCTGGAACAGGGGTAGAGGCTTTTCTGACTCACCAGGGATTGTGCTGGCCCTCTGGAGGGTGCAGGGGGCCATGGACCCCTCTGCGTGCCTCCCCGCACCCCAGATTAGCTTTCTAGAATCCCTGGAGTGCTGTAGTTGCTGCGGGGGGCCACACAGCAACTTGCAGCACAGAAAGCTCTGCATGGGAGTTTGGGAACCTCTGGCTTACAGTGACTGATCTTGTGATCTGACACTGTAAGTCCTTGTATGGTGTTGCAAAAGGCACGCTTCTGTTGAGCGCTGTGGGATCACCAGTGCAAATGGCCAGAGGTCCTGAGTGTGTACTCCAGTGGCTCTCAGATGTCATGTCAGAACAGATGAGGTGGCATTGGGTGTGGTTCGTGGGTGGGAGGGGGAGGAGTGGAGTGGGCAGGGGGCATTTTTTGGGGGGGGCAAGAGGGATGGATCTCAGTGGTACTAGCACATGCCAGATCCTAACCCCATTTTCCTGGCCTGACATACCTGGCCTGACCCCACCGCATCTCCTTGAACTTTTGCACAGTAAAATAACTGGTGTAAGTTCGAGGAGACCCACTGACGGCCAGGTAGCCTACGGACAGGTTAGTAAAAAATATTTTTACTTACCTCTCCCAGGCAGGATGGCCATTCCCCATGCAGCACGCACTCTGACAGCATGCTGCATCACGTAGGATAGTGGTGGATAGGATTAGGGCAAAACAGTATTTAAGTTGGTCTAAATTCGTACTGTCTTTTCCAGCATTATTTAACTAAAAACCATGTATTTAAAATATTAACTGCACTCAGAAACACAAACACAGTGGGAATTCAGTGTTAACAGCACCAGTCTTGGGGATAGTTCACACTTGCAGGTTCAACACTCAAAACATCAAGCACTGGCAGTATCAAAGGATAATTTTCAGTTGTGAAGGTACCAACAAACGATGAACTCCACAAGCAGAATTTTCATCTTTCTCAACATCAACTCAGATACGATTTTCATGGAGCATAAGTTCATGCATTTGGTCACGAGTGGTCAGCTTGAGTAATCATGATGAGAGATACATGATGAGTATGAATGTGGGGATCTACCACTTAGGCACATAACTCAACAAGAGTGAACAGGCAGTGGAGCCCAAAGAAAACATTTTTTGTTGACATGGTGAGGAGTCTGTGTGACCCACTCTTGGAGTAGTGTGGTGTCCTTGGGATTCCCTAGATGCTCATACGATAGAGGGAGAGCAAGAAAAGACTGAACAGATAGGCAATAAGGGGCCTTTTCAGACCTACAGCCATGTGTTGGGATCTAGGGAGGGGCCAATGAGCCTCTCTGCCCAATATTTTCCTGCTCTCACACAAACCAGAAGAGCGTCTTGGCAAGTCGCCTAGTGGAGAGCATAGGCACCACACAGGCCTCAGGATACTTCACCCTTGAATTGGTTGTGCCAGCACATTCACAAAATCACAGATATGCACCCCTAATTCTTAGATTGCACACATAAGGGCTGGATCAACTCTGGCATAGCTGTCATTCTCTCTCCCTGCCTCCCATAATTTAATACAATTGCAGTACCATCACAGGGAATACGTATCTGGAATTTTGTGAAGAGTTTTGAAACTTTTTTTAAAAAAGGAGGAACTAGAGTTATGTGCCCAGAAATGATTTTCCACAAAACATCATGCATATTTGACAGAGAATCAAAAAGCAATATGAGCGTAGCTATAAAACAGCTGAGGAACAAGTAGACCTTGTAAGTTCCTAAACTAGTAAGGATGAATAAGAGACAATATGGAATGAGTGAACCGGAGATTCAAGTCTGGTTAGCCTCAGTGCAGATGTTATACTGAATGGTGGTTAAGGCCAATAGGGGATTGGAGGGATAGCAGACATGTTAGCATGCAGCTGATCTCTGAACCATGGTTATACCGGTATCTACATTAGACCTGAATAATTAACTCACTTTGAACAAAACCTCACCCCAAACAGAGCCACTTGGCGAGTTCATGGCAGAGCTGAGATTCAAACTAGGGAATGTTCTGATTCGCTGCTCTGTCTCTTAGCCGCTATGCTACCAACAGCTCTCAACTCAGTTTCAAGCCAGGAGTGCTGCCAAGAATATGCTCAGTTGCAAGTCACAGACAATCCTGCCTCCCTGAATGCCACTTGTCACATTGTACATTTAAGTGCACACATTTTAGGTGTAATCCCCACCCCAACCCCATCATGCAGTTAGCCTACTTCAGGCTGCACATATTTGACCAGCAAAAGTAAAAACAAGAGCACCCGTCCTAGGGGACAATTTTGTTAATTATGGTCAAGATCGGTACTGTATTGTGGTACTAAATCTTTGTTTCAAGGACTTAAAATGTTATCACCATCCCCCCATAGGGCTAGCTTCTGAGCTCTGAATTCTATTATCCTTCAGGACTGTCTTTGGGACTCTAGTTACTGTCTTGACACCTAAGTAGAGAAGCTTCATTAAGGGTTTAGGCAGGGCTGTGTGCATCTGGCACAGCACCAAAAATAAAATAATTCTGCATCAGGGCAACTCAGATTCTACAACCTATACATCTTAAGCAGGCTTGCACCCTCTCTTTTATTTTGCAAATCACTGAAAACCTGCCCTCAACTGCTAGAAAGCATAATCAGAAACACCTCTGGCTTGAGTCCACCAGTCAGTGCACACACATCCAAAACACAGGGATAATGGATAACCTGTGGAAATCCTCTGGAAGCTAAATTCTACAGACAATATAACTTGCAGTGGTTTTTCTGCACTTCTCCATAGTTATGGTTTATGCACAGTTCTGGTTTTAGCTGAGAGATGCATGGAGCAGCTCCTGTAAATTCTACTTGGTGACTACGGATTCTGCAATTTCAGTTTTACTGAGCAATATCTGACACAATAGCCAGAGTATCTGCACACTTATGATAAACAGCAATCTCTGCCACACAGTCAGCAAGTAACAAAATATTAAACTTAATAGATTATTCAGCCACCATGGCTGAAGTCACACAAGCATTCAGCATTCTGTGTAATGAAGGCAAGAGGAAAAACACACCCAAAGGAGGTGTCATTTCAAAAATCAAATACCAGGAGTCATGAAAGAAGAATGAAGTGCAAATCAACTGTATATTGATTCTCTGGTACTGGAACGTCCTTCCATGTACTTTAGCTTAGAAAAAAGAAAAAAAAAGTTCTTCCTTGTAAACAGAAATCTGACCAACTAGGGGGAGGGGTTACAGACGGCACTGGGTGACACCCTCAGGAGTGTGTGTGTGTGACACCACTAGTGGCCAAAATTGTGGAAACTTTGTATTGATGAATAATACCATCATGTTATAAATCACTGAAAAGGTAATTTAATGCAGAACGTAAGGAAACAAACTGTGTTGAATTATCTGTATTCTATCAAACGTTATGGCCAAACAACCGGAAAAAGAAACACAACTGCCAGAGAGACTTTCCTCCCTATGTGCTGCTGGTGCTGGAGCAGCATGAGGGAACACTGGCCTTAAGTAACAAAAAGTGGATTTCCTTAACTCAAAACTGACCAATAAGACTGGTTGCTCTGAGAGCCAATGAGGTGTTATTATGACACAGCATGGAATCAATAAGGTGTTAATATGAGTCAGCTCTCATTTCTATGTATCAGAGCTAATACTAGTAGAACTCTTATTCAGTTATGTGAGTGTCATCAAGTCGACCACTCGTTTTTTGTTGGTTACTGATTTGTTGGGTGACCTGTACAGTTTTATACGAAAATAAATAAAGTTAATGGGGGTGACACTATGAGTTACTGCACCGGGTGACACCAACCCTAGCAACATCACCGGGGTGACGCGATGAGCTCTCGCACCGGTGATGCAAACCCTAGTGACACCTCTGCTGACCAAACTGTAACTGAGAGAGAGATCCCAACCAAATTCAAGGAGGAAACAATCTGAAAAGCAAGCACCAAGCAGTCAGACGGAACACCAATACAGTCCTGCCCATTTCCCCTTTGACTGTTCAGCAACAGTAGCATCTCCAATGTGCAGGAATGTGGGCCTTGTCTACACATGCAGTAGAATGAACAGATGGCATTTTGATGCAATAGATGGACTGCACCATTTCAGGCTGCAGGTGGTGCATAAAATGCTCCCTGCAAATAAAAAAACTAGCACACCAGAAAGGTTCAAGGTCTGCCTGTTCTCTTTTGGGCTTCTTTTCTACTTGCAAGGAGTTTTTCACGTAAGGGTGCATTCAAAAATATGATCCACCACCTGCAGCCTGAACTGCTACAATCCATTTCATCAGTTCAGCTCTATCTTTCTGTTGCATGTGTAGACTTAACATAAAACATAACATAACATAACATAACATAAAACATAACATAACATAAGAAGAGCCCTGCTGGATCAGGTCAAAGACCCATCTAGTCCAGCTTCCTGTATCACACAGTGGCCCCACCAGATGCCTCAGGGAGCACACAGCCAACAAGATAACCTGTTTCCTGCTGTCACTCCCCTGCACCTGGCACAGAGAAAACCTACTTCCAAAGCCAGGAGGTTGCTTATGGCTTGTAACCTGTGATGGCCTTTTCCTCCATGAATATGTCCAAACTCCTTTTAAAGGCATCTAGGCCAGCTGCCATCACCACATCCTGTGGCAAGGAGTTCCACATATGAATTACACGCTGGGTAAAGAAATATTTTCTTCTTGGCCCAAAAGTATTTCCTAGAAATTATGGGTCTGGATAGAGAATGAAGCAGTTGGGACAGGGATAGGAAGAAAGATTAAATTAACAGGGCTGGTGGGCAGTTACAAGTCATTCTGTGTCAAAGCAACAAAATCTGGCACATGAAGTTTGCATCGTAGTCATGGATTTTGGTGAAATGTTGCAATCATTAGCATACTGGGAAATGATGTTTGGATTAAAACATCCAAAACAACAAAAAGCTTTACTACTAGGGGCACACTCCTCCAAAAAAAATATGTTCTACTTCACAGTTCCAATTAAAAATGTGCTCATTCTTTTTGTCATTCAACGAGATGTACTCAATCTACGACAGTCATTAATGGCTCATTTTGAAGCTGAGGGTCTCTTCCAAATACCCAGAGAGTTGTGGGTCAAAATCAGAAGAAAAACAGCAGTAATTGATGGCCAAACATTTTGAAATTACAAATATTCAGAAGTTTCCACACCCATCGTCTTCCATAGGTAAATCCAGTAATGGCTGTGGTTATATTGATTCAACTAGTGATGAGTTTCAATACGATATTCTCATGCACACACAATGATTTGGGTTGCCAAATTTCAGAAAAAATACAGAAGCTTCCCGTTTGCCTCGACAAACAACAGCACAGGGTATGCTCTCATTATTGCTAATTACTGGGAGCATACAGTGCAAAGAAGTCTTAATATGTAACTGATGGAACATGTATGTAGAACAAAAATCTGCCAAATCCATTTTCATTTGTGTTTTAGATCTCAGTCACTTTGGAGTGAAATATTAACAGCCCATTCCTAACCAACTTTCTAGCGCCGATGCAGCCGCAATGCAGCCCCGAGCTTCCCTTACCTTGAGGAGGCCTCCATGACTGCCTCCCCCACCGCAGAATGCAGCACGCACCCCACTGGCACAGCTGCATTCGGTGCTGGAAAGTTGGTTAGGACTGGGTTGTAAGTCTCCATGTGGACTGCTAATGTAATCCATTGGTTTCTGCTAAGTGAAGTTGGGCAGCTGAGCCACAGCTCTAACAATTCCAGAATAATCCTTCACTCTGGGCACTTGCCGAGATGAAATTAACATAATGGTCAAGACAGACAGTTTTGATGCACAAAGACAGAAGTATAATCATGCCTAATGGGACAGACGAGTCTCCACATATGTATAAGGCGGATTACCCCGTATTGTCCCGAGTATAAGACGCACCTGATTATAAGACGCACCCTTAAAGTTTGGTGCTATTTTTTTAAAAATACATTTTTAACTTTTTTTTACATTAGTAGAACAGTAAAACAGTACAGCTTTAGTACAGTTAAAGGCATAGGCACCCTGTCCCTTATTGAATCTGGGCTCCCTAGTATAAGTAGCCTTCCCAGATCCAAAAGGGGGACAGAGTACCTACCTTTAACCTTTGGAATTTGGGCAGGTGCAGCTTGTTGCACCCTTCCATGATGATGAGCTGCACCTGCCCAAATTTCAATGGTTAACAGCACAATCCTATGCATGTCTACTCAGACGTAAGTCCCATTGCATTCAATGGGGCTTACTCCCAGGAAAGTGTGCATAGGATTGCAGCCTAAAGGTGGGCACTCTGTCCCCCCTTGGATATGGTAAGCCTATGCAGGAGCTCTTGCTCTCAACTTTCAAACTGCAGGATCAATAAATATCTTAATATCCAGAGTCCTGGGGCTGGAGCTTAAGGGTTAATTTTTTCAAATGCTTCCATCCTGAGGCTAGAGGCTGCTAGAGAGATCGGCCATTTAGCAAGTTGCACCCCTACTTGAAAGACTTGCCTTAGGGGAAAAAAGTGCATCTTATACTCAGGCCAATACGGTATTTCCCTGCTACACATTTGATGAAAATACAAAAAGAAGAAATACCGAGGGAATTCTGAAATTATTCCGCTTCTCAAATATATAGAGAACTCATACACAGTTAAAATATCCGAGTCTAAGGACCATGGTTGTATGTTAAAAACATCCATATTCCAACGTTTCATCTGGTACAGTATACTCTGGACTTCCTCTTCCTAATTTATACTGGACGAAACATTGGAATATGGATTCTTATAACATACGACCATGGTCCTTAAACCCGGATATTTTAACTGTGTATGTGTGGTCCAGCGATGAAAATTTGAGAACTTATTTATATAGAGAACTCTTACAATAGATCGCCTTATTTATTTGAACACTAGGTGGTGTTAGCCATCTTGTTCCTGAGAAAGTAGAAAAAAATTAAGCCTTCTCATAACAGAAGACCAAGGAAAGTCCCATACACTTTGTTATAAAGTCCATAATACAATTTGGGGCAGACAGGGATACTGGCTTCTAGTCTGTTTGTGGGCTTAGTTCAAAGTACTCATCATCACCTTTAATAGCCTAAATAAGCGACTCTTAACCTGGGATCCATAGATGGGCTTCAAGAGATCTGTAAATCAGGAGCAAAAAAACGTGCATTTTCCTGCGGAGGGGGTCCATAGCTTTCATCAGATCTCAAAAGGGGTCTATGACCCAAAGAAGAACCACTGCCTTAAATGATTTGGGCCCAGGATATTTGGACTATCTCTCCCATGAACCTACTTGCACTTTAACAGTCTTCTCAGAGGCCCTGCTCTCACCAGAGCTGCTATGTGTGGCTACTCTGGATAGGGTCCTCTTCTTACTGGTGTCACTAATATCTTGATCCCCCCCTCCCACAGGAGAAAAATGCACAACCCAAGGTCAGATAATACTTTAAGACCAAGCAAGCTTTCAAATTCTAAGACAGATGGTAAGCAAAAGTACAGGGAGGGAAAAAAAAGAAGGGGGAAATTGGAGAAACCCCATCAGTCCTGAGGCTGTAAAATCTAAATATGGAGTTTAGGAAAACTCTCGAAGAATCAGCCTATCAATGGTGGAAGAGTTACAAACACAGGGCTGATCGGTTAAAAAAATAATCCCCCCCCCCCCCGGGATATTCTGGAAACAAAGTCTAGAAGGAAGTTTACAGGATACAAATCCAAACTCCAGTGCTAACTTGAAATTCCCAAGTTCTTTCCAAGGCAGAGATCAGGAAAACAAGAACAGAGCAACAAGGTGGACTTTATATTCTCGAAACAGGAGAACAAAGTTAAGATTATATACTAAGCTAGGCTTACCAGATCCATACTAGGACAGAGTGCTAGACCTTTAGGAGAAGGAATGTGGGGCAGGTGTAGCTTGTTAAACCCTTGGAGCACAATCCTAGGCATATCTACTCAGAAGCAAGCCCCATTGTGTTCAGTGGGGCTTGCTTCTGAGTAGACATGCCTAGGATTGTGCTCTAAGGGTTTGATAAGCTACACCTGCCCACATTCCTTCTCCTAAAGGTCTAGCACTGTCTCAGTTGGAGATCTGGCAAGCCTATATACTAAGCTAAAGTCAATTGAAGCAACATTTGCAGCAGGTTCATCTCATTCCTTCCTGATGCTTTTTAGACACCTGGTTTTGAGGACCCTCCAATTGTCTTATGTTTCAGTTGTTCGTTTTCTTTATGCTGTTCAACTGATTATAGCAACTTGGCTGGTTTTAACTTTTGTTCTTTCTTGGTGCTCCAGAGTAAACTGAAGTGCAGACTGTGAAGCTGGAGCAACTCTTGCTGTGCATCAGTATCAAAAAGATCCTCGTGTCAAGTGGGACTCCTCTATCATAGGAGCACCAGTTCCAAGGAATATAGACTAATCAGGAACTCAGAGTTACAGCCCAATCCTGCCTACGTATCTGGTGGGCTGCCCAGGCTGCCCGCTGGATCCTATCACTGTTTCCTGGGGTCTCCTTGGGGGACGGGACGTTTGTCCCCTTACCCGTGTGTAGCGCGGGGATGCCCCAATGGGCCTCCTCGGATTTCCGCCAGCTATTTCGCTGGCAGAAGTCAGAGGAGGCCAGGTAATGGCGAACTCGGCCCGGGAAAGGGACATGATGGCCACCATCCCCGCCCCAGGCCAATGGCCCCCTCCTTCGCCATCTGAACCGCCCCCGCTGGGGCTGCACTTCCAGCGGCTGCATGGGCAATCCAGCAACAGAGCGAGGGCGGACGGCCTCTGCGCTGGCCGCCCTTACTCTAAAGTCGTCACGAACGTGCACATTCGTGATGGCTTGGAACGGCTGAGCACTTGCTCCACCATTCCGAACTTCGACAGGATTGCGCCCTTAGTTAGGCAATTCCGTTCTTGGGTAGACTTTCAAAACAGAATGCAGCTCATAAATGCAGGAAACTCCTTCTTTGCTCAGGGTGACCAAGTCGGCTTCATTGTCATCATAAAAGGACTTAGAGGTTAGCCTCAGATAGGGCTAACAAGCAGTTTACCACTGGCTACTTAGGGCTTGACCATACATCAGCACCGACCTAAAAATGTACCACGGGTCAAAAGGAACTGAGCAAAGGTTTGCTGCAGTCATCCTCATTTTTAGAAGTAGGAAGCTGCCACAGTTCGCTGCCACGGTTTGTGCAAGCCTCCCAAAATGGGGTGGGAGTTGAGTCAGCAAAGTGCTTCCCACAGCATTTTAAGACCGATAACTTATTTTTAGAGGTGTTTGTTTTTGGTGAATACGAGAGGATTACAGCCTAAGTCTTACTGAACACAATGGGCTTACTTCTGAGTAAAATAACCACCACCATTTTCAAACACATCCATTTATTTTGTATGCACTTACATATGTAGTTATATTTCCTATTTGATCAGAATATCCAAGAATCCAAGAGATACTTTTCCTAGAGTGGTGGGCTACTCTGCCTTTTTGACCTATTTTTGATTTACAAGGTAAAGGAAGAAAGCTGTTTTTAAATGAACTTGCCCCAAGCTGGACAAACGTAACAGCTGCCACCTTCCTGTGACAAGGTCATGGAGAAATGAGTGCACAATTCATAATGCTTAGACTTAGAGTAAAGTTCATTTACTCTAAGCCTTAGAGTATCAGTATATTTTCTCCTTGCTCTCCCTTAGGGTGAGAAGCTCTTTTTGCTAGCATGTCCTGCTACTCACATTTTCAAGCATAACAACGAAGCAAAAGTCCTCCTGGTCAGTTGTCATGCGTATCAAGGAATGGGAAATTAGCCTGGTTTGCACAGGTTTGTACTCCAATCTTGGTTTCTGCTGCTCCCTCTGCTGTTTTGATGTTGCTTTTTTTTAAGTTTTACATAATAGTTTTAATTTTGAAAATTTAAATTATATTTTGTAGTAGTCCACCTTGGGCACCTATTTTTTAGGTATAACGGAAGGAAAAATTGAATAAATAAAACATACATAAAGGTAATAGGTGCAGTCTAAACACATGTTAGATGCACTTAAGATTAATTGAAAAAGAGTCAAGATTAAAAGAGCACCAGTTGTCAACTGCACACCATATACACACACATGAAATGGCAACTGTGTGCTAGACAGTGTACAAAAGTGCCCCCACCTAGAGAACTTGGAACATGCAAGTCCCACTGAGTTCAATGGGACCTGAGCATACTGAACTGTCTCTTGATGTTACAATATACCGGTAAGCATTGCTGCCCTCTATTTGGGCTCTCTGACATCCAATCAACACAGCAGTGAATTTTCTAATTATTGTTCTATGCTTATAATTCAAAGACTGCAGTCATTGGATAATGCAGCTTAACACTTGTCGTCCTACCAACAGAAGTTCAAATTTTCAAATGCAGGCAAGCTTGGCAAATCGTGGGTAGCCCTCCACTTGGCAAGTTCATTGTCTGCGGTTAGAAGAAATCCAAATGTTCAAATACATGAGCTACCTCTGTTGGTTCAGAAGTTTCCTTCTATGGCCAGTGGAGGAGGAAAAATGCAGACCCCTCCTCCCAATCTCACTGCATGCAAAGGTGAGATCAGAAAAAAGCGTCTTGCAGAACAAGTTCATATTGCACACTTTCTCCACTCCTATGGCACTTGTAGTTCTGAAGTTTAAGAACTAAGAGCATATGATAACCCAGAGTCCAGTTTCTTGCCATTGTCACAGAATATCTTGTTTCCACAAGCATTACCTCCTCCCCCAGACTGAGAAAAGAATGGGGGGGGGGAGGAAAAGCTTTATTACTAGAGAGAAAAAGAAAAAAAAGGCTATAGACACATGGAAAAAAAATACACCTGGATGAGGCTGAATTATCTGGTGCCTGCTACCAGGCACTTATTATGTCATTTAACTGTAACAATAATATTCTCAGAATCATCTTCTAAAAGCACAAGTTTAGTTGGATATTACACAAGAAAAATATGCAGCTAGCCTTACAGACAGCCATTCCCAAGGAAGGTAAAAATGCCACTTTTTAAAAGTATTTATATTTTCTTCCTAACTAAAGTTGGGGAGAGATATAAACCCCACTTGGAATAAGATTAGTGTCAAATCTTCATGAAAAGAAACTGCATGAATACATGAAGCACCTATGCGAAGAGATCCAAAGGAAAGGGTTTCCTCTAAATTAGCAAACCTACCCTTCCAGCGATATTCTATAAAGAGTTATCAAAAACGTATTTTGGAAAAGAAAACAGACAAGATTCCACACTTCTTCTGTCAATGAGTCACATCTATCAGACTAATTGAAGATCTAGCACTTGTGTAGAAACACCACCACATAATCACTTCGCAAGGTCCAAATGCAGCTTAAGATTGCTCACAATTAGTCAGCAATATCCCCACTCTGGGAGCAAGCAGGGACTACCGACTAAAAAAGGAGATACAGGGGGGCCGTATCCGCAGATCCACTTATCTGTAGATAATGGGGACACACACACACACACGTGCCCAGAACCTTAATTCAGCGTTCAGCGCTGGCATGAAGCCAGCACATATCTTCCTTTAAAGCAAACGACTAGCCGGCTCCTTGCACAGAGCAGGCAAGCGGCCTGCATGCTAGAGAGGCTCCCACTGTTAAACAGGAAGCAGAAAGGAAGCAATGTGCTGGCTTTACGGCAGTACTGAATGCTGGATTAAGGTACTGGGCACAGGAGGACGTGGGGGGTGCGGGGATAGTGTTTCCCCCCTATCCACGGATTCCAGTATCTGCTGAGGTGGCATGAACCTATCCCCCGCGGATACGGGGGTCCCCTGTATTTGGGCAGAAACGTGCAAGTATACTGAAAGACCTTTGCGATAATAAACGTATTCAATAATATGAAGAAAAAAAATGTTTCTTACTTAGAAATTTCCATTCTCTGGGGTACAAGGGGGAAATTCTCACATCTGGAATAATTTTTATTTCACATTTATCTCATATACAAAAAAAATGTGAATACCACCTCCTACTGTCTACAGGCAGAGTCAAGCTCGTAGAATACAAAGAGGAGGGCCCTGCCAGATTGGCCCTTCCTGGCTAGCAGGTAGCAGACTGATGACTGCCTTTCCCCACGGCACTTAAGAGAAAGTTCTCCCACCCTGGCAACAGCTTGGCACCTTTATTTTAATAAAAAAACAGAGAGTTAGCCAGCTTATTGCTGTGAATGACAAGCAGCTTTGAAAATTTGCCGCTCCATTTCTTCCAAGAAGGAATCTTGTTCTTGCATAGGATTATGTTCCCACTCCTTAGCTGAAAGAAACAAGCCTGCCACCTCATGAAATGAGCTCCTAATGGAAAACCGAAAGATGTTATGTTGTCCATGCCGAAGATGAGTGCAATAAAGTGTCTTCTGATGGAGGAGTCAATTTTCAAGTGAATCATGACTACTTTTTCTGACCCTGAGTCTTAATATGCACAGTGATCACAGCATACCTTCCAAATAGACAGGTACAGATTCTTCTTTAGCTAGTTTAAAAGGTGGCTTGCCCAATTCTAGCATTTAACACAGAGATGCAGGTCTGTATAAAAAAAAAGGATGAAAAAGCAGGATAGAAAAGGAGAGAGGAGGGAATACTTACCTGAAAAATTCCGAGACACCAGCATTGTTGTGAGGATTGCACCCTAAAAGAGGCAGGGGACCAAGGGAAAGAGAGAGAGAGAGAGAGAGAAAGGAAGAGAAGTTGAATAGGGTAGCCCATTCATGGCCAGTCCTCTCATTGGACAGATGGGATATCAATATAGGACAACAGGCCTTCAGGGGGTATTGTGTCCTATGTGAACAGATGTTCATTTTTTGTGTGGTCTCTAATGCATTTCAGCACAAAGCTTGCCAGAGCCAAGAAAGGCGAGCTTGGTAACCACAAAATAAGTGTTCTTCCTGTTGCACTAATTGAATTAAATAATATAAAAGCAACACGTTGTTCAGTTTATTTTCCTGTATATTTCCTGTCATGGGCAAGCAGGAAGGTGCCCAATCACACCCCAGGATCGAAGGCCAATCCTGATCCCATCTCAGAACAGCAGCACAATTTGCAGGGAAAGGCCCCCACATGAGGCACTCACGGAGTTAACACGAACCCAGCTCTCCACACCGTATAACACATCACCACCACCCTCTAACATGACAAGCTGATGAAGCAAAACACTATCTATGCACTCCCTTCAAACCATAATAAACCCACCTTAAGTTTTCTTCTGGCATTGAATTTTCTCAAGCACTCCACGGTTTCCTGCCTGTGCATCATGGAGGCCACAGTGGATCGTTGCTGGAAAAAAACAACAACAGGGAACATTATTAGATCTTTCAAAAATGTGCACATTGTGTACGCACCCTCACCACAGAAACGTAGGCATCACTAGGGCTGCATTGAATGTTTGCAGGTGTTTGCAGAAAGCCCTGTTTTGCCTCCTTTCTAGTGGTGGCCTGGACACTGCTCACACAGGATAACCTAGGAGGATGACCCTCCCAAGTGCCTTCCACTAAGGATGGAGTTGGGGAAAAGAGATACTTACACAGACCCATGGGTGTTTAAGAGCCTGATCAGCTGTGATGCGTTTTGCTGGGTTTATTGTTAACATCTGATTGATCAAGTTCTTTGCTTCTGGAGTCACAGTGTCCCACTCTGGAGAAGGAAACTAGAAGTAGAGGAGAAGGGAATCCAGTGAATGTTCTCTACCTGCTTCTGTACTTAGACGGAATCATACTAACATTTTATCTCTTAAACCAGCAAATGTGGCACACACAAGAAACCCTTTAGAAATTCATATTGTGGGGAACTCACATACAGGGGATACAGGCATACAGGGGAAATACATGGTGCCGTTTTAGAGGCAAACTGATGGCAGAGCTGAAAAAGCATTAAATCTGAAACAGTATTTTGGATTTTAGACTGCCGAGTTTGAGTTAACACTTAATGGGACAGGGGAAATATCAGCAGCTTCTCCATTAAGCTCAGCTGATGTGAGAATAGAGGAACAGGTCTCTTTAATGTACTTCCCTCTCCTCCAGTACTTGCATGTTAAGGTGCAATAATCAGAACTGCATTCTGCAAACACATCAAGAACGGCAGGTTTTCAGAGCATGGAACTTCAGGCACAGAGTTAAAACCCTGGAGTTTTAAGTAATCAGATCGCTAACTTGTCTATTTGTTCTGTTTTTTTTTTTTTTTCAAATAGTCTATCCTTTCTAGAGAAAGACATGGTAGCAAATCACACACAGTCTCCTCTTTTCTCTCACTGCATATTTCTTCAGAGATCAGGTTCACTCATGCAACAAATCTGATCCCCATGGACCACATCTGGCAGATGGAGAGAACAGCAGAGCCGCATAAGCTACTCTGATCAACTTCTGGTTTGGTGCTGAACTGGGAAAAAGCTACCATGCAGATACACCAGTAGTACCCCTGGGACACAGCTATTCTTTTTCTGGCATACTGTAGGTTGCCAAGATTTTAGTGCTATGATAATTTGCTCTAATGCTACAGAATAAACTGAAAACAAGTCTAGCTGTCAGGTAGGCTGTGGCCAAATCCCATGAGCTCCACAAGATCAAGAATGGAAGAGAGCCCTTCGCCATCAAGGGGAGCAACTCTAGAGGGATTTAATCAATTCTGCACTATTCTATAAGGCACTAGACACCCCTCTGTAACTGGAAAGTCTAGTTACTAAGGCTACACATCCAGGAATGGATAAGGCTCTGGTTTTTTGACCTGACACCATCCCATCTAAGCGTCCTCATCGTTACCCACACACAACAGCATGTACAGAAGAGCAGGATAAGAAACTGTATAGCACCCTCCTTGCACAGACTAACCCATCACCGATTAACCCATCATTTACCTAGACAGACTTATTTCAGTTAGCTAAATGGAATGGAGTTTAATTTAAAAAACAATCTTACATCATAGGCTCCTGCTTTGATCTGCTGATAGAGTTTGTGTTGATCTTCATCCCAAAATGGGGGATACCCCACTAGTAATATGTACAGAATAACGCCTGGAGGAGTAGAGAAAAATTACCATTACCCTAGCGAGATCCAATTAATCCTGCTGCCCAACACCACAATGAAATCTATCCCTTAACTATGGAAGGCAGTCCCCTCTTTGCCCCTCCCTGGATGGATCCCATGTTCCCTCACTGTTATGCTAGATACCTCCCAAGCTGCTGTAATTAGATCTGGAACACCTAGAGTTCACTTCTGAACCCAATACATGGAATATCAGAAAACTCTTATGACTTCCCTCTGCCATCATATAACCAGATGGCCACCAAACCTCAAGCCCCAAATGCTTTGAGGCTCCAAGTCGAAATGAAATGCTGGTCAATGCACAGCCCTTGTGTGATGGTCTTCTCTAGGTTTGTTCAGTCAATTGTAAGACAGTGTGTACAGTCTGTTTTCTGTTTCTCTCCATCCTTGGACATTTCCTGTCTCGTTATAACCAGCAACAAAGTTTCCTTCTCCCCCCCTTTTCTACGCTACTGTTGAATATAGTGAACCCTTGCCAACCGTGGATCTGGCATCGCAGATTTGTCTCAACGCAGATGCCAGCGGATAGTGAAGTCCACTGTAGAAACCTTTATCGCTGTTCCTATCTTCGCACGGGCAAATTGCGCTGTTTCCAAAGCTCTAAAGCCCTCTTTGAAGCTGAAAGACCCACTTCCGGGTCATGCACAGGCTCCTCTCTCCTCCCAGGCTTGCCCCAGAATGCATCACGATGCATTCTGGGGCAAGCCTGGGAGGAGAGAGGAGCCTTCGCGCCCACGCAAAGGTAGGAACAAGTTTGTGGTGTTGGGAAGAAAGGTAGGTTTGCCCACGCAAAGATAGGAACAGCCATTTGAGGGCTTAAAAAAAAACCTTTTCAAAAGGTTTCTACGGAGGACTTCACTATACACTATTTGCTGTATCTGGGGGGAGGGGCTCCTGAACGGAACCCCCACGGATACTGAGGTCCGACGGTATAAATTAACAGAATTCACTACAATGTGTGGTGAGGGCCACTAACTTAAACCATGATTAAGCGGTACAATTCATTCTTGCACGCCACTTTTGAGCGGCAGAAAGGCCACCAACCAGTGGTTTTAACAAACATATGGGGCTAGACGAATTCTTATAGGTTATTTTCAGTTCACATACAAATACAAACCATTTATGCTAGGTGATCTTACCACATGCCCATATATCCACTGGCTTGCCATAAGGATCTTTTCTTAGGACCTCAGGAGACAGGTAGCCTGGAGTACCAGCAAACCCTGCCAAAACACAATCGCAGAATCAAACTGGCACCTGGAAATAAAGCGACCATTCTCACAAGAAGGCTAGCACAAAATTCAAAATGATCTAAAGCCCATGTCTCAGCAATAGTTTTAAAAAAGGCGAAAGAGAAAAAGAATTAAAAGGTTCCAGGCTACCAACACTATAAAGGAAGTAACAGAACATCCCTTTAGCCCCCAAACCTGAACTCTTCATACTTGGAGGTTTTTGAAAATGGTTTTATTTTTTCGCAGATGTCAGTGTTTAACCAAAATGAAATAGCAGAAAGCAGTGCTATGTGTTTTTATTCCCATTTTTATCAATTGCAAATGCTTTAAAAGTGTACTAGATAGGTGGTATAGGTTGTATTACAGTATCAGCAGAGGTCGAATGATGTAAAACTACATGGTTTTATTTTATCACATTTTGTTTAGCAGAAAGTGGTGTTATATGTGTTTTTATTTTGTATTTACCATTTTTAAACACCTCTGCTCATACCATTGCCATATTCCATTGCTATAATCTACAAGCCCAGGTTTCCCACAATAGCAGTGGGGGGGGGGCTTTTCATTAGGAAAACAGCACTGGGAGAAAAGGTTAAGCCTCCCATGGTCCCAATCCAAATTAGGCCCACTTGAGGCTGCTAGATACAAAAATTTAAAGAGACAGGAGATTCAATTACAATCTTTGACGTCTTGCCTAGTTTGGCCCTCAGCCCAGGCTTGCGAGTTCTACTTGCAGCAGAAGGCAAGAATGAATCCCAGGCTCACATACTCTCTCCATGTTTAACCTTTAAACGGCAACCAAGCCATACATGCACTGGAGGCTCTGCTTGCACAATTTATTCACAGTGAAAAGAGGTGAGCGGATTGGACAAGCAGGTTGCACTGAGGTGTTGGCTATATATGTCCTGGTTCTTATGAAAACCTATGTGCTCAGTGCAGGGATGGAGAACATTTATGGATTGCCTTGTGGCAAATATAACCTGCATGCCTGGGCTGTGTATCACCCCTTAAAAAGGTACGCCAACTGCTGATTCCCGCCCCCCCCCACAGTAGCTTGATAGTTGAAGATGCCCCCTACGCCACCCTGCAAAACCTGACAATGGTGGTGGTGGTGGGGGGAAGGATATTCAGAGTAACATCTATGAACTAGAGGGAAGTAGACTTTGAAACACTTACCAAACCATGCCTGCTGTTCCCCTTGCACTTCAATGGCAAGACCAAAGTCAGCCAGTTTGACAGCAGCACCCTTGCACTTACTTGCCAGGAGCAAGTTCTCAGGCTAAAAAAGTTGCCCGGGAGGGGGGAGACACACAAAAACAATGAGATAAACATGTAGTTAGCCTTTTCTCCTGCAATCCTTTAGTCTCCACTGAAATTCATACTCCCAAATTTCCTCTCTAACATCAGAACTGACCTGTAAGTAAACTCCAGGTTTACTCTTATACCCAGAACAAGCTCTGATTGGTGGCAATGTGACAGGAAAGCAATAATTCCCCCACCCCCGGTCCAGATACTCCATATAAATTCTCCTTGCCAACCTGGCAATGCAGCCTGTCCCCCAAGCCATGGCACTACATATGCACTATTTTGACAGTAGGTGGCACTAACTGAGCACCTCTTTCAGATTTGCTTCTGACACATCCATGCGGAGACATAATAATGCAGCAGACACAGCAAACTGCAATGATACAATTCTCAGCGAACACTACATGAAGCCCCCCAAGGCACTGGACAAGTAAACAAGATGACAATATGCAGGACTGAGTAGACTCCTATTTATTGACAAATTCACAGAGAGTTCCGCAGCAAGGGAACCCAAATTATGTACCAAGCAAAGCTGGACCCAGGAACCATCCCAAATTACGCATGTTACCATGAATCCGCATGATTTATTCTGCTTTTTGCTAGCCATGGGGAGGAGCAAGGAACTATACAGGGACACAGAAGACCCATTCTCGTTGCTACATTAAAGCCTGTTTTTTCAGACCAGGTATTGCTCAAACACTTACAAGCCCACTTTTGTAGCATTAAGGGCTAGAAACTTGCCTTTTAAAAAGGCTTCTCTCTGTATCATTTGCCCAATATAAAGCCCACACTTAGGCAAAATCATGGCGCGCGCGCGCACACACACACAATCACACACGTCTTGCTAAAGGAGGAAAAGTATACAGTTGCTGCAGTGCTCCTTCTATTGATTCAATGCAAATCCTGTTGAAAATCTTAATCTGAAGGGCTTTATCCCTCTGAGGCCTCCACTCCAATGCTGCTAAGGATAACCATTTCCATTCTATCTCCCCACCCTTTTTTTTTTTAAGGACATGGCACTCATCCTTTTTCACCCTGCCTGTGTAAGCCACTCCAATGCAGATATTAGAAGTCATTAGCATAGGACTCAGAAATCCACTAAGGGAAGTACATGTTTCCCTAGTCTAGCGTCATTTCATTTGGAAGCAGCAACACATTTTATATCTTAAAATGCAAGCCCTTCCTAAGCAGAATATGAAGTTCAACTAGAAGCGGGACTCCCCATCTCCCTCCAGAGAGTGGGTTTCACCTTTAAGCTGCCCCAATTCTGACCAACCCTCTTGCACATAACTAAAAATGACACCCAGACTATCTGGTTGGTAAGCTGTTCCACAGAGTCAGGAAATAAGAGTCCTCAGCTGGAACAAGCACTGGAGATGCAGACATAAAGTTCATTTTCTACATCTTTGAATGTTCACGGCAAACTTGCTTGTAATCTGTAGTTTATATTCTATGTTAGGATTCAGAACGGACAGTCTCCAGATAATGGGCCAGCGGAATGCTCAGCACTTAAATTCAGAGGCATTCCAGGGTGTGGAGAGGCCACACCCTCATATGTAAAGAGGTACAGAAGGATTATAAACAGGCTTACAAGTTGACACTCACCATCCTACTTACAAGACTTGCATTGGGACTAAGTTATAGAACGATGGCCATTGAACTTGAAGGCACAGGCCCTAGAAAAGGTCACCATCTCTCAAGGGTAATTTATACAGCAGTACGACATTCGTGATGGAACTCACCAGATGGGATGCCTCCCCCAGTGCAACGTATTGACAAAAACATGGGCATGCTAACCATCGGGCTTGCACAAATTATATTAGCAAAGTCTGTCAAATTCCACTTCCCTGACACTACAGTACTGCACTTTACACGTCCTGCTCAAGTTCACTTTGTTACTGTGAAAGACATTTACAAGAAACAGACCGATCAGTTATTGTAAGGCTGTTCATAAGGAGCTCCGCTCTAGAGCTGAAGAGGTGCCTTTCCCATTGGCATACACCACAGCACTGGCCTACATTCGGGGTATCACTGCTGATAGATCATGAGGCTATGGCTCTGACATCTACTGCAAGAACAGGGAGTGTATTTCTTTTAAAATTAACACTAAAGGCAGCCCAGTGAACCAAAATGCCACAACATGGAATGACAAAATGGTTCACCTGCAATTCAGAGGAAATACTAGATATCCACATGTAAATTATACACTAATTTTTAATGGAACCCAGATATAATACTCCTTGATGGGATGCTGGTCTTCCTGCTAAATATCAAAAAGCCTCAAGAGGTTGTATTTTACAAGAATGCTTTAAAAAGGTGGGTTCCCTCACTCACACAGTGTCCCCTTTATTTTTAGATATGCCTGAAAGGGGATGGGGGGGGGGGAGGACTGACAGGGAAGGCTGGCAAGAGGGTTGTGGAGCAAACTTCATTTCAAACCAAATGGATCTTTGCCCAATTCAAAATAGGGGACTCGTTTTTGGAGCGAGTTCACATTTTGAGTCCTCCCGTCAAACTTTGTCAACATCATGAAATTAACACTGATTATCGATATGAGTTGGGATGTGGGAACTTCAGAGTTCTCATATAAGCCACAGTGAGTCGCAAAGTGTTCATACGATAATCTCTGCATCTGGATCATCTGGATCAACCTGGATGATGTGGTAATTCAAGGGCCCCCAGTGGCGTCCCAGTAAATCAACAGCCTAGCTTGAGATGTACCAGATTATTGTTTGTGTTAGATTTTTATTCCACCTTTCACCAAATGTCCCTATTAAGGATGCAAGAGGAATTATACAGATCCAGGAGCCAGCAGTCCTATTTACAAGAACTGGCAGCAAGAACCATCTGCGGAACTACTCCACACACACCCGAATCCTCTTCCCTGAAACATCAGAAAACCCACCAAGGAGCCACAACACTTTGAAAGGGTAATTAGATTCTGAGCCAGAACATGGACCCTTTAAGACACTGCTCCTCCCCAAGGGGAAGTGAAGCTTAGTTAAGACATTGTTGTCTGAATACTATGTAAGGGCACAGTTTGGCTCTGGCCACTGACCAAAACAGTCGCTTGCCTATGATCCTGCAGACCATGTATAGTCAAAACCTTGCCCTACTTGTTCCATTATCTGTTCTCTCCATTTGTTTGCCTTCAGTGACAAATTGCTACCTCAAACTCTCATCTGTGGACTGAGTTCCATTTTCATGGGCCTCAAACAGCCAAGACAAGACAGTCCCCACATGGGCAAATGTGTTTCATCAAATTTCCCAACAAGCTCTCATTCCAAGAGGCAGCAATGATAACATGGCAGCCTTGAACTGGGGACAATCTAGATCAGGGGTTCTCAATGTGGGATCAGGGGTTCTCAATGTCCACCATGCCAGGAGGGAGCTTGCACTGCCCCTTTAAGAGGAATTGTGATCCCCTGGTGGCTACGGCAGCGATCCTGGGATCTCGCCACAGCTGGAGACAAAAATAGTATTTTTAGACTTACCGGGGGTCACGCCACCCTCCAGAGGGTACGGGGCGTGCCCCCCCCACCGGGCCTCCGGAGGGCAGCGTGACCCCCGGTAAGTCTAAAAATACCCCTTTTGTCCCCAGCAGTGGCGCAATCCCCGAATCGCTGCTGCCGCCATCACCCCACCCCCGCAAGCACTCAAACTTCTCCGCTACTCACAGGGAGAACTTTGAGAAATGCTGATCTAGATGCAGCAACTGCCATAGGTACCATATGATCTGTTGTGATTTACAAGGGCTGATGGGAAAGTTGGAGACCACAAAAAAGAAAAAGAAAGTCAGCACCAATTTTCAGACCAAAAGAACGAAGAGGTGAACCTCAATAGGTGCTAAAGAAAATAGTTTTATTGACTTGCAGAAGTACTCCAATTTCTTGCCAAGTGTTTACTAAAAGGGTAAAGAAATTCCTTGTTCAGGAGACAAGATGTGACAAGTGATTACTGTTTCTGATGAAGTTATATTTTGAACGTGCTAAGCATGACAAGTAATTGGACTGCTTCTGCAAATAAAAACAATTCTTTAGCACTGTTTGACTTCCTCAAACATCTCTTCCCTCCCGCAATTGCTCTGGTCATGATAAAAAATAGTGACAACTTTACAATATCAGGTTTACAATCAAAAACACATTTTTTTTGCATAATTATCAAATATAGAATAAGGAAAAGATTCAACAGACCAACCAGAATAAAAGCTCACAGTGGAAACAAATATAGTAACATGCAACTCAAGAATCAAGAAAAACCCAGCTCCTGGCCTCCACCATACAAAGGACACTTTCCATGCTTAAGGGATGGTTTTACTTCGGAAAGTGTGGTATTAGCAGCTCTTATTATTGTTATGCTCACGTCAAAGTATTTCTATTCCATCATGCTGCCAGGCCCACTCCTGGGCATGCCACACCGCTACAAAAGTCCCTCTCTCCTCCTACAGCAATGGCAGAAAATGCTCTTTTGTTTGCTTAGTCAAAAGCAGAAATACAGTCGGACTGCATCCTACGCAAGGGTTACATTCGAGGTCAGCATGTAAAGCCAAAATTGTGTATAGTTGCAACTGCCTTAAAGCCATATATATGAACTGTCTCTTTAAGAACTGAAAGCACAGCATGAGGGACATATGAGAACTGAGGGAACAGCAGCTTCATTCTCCCATTTAGGCTCACTCCGGGGCATAAACAGAGTAAGCTGAATGGTAGATGGAGTCGCCTGCACTATTAAACTGTTGATTCTCTCTGACTTTTTTTGGGGGGGGGGAGCATGTACACTCGAATTTGCAAAAGTCAGTTGTGCATAAGATGCGAGCTGACTGACTTACTGCAGTCCACAGCTTTCATTTTAAGAGACAGAATGCTGGCAAGAAAGCACAGGTTACTCAAATTCAAGCTACCCACTGTTGGAAGTTTGTGAGTCCCTACTGTAGTATTTTAGGAGATGATCACTGGTGTGGGCTTTCTGACAAGGCTAGGACCAAGCAGCTGCCTGTATTGGTGCTCATTTCATATTTGTTCCATTTGCATTCATGGCAAATGGGGAATGTGCCCCAACTTTGCATATGCTTAAAATACGGGGGGGGGGGCTATCCGCTGATTCACTATCCGCAGATTCAATTAGCCACGGATAGCGGATGGCTCCCATGACACCCCGGCACTTATTTAGCGTTGGAAGTGTTGTTTCTTCTTCAAAAGGAACGCAGGCTGCTCATCGCGTTCCTTTGGAAGAAAAAGGAAGGTTTCTTCGCAAAATGTAAGTGCCTGGGGGGGTCACGGGGGCAGCGCGTGCCTGTGGGGGGGGCCTCAGAAAACCATGGAGGGGGTGTTCGTCCCTTTCTGTGGTTTCAGGTATCCATGGTGGGGCCTGGAATGTATCCCCAGAGGCCCCCCTGTACTGTCCTTCAGGAAACTACTCCCAGGAGCACGTTGAACTGCTGCAGGAACTATAGTGCTGCAGTTCACAGTTCGTTGCAGGAATCATGCAAACGTATTTCCTGCGGTAAACTTCGCAGCATCCTAGCACTTTTCAGCATGCCAAAATGCTACCAAGAGATCTGACCGGACAGTTACCTCCCTCCACACTTCTAGCGGGGTCAGTGAGATGAATTAACTATTTGGCTGGGTGGTTGTAACTGGCATTTAATTTGCCAGGGGAGCAACTAGCCTTTGGGAAGCCCAACAGAATATTTGTGCAATGGCACTCCTAAGTGTGGAACATGCTTGATAGAGATTAACTCCTTTGGCAGAGCAGCTACAGAGCTGACTGGTAACGAACTTGAATTGTTAAAACATTCATGTGAACGCCAAAGTTGGATGTGGAGGACAGATATTCTTCACTGTGGACATCCAAATTCAGCAGGTCACTTTTGTTTGGTTACTTCTTATAGTAAGTCAGCAGCATCATGAAAGCTACAAACCAAGTTCTTTCAAATCACTCTGAAAGAGTTGGGAGGGTCTTGAGACTTTTCTTTTTTGCAACCTTGCTGCAGTCACCAAGCAATGTAGTAACTCTATATCAGGGGTGTCAAGCATAAGGGCCATGGAAGCTCTTTATCCAACCCACATGACAATTGGGCTTTCCCAGCACTGCCCTTTCAGCAGCATCTCTTCTGCTGAGGCTCTGGGAGGGGGGAGATGGAAGGTGGCCTCAGAAGGTAAGGAATGCTACAAGGTAAGGGGCAGATCAAGAGGGGTGAGAGAGATGAAGATGCTGCCAAGGAAAGCTCAATTATCATGTGGGACATCCTTTCAGCAGCACCGCTTCTGCTGAGGTGCTGGGAGGGAGAGACAGAAGGAGGCCTCAGAAGGTGAGCAAAGCTATGGGGGGGGGGCAGACAAAGAGGGGTGAGAGACAAAGATACTGATGAGGTGTTGAGAGAGCCCAATTATCACATGGGTAGCCCCTCAAAGCAGTGCTGCTTTTGTTGAGGCGTGGTGTCATTTCACAGATCACCTCTCCGCTGCTGAGTTGCGAAGTGACACCTTGGCAGAAGCGGCAGGGCTGAAAGGGAGGCCCACATGATAATTGTGAAAGTATTCACAATTCAGCGCTCCCAGCATGATAATTGGGCTCTCCCATATCTTGAAAAATATGACCAAGATCAGCATATTTTCTCTTCTGTCATTTGCAGCCAATGCGTTCCTACATGAGAACAAAGTGCTTATTTTTGACCATCGTCTGCGTAATAATGTCACTTCCTGCTTAATGATGTCACTTCCAGCCCTCAGCAGGTGCCATGAATGCTATTCGGCCCGCTGTATGAAACACGTTTGACACCCCTGCTCTATATTGTCTGCTGGGACCAATTCCTTTATCAACCTAAAGGAGGACCATTTTTTGGTGTACATGGAAGATGACATCCTGTGATTTCTTTTACCGTATTGTCCCGAGTATAAGATGCACCTGATTATAAGACGCACCCTTAAAGTTTGGTGCTATTAAAATTTTTTAATTAAATCACTGGCATTAAATTGCAACAGCCTGATTATAAGACGCACCCCTAGTTAAAAAACTTAAATTAGGAGAAAAAAGTGAGTCTTATGCTCAGACCAATACGGTATTTTAGTTATGACCTCTTTCCAAAAGTCTATTACTAGAGATGCCCAGAAGATACACAAAGCATCTGCTCTGGGCATCTGGCATCTCCAACATGTATCGGCCTGAAAGTTAATTGACTTTTGGCAATACAGTATTTCACTAATTTTTAACATCTTAAGTGGAGTGAGGGTGAGGAGAGGAGAGCTTCCAACAATCCACTGTCCAGGTACCGTACTTTTCTCCATTTTAAAGTCATTCTTGGACTCCCATCCTGCAACTCAGTTGAAACTACAGGATGAAAATGTTAACTGTGTTTTCTTGCTTGATTGTTTCCAAAGCTACTTACATTATGTTGCATAGCAGTTTTTCCTCTAAATAGCTAAATTTCTGTCTGAAAAAATTACATATTGCATAACGTTTTGCTCAACATTTCCCCTACCTAATAGATAGTGATCAACATCAACCATCATCACCCCAAGCTTGCACAAACTCTGACCACCTGTGGTCTATTCTCTCCCATAAGATCACAGGAAAGCAGGCAGAAATTTCACACTTTTACACTAGGGAGAGAACTGATGCAGGAGCATTCAAATAGCCACTGCCAGAGGGGAAAACTTATTACCACTTCAAAGAACTTCACAGCTATTTTCCTAAACCTTCCATGGCTAAAAGTAGCCCACAAAAAAAAAAGAAACTCAATGGGCCAGATCACTGCAGTGGTCATAGATCTCTGTTGAGAAAAGAAGGCTGAAACCTTTTCTCTTGATAAAAACACTCCCCCCCCCCCAGTCAATTCAGTAATGGACTGTAAAAGCTTTGTTTATGGTGCCAGTATCTTAAAAACTTCATGCAAGTAGACAACTTTTCTCTTACGAGCAAAGCTGCTATGAATGACCCCTAGTGAATATTATCTCCAGACAGGAATTCAAGTCTTGTGGGTTGTAAAATAGCTGCTGGGGAAAGCTGGAAGTTGAAATGTATTCAGCAGTTTTTACTGATGACATCCTGGCAAGTCTGTGCTTTTCAAATTTTCTGCTCACAAGGAATCTATGTTGTTTTGAGCTATATGTGCAACTCACAAGAGCAGTGCTTGCAATAATTTAGATAATGTACACTTGCTTATTCTGCACAGTGGCACAGTGTCTCTCAATCAATCAAGGTTGCAGCCTGAACAGACCAGCATCTGCACTGAGGTGTGTCTATATAACAACCCCAATACAACAGAGAGGGCTAAGGAATCTGTATCCAAAGACGGTCTGCTGGGGAGACTGCCCACAGGCCAAAAACATGTCTACGTTGCACAGGGGATATGGTTTGAGCATCATCCATGTACACACACCAGTTATAGCAAAAATGAAGAGAAGATTTATATGCTTGCTAAAACATATTATAAACGAGACAGGGGTCAGTACATGTAGGCTCAGAATACAGGCTCAGAGTTATAACAATAACTAGCATCCCGGGGATGCCACATATCTGGCCAGCACCTGAAGTCCACTGCTGTCCACCATCACCCCAGAAGCCAGGTTCCACAGAGATGCTTACTGGGCGATTGTAAGGAAACAGTGGCAGCAGTGGACTGTCTTCTTTCCTCAGTACAGTTGTAAAAATTCCCAGGTGTCCTGCCCCCCTACACAGCATCTGGAAATTGCAAGATGGCACTGGGGGAAGAAAGCTGGTCTGCTGCTGCAGTTGCTCCTCACCATTGCCCAGGCAGGTGAGAGTCCTCTCTTTCACTGCTGCTACAGCTGCGGTGGGTGGCAGCATCAAGGATGACTTCTAGGGCCATGTGCTGTCTAGTTTCTGGGCACCATGGAGGGTAGATGGAATGTGCATGTGCTTTCCAAAGCATGGGAGAGCTGCACCACTCAGTGGCCCTTGCAGGACCTTTGCCTCAGGGCAAAAGTCGGAGCCACGGCTGCTAGTGTCAGGCTAAAAAAAAAAAAAATCAATCGAGGCAAGATGCGTACTTAGATACATCTCAAGATTCCATAAAGACTAACCAGTTTCACGTAGTTGTCTAGGAAAGCTTATTCTACAGTAAACGTGTCCTCCTGTAAACGTGTTCTTCTTACAAACAACAGAGAGTCTCGTGGCACATTAAATATTAGCACAGCTCTCCCACTGAAATGGCCAAAACTGTCACGGAGTCTTCCTCTCCAATCACAGTTACCTTCTGCACACATGCACTGCCAACACATTTGTGAAACAATCTGCCATCATGAGGGCTGCTTTTTAGAGTCACACTGGCTGAGTCTCAAGAATAAAGACATGGCAACAACACTGATCAGGTGCCAGACCAAAACACAAAACCATCCTGACCAAACTTCTCAGAAAACAGGCACCTCGGCACAGCTCCCTGGGGGTATCACTTAGTGGATAATGGAAGTGGGCACACAGTTCAGTCAGCAGCTATCTGATGAAGAACTCTATGGGCGTAACACCACTCAGCATGGTCCCTTGCCAAGCTCTGTGCAAATGCAGGAGCTGCCAATACCGACCTTGTGTCTGCACTGCAGATTTTTCTGTTCACTTTTGCTCAACTCTGCGTATAGCACATTCAGCGTTTGTCAATATTGCTCCCCTGGTATTTATGCATTCAGTCCGCAATCACGTTTTTCCTGTGGTACGCACATTTGTTCTCTTATATTTAGCAAAGTAACTGTCCCTCTTTACCCCAGCACATTGCCTTTGCACTGGTGTCTCTTCTGCACTTCTTTTTAGATTGTGAGCCCTTTTTGGGACAATTCTTTGATTTTGTGTGTAAACCGTTTTGTGAATTTTTGTTGAAAAGCGGTATATAAATATTCAACAGTATATCAATAATAAATAATAATAATAATAATAATAATGTTTATGCTGCAGCAACTGGGCAACCTTGGCTTTAAGGATCACCTTCTTAGGCTGCAATCCTATAAACATTTACCTGGGAGCAAGTTCAATTGAAACTTACTTCTGAGTAGATATGCATAGGATTGTGCTGTTAGAGCAACTTTAAAAAAAAACTACACACCTCTTACCTCTTAATGCGAACAGCTGTAAATCAACTTGGGTGTGCAACTTCACAACCAAAAGGAGGGGAAAAAAAGCAACAGGCTGAAGCAGATCTCACACTACAGTGTAGGTGCATCTCCTTTTTATTCAGAACTGTGGCCCATTTGCATCACCATTTTTGACAGCAGAGTGTTGGCATTAATGTAAGCTCTCCATTTGCAAACCAAGTTATGCCCTGGTGCAAGTGCTTGAGTTTGACACCTCCTAACACCAGAATAATTTAAGTATGGGAAACTGTATGTTGCTAAAAGTGGCTACTGATGTGCAGTAGAGAGGTGCATTAAACGGAAGATTTTTGAGCACAAAGACACTTTTGCAGACAAGTCCCAAAGCTACCCAAAATTCATGCTATTTAGAAACAAGGGCCCATCTATGCAGCTGTCATGATTCAGTCTCTATTACCGCTAACTCTTGCCTTAAAGCAAATCTATATTTTCAGTGAAAAATACTCATCAAGGATTACCTTTAAGTCCCTGTGAACAATATCATGCTGATGAATATGATTGACACTCTCCAAAATCTGGTGAATGCAGTGGCTGCAAAACAGAAAAGGCAAACACAGTTATTTGCTATTGATTTATTTATTGAATTTGTAAACCCACCTCTCAACTAAGTAAACCCACCTCTCAACTAAGACTCACAAGGAAGAAGTTTTATTCCAACTGAGAGCAGTGGGATCAAAATTTAACAATACACAAAACACAATCAGTAATTAAGGGGAATCTCTGATAGAATGACCATAGATAACAGCGCTTTTTCTGTCTTTCAACTTGCTGCAGTGAGGAGTGCTTGGAAACCTCAATTCCAACTCCACAATGCCTACCATCACCGCCAGCATAAGAACCAGAGTGGTACAGTGGTTAGAGTCAGGCGCGTCGCTGTTGCGAAGCGCGAGGGGCGGCCCGCCGAAGGGTGACGCGCGGGTGGACCGCCGGAGGGCGACGTATGCAGAGGGTGACATGCGCGAACCCACGCGCCCGGGAGGCCTTGGAGCGACCTCCCTGGCCGATGCGCCAGGGCCTTCTAACAAAGGCCCACTGCGTCACAACGTTATTTATAATGTTTTTCGCACATGCGCAGACCGTTCCTAATGGAAAAGTGCAGCCCTTTTCCCTAAGGAACGGTCTGTGCATGCGCGAAAAATGTTATAAATAACGTTGTGATGCGTCGGCCGGGGAGGCGCATCGGCCAGGGAGGTCGCTCCAAGGCCTTCTCCTGACCTCAGAGTCTCCGAGGCCAAGAGAAGGCCTTGGAGTGGAGCCGGCTGCAACGGGGGGGCAGAGCCGGGGGGCACCCGGGGCGGCGTCCCGTCGGGTCGCCCCCCAAAACCGGGGCGGGGCCTCATGGCCGCGCCAAGAATCATTAGGGTGACGCGCGCACCCCCTGCTTGTGGGCGGTGCGCACCCTAGTGACTCCACTGGTTAGAGTGTCAGACTGGGATCAGGTTGGTAGAGCTAGACTCAAGTCCTACTCAGCCATAAGAACATAAGAAGAGCCCTGATGGATCAGGCCAAAGGCCCATCTAGTCCAGCTTCCTGCATCACACAGTGGCCCCACCAGATGCCTCAGGGAGCACAAGACAACAAGATACTTGTATCCTGTCGCCACTCCCTTGCACCTGGCACAAAGAAAACCTACTCCTACAACCAGGAGGTTGCTTATCTCCATCATGGCTTGTAAGCTGTGATGGAATTTTCCTCCATAAATCTGTCCAATCCCCTTTTAAAGGCATCCAGGCCAGGTGCCATCACCACCTCCTGTGGCAAGGAGTTCCACAAACCAATTACACGCTGGGTAAAGAAATATTTTCTTTTGTCTGTTTTAATCCTCCCTCCACTCAATTTGAGTGGATGTCCCCTAGTTCTAGTGTTGTGTGAGAGGGAAAAGAACTCCTCTCTATCCACTCTCTCCATCCCATGCATAATTTTATACGTCTCAATCATGTCCCCCCTCAACCGCCTTTTTTCTAGTCTGATGTTCTTATGACTTATGTTCTTATGTTTATAGGGAGGTCTGGGTTGTTGAACACATCTCATTACATACAAACTGCATCACAGCATCAGAACCTTCCTAGAACATAAGAACATAAGAAGAGCCCTGCTGGATCAGGCCAAAAGCCCATCTAGTCCAGCTTCCTGTGTCACACAGTGGCCCCACCAGATGCCTCAGGGAGCACACGAGACAACAAGATACCTGTGTCCAGTCGCCACTCCCTTGCACCTGGCACAGAGAAAACCCACTTCTAAAAACCAGGAGGTTGCTTATGGCTTCTAACCTGTGATGGTCTTTTCCTCCATGAATTTGTCCAAACCCCTTTTAAAGACATCTAGGCCAGGTGCCATCACCACATCCTGTGGCAAGGAGTTCCACAGATGAATCACACGCTGGGTAAAGAAATATTTTCTTTTGTCTGTTCTAACTCTCCCTCCACTCAATTTTAGTGTGTGTCCCCTGGTTCTGGTGTTGTGCGAGAGGGAAAAGAATTTCCCTCTATCCACTCTCTCCATCCCATGCATAATTTTATAAGTCTCAATCATGTCCCCCCTCAGGCGCCTTTTTTCTAGGCTGAAAAGCCCCAGACGCTGTAGCCTTTCCTCGTAAGGGAGGTGCTCCAGCCCACGAATCATTCTGGTCGCTCTTTTCTGCACCTTTTCCAATTCAATTATATCCTTTTTGAGGTATGGTGACCAGAACTGGACACAATACTCCAGATGTGGCCTTACCATCGATTTGTACAAAGGCATAATGATATTGGCCGTTTTATTCTCAATCCCCTTTTTAATGATCCCGAGCATGGAATTGGCCTTCTTCACAGCCGCCGCACACTGGGTCGACACTTTCATCGACCTGTCCACCAGGACCCCAAGATCTCTCTCTTGATCCGTCACAGACAACCCATCAGCGTATATGTGAAATTTTGGTTTCTTGCCCCAATGTGCATCACTTTGCACTTACTTACATTGAAGCGCATCTGCCATTTTGCTGCCCATTCTCCCAGTTTGGAGAGATCCTTCTGGAGCTCTTCACAATCCCTGCTGGTCTTTACCACCCGGAAAAGTTTAGTGTCATCCGCAAACTTGGCCACCTCACTGCCTATCCCCAACTCCAGGTCATTTATGAATAAGTTGAAAAGCACCGGTCCCAAGACCGATCCTTGGGGCACACCGCTTTTCACCTCTCGCCATTGTGAAAATTGCCCATTGACTCCCACTCGCTGTTTCCTGGTCTTCAACCAGTTCCTAATCCACAAGAGGACCTGCCCTCTTATTCCCTGACTGTGGAGTTTTCGCAGGAGCCTTTCATGAGGGACCGTGTCAAACGCCTTCTGAAAATCCAGATATATAATATCCACGGGTTCGCTCGCATCCACATGCCTGTTGACCTTTTCAAAAAATTCTAACAGGTTTGTGAGGCAAGACTTCCCCTTGCAGAAGCCATGCTGACTCTCCCTCAGCAGAGCTTGTTCTTCTATGTATTTTAAGATTTTATCCTTAATGAGACTTTCCACCATCTTCCCTGGAACAGATGTTAGGCTGACCGGCCTGTAGTTTCCCGGGTCCCCCCTCCTTCCTTTTTTAAAGATTGGTGTGACATTAGCTATCCTCCAATCCTCTGGCACATTGGCTGTTTTAAGGGACAAGTTGCATATTTGGGTCAAGAGGTCAGCAACTTCATTCTTGAGTTCCTTCAGAACTCTTGGGTGGATGCCATCCGGGCCTGGTGATTTATTGATCTTTATTTTGTCAATTAAGTCTGAGACATCTTCTCTTTTAACCTCTATTTGACTTAATTCTTTAGTCAGGGGAGACCGTTCCGGCAGTGGTATTTGCCCGAGGTCTTCTGCCGTGAAGACAGATGCAAAGAACTCATTTAATTTCTCTGCAGTCTCCAAGTCCCCTTTTATCACCCCTTTCTCTCCCTCACCATCCAGCGGACCCACCGTTTCCCTGGCAGGTTTCCTGCTTCTAACATATTTGAAGAAGCTTTTATTATTCCCTTTTATGTTGCCTGCCATACGTTCCTCAAAGTCTTGCTTGGCCTCCCGTATCATCTTTTTACATTTCTTTTGCCACAGTTTGTGCTCCTGTTTATTTTCCTCATTAGGGCAAGACTTCCATTTACGGAAGGAAGCTTCCTTGCCTTTTATAGCCTCCTTAACTGTGCTTGTTAGCCATGCGGGCATCCTCCTGGACTTGGTCGAGCCCTTCCTCCTTTGTGGGATACACTCCCGCTGGGCCTCTATGACTGTTGTTTTAAACAGCCTCCATGCACTCTGGAGCGATTGGACTCTTTTTACCTTCCCTTTCAGCTTTTTCTTAACTAGTCTTCTCATTTTGGGGAAGTCTGCCCTTCGGAAGTCAAGGGTTTTCGTGTCAGATTTGCTCGGCACTCTCCCTCCGACATGCATGGCGAAACGGATCGCAGCATGGTCACTGTTCCCCAACGGTTCGGTAACATTTACCTCCCTGACCAGATCTTGAGAGCCACACAATATCAAGTCCAGAGTCACCTGTCCTCTGGTCGGTTCCGTGACAAGCTGCTCTAAGGCACAGTCATTTAACATATCTAGAAATCCAGTCTCTCTTTCATGACCTGAGCATGAATTGACCCAGTCGATGTGAGGATAATTGAAGTCCCCCATGACTACAACCCTGTCTCTCGTTGACACCTCCCTGATTTGCTTCCTCATTTCAAGATCCCCTTCAGGTTTTTGATCTGGAGGACGGTAGCATGCCCCTACTATTACATCACTCTTTGAGCCTGGTAATCTAACCCACAGTGATTCTACGGAGGAGTCAGAGCCCCCCTCCAGCTCTACTCTGGTGGATTTTACCCCCTCTTTGACATAGATGGCCACCCCACCTCCAACACGCCCCTCTCTGTCCCTCCTATAGAGTTTATATCCTGGAATTGCAGTATCCCACTGGTTCTCCGCATTCCACCAGGTTTCTGTTATACCTACTATGTCAATTTTTTCCCTAGCCACCAAACATTCCAGTTCTCCCATCTTTGCCCGTAGACTTCGGGCATTTGCATAAAAGCACTTATATACCTGGTCCCCCAAGAAGGGCTGCATGTTTGCCCCTTTATTCCTGCAGCCTTCTGTCTTGTTAGACTGGCTGTCATGTCCCATCACGCTACCACTCCCAATTCTTACTCTGTTATTACTTGACTGTTCCCCATCCTCTGCACCCTCATTCCCAAGGGATGAGGAGTCCCGAACCAGATGCCCCTCGGCTCCTGTCGGCTTTCCCCCAGGAGTCAGTTTAAAAGCTGCTCTGCCACCTTCTTAATGTTACGCGCCAGCAGTCTGGTTCCGTTTTGGTTCAAGTGAAGCCCGTCCCTCTTGTACAGGCCTGGCTTGTCCCAAAACGTTCCCCAGTGCCTAACAAACTTAAACCCCTCCTCCTGACACCAGTGTCTCATCCACGCATTGAGACCCCTGAGCTCCGCCTGCCTAGCTGGCCCTGCGCGTGGAACAGGTAGCACTTCTGAGAACGCTACCTTTGGGGTCCTGGATTTGAGCTTCCTACCTAACCTTCCTAGCATAACCTTTCCATCCTTTTGCCTTGTTTTTTTTTCCCTATTCCTACTACCTTGAAGCTTCAGTTTCTTCCTCCACCTGCCCACATGCACTCAAAAGAGAGCCCATATATCCCCCCCCCCAAATGTGAGTGGCAGGTCCAAGTCAGTTCACAAACCAAAGTAGCACTGGCCTACATTTGGCAAAGTTCCTTGCAGACTTGAATCAAAACAGCGGCTTCCCCCTCTCCCATCACATTCAGAAAGGAGCACATTGGGCACCTGCCAGCATGGAAAGCTTTTAGTAGCAATAAATGCAAGCACATTATGAAGATGATGTGCCTGCAGAGAGGGGATGGGCACTTTTTAAGTACAGAGCCCATTTTGTCTGCATTTTCAGCTCCCTCGTTTCCTCTTCCAAGTGGAAGCTCCCTGCAAGCTCATCGAAAAGTCTGCTGCTGTTTCTCTTTCTTTTTACACTGACATTGCAAAGAGGGGAGCAACATGTCATTCACACCTATATCATGTCAGGACAACACTACACCCACATAGTATGTGCATGAGCAAGACAACAACACACACAGATTTTTGGAATGCTCATCCACCAACTAGAGGTTTTCAGGCATTTGGAATGAAACAGACACAGCAGCTGGCATGCAAGCAACAAGCGGCAAGTAAGGATCTGTCTTTGATGTGTGAGAAGGAGTTTGTATTCTAACAACTCCTGCACCACACCGTAGGAGTCTGTTCTTAGGAACTCAGCACGCTTCAAACCATCTCTTGGCAATTTCACTCTGAAGAAGACAGAGAAGTCAGTGACATCACAAGACAGATCCCTTTAAAGGGCTAGCGATAGGAGTGCCCGGGGTGGCAATGAGTGGGAGCATGTATGCAGAATTTGCTGTAAGTGCCAAGGACAGAAGCTTGCTCTGGGAAAAAAAACAAGGCACATCCTTCCTTCCCCGACGACCCAGCCAACCAAGGGGACTGGCAATGTTAAACCACTCTGGCAGGGTCTGTGTATTTCCCTGCAATCCTGGAACAGTGAAAAAAATAATAATTGTATAATTAGAACAGAGCCAAATCCAAAGCAAGAGACTTTCTGGCCAAAAATGGCAAAAGTGCAATGAGTCCCAGGGAGAGTCAGATTGGCACAAACTCCACTCTCACTTGCTGGCTCTCTCTGTCTGCTCTGGAATGCAGCTCCACACAGCTAGAGGACAAGCTAGCAATGACTCAAGTGGACCACTGTCAGTCCTGCTCAAGCTGGAGGAGGTGAAACCCAGGGTTGCAGCAGGAGGTAAGCTGGGGACACGGCTGCCTAAAGGCAAATACATGATCAGTCCACAAAGCCTCATCAGTGTGGCCCTGTTCTCCTTTCCCCAACCATGGGGGAAGGGCTGCACTTTGCATACAGAAGTTCAGTCCCTGGCATCTTCAAGTGGAGCTGGGCAATCCCCCTTCCTGAAACCCTGGAGAGATGCGGCCAGTAAATATACATACTGGGTGAGATGAACCAAAAAGGTTTAACTCAGTATAAGACAGCTTCATATGCTCATGCGAGGGAGGATACCACCTATCTTTTCCATCCTGAAAAATCACTCTTAGGTTAACATTTGGGACTGGGACAGACAGTATCCTTACAACCAGAAGAAAACATTAAAATAATTGCTCTGCTTATTTGCAACTCTGTCAGTTTCCTTCAACTCTGTCAGTTTCCAAATAATGGGTGATACCATACCCATTTGGTATTATTGGGGGTCTTCCTCCAAACTGCACTTCAGAGACCAAAGGGCTACAGATAATGGAGGCATGTCTGGAGGACCCAAGGAACAAAGGAATGGGACTACCCAAATACCACCAGGTATTAAAGGCTCACCCAGATCTCCTGTCATTTGTACACATTTGGCAGAAATCATTTGTACATATTTGGCAGAAAAATCGCTCATAGCTTTCCCTGCCACCATAAAGATTAAAAACTGCTTTTATTTATTTGACAGTCTTTTTTCTTATTCTTTATTTGACAGTTTGTTTATTCTTTGACAGTCCCAGTTTCATGCTTCTTGGATGAGAACCGGAGGGGCCCAACTTCTGTAGACTTCGTAGTTCTGCTGGCACTACTATGCTGGACACCTGTTCTCCAGTTGGAGTCCATGGTGGTCTGGATTGCATAGATTGCTCGGTTGGGGGGGAACTGGTACAGACCATCCTGCAGTGGCGATCCTAGGCCCCCCCCAACACCACGTGATCCGCCGGGCATGACGTCAGCTTGACGTGCGCGCCCAGCGCGGCTCCATTCACCACCACCCCGCTGTTTTACTTTCTATTTTGGAGCCATTCGAGCTCCAGGGTGGGCGGGAGGGCCCAACACCAGGACGAGCGCGGCGGAGGAAACGCATCCCAGAGGTAAGTATTTCTTAGTTTCACAGCTGTTAGTGGGGATGCCTCCCCTGCCTTATCATATCTGGAGATGTTCTGGGCACTAAGCCAAGGTCACACATCTGGATGAAGCCAAATCTCAGGGGATTGCATCATCTAGTTTTTCCTCATGAAGGTGTATAAAAGGGGGCTTGAGAATGCCATTAGGCACGCATCTGGTGTAGGGGGCTGCAAACATGCTACACAGCTTGCCCACAAGAGGAATGCGTCCAAAGGAGGAGGCACCACTTCTATTTGGAGGGGCATAAGAACAATGTATTACAGCGGTTCTCAAACTGTGGGTCGCGACCCACCATTGAGAACCTTAGCTGTCTCCTGCCCCCTTAAGGGGCAGGGACAGCATGGCAGTGGCAGCGATCCAGGTGATTGTAACCACCGCAAAATTGCCTGAAACCGCCATTGCTGCACTTACTGGGGCTTGGGGGAGCTTAGGGGAGGCCTGCAAGTCCCTCTGCAGGCCTCCCCGATCTTTGGATTGCCGAAAAAACGGCTATCTTTGGGTACTTTCGGTTTTCACGAAAACCGAAGCATCTGAAGATCGCCGGTTTTTTGCGATCCGAAGATCGGGGAGGCCTGCGCAGGCCTCCCCGAAGCTCCCTCAAGCCCCGGTAAGTGCAGCAACAGTGGTTTTGGCGGTGGTTTTGGCAATCCCCCAGATCGCCGCCGTTGCTGGCCCTGCCCACGCCTTGCGACGAGAACTTTGAGAAACACTGCTATATTACATTATGTTTGTCTGGGGGATTATTACTTATGCAAAGCTAATAAATCCTGGGTTCTTTCTCCCACTAGTCTACAGAAGTCCATTGTTTTTGTATCCAACAGAAGTCCATTGCTTTTGTATCCAAAACAAACCTTGCCCTTCTGGCAATACACTAGGCAAGAAGAGGGGCATATATACACCATGAAGCGAGGCAAAGCAAAACAAATCTGGATTCCTGTCCCTGTTACAGCAATGCCTAGTTGACCATATTCATGCTTTTTAGAGGGGCTGCTCTTGGCTATTTTATACAGGTAACTGGGAACCCTGCCAGTGTTGCACCTGAAATGCACATACAGAGAAAATGCAACATCTACAGTAAAACATCCAGAGAAAAGATGCTGCAGCAGAGGCTTATGACTTGCTTCATCATGTAGCTGAGGTCCAAACCTTGGTACGGTAACAGGTTTCTCTCTCTCAAGGAGACAGACGCCAATCAGCTAAACAGAGGAATCTGTGCTAGAAGTTGACATGGCATTTAACAGATGTAGAACAGCAACATACATTTTATAGTGCACAGCCCCCCACAAGCAGAACTGAACAACTTGCATAGCCAGCCTCAATCATGGGGCATTTTCAGTGACATGTTCTTACCTGGCATCAGCTTCACTGTAGTATTCCCTGGCAACAATATCTTCAAAGAGTTCTCCACCAGTGACCCTGAAATCAGATATAATCCAAGAGGATAAAGCATCCAAGGTCCCTTTCACTTGGGGGGCTGTCAAAATTCACACTCCAAACTCAAAGCAGCTGGAAGGAGAAGCTTGTGTGTCAGACTTCCCTAAACAATGTTGGGAAGGTTTATCCTCCAACAAAGGGGCTTTTCAAGGGCAATGTTGCTGGCAAGACTATTTGGATCAAAGCAACACAAAGCAAAAATAGTGGGCGCTTTCTTTACCTTTTTGCTGCAAAACTGTTTCGTTTCCTGGCTTGTATGTGAAACTGTGCTCCAGAAGCCTCTTCCGGGTCACACAACAACTCCCCCTCCCTTTCCCAGCCTCACCCCAGAATGCATTGCAATGCACTCTGGGGTGAACTTGGGAGAGGGGAGGGAGGAGTTACACGACCCGGAAGAGGCTTCTGGAGCGCTTCAGTACAATGAGACATCGGATCAGGTTTTTATTAACTATCAATTTCACAGACAATTTGCCAATAGGGCACTGTCCTGATAGGTTTCACTTTGATGATCTGAACACAACATGTGAAGAAATATCAAGTGGGCATTTTGTTACTATCATGGGATGGAAGGCATTGTCAGGACTCTTTGTGTGCATGCATACCGGGGGGAGGGGGGGCACAATTCTGAGAAGGCACAGAGAAAAGCACAGATCATGGCAGAATTCAGCATCCTGAAAATCTCAGCATTTAAAAAGCAAGACGTATGCTTGAAAGTGAGCGGGCAATGGCTGGTAAAATCCCAGGAAGCAGAAAATTGCTGAATATTTTCTCAGTAGCTGGGAGTGGGGTAAAACAGGGTTTAAGTCCCTGATGTAAACTGTTGCTCATTAAAAGCAGTATCAGAACTATACAAAATGGTAAAAAAAGGTGTGCAAAATAGAAGAGATTAGGCCAATACACGTAGTTTACACAGCTTGCAGAACTCAGGGTTTCTTGGTGCAGAATTTAGATAACCCAGGCACAAATATAGCTCTGGATCTATCAACTGATAGAGAGCTGCTAGGAACTGAAGGAATAGACTGGGAGGAGAAAGCAGGGCGATTGCAAATATCTTTTATTTAGCAACTCAATCTACAGCCCACACAGTTGTGTCAGTGATGAAGGATCAAAGCCAAAACAGAAAACACTTACAGATCAAAGACGAGGTAGTGGAAACCTTCTTCTGAAATACTCTCATGGAGCCTCACTGCAAAACAACAAAGAGAGACAGAAGCATGAAACTGAAGAACAGGGCAATGGATGCAAATTCAGTCCCCTTCAGACCTGAGCCAACTCCACTACAGAAACAGAACCAAGAATTTTTGAGCTCTTTTGCATCCACCTAGGGAGCATTCTGTTCCTAGAACCAAAAGATCCACATCCTTCTCTGCACACAGTGAACTATCATGTTAGACAGAAGGCAAGGCAAGAGCTCTTCTCCCCGACATCAAGCTTTCTTCAGGCCAGTTTAGAACAGGGGTTCTCAACTAGTGGTATGAAGCCCGCCAGCCAGTGGTACGCAGGTCCCTGGCCACCAAGATGGTGGCCACCATGGTGCCCGCACTGTCCTGTGCCGGAGCCCTGGAACTGGCGGCTCGAGCTCTGCAGAGTATGAGAAGGGCCGGAAAAGGCTCTCCTGCCCACCCTTGCCCCTTAGCTTACCTTAACAGGTCTCCAGCGTGGTGAAAACACAGAAGTGCCGATGACATCATCGGCACTTCCGATCGTACACGGTGCAGCAGCCACCTGGGAGGTGGTATGCTGTGCCGCTAGGGTTGAGAACCCCTGGTTTAGAAGATAGTTTACCGCCACACACAACCAGTCCCACACAATTATAAGCGTGCATGCTCGCCCTGTACACATATCCTGATCCCTCCCCTTTGCTTTCTTGCTACTTTCTCTCATTGTGAAGGGGGTGGGTTCTTCTGATGACACCCGCCCATGGGAATAAAGAAACCTAACTGGGAAGGGAGGGAAGTAGAGAGGACATGTGCACAGCACAGCGTGAGAGCACACATCCATAATCTCATGGGGCTGCTGGGGGGGGGGGGGAGGCAAAGTACTGTATTGTCTGAATTGTTCTATGTGAAGGGAATTGAATAATAAGACTTTGCATTTGATAGCACTTTGACTGCGCAAAGCACTTCACACGGATTACCTTGATGTAATCTTTACAACAATCCTGTAAAGCCGCGATTTTCAACCTTTTTCATCTCACAGCACACTGACAAGGCACTAAAATTTTCAGGGCACACCATCAGTTTTTTGACAATTGACAAGGCACACTGTGCTGCCGGCAGGGGGCTCACATCCCCAAAAGCCCTACTAAAATTACCCTTCCTCCAAACTCCAGCTGCACACTTGGGGACCAACTGCAGTTGAAAATCACTGCTGTAAAGCAAGTACAGGTTGAATATCCCTTATCCAGATTGCTTGGGACAGGAAGTTGTCTGGATTTTGGAATATTTGCATACATGAGAGATATCTTTGGGATGGGGCCCAAGTCTAAATACGAAATTCATTTATGTCTCATATACACCTTATACACATAGCCTGAAGGTAATTTGATACAATATTTGTTGATAATTTTGTGCCCCAGCATGCTTTGCATTATCCCAGTCAGATGCTGGGAAAAGTTTTGTAAAAAAAAGTCATAGCCTCAAAGTCATAGCCTCAAAAATGTCCGGATAAGGGTTAATCAACTTGCATTATCATTCCCACATTGCAGTTGGAACAGAAACTGCAGTTGGAAGGAATGCTATGGCAAATTTAGATAGCATAATAAAAAGCAGAGATATCACCATGCCAACAAAACTTCGTATAGTCAGGGCGATGGTGTTCCCAGTAGCAATGTATGGTTGCGAGAGTTGGACCATATGGAAGGCTGAGTGCCGAAGAATAGATGCTTTCGAATTGTGGTGCTGGAAAAGACTCCTGAGAGTCCCTTGGACTGCTAGGAGATCAAATCAGTCAATCCTAAATGAAATCAACCCTGACTGTTCCCTGGAAGGACAGGTACTGAGGCTGAAACTCAAATATTTTGGCCACCTAATGCGAAGAGAGGACTCTCTGGAGAAGACTCTGATGCTGGGAAAGATTGAAGGCAAAAGGAGAAGGGGAAGGCAAAGGATGAGATGGTTAGACAGCATCACCGATGCAATGAACATGAAAATGAGCAAACTCAGGAAGATAGTGGAGGACAGGAACAGAGGAGGAGCCAGACCATTTTTGATCCGTGGCCCAAACCCTTGACGCCCCCCCATAAAAACGCGCGGCCGTAATCCTTTACGCCCCACGGCGCAGCCGCGCCGCAAATTTTTGGGATTTTTGATTTCAGTTTGGAAGCCTCCTTGTCCACTTTGTACCTCCTGTCTCCATTTCCAGCAGCACATATGATGAGGCATTCATAATGATGTGAATTTTGCTCTGCAGAATAAACTTGAAAGTGTTCCAAACATCAATTCTGTGAATTTTGCTCTGCAGAATAATGTACATCTACACCTCAGCAAACTGATTTCTTAATAGAAATTCATTATGACAAGTAAAAAAAACTTTAAAAAGTACTTTGAAAAACAATTAAGAATAAATTATTTCAAACAATCCTTTCTAAGACAACAACATGCAATGTATCCACTACAGCAACATGCAGCAATTTACAGGTATACCTCAGCTATACCTCATCTATACCACCACTTTCTTAATAGAAATTGTTGATTATGAATAAAAAACTCACATCTAGAAGAACTTGATTGATGATGAACTTCAGCTCTGTTCTGAGGCAGGCAGTGGGAGGGTCTAGGTGCCAGTCATGTGATGCATGGAAGCAGGAAGCCGCACATTCAAGGCAAATAGGCTGTAACTTACAGCCTGTAAGTGAAATATGCCCCCCAAAACGGTGCCACTACACAGTATTCAAGTGACAATCAGAGCAAATGCTATCCTGGACATGAGCCAATACAGTCAAATCCTAACAGCCGAGGCCAGCCCTGGACACCTCTGTCAATCTTTGGGAGGAGGACCAAGTCCTTAATGAAAGAACACTGGCAATGATATAGTACTAATTGTGTAATTAGCGTTGCAGTATGGCTTTTGTTTTTGTTTTTCCCGGGGGGGGGGGCTGCCTGTGTTTCTAGAATGCTGCAGTTTCCCTGGACAGAATTGATGTTCCTTTCTTTTAGCCCCTACAGCTCCTTGAAGCAGCATAAATAAATACTATGACATATTGGCAGTGACTTTTGCTCTTGAGATTTTAAGGTCCTTGTTAGTGTCCCAGGAAAAAGTGTGTGTGTGTGTGGGGGGGGGGTGTTAGACGGACTGGTCAATAAAAAGGGGGCTGAAGATAAACAGAAAACCCGAATGAGAAATTAGAGCAAAGAAAAATGATGACAATAAAATAAAGGAGGAAAATAAAAGGAAAATGCCAATGAGAAGGGGTGAGAAATACAGTGTTTGACTAGGGTAGATTGGAAGGGAGAGGTGAATGACGGCGAAGGCTGAAAGTGTGTTAGAGAAACACGGGGCGGGGGGGGGGGAAACATGAACTAGAGAGATAAGGAGAATGAGGAAAGTCAGGGGGAGAGACAAGGAATGCGTGTCAAAGAAAAACAGAAGAGCTGGATGAAAGAGGGAAAAAGGAGAAAGACAAGAGAGCGCAAGAGAACACGGGGCGCCTGGCAGACGAGAAGTGAGAGGCAGGCGAATGAGTAGGAGAGCCGAGGAGCGCGTGGCCGGTGAAGGGCGGCTGGGAGAGGGGGCTGAAGAGGGGGCGACTTCAGCATTCATGCCTGGGTGGGTGCGGACGCTCCAGACGCTCAGGTTCCTCACGGAGTCCAGCAGCAGCAGCAGCAGCAAGCGCGCGTCCACTTGCGAAGGCATTGTCATCCTTAAAGCTTCTTTCCCCTTTAAGAGCCTCGGTTTGCCGCCGAAATTCGGCGGCAAACCACAACGGTCCGTTTTTTTTCTTCATTTTGGCGGCAAGAAATTCGGCGGGAAGCCGCGTTGTTCCGCGCCCCCCCGTCCAGCCTCCCGCCCCCCACCCTGGGGCCCACCGCCCCAGGTCAGACGACGCCACTGGACAGGAAGGCCTGGCGGGATATGGTTCATGGGATCATGAAGGGTCGGACACGACTTAACGACTCAACAACACCACCACCACCACCACCATGTCTAAGGGATTGAGGGGAAGAACTGCATGTCCTACAGCACTCAGAGTGGCACAGCCACATGCGGCACTTGTGCTCTAGAAAGCAACATGCCACCATTTTGAGAAACAGCTTTCAGACTCCAACTTGATTATAATTTATGACACTTTGTTATGAGGCATACTTTTATAATGCTGTAATTAATACATATTACTTATTGATTGCTAGAAAAGAATTCCTGGTTACTCCTTCTCCCCCTTCCCTTCACCCTTTTCTTCCTGCAGAATGTTGCTAGGAATTAGAAAAACAAAAGTGTGCAAGATGAACCGTTCTTTATCACTCAAACTGTAGAGAGGCCTGTCAAACAAAGAACAAAGAGGCCCTCAAATTGTTACTTCGGAGATATTTTGTTTATTTGGTTATTATGCTTAGAACAGTATGTTATTAGGATTTATTGCTTCACTATTTGTGGTGCTTTCTGAAACAGTTTTATAGTATATTTGTGCTACATAAATTTAATAAATCTTAAAAAAAAAAAGAGAGAACAAAGAGGTCCTCTGATCAATAGAAGACTGGCTTATCAAAACACAAGGCAATGAGAAAAGGGAGCAGCAGGAGCTCATAGGTACAGTGGGGCCCCTCAGAGCCAGATGCAGCATGAAAAGAGTTCTGCATACCTTCCCCAGCCCAGGGATGTCACTAGAAGGTTGCATGGGTGTGCGTGCAAACTGCACCAGGTGACACTCCAGGGAGGGGTGACACAAAAATGACTTTCTATTCTATTTGTTACTGGTGGTGCAAAAAAAAACCACACCACTGGTAGAAAATGGGGTTTTCCCAGTCCCCGCCGTGACTCATGTGGGGATCGTATTTCCCAGGAGGCCTCCATATTGTGTAGTCTGGTATGAGAGGAGGTCCACGGGGGTGACACCATGAAATCTCACCCCAGGTGTCACCAACCCTAGTGACACACCTGCCCCCGCCCCTAAAGAAGCCTGTGCATCTATCCCAAGGATGTGTCAACTCAGACCAGTCAAAATGAAATTTTGACTGGTCTGAGTTGACACATCCTTGGGATAGATGCATCCTTGGGATAGATGCATCCAAAGACAAAGGATGTGGGGCTAAAAAAAGGACATTGTGAAATCCAAGGCAGAGTGGTTTCATCATGGTTCTCCCAGCATAGACTGCTGTATGATTGTGCGTGTATGAGTATTGGTGTTATAAGGGCATTGGTTACTTTTGCTGCTAATCCATAAAAATGGCTTTTTATCCAACATCACCGACAGGCTTCAGTAAAGATTTTAGCTTGATGCCTTTGATAGTCAATGAGCTCTCTCACTGAGATCCACATTTACCGTATTTCTTCCATTCTAAGGCGCCATCAATTCTAAGGCGCACCTTTAATTTCATTATTACCAGCAGGGAAAAAAAAATTCCCCCAAGGATTTATGTGCAAATTGTACCCCCCAAACTTACAAATGGTACCCCTTCTTGCTTATTACCAGGGCTTGTGGGGGTTTCGGGGAGGCCTGCACGACCCTCTGCAGGCCTCTGCAATCTTCAGTTCAGCGAAAAATGGCTATTTTCGGGCACTTCCGGTTTTCGCGAAAACCAAAAATGGCCGAAAACCGCTGTTTTTCGCTGAACTGAAGATCGGGGAGGCCTGCAGAGGGTCGCGCAGGCCTCCCCGAAGCCCCCACAAGCCCCAGTAAGTAAGGAGGTGGCATTTGGGGGGTGCAATTTGCACACCTTCGATTCTAAGACGCACCCCCTTTTTTGAATTGCTAAATTTGGAAAAAACGTGCGTCTTAGAATCGAAGAAATACAGTAATAAAATTTGTTTGCAATTGGTAAACGCTGCCTCTAGGCTACCTTTCCAGGATTAAAGAACCCATTCCTCTGGGGAAGGCAGACTCAGTTGGGTCAGAACTGGTTTGACCTCTAACATGCGTTCACGGCAGTTCACACGGAGTGAGAAGGTGGGTTCCTCCTCCTAGAGGCTTACAATCTTGATAACACAAGGGAAGACAGAGGTGAGAAGGGGGTGGAGGCAGGGGAAAACACTGTTTTAGGTAGACTTAGTCAGAGGAGGACTAAGGTATGGCACCAAAGGCTTCACAGAAAAGGTGGGCTTGATAGAAACAAGGGAGGAAGCACTTTGCAGGTGTTCTGTGAGGCAATTCCAGGTGTAAGAGGCAGCAAGGGAGAGACGACAGAGTAGCTGTAAGCAGGAGACCATCAAACAGTTGAGGGTGGTGGAGCTGGAAGAGTGAAGGATACTGGCAGAAGCATAGGGGGGTATATGAGGTCAAGAGGCGGGGGGGGGGAGCTATAGAAGGTCTTTGAAAGTAAGGGAAAGGAGCTAGGGCTGGATCCGGAAAAGAGAACCAGTGGAGGGGTGGGTCATGGTCAGTGCAATGAGTGAGATGAGCGACCTTAACATCAGTGTGCTTGGTGGGGACCACTTGAAGACCAGTAATAGGGAGGTTGCAGTAGTCAAGGTGAGCAACAACCAGGCACAGACTAGAGTTTTTACTGAGACGGCAGATAGGAAAGGCTGGACGGCTGCAATATTTTAAAGGGAGAAATGGCACTATTTGGCAACAGACTGAATATGTTGAGTAAAGGAGGCAGATGGGTCAAGGCTACACCCCTGCTCTATAGGGCAAATGCTGACATTGTCAATGGATATGTAGAGTATATGATGAGAGGAAGGCTTGGAGGTGGAAAAAGATGTTCAGTTTTGGCCATATTGTGCTTGAGATGATGATGAAGCATCTTGGCTAGAGTTTCAGACAGACAGATGAAGGGAGAGGGTTTTGGGGTAGAGAGCTAGAGCTGGGTATCATTAGTATATAGGTGGTATTGAAAGTCATGGGATCCAGCAAAGACACCCAGGGTCAGTGCATAGAGAGAATAGCAAGAAGTCAATAACATCAAGGGTAGAGAAGCAGTGTGATCGGAGGGTGGACAAGGACTGGTACAGGCAGGAGCTGGAGAGAAGGGCATTACCACCACCACCACCACCACCACCTCCACCACCACCACCGTGGTGTTCAGCAGAGCATTCTTTCACACAAGCCCACACATGCAATCTGAAGTAGTGCAGGCCAGACATAGGTTTGCCAGCTTAGTAGGAACTAGGCCACCATCACTGTAGTACACCAACTCTTGAGAACCACAGTCTCTAGAGAACTTGCTATTCATATCTGGCTGACAAATAATAGGCCTATGTTTTTAGAACAGCCATCAGGTTCCATTTTTGCAACCAAACTCTCCAAGGCACCTTCTGTTATTATGAAGGTAAATCTCTCAAAATGGGATTCTGCATTATCATCGCTAAGGGCCAAAATCACAGGAAGAACCGAACACAGAATTAAACAGTAAAACTGTTCTGAAAGAGGACTAGGCAGCTACAGAAAGTACTGTATTTCCAGCCAAGAACACAACACTAGGGCAAGGCCGCCACTGGTAGTGATACAAAAAGGGAAGAACTGTTCTTAAAGCAGTGATAGTCGGGACTGTTGTCTAGGTACAGGACGCATACTCAAAGTCCTAGGATTGGCTGGGGGAAGCAGCAAATTGGTTTCACGTAGCAAGAGGTTTTTGGTCATTGTGATGAAACGCTCGTCCAAGCCTGCCAAGGAGGCCTTGCTCCAGTGACCATGTGAACAAGCAGCAGCTAACAGCAGAGAGCTCTATTTGTTGGATTCCCCGAAGGCCACACACAAGAGACAAAGTCAAGGTGAATGCAGGCACAGATGTGAGGATCAGCGTCGCCGCACAGATGAAGTGGAGACACACGACTAATGCAGCAGTCAGCAATTCTACAAGCACAGGGTGGGGGGAGGAGAGGAAGAAAAGAAACACTGAAAAGTAAGGGCAAGGATGAGTATTTCTGCTGCTGCAGCAAGCTGCTGAGGCAAACAGAGAGCCATATAACTAGGATGGGGCAGATGGTGAGGAAAAAAGCCAAGCCACACGGTGGTGTATCTTTAAAAAGAGGGATAGGAGGGGAAAAAAAACCTTAGCTCAAGGTTTTTGTGGTTGCCACCAGAAAGTAAAGTTCAGCAAGCAGATCATCTGTATGATGTACATCTCAATTGAAATAAAGTACCATCTCTCTATGAAATTGCATTCATTTCAATTAACGGAATGGTCTACTGAGCTCCAGCTCTTCTTGAACTGGAACAGTCCCAGTATTGATTGGCAATGATAATCAAAAACAACAAACATTAAAAAGGGAAATAAAGGAGGAAAACCACAGACAAGAGGAATAAAGGCCAATATTACAACCTGTTTTCTAAGCATCAGTTCATCTCCTTAGGAGCAAGTGTAGCATAGCACAAGAATCAGGAAGCTCCCGATTCAAATTGTCTCATTTGTGAATTCACTATATGGGCTCAAGCAAGGCACCGTCTTGACTTACCGTATCGTCTGACTCTGTCGAGACACCATCTCGACAGAGTGAGTCCTGACTTACCTTGCAGAGATTTTTTAAGAACTGCTGAGGACGTATTTGGAGCTCTCTGAACACCCTATATAAATTCCTATTTGTTTTAACTTCTCTTTCATATGGGTCATATGGGTCATCTCTTTCATATGAATAGCAAGTAGGGAATTGAGTTGCATTTGCCTTCTATTTACGCCTTTTTCTTCCATTGATGCAATGCTTCCGTGCATCTTTCTACTTGTGTTAAAAAACCATGTCTCGAACTCCACCTTGGTTGAGGAAAATCCACCACTCTCACAGCGCAATCCGGTGTAACTTTGCACTTTGGTGTGACAGCAGATGCACCGGTGTAACAGCAGATGCACCAGTGTAAGTGCACTTACACTGGTGCAACTACTGTTACACCGGTGCAAAGTTACACAGGATTGCGCTGTCAGTATGGGAGGCTGGCACGTAACAGTGCCCCTAGAAATTGCTTTGAGAACCACTTATCTTACCCCTCCCTTTGGAATACGTAGATCCTTATCAGCAGACCCTTGGTGCCAAATGTTTTCTTCCTGATGCTCCTAGCCCTGTAAGAAGTGTGGACTTTTATTGGCGACAAGAAACAGACTGTCATGTCCCACTTGCTTGCTTTATTGATTGATTGACAAGTACCATATGCTTTTCTGTTGCTATCTCTTTGTTCCTTAGTGCTATAACATAAGTGTTTGAACCCTAAAATCTTGGTCAGATGCATTAGGCTCTCACCACAGTGCTGTTCCAATAAACCCAGAACAATTTTCTATCTGCAGCCTTGTTTTGCTGAAATAATTTCTCCAGCAGAATATAGTAAACATTATCCTGAGTTGGTTTCTGCATTTGGATTTACTGTAGTAGATTGTTACTTCTCTTTCTTGTGTTTCACAGCAAGAGCTTCCTGCTCTGCATCCTCTCTTTTCAGTAAGACAATATTAGATTTAAAACCCAAGAGATTGTTTAGACCAGCACTGAAAGGGCTCCTGCTAATGGGCTCATTTACCTAGAAGCAATTAATCGGCTCATTGTTATTTAATTAACAGGGTGGATACCTGCTACAGCTGATGGTTAAGTTGCACTTATTTCTCAATTCCCTTTATCATAAAAATGATTAGGCACACATAATAAAAACACTGACAGCCAAAAACATGGTTTTTGCATTGAAAAACGCAATGATTCTGTGCATCTTTCTACTTGTCTTAGTTTGTTTATTTTTTTTCCAGTCATTCTCAAACTCTTTCTGGAAATACAAGAATATTTCTCTACTCTCTTAAGTGAATGCTGAAATTTTCAGCATCAGAAATGTCTACCCCTCCTGTTCAACAGGAAATTGAATCAGGTAACTGCTTCCCATTACATTCAGATAAAGAATTGCTGGGTGCATTTTTATATAGCAATCCATGGAGACAGGCATCACAAAAGAAAACATTTTCCCCAGTTAACACATTGATAACGGCAGCATTTTAAAATCTTTTTTTTTTTTGTTTTTGATTAGGAGTGGAGTTCTGCAAGGGAACAAGACCATTTCAGAATATCACACAGGGCACAGAATGCAGGTTTCTGAGAATCTCAGCTTTCACTAAAAAGCGAGAGCACAGTTGCTAGCCCTTTCTGTTGCAAAGCTATGTTTGAACATGTGTGGGCATCTTTGAAATCCAGAGGGCAGAGAACTGAAAAAGACTTCTTGTGGTGGTGGGTGGGAACTAAATGGCCAGTGCGATTCAACTGCTCCATCTAATGACTAGCAAAATCAAAATGGTGTAGAATAGTTAAAAGAAAACCTGGCTCTAATCAGAAACACCTCCTCCTCCTCCTCCCTCCATGGGGTGAGTTCCGCTTTGAAGGGGTTGCTGGTAGACATGGCCCCGAACAGAGCAGACAGTCCAGAACTCCCTTCACCGGGAGACTATGGGCGCAATCCAATCCGACTTAGGCCACCGTTGTAACCAGCGACCCAGTGAAAACGGGAGGCCCCAGAACGGAAAGGGGATTCAAATCCCCTTTGAATTCCCCTTTTGGAGGGGATTTGAATCCCCTTTCCTTTCTGGGGCCTCCCGTTTTCGCTGGGCCGCTGGTTACAACGGTGGCCTAAGTAGGATTGGATTGTGCCCTATATCACATAAATCAAAGGTACAGTTGACGTAAACAAAAGAAAAAGGGGGAGGGTTACTTCAGCTCTCTCCCCCCTAAGCCCACCATCTGCAGATAAGTTTGATCTCCAGTCAAGTGGAGGCACATCGTTCCCCCCTAGTAAGGGGCAGTGGGGTAACAAGGGGTCTGACTGATCCGCCTCTGAATCCCAAGGGCAGGATCTTTCTGCTGGATCCTCCCAATTCCTTGGCAGTGGTCTGGCCCAGGCTCTCCCCCTGGCTTGTGAGGGCAAGAGGGCAAGCTGGCCAAAGTCCTGCCACAGACGTCCCCCAGCTGTATTGCTCACAATGGGGAGGGGTTGAGCTGCTGCCTCGACCTCCCCAGTAAGCCTCCCCTCCAGCCCCCCATTAGAGCTCTTGCCTCTCCTCCTACCCCTCTGTAGTTGTTCTTTCCTTCCTCCTCCCCCTTTTCTACCTTCCTGCTCCCCCTCCCCAGTTGTCCTGAGGACCACAGCCATGCTCCTCATTTGCTGGATGACTGGCAGCTGGGGCTCTGCTGGTGTCACATGGCTTCCTGCCGCCTCTCAACTGATCAGTACCTGGTGATGACATCACTGCCAAATACTACACTGTTGGGCCGGCCGTTGAGACTCCCTTTTCTGGCCCGGCTGGCTGCAAGGCCGGGAACGGCTCACACTGCCAAATTATGTCAAATAAAACAATGTGTATATTTTTATACAACAATTACTGGGGGGGGGGGGGAATTAGCGCCCAAACATGAATTAACTTACCACATATTTTTTTTGGTTTTAGTACAGAGTAGAAACAGCTCCAATTTTAACCTTTCGGGTTACAAAGAACTGTTTGGAAAGATATTGGCAACACAAGGAAAAGGTTCAGGAACCAGTCTAGTGCAGGACACAACTCCCAGAGATAGAAGAGCAAAAAAGGACTTTGAGTTATCCATCCTATTCCACTGCTACCTTTGCCAGACTGTACATAACAAGCCAAAAGGTTACATAACAAAAATCTCCAGTCCCCCTTTTTACCTCATGAAATAAAATCTTATCACAACTGTATAGCAGGGCAGACTGTGAAGATACCCCAAAAGACCTGTCCAATGGGCAACAACATGGCAAATATGATTCAATATCACTCAATGATAAGTGTAAAGTAATAATAGTACTTTGGGAGAAAATTCCCTGTTTGAGTATTGGGATTTGGAGTATTGGAATTTGACAATGAAGATGTCAACCCAGTATGCAACAGCAGCAAAAAGACCAATGTCTTGCTAGGATTAGGAAAGGGACTGAAAATAAGGCTAGTATTTTAATGCCCTTATATAAATCTATAGTGTGGTCACATTTGGAATACCATGTACTGTTCTAGTTGCACATCTCAAGACAGGTATCACAGGGCTGGAAAATATATAGAAAAGGCCCATCAAATTCTAAAAAGCTTGAAGCACCTCCCCTACAAGGAAATGCTCGAGCATTTGCAGTATTTTTTTTTGTTTAGAAAAAAAAGAACTAAATAGAACCTCCATGTTTACAGGCAGTCTCTCTCTGAATATCAGTTGCTGGGGAATAAAGAGAGGTGGGCCAGCCTTCCTGTGGGTTCTCTAGAGCAGGGGTTCTCAATCCTAGCGCAGCCACGCCCCACCTTGTGTTCCATCATCGTCGCCGCAACCCACCTCCTGCAGCTGGTCCTGGCCCTGGACGGCCTCCGGAGGCCTCCATGGACCTCAGAGAGGCATAAGAACGTAAGAAGAGCCCTGCTGGAACAGGCCAAAGGCCCATCTAGTCCAGCTTCCTGCATCACACAGTGGCCCCACCAGATGCCTCAGGGAGCACACAAGGCAACAAGATACCAGCATCCTGTCGCCACTCCCCTGCACCTGGCACAGAGAAAACCTAATCATACAACCAGGAGGTTGCTTGTATGCCTGTAAGCTGTGATGGTCTTTTCCTCCATGAATCTGTCCAAACCCCTTTTAAAGGCATCTAGGCCAGGTGCCATCACCACATCCTGTGGCAAGGAGTTCCACAGATGAATTACACGCTGGGTAAAGAAATATTTTCTTTTGTCCGTTCTAACTCTCCCTCCACTCAATTTAAGTGCATGTCCCCTGGTTCTGGTGTTGTGCGAGAGGGTGAAGAATTTCCCTCTATCCACTCTGTCCATCCCATGCATAATTTTATATGTCTCAATCATGTCCCCCCTCAGCCGCCTTTTTTCTAGACTGAAGAGCCCCAAACGCGGTAGCCTTTCCTCATAAGGGAGATGCCCCCGCCCACTAAACATTTTGGTCACTCTCTTCTGCCTCCCGATGCGACCGGAAGTCACGTCAGAGAAACCAGAAGTGGCCCGGAAGTCACTTCTGGAGGTCTGCGGAGGCCCTCCAGAGCCAGGAGAGCTGTAGGAGGTCATGATCTGGATGTGGCCTCCGGTTGGCTCCAATTTGGAGACTAATGGAGGCAAGGGCGGGCAGGTCGACACAACTCACGACCCACAGTTTGAGAAGCCCTGCTCTAGAGGGCTTCATGTGTCCTCTGTGTTCTCTGCCTGGCCATGGCCGGAGGTCAGGTGCTGAACTAAATAGTACCTTAGCCTGATCCAGCAAGGTTCTTGTTAGAACAATCATCTTGCACTATTACACCATCTCTTCTTCCAGTCAATTCCAACAACACTGCGTTAGCCCTGTTCAGGAGTTCACTCTGTCCTAGAGAACAAGTGCATGACGGGATCAGAAACAACCCGTGCCTCAGCCCCCCCCCCCCGGTTCAGTGCTTGTCCACAGAGACAAACACAGAAAGAGGGGAGCTATCAAAACTGGCCCGTGTTCAGCATTTGTCTGCAAAGAAAAACCCTAAACATGGGGAGGGAGGGGGTGAAACCTAGTATAAACACATTGCTGTGAAGCCCCTCATGTGTTCTCCCTCTATGGGAGAGTGAGCCCCTGAACAAGGTTCTTAAATCAGAGTCTACCAATAGATTCCCTTTTTCTTTAAAGAACTATTTACATACATTTTACAACAAGCATTTACAACGGGAGTGCCCATTACTAGTTTTCTACAAGGAGATCTCTAGTCTCTGAATAGATCAGTAAGAATGCCCAAGAACTTCACAGAGATGACAATTCAGCTTGCATCAATGCTGCTGCTGTTGCTGCAATTTAAATGTAGAGTTGTGCCAAATGTTTTGCCCATTTCAATTTGGGGGGCAAAAAGAAATCATTTTCATTCTTTTTTAATGAATAGAAAAGGGCAGCAATCATGTAGCAATCAACTTCTGTACAATACAGCCTTTCCTAATCTGAAATGACTTCTCAAAGCAATTTCTGAACAAATTCTGCCCATGAAAAATATTGTCTGGCCCACCCAACCCCACATGCTGCTTGCTAAGTATAATCCTATATTCACTGTTATGCAATCAGGGTATTCGTTTTCACTGTTACTTCCCGATGGTGGCGGTTTTAGTATTTTACTTACTTAAATCGTGACATTTCAGTTCAGGTGCCTATGAGCATAAAATGTGACTATTGCCATAAATAAAAATAAACCCCAATAGACAGGTTGCGCCCCCCCCCCCCCATTGTCTCTCACTTTGAACTAGGCCTGCTGACTTCCTTCCATCTCAGACAACTACATTTTGTCACCAGGCCATCTCTTCTTCCATTTCAATCAAACACAATATTCCTTTTGCAGCTATGATGATAAATCTGTGGATCTTCTGCCATGCACCCACCCAGAAGTGGGCAAATTTCAGAAACTCTGCAACCTTTAGGGCAATTTAAGCAAAGATGTCCTTTGCTACAAATGCTGGTGGGCATCAGCGAAGACACTGTTGAACTGGAGATCTCAATTCTTTGTGCATTCAACACACACACACACACACACACACACACACACACACACACACACACACACACACACACACACGTACGTATTTACATATAAAAAATAAATAAAAAGAGTCTTAAGTTGTGCAGCCTCCAAATTGCTCTGGGGATCCTTTTGCAATAAGGTAAGTCTACACAGATGCCAACTACTCAAGAGTCAGCACTAACCTCATCTCTGGACATATGCCAGAAAGCTATTAGGAACCACTTGCATCTTTCAGAGTATCAGCGATGGCTTGCTCGCTACCACCCCTCACCCCATATTAGCCATTGTGGCAGGAAAGGTAGTTACTGAACTCGGCATCCAACTGAGTGGAAGTGGCAGAAGAACCACCAGAATGAATTACTCCCAACATGCTTTCCTCTCTCCCCCCACTCAAAATACTACATTCTGCATTAAGGCTCTGCTACAAATATAGAATCCACATGGCCTGACAGACGGCATTGCGAGCACAATCATCTGCAGCAACGCAAGTGATACACAAATTGGTACAGATGGCCACCACCCACTCACCATTTTCCCCAACTGCTTGTTATCCCAACACAGACAACGCATGCATGGAAAAGGCTGGGAAGTGCTTCACTGCAGCAACAGGCTGAGCAGCAACACGTTGCCAACAGGACTGCCCGTGCACCAAGACGCTGTCCCCAGTAGGAGTTAACTGCAAAGCGATGGCAGTCCAGGGTGGCACAGCTCAGCTTCCCACCCCCAGGTTTTCCTTAATTATATTAAAATGGGCAGAATTTTTCAGCGACTGCTAAGACTGCTTCCAGAAAGACTTTCCTTTTAATTAAAAGTTTGCTATTAGAAAGCATTAGCATGCGTAATACAAATAATCCTTTGGGAATCATCTGCTCCAGTGGCTAACGACAGGCTTCGTTAGAGTGGTAACGAGCGACATAAGGATGATTAGCTAACAGGACATTGTGTGCCATCTTAACTGGTCTCTTGGGATTACATAGTCCCACTCCCTGTACCACACCAGAGGTGAAAAGAAGCTTAGAAACTTTATGTCTTTCAAGCAGGAAGCACCCACAGCCTTTCAAAATCCTAGACTGAAGAAACAGATTACCTTTCCAAACAACTAGGCAAACCCAACTGCAGCTGTGGATTAGCACTAAAAAGATCGAAGGACCAACTGAAGAAACTCCCACAACAAGAAAGAATGATGGAGGCTCTGGTGCCAAAGGGGGAAAACAGTTCTAGACCATGATGCACAATCCACCAGGATGCTCTCCTGCACAGGCTCCACTGAAATAATAGGAGCTGCACATGAAAAGAGCCGTAAAATGGACAGGAACTCTCATATATTTCAATAAGGTTTATGCAGGAGAACTTTCTGATGAGCTGTAGAACGACAAGGAGAATACCATTTGATCTTTCCATCCCAAGACCAAAACACATTTCGGCCAACTGGAACCGCAGGAATGCCTTGTTTTCAAAAGGAGAATTAAGACTGTAGGCAGATCACTGAACAACAAGCTTTCTGCACAGCATAACCAACAAAATCACCACCTTAGAAAGTATCAGTACAAGAAAAAAAATCCTAGAAAGTGCAATACTGTACAGTGAACTGAGAAAATGCATACTGTTTGATCCTAGAAACCTGTGGGAACCACGAGTCCAAACATCTCCACATTAAAGCTTGTGGATGCCAAGACCTTGTCTCTCTCCATCTCTATGTCCCTGCATCACATACCATGTGCTTGCATGAAGTCAGGGACAACCTCTTACTACTGTGTCATCTCCAGGTATTGAGCTGGAGAAGGAGGACAAAGGTGACTCCTGAGATTATGGAAGCCCAGCGCAATTGTGAGGATAATCCACTCACACACTTTCCCAGCTCCAAAGAGGGCAGCAAGAGAGTATTTTGGAGCTGGGCTGCCAAGTCACTCCAAACAACTAGGCAGCCTAGTGACAGAAAAGCAGCCCCAGCTTTGCTCTCTAGCCTGGAGCTGGGAAGAGAAGCAGCAAAACTTCTGTGCACTTGAGCTGCATTTCCAAACGGGTGGAGAGGAAGGGTCAGAGCTTCTCGTCACACTCAGAGATGGAATCTATGTATTTTTCACATTTTTTTATACCGCCTTTCCTCCAAGGAGCTCAGAGTGGTGTACATATTTCCTCCCCTCCTTTTTGTCCTCACAACAACCCTGTGAGGTAGGTGGGGCTGAGAGATAGTGACTCCATGGTAAACAGGACTGAACTGTGGACCACTGTTCCACGGAAAATCACCAAAGATGCGGGGGGGGGGGGGGAGAACATCTTCCATATTCTCAGGAAGCAGATTTTTAAAAAAATGTTTTTAAACATAAAAAGTACTTTTATGACTCGGAGGTGCAATCATAGGCCCACACCAAACAAGCAAAATCCCACATAGAAATATATATGCCTTCTTAAAATTGTTATAGCAATCACTCAATACAGGTATACGGAACCGGTAACCAGATCATATGCTGATGAATAATTGCATTGGATCTGGACTACAGGGTAGGGAAGTGGAGAGAATTTCCCTTTTCCAAATGTCACGTCTGAAAACTGCATATTCAGAAGACCCCCACAGTAAGCCAGCCATTACCTGTGGCTGCCAAAAAGTCCTTCCCCTCCTTCAAGTCCTCAGGCACATGCAACGGCTTGGGAGAGAAGAAGGTTCCTCTCTATACCTCCGTGCAACCGAGGGAAGCTAAGAATCAGTGGGAGAGGCTCCTGCTGTCTCTAACATTCTCCAAACCTTGGCACAGTGAGAGAAGACCTACATCTCTTGCAAGCCCTGTACATATATATACCATAAAGCTCAAAAAAGAAGAAGGACTTTCTCTTGTTTGCTATGGAATATGGAAGAACTGTCACTCATATTTTCCAAATTTCAGCACATAAGTGCTTCAGGGAGAGAATCTGTACACTGCTGGACATTTTGCTTGCCCAAGGACCAGTAGCAATGCCCCTGCTGAATGGAGTTGCAGATACCAGTGCATATTTGTGGGTGCAGTTGGAGAATATATTGCCTGATTTGCAACACACCCTCCACTCCAGAAATGGCTGGGTGCTCAAGCTGACGAACACTATAAGCCAAGTACACATTGCAAAATTGTGCAATTAAACCTGACAAAACACTCAGGTTGACATTCGCAAATAAAAATAATGAAGCATCTTGTGGCACCTTACAGATGAACGCTTATTGTGGCTTGCACTTTCATAGACTAGACCCAAATGCATGAAGTGTCATCCTCAGTTTGCAAATGTATATAATTATACATGCACACAATTATACATGCACACGCTCCACTCTTGGGGGGGGGAGGGAAGAGACAAAAACAAAAGTTTCTAAATAAAAATGGCTCTGCACAGAAACGTGACAGGCCAACTGCTATTCCTTCTTGGATACGAACATTTCAACTCTGTACCCATTTATACATGGGCACATACATCTGGCAACTGAGGATACCATATCATGCATCTGAAAGAGCGGGCTCTAGTTCAGGGGTTCTCAACCAGTGGTACTTCAGCCGACTGCTGGTGGTACTCAGACCACTGGACTGCTGGACCCCGCTCCGCTGCAGTGCTTTCAGAGGTGCGTTTTCGCTCCCGAGAGGCTCCTGTCTTTGACCGAGCCTCTCGGGAATGCTGAGAAGGGCTCTCCCACCCACCCAGAGCCTCCTACCTGCATTTTCTGGCCTCCTATAACCTGAAAACCCAGATGTAACTGGCGATGATGTCATCACCAGTCACTTCCGGTGGTACGCAGCAGGAGAGTGGTGCCGGAGGTGGTACTCGGCCAGGAAGGGGTTGAGAACCCCTGCTCTAGTCCATTAAAGTTTATGCAACACTGTTAGTCTTTAGGATGCCACTCTTTGTTGGCCTTTCTTGCAATTAGCTAACACAGCTACCCCTCTGGATTTTGCAAGTAAGCAGTGCACCCTGCAGAAATATCCATGAAAGTGATGGATTTGCACATCCTTACTGAAGAGGCTGAATGTAGCCACCATGCTAAGGTCATTCTACTAAAGTTTTGCTGAACTTTCCTGATTGTCCTTTTCCTCAAAAGAATGATATCATCAAAGCAAACCAGCTGTGGAGAGAACAGACTAGGAGAACAGGAGGGAGGGGAGGGTGTTGTTAGTGCGCTGAAGAAATTGGGGGTCGTCTGCGCATGGCGACATCTACAGGCTCATGCCCTGCATCACTTTAAAATTCCCCTCGTAGGCAACACAGTTCAGCAACCACAGTAGAGCTGAAGGTCATTAAGCGAGTCGAAAGCAGCAGAGACACTGAACCGTTGAGACATAACTGCCTGCAAGGACCTGGGTAAGTCATTACAGGGCACCCAAAATGCTCAATTAGAAGATAGATGCTTCCCATACTGAAAATACAAAAATAAATGGGTAAGAAAATGAAGGAGGATGATCAGATAAAGCATTTTAAAAGAATCCTAATTTCAATATTGATGGGGGGCACAGATTGGCATCATTTGTGCTTCCCACCCATTCCAGACCAGCAGCTGTAAAACTGAACTAAAGCTGAGAAAAGCAACACAATACTGGGTGTTGAGTTATACAGCAGTTTGCCTGGTCGACTCCAAGGAATTCAAGTTCCAATACATCTCCAAAGTCATCCACACCAACTCACCCTCATCTTAGTGGCAGGATTCTATGGATTTAAGAACGATTCCCGATAGACACTCATTAATCAACCTCTTAAACTTCAAGGAAGGGAGAATTCAAAACGTCCCCACGCAACGTGTGCTGCCTCCCCCCCCCCCAGCACAATCTCCTTCCTGGGAAGTGTTTCTGCAGAGGGGGAGATATGATACCATGTAGGGGAGGGAATGAAGATTACTATTTTACCCTGCAAACAACTCCTGGAACCATGACAACCCAGCCTTCCCTTCAGCAGCTGCGAGACCATTCCAAAGCGTAACTATTCAAAGCAGGAGCTGGGAAAACAGCAAACTGTGCCTCCTAGCAAGAGGGACTCAATAAAAGGTCCCGAGGCCTTCTCTTGCAACTGCAGGTTCACACGGGAAAAAAGGGAGCACCCCATGCAAAAGGCATGTGGCAGAGATGCTGACTTAGCACGCTGGCAAACAAAAGTCCATCAGAGTTTTGCTTGAGGAGGAACTGGGGGCAGGAAACTGAATACCACCAAGGTATTTTTTTTCCTCAGGCTACTGATTGCACACCTTCACTTTGGAACACAGCGCAAAGGATACAGATCTTTGAAAACACATACTTGTCATAGGTGGGAAATTTCTGCTACATGGTCCGAGACTGCACCCAATGGTGCAGGGAATATCTTTGGAGGTGACTAACAGAGCAATCCTATGTGTGCTTACAGAGAAATGTCTCACTATACTATCAGTGGGACTTCTTGAAGCTGTGTTTAGGATTGCAACCTCAGGCATAGATTGCTGCCCTTTTAGCAGTATTGAGAGTGGCAAAAGTTTGGGATCTTCCTGGCTAGAGAGGCAATGCTCACAACCCAAATGGTGTTCATATTAGCTCTAGTAACATTGTTAGATATTGCATAGATATTCTGTGAACACTGTATACATGACTGTAGATGTGAACACATGCAAAGTTACTCAAATCTTACATGTAATGCATGCATATGTTGCTTTACAACCTCTATTCTACATTTTCACGGGGACGACTTTTAAAATGACCACATGTATAGTCATGCACATAAAAGCATAACGCATACACAGACATCTACAACACAACATGTAAATAACTCTAACAGGAAGCTTAAATGAGTAAACCAAAGGATCTGCACAGACAGTGATCTGGAGAACGGAGCAATAGGAGTACTGTGCTCAGTCCACACGACAACAACTCTTGTCCCATGCACATGACTGTGATGCAGATGGTCAAAAATGGGCTCCAAGCATGCCAGGGACTGGCATGACTGCATGAGAAGTGTCCTGTCCTTTGAAGCAATGAAACTTTGGCCATTTAGAAGCCATCTTAGCATACTTTAAAACCAGCTTCTCAGAAGCAGAGGTAGCACAGACAGCCAAGAAGAGAAACAATTTCCTCCCTTTTTACTTATAGCCCATCTTTTTTCCATGGTGGAACGCAAGGAGGCATACATGGGGTTCCCAGAAGGACTTCCATCTAGGCACTAAACCAGACCTAGATCTGCTTAGCTTCAATAAGGTGGCTGGATACCATGAGTCCCAAGACCATGCTCTGGGACCAAGATGATAAAAAAGAAAAAGGATTATGTGCTCACTGTCGAACACTTCTTATTGAACTGTTCAACTGTGGCTAGACAGGCAGGACGCATGTCGACAGAGTTACCACAGATGACAGATAGCAGTCCAAGCTGCACCTGATACAAGCAAAAGCTCTTCATCATATGAATCAGACAGAGAAGCATCCACATGATCAAAGCAAGCTGCACATGACAGTCTGCTTGAATGATCCAGTATAAGAAATGAAGAAACTGACGTAAAGGAAATCTTGGGAAAGGAGCAAAAGTAACAAACAAAACTCCTTTAGAAATACTGTATTAGTCTATTGCATAACATATGATGAGCCTTCAAAATGCTGTTGTCATATCAAAAAAATGTCACTGCTCTGCCGTGAAACATCTCAGATCCATGGGCAGATTAACCATTACGTGAAGCACTTTACAGCACAGGATCCCAAGTGAGCGGAACACACTTTACTCCCTATACAGTAGAGCCCCCGTATCTGCGGGGATACGTTCCAGGCCCCCCACAGATACGTGAAAACCGCGGATAGGGGTGAATGCCCCATCCACGATTTTCTGAGTCTCTCTCTCTCTCTCTCTCTCTCTCTCTCTCACACACACACACACACCTGGCTCCTACTTTTAGCTCAGCAATGTTAGTTTCTTCCTTCAACAAATGCGTTAAGCAGCCTCCTGCTGCTTATTGCAGGCAAGTAGAGCAAGACTAAGTGCTAGATAGGTTCTGCAAGGTTAACAGGAAGTGCTTCTGTTAACCTTGCTGAGCCTCTCTAGCACATAGTCTCGCTCTACTTGATTGCAATAAGCAGCAGGAGGCTGCTTATCGCATTTGTTGAAGGAAGAAACAAACATTGCTGAGCTAAAAGAGCCGGGGGGGGGGGTTGCGTGCGGGGGAGGCCACTCGCTATCTGCAGAGAGCAGATCCGTGGATAGTGGGGGGAGGGCGGCTGTACAGTGAATCCTGGGATTTAATGGAAGGGTTAATTAACGTAAAAAGTCCGTTCAGACACCCCTTCTCCCCTCATTAGTCCATTACAACCTTACCTTAGAAAGCTCCTTCAGCACTGCCACTCTGCTCCACTCTCCACCAGGGCACTCTAGGAATGGAGTAACGTCTCCATTCCTAGAGTGTCCTGGTGGAGAGAGAAATGATGGTGTCGACAGAGCTCTGTAAGGTACGTTGGTGTGGGAGGGGGCTCCTGGATAGGCTGAGCTACTTTCCATGGCTCCTTCAGTGCTGGCACTGTGGCTCTGCTTTCTGCTCTCAAGCAAGACTCTCTAGAAACAAAGATGTCACTTCTCCATTCTTCAGGAATGTGGTTTTAGAAGTGGGTTTTCTCTGTGCCAGGTGCAAGGGAGTGGCGACTGGACACAGGTATCTTGTTGTCTCGTGTGCTCCCTGAGGCATCTGGTGGGGCCACTGTGTGACACAGGAAGCTGGACTAGATGGGCTTTTGGCCTGATCCAGCAGGGCTCTTCTTATGTTCTTATGTGGTTCCTCAGGAAGAGGAGTTCTTCATTTCTAGAGTGCCCTGCTTGGGGGCAAAAAGGAGAGCCACAGCACAGAGGAAATCCCAGAGGGTAGGTACACCTTCCCCGAGCCCCCTTCCAAACCTACCTAACTTGCAGAGCTCCATAGGATTTAATGGACATCTGTAGACTTCCGAAACTGTCAGTTATTTCCAAAGTCCACTGAACGAAGGTCCATTAAATCAAGGGTAAATCAAGTAGTAAATTATGTACATGATAGTTGTGGCTTCAGCACAAGACAGGAGAGTAGCAGTCGTGTTTTTGGATGCAGAAAGATTATAAAAATTCATAGCTTGTTCCGTATTAAAAACTGAATATTCTATAATGAAGAAAATTAAGGACCGGTTGAGGACGACGAAAGAGAAGCACGGTACCTGAGACCATGCGTATGTACATATGGCATTTGCCTGTGCCAATCTTAACAGATGCTAGTAGGTTAGGAGACCTTGTGTGTATGGTCCCAGAATCTGGATATGCACAGAACCCTATCTGAATCTGAGCCTGCTCAGAGCAAGTCACATCTAAATACTATTCAAAAGGCATTAGTTGAAGGGTATTGTCTTTGGTAGCATCAAGGATAAGTCTCTTTGGACTCCAAGTATGTCTTTCTGAGCTGCCACCACTTCTGTCACAAACCAGTTGCGTCACCATTTTCTCTTCCCCTACACCCCCCCCCAATATTGGATGTCTCAGTGAATATTATTTTTATTGAAGGTGGACCATTATTCTTGATACCACTGATTCAAGGCTGTTATTCAGATTTTGCTATGCTCTCTCTCTCTCTCTCTCTAACATTCACAAGTTTGGACAATCGCCCAGCACCACAACTTTAAATAGAAAAACAGAATCTGCATCAGCGGATTCATAAGCTGTAGGAAATGCTCCCTCAAAAATACAATTCAAGCTTTCAGGACAAGGGAGAGGGGACTTGAATTTTTCAGTAAGCTAATTTCATACAGATTATACTGACCAATTGGCACATATATAAACTATATAAATGCATGCATGCGAGAGCGCTAATATACACATGCATATGTGCTAACAATATAAAGCCTCATACTTCATAGTTGCAAGGGCAGGACAGGAAGAAGCGGAGGAATTTTTAGCTGGATCACCATGGTGCCAGCTGAGTTGTTACCATGCCCACAGTGTCATACATCACCACCACATGGGAAATACTGGCTTGCACAATGCAGCCCACTCTGACTTCTTCACTACAGCTGGGCCCACTGCTACCAATCAGCCCCACCCATTCCATAGAAAACCACACATCAGAATGCAACACGAGCAGTCATACAGTTGTACTGACTAAAATTCTTGGAACAATGCTATGTGATGAAGTATTGTCCTGAAAGGACTCTGGGTACAAAAAATAGCACTGTGTGGCCACAGCTACGTTTGGCCATTTTCACATACACACCCCCTGGAAAAATCAAACAATTCCAAGTTTGCAACCAGCAAATGGAACTGCAAGATGGGGGGGGGAGGTGGGGGGACCACAGGACATTTCCAGTCAGCACCATTTTTTAAAATGTTGTCTTTCCAGTGGATGAATTCTTGCAATGGGTAGCCAGTTTTGTTACAATTCACACACAAAAACATACATAGCTTCTACAAGCAACAAACTGACAGCACTCAGTTGAAATCAGTGTCAAATGCTGTTGAAACCTACATCTTACCCGGCTTTGATTACTCCTGAACTGGTTTGTTATGTGAAACCATTTTAATCTCAGATTTTATGATAAGCATTTGACAAAAAAAAAAATTAAAGATATAATTCTAAACTATCTTGCTGTAGTAGACATTTTGGAAGGGGAACTTGCCACTAAAACAGCAGCCTCATGTCTCTTGTAGCACTCAAGAGCTGTCAATAAATAGAATATTTGCTTCTGAATGTGAAAAACAAACCCACACCTCAGTCTATTCTAACTCTAGTGCCGACTAAGTTGGGTGTAACCCAAGATGTCACCAGTAATGCAATCCTACTAGCCTAGTTCCCCAAATATTGCCGGACCAGTCTTTTTATTTCAATGTGTGCAGGGAACATGCATGGGCACACATTATTGTGGCACTAGGAGCCTTCCAAAAGAGCACAGCCCAGGCCAGTAACATGATGGACTGGTGGCAAAAGACCTCAGGTCTACAGGCCAAGAGGAAGGCCACACTTTCAATGATCAGAGCAATCAGACACACTCCGTCTATCAGACTGGCTCCAATAGAACTTTCCCTGCTCCAATATTCCAAAGAGGAACTCCAACTTGCTGGCACAGCAAATTTAATCTTGTGACTGAAAGCCACCTCCTAGAAGCTTCTTGACTTAGGGAAAACAAGGTACTAGCAAAACAAAAGGATCTCCAACTTTAGCTGTTCTTGTCAACAACATGGCTGAACTCAATCAAGGAGGCATGTTAATGAATCAACGGATCTCCTGAGACGGCTACCACATCTTCAAGCCACATCTTCATCAAGGACCATCAACTAACAAAGAAAGGTCCCTTGATGAGTTCACCGCACAAAAGATCCCACAGGGTGAAGCACACATAAAACACTGGGTCACTAGACCCTCGTCTCCACTCTTTAGTCATCTTTGCTCATCTCTGTTCCTCGCCCTCATCCTGCCTTGCTGTTGGTGTGTTGCTCATTGACCTTCTGGTGCTATGTGAAGCAACCCCCATTCCAGCCACAATCCAACAACCACCATGCCAGCTGCCACCCAGGATCAGTAACCCCACTGCCTTCTTCTTTCCAGCCTGTGCACAACTGAAGCAACTATGACACCACAGGCTGAACAGTCAACATTTGTGGGCTCCCTTTGCAATGTGCCCCTTCTCTCAGAGAATGTAGCTCTGGCTCTCTTACCCTGCTTCCCTCCCTCAAGTGAATCCAGGCTACTGCTTAGTTTTGGGAGTTAGCTTTAAAACCCTCTTTCTACCTTTAAACCCTACTTTTGCCCAGGAGTCCTAACCAGTCTTGGCATTCTTGCCTGGCCGCTCCTTCCAAATCCCCACCTTTACTTCTTTCCTTCCCAACATCTTAAGACATTCCATTTTCTAACCCCAGGTCTCTGGGAAACCACGTAGTTTCCTTACATCCCTTCTTCCCCTCCGTTCTTGCGCCATTGTACACTCCTTTCCTTTTTAACAATTTCTTTTCTCTTCCCTCTTCCATTTGCTCGGCTTTACAGCAATTGCTTATGCTTAGGATCTAGCTAGGAATGAATGGTTAAGAAACATTGCATTGCTTTATTCAGATTCCCCTTCCCTACTATTGTTAAATTAAAAGGTAAAGGTGACCCCTGACAATTAAGTCCAGTCGTGTCCGACTCTAGGGTGTGGTGCTCATCCCCATTTCAAAGCCGAAGAGCCAGCGTTGTCCGAAGACGCCTCCGTGGTCATGTGGCCGACATGACTCTCCTTGCCACAGCGCGTAGCATGCGGCTGGAACACGGAGCGCTGTTTACCTTCCCGCAAGCGGTACCTCACCCTCACATCTGTCTTCCTTCCCTGCTGGACCACTGGCCACTACATAGGATCCCCACACACAAAATAGTTTCCCCCCGCGTGCACTGTACACATATTTAAATGCACATCCAGTAACACAAAGCAGCAGATGACAGCGAATTTGGTTCCCGCCCCCCTTTTGCTAAAAAGCAGGGTGCTTTTTTTTACCTCTCCCCAACGGTGAACCACAATGGACATGGATAGACTTTCATAGGAGTTTGCGGCAAGCAACAGTCCTGCTGCTCTTTGACAGATTTAGTAAATAACATGGTTCAGTCAGAAACAAAGGCTTATTTTGCCTCTTTTTCAACTCACGTTGAAGTTTCTCTCATGATCCTACCACTTGTTTTTAAGTCCTTCTTCAAACCCTCCAAGTGGGCAATTTTCCTGCTCCCTGTTCTTATGGATGAGAGGAAGTAAAACCTGCTCACAGGATAATAACCACAGAAACACACACCCAAAGCAAGTAGTGCCCCAGCAAGAGAACAAAAAGAATTTATACAGCAGGGGGGGAAAAAAAAACCCTCATCTCTCCTGTTTTCAGATACTCGTGGCCCAAAGGCTGGGGAGCTGGCAGCTTAGGTCTTTACTGGACACTTCTGGATCTTCTGAATAGAGTCTTTAAATGAATGCACAGGGAGAGGAGCCAAGAGGCGGAAGTGGGGTTTGATCCAAGAGTTCAGTGAGGCACAATATGCCAAGCAAAAAAGTCCCTTCTTAAGAGCTAGGACTGAGCATCAATGGCTCTGTTTGTGGGGACTGGCTCATTGATGTACTTCTATTATTGCACGCAGCCCTGGGCAAGGAATTTAAAACCCACTCTCCAAGAGAGGAACTAAACATTTGGCAAACACAGAAACCCAAACTCTGGGTTTGCAGCTGACATGCAATGGGGAGAAGGGGAGGCTGCATTATATGAAAGGGGCTACATCTGCAGGGGAGAAGCAGCACACAGGATGTGTATGGACACTGATTGTAGCATTACGGGATTAAGGATGTGTATGCTTGATTCTTCCTCAGTCTGTCATTTTCCTCTCCAACCACTTTCAGTTTTTCTCACTTCAGCAGCAAACATGTCCATTTCAGAACTTCTAACTAGGTTCAAGCAGCAATGTTGTCAGAACTCCCATTTTCCAGTTAGAAACATGCACTTTGCTGGCTTTTAACGCTTGCATCAAATCAAGGTGAGCATTACAACCCTGGAAGTTCTTAACCCAGGCCACAGATAAAATCTTGTCTTGCCTCTTGCCCACTTCCAAACCTTCTCACTTCCCTCATGCTGCTCCAGCACCAGCAGCACAGAAGGAGGAGATCTCATCTTAAATGAGCCCCTCTCATGCCAGGCATGAAGCTACAAAACTTCTACTCTAGCTGAAGTTTTCCAAGCACTACTGACAGATGCCAATAGCACTGGGAAAATTACATTTCCACAGCTGCATGCCAAGATGAAGGGAGAGACCCCTTCCCTCCATCCGAACCCCAGTACTGCTGCTGCAATAGCAGAACAGGCAAGTGGGATTGTCATGCTGCCAACAACTGGGGGTGCAACAGGTCCCAAACTGTGCTCAGAATAATCCAAGCTATTTTCTATGTTTAGAGAAAAAAATCATTTTCTGTAGCCAGTTCCCCAAGGTTCTTTTTGGCAACTCAGGTATACATTCAACCCAGATTCCCCAAAGGGCCCTGCTTAATATTTCAACACACAGCTTAAAAAAAGCTAAAAAGAATACTTTTCTATGTTAGGTGGGAGGAGGGTACAGGTACACACATATGTCAAAGAGATACCATGATCAATTTTAGGGAAACAACCACCATGAAAAGGAACAAAGAGCTATATAGGGCATTGAAATTCCATCCCCAGAACAATGGAAACACTTGCATTTTTAAGGCTTCAATAGGAGCAAGTTCACACGTTTTCTCAAGCTTCCCCCTGCTAACCTGAAGGGTAAAGATCCCTTTCAGTAGCAAGGGCTTCATTCCAGGGTGAGCACACACACAAGCACAAGGGGAGATGGGTCTATCAACTACTATTAGACATAAGAGCTAAATGAAACCTCCACCTTTAGAGGGTGTATAGCTGAATACTGCATACTGGTATATCTGTTTTTATTACTATGTATTGTTTTATTTTGATAGTCTTCTGCCTTGATTCACTGTTAGGAAGGAGGGTTATATAAAGGCTGGAAAATAATAAAACCAAGAAAACGGGGAAAGCACGTCATCTTCTTGCCCCGCTTGCGAGCTTCCGGAGCCATTCTGGCCAATCACCTTTTTGTACAGAATGGTGAACAACATGGTATGATCCAGCAAGGCAGTTCTTATACGTGTCACACTTCCTTTCATTACATGTACCCTTGAGCAGATCTATCAGAATAAGAGGGGAGGCAGTAAGAGGTCTCTGGCACAAGTTAAATTACCTATATTTGCTACCAAAACTCCCCTATCTAATTCTGTGTAGGGGGTTTAAAAAAAAAAGAGTAGCAAAGGTCACTTTCAGTGAAGGAAAGTCTGCTAAAGTGGAGGAAAGATAAGAGACCTATCAAAAAACAGGGTGGCTTGGAAGTTCTTCCAACATGAGGTACCCATCCTTTCCATCCACTCTAGCCCATAAATAGTCGTTACATCTGAAGTACACACATGCTCACCATTCCCAAGAGGAAACGAACAAAAAAACCTCTAGTAAGCTTCATGCCTTGCTCAGCTGCAAAGTCTGGAGGCCTGTGGCAAGAACACTTACCAATATTTGGATGTTTTAATAGTCTGCAGATTCGAGCTTCACGTTCCAGTTTCTGGTGATCTGGAAAAGGAGAAGAAAGAAACCAAGTGTTAGTTGGCAACCTCTGCCCCAGCCCCTTGCTTAGACTGTTGATGTGACTGCCTGGTTTCTATTTGGATCCAACTACAAAGTAGGAAGCAATGGATGTGAAGAGCAGCTGTCTCTAAGAATATGCAACCATCCCAAAGGATGGCAATCTGAACGACATTAGCTGTATTTACTGCAGTAACACAAAGTTATGAGAACTGCTGTCACCTTGTTGCAGCAGGTCGTGTTGTGCTTAAAGAGCGACTGTAACAAAGAAATAAAAGCAGGAGCGGCGAGTCAGGAAGTTCCTGGTTTAAATCTCGTCTTGGGATAGCTTTAGACAAGCCACTACTCTCAGCTTCACATACATCCCGCCTGCAACATGAGGGTAAAATAACCTACATAAAACACTGAACATTTATACAGAACTTGTAATTTTCCAAGTGCCCTCAGTTATCTGCACAACCACCCTGAGGTAGGTTAATCTGAAAGCTGGCTCAAGGTCATTCAATCACTGAACTTTCACTTGAATACAGATCTGCTTAGTCCAAGAAAATACACGCAGAAAGTTCCTGGGTTTTACACTCAAGTAAATGGTCTCAGGCAGCCCGGCTGGGAAAACAACTCCCCCTCAGCATGAGACTTAAAAGAGCTCTTGCCAGTCTGAGCAGGTAAATATTAGGGTAGAGATGGACCAATGATCTGACTCAATATAAGGCAGCTCCCTGTATTGAAGGCCATCACTACTCACAGTATTTATACAGAGCTTTAGAAGGTTCAAATTACTATTGAATTTAATAGTGTGATGGGCATGAAGTGGAAGGGCCCAAAGTTTGGATTCCCACCCAACCATGAAAGGTAACCTTGGCTGCCTTCTCAGTCTAACCTGCCTAACATGGTGGTTGTGAGAATAGGATGGGTTTGTGCCCTTGTTTGCTGTACAGAGCTCCTTGAGGAAGTGCAGGATAGTACTTATTGTGGTTAGGACAATAATTCACATCTTGGCCTTTTGTATAAGCATCTTAAATAAAAATGTTCACCACAGATAAGAAGTGTTCAGGAAGCAGCACGGGTGCCCTTTATGGCCAACTGCTTCTTCCCTCACAACTTCCTGGCAAGTTTCCCAAATGCCCCATACCGAACCCTACAGTTTCTCTCTACAATGCCACAGAAGAAGGCGACTATATCAAACACAGTTTCAAGGAAGAACAGAAAAAGCACACAGAAAATGTATTAAGCAGTCCATCTTCAGGGGAATATCTTGAGCAAACCAGAATGGCTAACTAAGCCACTATCTGCCACAATCAAGAGCTTCCAGACAAGTGTATAGAATGCCCTTTGAAAGATGCATGCCTGAGTAGAGGGCTTGTGCTCCATTTCCTGGCAAAGTGTGAACAGAACTGTGAAGTCCCACTATCCCAGAGCACTCAAGTTTGTTCTCACAGAGGCAGTAAACCTATGTCTAGCTTATACCACTTCGAGCTGGGGTGGGGGGTATCACCTGACAAACTCTGCACATAAAGTATCAAGTTCTGGAGAAGAGTGCTAGCCTAGCATTATCCTTGATGTGTTAAATTTTCTATGAGTAGGGAACATTTTCCCAAAGTGGAATACTCTAGCATGCAAGACTAACAATGATATACAGTACAATATTGATTAACTGCTGTGTGCTGTACTTTTATAAGGGGTATATTTGAAGTGGACTTTTATTTTCCTTAGCTTTTGGGAACCTACTTTAGTTTTTGTTGCATCACTTTGGTTCTGTTTGTTCTCTGCTGCTATTTTGGTTATGTTCTGTTTATTGCACTGTGCTCTACCTATTCTGTTTGTTTTGCTGGCTTTTGATATTTTTTTTGCTGCTGATACATTGTTCTACATTTTGAAATCTGTCATGAATGCTTCCATTACGGGATGGGAAAAGTGCAATATAAATACTGTCAATTAAATAAATATACAGGTGGGCCCCCATATCCGCTGGGGATATGTTCCAGGCCCCTCCGTGGATACTTGAAACCGTGGATAAGAGTGAACACCCCCTCCATGGTTTCCTGAGAGCCCCCCAACCTGCCTCCCCTGCAGGCAGGCATGCTTCCCCCCCCCCCGCTCTTTGTTTCTTCCTTAAAACAAACAGAGAAGCAGCCTCCATTGCAGGCAAGTAGAACGAGACTAAGTCCTAGAGAGGCTCTGCAAGGTTTCTGTTAACCTTGCAGAGCCTCTCTAGGACTTAGTCTCGTTCTACTTGCCTGTAATAAGCAGCCAGAGGCTGCTTCTCCCGTTTCTTTAAGGAAGAAACGAAGCTTGCTGGGAAAAAAGTAAAAGCCTGGGGGGTCCCCACGATCCGTGGATAACTGAAACTGTGGATAGCGAATCAGTGGATAAGGGGGCCCACCTGTATTTGAAATATGCTGTTAATGTCCTGTAATCATTTTCATAATGAATTGATCACAATGTTACTTTGAAGATGGACTGAACAGCCTCAAATGCATTGGGACTGTGAACAGTGTGTCAGTTCAATAACTCTTCTGTGAACCTTGTGCAATTTTCCTCTCTCCAACACTGCCACCTCTTTTCTTACAATCCCCCCAAGCTTAAATACTCCGACTAGAATAAGCAGATGAAAATAACTTGTATTGACTTGCATAATTTATTTTGAGTGCAGGATTGGGACCTCCACAGCATCAAGAACGAACTGAACTCTCTATCAGGAATAAGGATTTGGGGGCCTGTTTGCAGAAGGGAGCATTGCCCAGTCTCTGGCAGCACATGAACTGACCCCTTAACAACTGGTTTTGAGGAGAGATGCTTGCAGGTAAGACAGGACAATTCACTCCACACAGCCATTATGTGAAATGGCTGGGGTGTGGGAGGGAAGCGAGGCACTGCCAGTTAGCTTAATACTCCGAGAAGGACATTCATTGCAATAGAAAAGCAATGTCAGTTCCAACAGGGTTGTCATCTGGATTAGAAAGAAAAATTACTGAGGCAGCAGCTTCTCCATAACCCTGAAAAAAAATCAGACATGAAGTGCATGGGGAGGGGGAGCGAGAAGATGCTGGAGGGCCCTTTCTAGTCACCAAGGATCAGACAGAAAAGTGATTTGTCACCATAGCGTTCAAGTCCCTTTCTGAAGCTAGCAAAAAGAAGAAGATTGCCAGTCAAGGTGAAAAGTGAGACTTCAAAGTCAGCAAGGAAGGGGTGTGTGTACGTGCGTGTGTGTGTACGTGGTGCATGTGTGTACGTGGTGTGTACGCGGTGTGTGTGTGCGCATACACGTGTACATGTGTGTGCTTAATAGTGCTGCTGCAGTCTTTGGACATTTTCCCACCTTGCTCATTACACACGGTTTTTAATGCCATTTAATTACAAAATACTTCTTCCATGCACACAAATCTATAAGACCACTTGTCACACCACAGCCAAACCCACCTGGCAATCGGCTGCATGGGCTAAGGCAACAAGAGAGCAGGACACCAGCTGGGAGTCTGCAGCTTTGGAAGGATCCTGGCAGGCAACTGCTAGGCCCAGCAAAGGAGGTGGGGGCGGGACTTATGTAGGAGTCTGGCAAGACTTGCAACCTCTGGGAGGCCCTCCCCAGGAAGGGGCGGGGCACGCTGAGCCAGCCCAGGAGCTCATAAGGAGCCAGAGGGCTGAGGAGAGAGGGGGGGGGAGTAGGAGTCTCTCTGACAGGGAAGGAAAGCTACCATTCAGTACCTCCAATAGAGGAGGAACGCACGGGTGGAACTATGGACAGCAGGGAAAAGGAGAGGCTTCCCCTGTGAGGCAACAGAGGGAGGACCTGCTTTTGACAGACAGCTGTTCTCAAGGTGAAGGGAGGCCTGGAGCGACCTGCCGGCCTCAACCTCCCAGCTCGACCTGGGGTCAGTTGTGGGAGTGGGGGAAGAGCCGCTTGGGGTTTTCTCCAGCCTCCGCTTCTACCCCGACCTATGAACCGCCTCTAAGATCACACCCCAGGGTTCAGAGCAGCAACTTACCGGCAGACCTACCTCGGCTTCATGTGCCTGACCTGGCCCAACCAACCAATGTCTCAAACAAAACAGCTCCGGTGAAGAGAACAAGGAGGAGTTCTTATTAGCAGAGACTCGGCTCAAGCAAGGGCCTGTGACTGCAACAAGGCCTCATGAATGTAAAACAGTTGACCCGAGTAAAACTTGCGAGTATCACAAAACGTAAGTCCGTCTCTTTATTTTCGGGGAGCAGTTCTAAGGAGAGGTTTGGGAAAGGGCGACCCCAATCCCTTGAGGCCGCAAGCATGGACGTCACACCACTATCAAGCCTGGTGCACTATCCTGGCCTGAAACAATCTGGAGCATGAGCCCCATGCTCAACAGCAGGGTTGTGGAGGAAGAGCAGTGTGGTTCCAAAAAAAAAAAAAAAAAGTCTCCTACTCCAAGAAAAGGGATCATTAAAAAAAGTGGGGGAGGGGAGAACTAGCTAGCCAGCTACTTGCATGTAGCACAGGTAGAAGAGTCTGGTCTGCCTGCTGGTTTTGGGGCTACCATTGCACGAGCAGCTTTATGCATGAGAGCAGCTTCATCTCTGAAAGCCAGGGATGTATCTAAGTAACTAGGTCACGAGTGCGAGTACGAGTCATTTTTGCAAAAGTGCGAGTCCGAGTGCGAGTCAGTGTCAAACTTTTTGGGCAAGTACGAGTCAAGTGCGAGTCATTTTTGCACGAGTGCGAGTCGAGTACGAGCAAGGCCAGAAACCACGAGTCTCAAGTCGCGAGTCGAGTCACTTTGGGGAATATGGCTTTTTCCCCTGAAAATGGGGAAAAATGACCTCTGAGACTTTTAAAGAACCCACTTGGCTCCCCCTATGCCCTTTCCCTCACCTCTCAGTCTTGTCACCACCCATCTGGTTTGGGAAAAACAAGCATGTCTACGTTCAAACCATTTATTATTCCCCCCCTGCACCTTCCCCTTGCTGAGCCGAGCATCCCTTGGGCTCGGAGTTTTGGTCAATGAGGAGGGACTGCTGCGGCAGCTTTGCCTTCCCTCACTCCTCCCCACCCCTCGCACTTGGTGTTGTGGCCAATGGCAAACAGACAGCAACAAAAGGGGGGACCCGGAGCCAGGCTTGCTTTCCCACCCCCTTGAAAACCCTTCCTCCCTGCTGCCCTCCTCCTTCGAGGTCTCCACTGCGCCTGCCTGCCTGCCTGTGTTGATGCCGGCCATTAAAGGAAAATGACTTGGAAATGGCAAGTCGTTACCCCCACGAGTGCAAGTCAAGTACACGTCCCGTGGGTCACGAGTGCAAGTGCAAGTGCGAGTCAGTGGGTCACGAGTGAGAGTGCAAGTGCGAGTCAGGGAAAAAGTGGCTAAGTCACACTTGCGAGTCAAGTCATTTGACTCGAGTCCCCATCACTGCTGAAAGCCTTCCATTCAATTCCATACAAATCAGGACTCTTGCACCTTTAACAGGTGTGCAGAACCAAGACACTTTTCAGAAAAAGCAGTATTGCCCAGCGTTGCAGCTCCAGATTTCCACTCCCCATTCTTCCTTCTTTTCCATACTTCTCTGCTTCAAACTGAGATTTCATCTGGGGTGAGGGGAGGGGCAAATAATGGCTGGGCCACACAATGTGTTCTGCATCAATAATGCAGCACATCAAAAGCACGTAGAAAGAGCTCCACAACAGACAGCGACTCTCTCTTGCCCCAAGCTAAAATCTGGCTTTCAATCCACAGATCCCAGTATGCCTTGCACCCAAAAGACTCTCCAAGTAGCACATGTACTTGGAAAGATTTGGTACAATTATCTCCATTTATGAGAACAGCAGCCACACTACCAAGCTTGGCAGCCTTTTGCCCCCCTCTCCACTGGAACACAGTGTTCTTGATTAATATTTTATCTAGTCTAAGAGCTGTTCTACACATTATGTAGCTGTGAATCCAAATCTGGCTTAGAATTGAGCCACACATTATGATGGAAGTGGTAGAATTCTGGACTGTGCCACTTTAGACTATAGGTAGGGGGGCATATTTTCAAATGATCCCTCATGAAAAACACACCTCTGAGTGCAAAAAACCAGCCTGGCTATGCCAAATTGCTCTCTCACTGGGTAGTTTTCTACTTACAGAAAGAGTGCGTAAAAATATGACTTCCTTCTCACACACCCCTTTCAGTCTGAAGTGGTACAGTGAAGAATTCTATCACTTCAGACTCCCACCTCATTCTGCATGATGTATAGGTTTGTTCTAAACCAGGACTATTCGACTCTTCCTGGATCCTCTGTGAAGAACTCGACTGATACTCTGTGTAGGTGGAACAAATGCAAGTTTGCGCCTACAGCAAGAGTGTTTGTCTGGGATTTGGGGTGGCTTCATACATTACCACATTTTGATGCAGAAAGCCATGGGTTCCCAGCGCATCACCATAAGCCACCCAAATTTCTCAATTGTGTGACGTGCAGCAAAGCAGCCCTCAGGTACATATCTCAAATCACAGCCAAGCCACAGATTTCTGAGGAACAGAAACTAAGGGAGAACAATTTATTTTGCAACCTTTATTCAGAAGCCAGTCCATTTATTTTTATTTTTTGCAAAATGTGCAAGATTTCTTCCCCTGCAAGGCACACATTATGTATGTGAGCAGTACATAAGAGACTTCTTCTAATCTCTCAACTATTTATTGCCAACAATGCACAGGATAGACCGAAAGCAAAGCATACTTAGACTGGAGAAATAAGGAGGAAGAAAACGTATTTGAGGACTTTCTATGGTTACTGGTCCATCTGGGCCTAAAGGCGGAGGCACACCAAGCACGTCTTCCGTGTGGTGCGCCCGTCGCTCCGGCTGCGTTGCCGCACCGGACGCATGTTAAGGGGCTGGATGGGACCTTACCATGTCCCACCAGATCGCAGCCGCAGCGAGGATCGAGCAGCGAGCGAGCGAGGGAGAGGGTGGGGAGAGAAGGGGGGAGAGAAGAGGGAACTTCCCTCTTCTCTCCCCCCCTCTCTTTCGCTCGGTCGCTGCTCGATCCTCACTGCGGATCTTCCCTCAGGGAAGAGAAGAGGTCAGGACTAGTGGGGACTGCACAGAAGAGAAACGCATTTGTTTTAAGTGTGTGTGTTGTGTTGTGTGTGTGTTTACTAAAGCCACAATATAAATGGCAGTAACTACAACATAAAACGGGGGGGGGGGGATCAGCAAATGACAACACACACAGCTAGACGCATTGGAGAAAAGGATGGAGCTTGCTGGCTGCCCCAGACACATGTTTCAACACTGTACTTCTGGATTATCAAAAAGTTAAAACCCTTCCAAGTGACGAAAGCTTGAAAAACAAAACCACGTTCGCTCGTAGTTACCCCAAGCGAGGAGAAAAATGGCTGCTTTACCAAAACATTCTGCCCCTCTTTCCCTTTGACTGACTTTGGCTTCCTTCCCTTTGATTGGCTCTGGCTGCTCTGTGTCCTGCCCCCAGGGGGCTGGGACACGGACAGAACGCGACAAACATTCCCAGAGCTGGGCTTTGGGCAGCTGAGGCGTCAACGCGCCCGTGGCTGACGACGGCTGCCGGCAGCTGCTACGAAGCCATGTCATACTAAAAAAACGCACGTGCAGCCTGGACGCACCTCCGTGCCGGATGAAAGACATGCTTGGTGTGTCACCGCCTTAAGACTGTTCAGACCTTTGAGGAGATCATGCATGTTCAACCACTCACCACTCTCTGCTGCAAAAGTGAAACTGTTTCCTTCAAGTTCTCAATGGCCTGTCTCATTCTGAGACCTTCTGGACTTAAAGAAGCAGTACACAATGCCAGGAAGGTAAATACAGTCAATTCTCGGTATCTGTGGGGGTTAGGTTCCTGGAAAACCCAGCAGATACCGAATCATTGATCCTACAAGATCAATGGAGTTAGGGGGATCTAACATAAGGAATGCCAGCAATGAATACCTTTAGAATGGCCGTGCAAGACATTCCGAGGTGCTACTAGTGTAATTGACTACATTTAGAATGGCCGTGGAGAGCTTCAGAGAAGTGGCCGTGGAAGGCATTCTGGGGCGCTACTAGTGTAATTGGCTACATTTAGAATGACCGTGGAGAGCTGTAGAATGGCCATGGATTCGAATAGCTTCAGGATGGCTGGAGAGCTTCAGAATTGCCGCGGATGCAGTGAATGGCCACGAAGTCAAGAACAAGCCATGGATGGCGGGACGCAAGTTCCCTGCAGAAAAGCAAATCCGCAGGAATGGAGTGTGTGGGTAGCAATAATTGACTAACATTTTTAGTAGTCCAGCCCTCTCTTATAGTTTTTTATTGCTGCTTTTATCCTTACTCTGCTTTTTACACTGTATTAATGTTTTTTAATGTTTTTATATTATATATTGTTTTTACGATTTCTATATGTATTTATATTGTATTTTATGATTTTTGTAAGCCGCTTTGGATCCCTCCTATGCAGGGAAAAAGCGGGGTATAAGCTCAATCAATAAAATCATCATCATCAACAACAACAACAACCACTTCAGACTCCCACCCTTGGGAAAAAATAGGATTTGCAAACTCTGTTCAAATTTGCATCATCAAACAATGAGATGAGAACTAGATAATGAGAACTAGAAACCTGCTTTTCAAAGACAAAACAGAAGTGAAGTTAGATGCCACAGTGTAAAAAAATCAAGAGTCCTGACTAAAAGACCTTATGAAATTTATGCCTCCTGGCATACACATCTCCATTCTCTGCAGCATTATTTCTTCCTCAATTACAGTACTCCATTCAGCTAACTTTCAGGATGAGTTAAAAGAACGTTTCCATGGATAAAAGATACGGGACCAGAAGATAACTGGATAGTTGAGAGACAAGCAAGTGAACCTGAGCATGCCAGCCACATGAAGGGAGACGTTTAGAAGCGACAGTGCACACTGACTTCTAACACTTTTAGAGAGAAGTCCTTACATTTTGTGTCATGAGGGCTGCTACTGACAAAACCCTCGTTATTACAGCTGCACAACTGGTGCAGCTTGCACCTTCACCTGTCAAGATTCGGCAGTCAGAGAAATTTCATTCTGAAACCGATTACAAATGTAAGTCATACAATGTATACTCTTGTACTGGAAGACCCTAATTTCTGTCCCCACTCAAGTGATGCAAATGACATCCACTTTTGAGGGCTCAAGATTTCTCCCTCCCAAAAATTCAAGGCCTTGAAAAATCCTACTGGGATCATGTTGCCCCCATGAACAAGTTTTGCATGTAGTGAACCTGTTTCTGAGGGCAGCAATGCAGGGAAGCCAACAGTTGATCGGCCAAGCTGGAGAAGAGACAGGGACTTACCACGTGCTGTTCAGCCAGCTAGCCAAGATGGACAGCTGACCAGCTCACAGCTTCAGCAAACATGACATAACCACTGAAGTGCCACAGGAGACGTAAATCAAGAGCAATTGCTCCAGGAAACCTTAAACCCTCTTGAGAGAGACAGAGGCAGGAGATACAGGGCAGGGCAGCGATACCACATGCACAGTTTATAACAAGGAGCCATGACCTCTATGCTCCCTGAAAACTGCCTCATCTAGACGCATGCCCACACATACACAGCTGGCTGCAAACCAAGAAGGAAAGCACTCCAGTCACAAGGTACAGGAAACTATTTCTGGTCAGGGGGAAAGAATTCCACGCTGTTCTATCTCCACAGCAACAAAACAGGCAGACACAAGCACAAAGCAAAGAATTCAATCTCACTCTGGTTGTGTGGGACTCCTCCCGGAACTCCATGGCATTAGCCACTAAGCACACGAGAAGGTCAGGCAAAAAATGGTTTTGGGATCCCCACCACTGACTCACTTGGAATGCAGATGGCTCAGCAGCCCAAATGCTTATCCCCAAACCCCATGTGACCAGCAGAATGCCCCACCATTACAGACTTGAAAATGAACTCAAGAATCCACTTGGAGTGCTCCCTTCTATAGCAACTTTTGGGACAACATTCTTCCATTTTGAATCCAACTTATCAAAAAAAAAAAAAGACATTGAGGCCTATGAGTTTCATCTAGCTCCTGTCCTGGACAGGAGAGCTCAGGCAAAGAGATCCACTAATTGCCCTGGCAACAAAGGTTCTCAAGAGGACTGACCAGTATTCGGGAGGGGGGAGGAAGAGAGAGAAGGAGTGTGGTGGAAGTTATCAAAGTTCGCATCTGCTTAATGACAATATCCTCAAAACATGTTACCAGTAGCCTTAGAACCGACCCATACTGTAATTCATACAATGCACTGGTAGATTAGTTTCAAATATGGGATCTCAGTCTTGCAATGCATTTCCTAACACTATACATGGGCTTTTATTAATTTTGGCAAGATGTACTTGAAGAACTGACGGCCTTTTCATGATCATTTCTGTGAAAAAGGCATTAACTTGCATCCACTGGCGTTGCTAGAGGCGGGGCGGAACGGTAAGTCTTGGACAGCAGTAACCGCTCTGTTCCATGAGGGCCCCGCCCACTCGCCGTCGGAACCAGTCCAAGCTGGAACCAGTTCCGAAGGCGAGTGGGGCCAGAGGCATAGCTAGCCCTTTTTCGGGGGGGGGCTGATTTTTTGTGCCCCCACCCTTTTTTGCACCCTCCCCACCCTTGCGCCACCGCAAAATTTGGGGTGGGTGGGTGCAAACATGTCAGTTTTTAATTTTTCCCAGGTGGACTGGACTGTGAAAGTAACATCTCGAATGAAAGGTTCTATGAAAGATTAGAACATTATTATATTGTAAAAACCCTTGGGGGTTTAGAACAGTCTGCCCATGTACACCGCCTTGAATAAAGTCGGAGGAGAAATCCAATGACCAGAAAGGCTAAATACTGTATATTATATTATATTATTATTATTATATCTCACTGCCATGTTGCAGATGGGACTGATTCTAACACTGACCTTGCAGAGTTGCCGTAAGGGTTACAAGATGCTTTGAACGCTCAAATGCATATAAAGGCCAAATATGATGATGATGAAGTACTTTGAGGAGTAAAAGCTTGCTTGCATTGTTTTGACCTGCAAGGTTTCATTCACACATACAAGATCACTTGATGCAGCAGTGATGCGCAAACCAGTGTAAAAATGTGTTTGTACAGTGTGGCCACACAAAGTCTCAATGCACAAGACTCTGTGGATTCGGCACTGAAGTCATTTAAGCCTGCATGGGGAGTTTGTGATCACCCTGTACATAGAAAAAGATGCTGGCATAAGAAGAGGAACTCATGCAGAAACTCTTAGAAAGGGGCATCAAAAACTATTTATGTGGGGACAGGGTTGGGAGGAGATGGAGAGAGAAGAAAAGTGATCAGCTCGTGAAGGTGCCAAGTGAGTGGAATGATAAGTGATTTCTCTACTAAAGGTGTCCTGTCCTAGAGCATTTGGGGGCTACGTTCCGAACATCATCAGATATGATGAACAGAGATAAATAGATTATAAGCAGCCGATTGATCAGTCCTCAGTAACTACATTCAAAACAGGAATCGCTCTTTCAATATGTTTGTTAAAGAGGGTAGCAATACTTTCTTTCTTGTACAGTACTCCAAGGATTCCTAATAGCCCATTGCACTGTTGGCTCAAAATGTTTTCAAGGAGTGCTTCTGAACAATGAAGTCACTAAGGATCAAGCAAAGAAGCACCGATTCATATCACCCAGGAGATGGAGGCATTTCTAGCTATGAATGGACCATCACCCCTTCTCCTTCTGTTAGGGTAAGGCCTTCTCTTCGACCCATCAGCAGTAGTAGCACTGCAGAGAAACTGATTTTTTTAACTATCCAGCCTAGAAAACATCATCACTGTGTATGGATATACAGTACACACCAAGGAAGAACAGTTGTTCGGTAAGTGTAATAATTCTAGCTTAACACTACTATTTGTAGTAATAATACACATATCCGGAATTCTCTTCATCCCAAGCTCAAAATAAGATTACTAACACTTTAAGCCTCCACAAATTGTCATTTTTTTTTAGGGGAATGTAAACAGTGAAGTGCTGGCCGAAGTGGTAGCAACCTACAGCCAAATTCCCATTTTGAACTTTACACCCAAGTCACAAATCGCATACTGGAGTTTCTTAGAGTTAAAAAACAAAAAATACACACACTACGGGGAAAGCCTAGGGCAGAATATTTTTAAGATAGACACGTAAGGCAGTAGCCATCTGCAAAACTCAGCAGGCCTCCGAGCTGTCAACTAGGAACGTTTATGTAACACAAATAAAGAAATATGATGAAAAAGGTCAGTGTGCCTAATCAGCTGTCATGTGGAGGAAAAGAGAAGAACACAAAGTATGGCTGGAGAAAAGGGCAGGGAAAGCCATCCATCTTGGCCACGTCCCACCTCCCTTAGGGTGAACCGTATAAAAATAGAAAGTCACAATAAAAAGTGGCCTGTGTCAAATGAACATAACATAAGAACATAAGAAGAGCCCTGCTGGATCAGGCCAAAGGCCCATCTAGTCCAGCTTCCTATATCTCACAGCGGCCCCACCAGATGCCTCCAGGAGCACTCAAGACAACAGGATACCTGTATCCTGTCACCAGTCCCTTTCATCTGGCATTCAGAGATGGGCCTACTACTAAAACCAGGAGGTTTCATATACCTATCATGGCTTGTAACCTGTGATGGACGTTTCCTCCATAAATCTGTCCAATCCCCTTTTAAAGGCATGCAGGCCAGGTGCTATTACCACATCCTCCATAATCAACATGCATTTTGCAGGCATTAATTTGAACACCACTACCACCACTCCACACTTCAGGCAGTTTCCTTCTTTGATATCCCAACAGTGTATGGAACAAAAAGGGAGGGGGGAGTTGCACATTGAACCAGATACAGTACTGGTAAAATGCAAGAGGTGGGGTACCCAGCGACTGAATCTAACGAACAGGGAAACAGGTCTTTGCAACCATTTCTTTAGATACACCAGGAACCCCACAAGATAGAGAAGGGGAGAAGGTTCTGTACTGAACAGCTCTACAGTTAAGCAAGATACTGTATGAATGGCCCTGTGAAGAATACTCCTTTGCAACAACAGTTTTGCTTGTCACTTGCTTAACTACACAGAGAGGGCCATCTTGCTCATCTACAATCTACTAAGTTGTGGTTTTTTTTTAAAAAAAAACAAACTTCTGCTGAAAAATTAATTCTCTCTCAAACAAGCCAGCCAGTCACAGAAAAATTAAATAGCATTTTTCCCCTCTCTCATTCTTGCATTTTAGATGAAATGGTTACTTACAATAAATCAGTGAGAGATGCCAGGTCTAAATTCCAAGCTTTTGGTGCAGAGCAAATGTTGCAAACCTTTTTACTTCTAAACCTGCACCCCCACCCCCTTTACACAGAGACAGTATGATCCATGAATCTGTTTCATTCAAAATCAAAACACAAAAGGTATGAAAGCCATCTACAAGAAATCTTTTCCAAAAAAAGAAAACTTTTTTTAAAGACTAGGTTTGAGATTGATAACCTGCTCTTGCATGGGACTTCCTGTGGGACAGAACCGTTTCATACCCTCTTAGCTTTAGCAATGTTGCAACGTCCAGTATGCCCAGACCATCCACTGGGGCTACTAAGAAAAGAGGTTGAATGAGCACTTCTAACTTTACAGGTACATCTCAGTAGTTCTGCTTAAGATCTCAATTCCTAAAACAAAATCTGAGAGCTTCAGGTTTGGGGTTTTGGCATGCAAATGCCGATGTTCATGTTCGAACTGTGGTGCTGGAGAAGACTCCTGAGAGTCCCTTGGACTGCTAGGAGATCAAATCAGTCAATCCTAAATGAAATCAACCCTGACTGTTCCCTGGAAGGACAGGTACTGAGGCTGAAGCTCAAATATTTTGGCCACCTAATGCGAAGAGAGGACTCTCTGGAGAAGACTCTGATGCTGGGAAAGATTGAAGGCAAAAGGAGAAGGGGAAGGCCAAGGATGAGATGGTTAGACAGCATCACCGATGCAACGAACATGAAAATGAGCGAACTCAGGAAGATAGTGGAGGACAGGAAGACCTGGCCAAGCACAGAGAACTTGAGAGAAGGGGCCAGGTATCTGTGGTCAGGTGCACTCACGGCAGCATGGCGTTCCTGCCACAAGTACACCACACGATATGAATACCTACACACTCACATGTTGTTGTTGGCCCCCATCCACGAATGCTCTGATCGATCTCCTGGGAGCAATGTCAGAGAAGGTTTTTGTTACCGCTTTGGGCAGCTGTGTTACAACACAACATTTCCAGTCAAACCCTTCTCAAAGGGGGAATAGATCAGCCAGAGAAAATTTAAAGAGACTGCAAATATCCCTTTTCTGACCATTTTCCACACACACCTAAATACATAATAGGGTAGGTCTGGCACACATACTCAATTAAAGAAATCCTACTTGTTTAATTGTTCAAGTTTTAGTTGGTTCAACAGTTAAAACTGTCTGTCTGCTTGCATACAAGAAAAAAGTCTTTAAAGAAAAGCAAATTTTGTTTTTAGTTGATGCATGTGTGTATTGCTGTATACCCCATTTTCTGTCAGGAAGAAATACTTGTGAAAAATTGCACAGGCCATGTGCACTTCTTAAATATTTGTATTAAATAATTAGAATCCACTGCCCAATTGATCAGGGACATCTTTTTTTAGTTGATCAGAATATTTACAGCTCAATACTGTCCAACAATAGACCAGCAGAGCAATTGCTCCACCAGTCTAGGGTGTCGCAAACGTGCCATAAAGTACATTTGCAGCACCTGGAGAGTAAGCGGCGCTGGCGCTGAGGCCAGCACTGCTCTCACCACGCTCGAGTCACTGCTATGCCTGCCAGGGAAGGCAAGTTCTCCGCCCGGTGGCAGCGGAGTGTGGGGAGGGCGGAATGGGGTATTCCAGGGGGTGGGATTGGTCAGCTGGGTCCAGGCTGGGCAAGGGATCAGCAGCAGCCTCCTCCGCCATATCCTATGCCCCCTTCCTGGGCCTGGTTGCTGTTACACAGCTAACTCGGATGTGCGCCAGCAAAATAACTGGCACAGGTTCAAATAGACCCATAGCGACGGCTGGGGCTCTACTCATGGTAAAGGAACAAATGTCCCTTTACCCCAAGGAGGCCTCCGGCTGCACTGGGGCAGGCACAATCCTACTTAAGATGCAACGGGTGCCTTATTTGCGCCGCTGCATCCTGCTAGACAGAATTGGGCTGCCCATTGATTAAACATTCCAATGATGGTATTTAAATTTCCACTCCAAGTTACTTCTTAAGCCCCAAGTATAGACATGAGTCTGAATTAAAGAACATACAAACCTATTACACAGGAAAAGTACCCAATGAAATATAAGTGTAAATACTTTGTAGCACTTTGCAAGTTGTAAAATGCCAGCATAGTTGCACTTTACAAGGGTATAAACACAAGGGTAACTATGCTGGTATTTTAGAATTTACAAAGTGCTACAAAGGGCACGATCTGGCCATGCTCAAGTCCCACATACTTCAATGTTAGTTAAAAAGCAGATGGAAGGACACTGTCATCAGGACCCCCCCCCCTCAACTGTTCAAGCACAGGCACAGGGCCACACTGTAACACGTTTCCTGCTACAGGCAGGGGGTTGGACTAGTTGACCTTGTGGGTCCATTTCAACTCTATGATTAATGCAATGTGTAGTTTGACCCCAACACTATGGGGCAATTCATATAGGGATCTGTGCTGGGAAGCAAGGAAAGCCTCTAACAATCCAAAAATATCTATCCCATTCGCCTCCTTAAAAAATAAATCTGCAGCTGGCCAAGAGCAAAACACCAGAATGTCCATATTTCACATTGCTAATTTTAACATTCATCCTTGTCAAATTCTGAAATTCAGGTCTTGAAGCCCTCTTTTAATCACCACTACTATTTAGATTCTGCTTGCAAAGTTGAACTGGTATTTGGAGTCCGTGAGGGGCTGGATGGGGCAAACAAGCTGAAATTTAAATCGAGACAAGATACAAGTTCCCTTAGTCAGGAGGCCTACAGATCCAACTATGGTGTTATCAACCTTCTCTGGATGGGGTTGCATGCTCCTTGAAGGAACAGGTTCACATTGTCCAGGTGGTAGCCAGCTGTGCCCATTTCCAGTTATTTATTTACTTACAGAAGCTCCCCTACTTAATATTCAGCTTAAGAATTTTCAAGATACAAACATGGCCATGTGTCCATAAATGGCATTAGCACCCATTCCCAGCATTCCCAAACATTCCCCATCTTATTCTAGCAAGCCCCGTTAGCCTGCTTTTCAGGGTAAGGCTTGTTGCCAAAATAACAATCATTAATATTGGGTAGCATGCAGATTTTCATGGCTTTTTGCAATGTACAGAGAAGTGAGATTTATGGGTTTTCCAGCCATGTTACAGTTTTTTGAAATCAAGAAATAAAGAGATGTTATAGCTTTAACTTGCCTGAGAAAGTTCTTTATCAAACGAAAAAAGCCTCATTGAGGGTACAGATGTCTTGATGAAATTATCCTGTAATCAGACAAGTAGTCCAACCTTGGACTACTCTGTACATTAATATTGGGTTTTATAATATTTGCCAGAGTGGGGGAACCTGGTTCAGCTGGTTCACTCCAGAAGTCTGATGAATTCCTGTAGTTTTTCCTGAAAACTCTTGGGAGTAGTAATGTTAGTTCTTAATAGTAAGCCTCACTGTTTTAAAAAAATGCAAATGTTTTTTCGCTGAACTTCCAAGGTTGCGATTGTATGTGGATCAGGTGCTATTCCCAGCTGTGCTGGATGAGGATGAACTCCCTCTGGAAGGCTGAGTTTGCAACATGGCTGTGCAATTAGATCCTATCTTGCTTTTAAACACAAAAGTAGTGTCCATACCATCGGATGCCTCCCATGTGTCCATACCATGGGACACGGTGGTACACCAGCCATGTCCACTCCCAAAGAGCGGTTATCTTGCCACAGTTATCCATGCTTTACTAATGTCCAAGTTTGACCTTTCAAAAGCGTTCAGAAATGTTAACTAGTCCAGCATGCAGGCAGTTTGCTGAAGTCGGTATAGTTGACCAATTTAGTATCAAAGAACTTTTACCACCACTTTTATCTTTAACCTCACTATCTTTGTTTTTGTGCACAATTCAAGGTGCTGATTTCATCTATAAAGCCCTATGGTCTGCCTTCTCCTGTATGAACCTGCCCACCCATTGAGATCACCACCCAAGCCCTTGCCCTCACAGGTCAGGCGGGCAGATATCCCTTCAGTGCCAAGTAAACATTCTCCCAGGCCTTTGATGGTTAACAGGTCTCCTGCTCATCTCCGTCATCTTATGTGCTTAGATGTCAAGGTTACATTCTTTCAGCAGGTCTGTTTTGGTATTTTAGATTGTTTCTAAATCATCTTATTAGCTGCCTTGAAAACTGAGGGTGGCTAAAAGGTAGTACACAAAGCCTGAAAATGAAAATGCAGTTCAAGAGGTGCTAGTTATGGTTTGAATGTTCAACTACTTGATTGACTATCTTGGAATTAGTTGCTTTTTATGTTTCACCAATATTAGGTTTACTATATTACGTTTATTTTCCAAATGAATATCAACATCTACTCAGCATCATTCATGCGCATGGTAATTTACTGAGCAACAACGTAGGTCTTTGCCCTACTCTGCCTGCAATTATATAGCACAACACATCCTCCACTTTCCATCTCATTCCTACTCAATGGCACAGAACTCTAACTTGCAGGCTGCAAACAGGTTGCAAACCCTTGAAGGCACAGAATTGCTATCTGAGCTCTGCTTGGTTGCAGTGCAGTCTAACTACATTATGGGCACAGACGCGATTACGACTCACTTCCGGTTTTCCGACAAAACCGGAAGTGGGTCACGATTGCGTTGGAGGGCCGTTCTGAGGCATGGGGAGGCCTACAGAGGGGTCGGCAGGCTCCCCGCACCCCCCAGGGGACCAGCACACCCCACAGGGATGGTTAAAAGTAGCACTTTCACAAACTTTTTCCCGTGGCAGTGGCAGCGGGATGGAGCCCCCCCCCTGTGCTCGTGGGCCCCCGGGCAACTGCCCAGCATGCCGAATGTATAAGACGGCCCTGTTTGGTTGCTACTTTGGGGTACAGAGCCAAGAAATATTCCACAGTGTGGGAGACAAGCTAGTATTTAAGTTCATGGTAATAATTTTGGGTTGTGTTGAAAAGACATTAGATGCAAAGCATGGGGAGAATGGCTCAACTAGACACTAGCTAGGTTTCAGCTTTAAGTCTACCAGTAGCAGTAAAAAAAATGCAGGGGGCCAAGAGAAGAGCTGGCAAACAATGAGAAGAGACCATCACAAGAAAAGCCACAAACAGGTAAGATGGAATATTTGTTCTGGTCAGCAGCTTGCTCAAATTTCCGTGCAGCATTGTCTTCTCCAAAGAACAATTGTGGATAATGCCCCATTGTCCTCAACTGTTTTCCCTAAAACAAGCATACAAATCTTATTTTACAACATTGACAGCCCAACCCTAACCAACTTTCCAGCGCTGATGCAGCCATACCAACAGGACATGAGTTTCATTCTTTGGTGGTGGAGCAGCCCTGGAGGCTTCCTCAAGGTAAGGGAACATTTGTGCACTTACCTCTGGGCTGCATTGTGGCTGCATTGGTGCTGGAAAGTAGGTTAGGATTGGGCTGTTAGTTCTCACAAGGCTCTGAATCTGGAGTACTATCTACAAGATACACTATGAGAAAAAGTAAATCTCACTTCCACTCCAAAGTCAGGAATAGTTATTTCCACTAAGGCCTTTCAGAGCCGGACAATCAACTGTGGGTCTGTTTCAGCACCTGGCTTGCCTGCAGCAAGGTGAAAAGCTTGAACTTTTTGAAGTGTTGGTGCCCTAGTTGAATATTTTGTTTGTATCTCATATGTCTGGGTAGGTGATGTTCCATTTCTCTGCAATTTTGCGCGTGCGCGCACACACGCACATGCACACCATCCATCATAATAATAATTATTATAAAAAATATAAAAAAGATATTTTCCACACTTTATGCTTCAGCCTTTTGCTTTCCTTATCAGACAGACTAAGGGTTGTGTGGCTTCCCCACAATCTACAGGTTTACTACAGTAAGCTTAAGGTCTACAAGTCTTACTCTTTTGGGCCCTAGAGCAAGTCAGCGTGACAGGGAGAATTAGGATTTGCCATGTTGCTTAGGCTCCGTGTTCACAAGAGAGATAACCCCATCTGACCACAGCTTAGTGATATATTTGGCATATATGAAGCACCAGGTTCATGCCCCTACATCCCCAGGGCTAGCAGGCCTGAAAAAAACAAAAACCTCTGCCTGACATCTTGGAGAGTTGCTGCTACCCAAAGTATTGAGCTAGATGGACCAACAGTCTGACTCAATATTAAACAGCTTCATGAATTCACCCTGTGTCACACAACCTCCAAAGTCCAACAGACATTGCCATGTTCCATGAACACAATGTTTGTTAAAAAAGAAGAAGAAAACTCTGTGAAAACTCCAAAGAAGGAGGGGTTTTCACAGAGTGAACAGCACATAACCTCCAAGAATTCTGTCCCCCACCCACCAAATTGACTTGGCTTTTCAAAAGATGAAGGAACGGCATGAAGATGCTATTATCTTTGTGACCAAGCAGAAGTACGGCAGAGATACCTCCCATTTGTTCCAGAGTCCCTTAGAGCTCACATCTACCCGCAGGAACCAAATAAAACTGGCCACTATTGCTGCGACAGCAAAAGACGTGGGATCCTATGGTGAGTCATTCACCCCCCGAATCCTTTTGCTGGCCTAGATTAGCACTGCTGCCACTCAACATGGGAGTCATGAACCAACACTTCCAGCCTCTGGCATGCTAGCTGCTCCTCTCCCAGCCAGCCCAAGGCCCACACAGCAGCCTCCACACCAAGCAATGAGTCAGCCACAGGATGCATTAGCCATCAGTCCACAGCACATTCTACGCTTCCAACCCAGCCACGGATGGCTGATGATTGGAGCTGCAGTTTGCTTCTTAGGACCAGAGAAGTGTGCCCTTCAGGAAGGATGCAAATCAGTGTACTGAGGACAAGGTAGGAGAGGACAGCTTAGGGTTGTAATGCCAGTCAATTATCCAGTCCGATATTATTGCCTCCTTACTGCCTATCTGATCCCATCAAAATACAGCTCAGCTGTTAGCATAAACACTGTCTTAAGCTACATCAACACAGCACACACCCTTAACAGGCTTCTGTTCTCAAAAGACATCACTTACGTAAAGAGGGATCCCACCACTTCTGATGTGTCATGAGCAGAATGTTTCTGGAGCAGGCCAGGGCCTTTTTTCCCCCTTTCCCAGAATTCCTCCAGAGAGAGGACATCTTGCTCCAGTCTAGACAGTTCAGCACAGTGTAATTTTGGAATACCTTCATTACTTCACTAAATATAAACTTCCTTCTTATCAAGAGGAAGTGTGGGACGTACTTCTGTACATGACTGTATGAATATTACAGAAGTAGGGTCGACCTCGGTTCTCACTTGGATGGGAGATGGCAGTTGCTGACGAACCTCGCAAAGACACTGAGAAGGCACCGTGAAAGGGTGGAATGTGGAGGAGTCAGCTAGAGAGAGAACATCTGGACAACCGTCCGAGGGTGAACTGCGGTGAACTGTGAAGCTTGGAAGTGCAGAGCACAAGTCAGAAGGAGGGCTGAAAACAGTCAGAAGAAAACATCTCGAGTATGGAAGGTTCTATATATGAATAGAACAATATTGTAAAGATCCTTCAGGATAGCCTGCCTGTGTAAACTGCCTTGAATAAATCTGATGAGAAATCTGATGATGAGAAAGGCGGTATATAAATACAGAAAATAAGTAAATAAAGAATCTCTGCATGACATTGGCTTTCATCCGCATCAATGCAATCAGCTTTCCAATGTGGAGTCTCATATCTACTGTCTTTCATACTTAACCACACTAACAGCACCCTGGTCCTACAAACAAACCCCAACACTTTTAGTGTTGCTTCTCAGGTCAGGATTTTTCTACATTTGGAAAATACCAAGTTGCAGATTAAACACACATACGTTAAGGCAACCATGCAAATGTCAACTCTACCACAAACTGCTGCGCAGAAGAAGAAATAGCAATTGGAGAAGCAATCCCAAGGTACTAGCCCAGGTTGACAAACAGCCCCTTGCCTAGGTGTCTGTGGCAAGTCAGCACTGCTCCCAGATGACTTTTTTTCTTCTTCATTTTAAGGTTGTTCATAAGCTACAAATGACTAATTCAGGTGGACTAGTTATCGTTTGAAAACTTACCTGCAAGGCTGCATTAGCTTTACACCTTTGGTATGTTCTTGATCTATTGCAGCAGAAATAGCTTAACCCAACTGTAGCGTTTGCACTTCAGCTATAACTCCAAGGAGTATAACTAGGATAATGACCATTAAAAAAAAGATCTGGACCTATACTTTTTAATGCTCATTATATGCCTTTCTAATGCTCCTAGGATAATGAGCATTTTTAAAAAGCACAGTGTGGTCAAAGGATTCATACTGAAGTGCTTGGCTGTCTTCTGAGACAGGACAAAGTGGCCAGAAAGTTCTCAAAGTGCATTAACATCCATATTTTTACAGAGTGCAAAAGGGAATAATGTGGAATAGCTGTTCCCAGGCCAAGTGCAGGAGAAGAAAGAAACTGGTGCCAGCATGCAGACCAAGCAGAAGCAAAGCAATTTCCATGGAAGTTAAAGTGGGTGCAATTCCCTGAATGTACAAATACATTGTCCATGTGAAAAAGTAAAACTATGACTTTAAGAAAGCAATCCTGGGCATGTTTACTCAGAATTAAGTCCCCCCCCCCCCCGAGTTTGACATATTCTCAGGTGAGCCTAGGATTTCAGCCGAAGTTACCAGGACAACACAACCCTGCAACTACACAAACTGGGCACAGACATCTACTGGGTGCCTTTTTTTTTCCTGGCTCAACAGAAGCCCACCAAGGAAGACTCACACCTAAAAGATCAGTGGTCTATAAGGACACAGCAAGAAGCTAAAATCAACTCAAATAGAACATCTCCAGGCAGGAGCAGGAAAGAGCCACATAATCTCTCTCACCACCTCCACCTCACAGCCTTATTGCCCTTATTGCACATTGCCCAGCAGTGGGTACAAAAGGGATGCACCTTGTTTCTGCAGGGCAAATAGCAAGAAAGATGAGCGACAGAAACAATTAACTGGCTACCAGGACCAGCCAACATGGGTGGACTCCCTAGTTGGTAGGTATCCCATATATTTCAGAAGCATCCATTTTGGTTAGTTTCTCTTCTGCCCTGACCCTAGTGACCAGAGCAAGGCATCATCTAAACAAGCACAATGACAAAACAAACAGCCCCAGGCATTACATATGCAAAATGAAGATGAGGCACTGGAAAAGCCAGTCAGTTTCTATACTGCCCAGGTCATATCCTGCTCTTGGGCAACCTGCCACTCAGCAAAAGACGAAAGCACCAGATGGCAGCTAGGAACAAGCTGGCCCATCAGCAGAGACGGACTGAATGAATATGCGCCAGTCAGATGATTTGGCTCCTCCAATCCTGATGCAGTTTAATCTCTGCTTAAAACATCCCTGCAGCATCTGTCTCAGGGGCATAAGACACATGTCACCAGCTCTTAATGATTACACATCTGTTCTTAACGGCAGAATTGTATCAGCTTGTCTTTGTAGCACTTCTATAAGAAAAAAAACCCTGTTTTTTCCTCTTTTTTATTAAGACGACACTCCTTACATTATGTTTTAAAAGCAGGAAGTGCCACAAACCCAGTCATTGGAATTTGGGGCAAACTACATGCTATGTTGGAGTTCAGTGCAAGCCACTCCTGGGGTGATGGGAATCTGGATTGCAGGTCATGGAACAGGAAGGAGAGGGGTCCAACCCCCTCCCCTCCTGCACAGATTCTCCAACTTAAATCGACTCACAAGGTAGTATTAGATTTTTTAAAAAGGGAAGAATATGCAGGCACAAAAACTGTGCTCTTATGCTTTTCCCTCATACCAACAGAAGCTTGGGAAGTGGGGACTTGCATTGCAGCCACAGTGCAGGGACAAGAGGTTGGACCTCATCTTGTGCCATTTCCCAGCCCCAAGCTGCTTTCACAAGAAAATTACACTGTGAGTTCCATCATGGAACTCCAACATCATTTGCCATTTGGCCCTTACAAAGACCCAAGGGGGAAAAAAGAGGCTGCTAAACCTAGATTCCCCTAAACTTACTTGACAGAGGCTGCTGTCAGGCAGAGGCTGCAAGATGTCGATCAAGCTTGCAAGATTGTGTAACTGATTGTTTTGGTGAGGGCAACCACATGGAGCCCATGTGAAGTTTTAAAAACAAAGAATTGTCTTCTTGCAAGTCACACTTGTGTCTGAAAATGAATGCAAATGAACAGCACCACCACTTAGGATTGGTATAGTGCTTTGGGTGCACAAAGTGCTTTGCTTGTAGTATTTTCACGTCATCCTTGCAGTAATCCTGTAGAGTAATTAAGAATTACTATCCCCATATTGCAGCAGGGGGCTGAGGCAGAAGGAGAGAGACTTGCCTAAGGCCACCTATCACATAATCCTATGCATGCTTCCTCAGAAATAAGCCCCACTGAATTCGATTTGACACCCTCAGGTAAGCATGCATAGGATTGAAGCCCTAGTGAGTTTACAGAAGAGGCAAGTTTCAAATCAAGGAAGTTCCGTTTCACAGCTCTGTTTCAGCCACTACGCTACAGCAGCCCCAACCAACCAACCAAAATATCATTCGTTCAGAAAGAAGTCTTGCACATCGTGAGAATCTGGAGGCAACTTCGTTGTTCACACAGGTCTTATTATTCAGCTAATTCATACATCTTTTTTTTTCACATTACATCTGCCCATATTTTTCAGACAAGGGTGTGGTTTTGTGTGTGCCCAACCTTAAGCTTTAAACAATGCAACATGAAAATCAGTTTGCATGCTCTGGGTTCATGTCAGCTCCCAAATCCATCAAACACATCACACTTTCCTAACATGGACAAGGGCTTGTACTTTCACACCACCATCAAACCTTGCTTCTGGACAAACAGGTGTTAATGGCTTGTTAAAGAGTAAATGCCATCATCTGACACAGATTTAAACAAATATTCCTACAAGAGCTCTTTAGTAACAATATTTCCCTCTTGCTGTGGCCACTAAGGGGTAAATGAATAGTTACAGAAATCTAGCCTCCACCTCAAGTATACCTAACTGGTTTTAGACAGATTCTACCTTGCAGCATATAGTTGGCTCATTACAAGCAGGTTAGATGAAACCACCAATTAATATTGCTCATGTGCTGGTCCTCAGGAACAGCTAAGCATGTCAATAACAATTAGCCAAAACAAACAAAAACCTCTTCCTTAAGGTTGCTAATGTAGATGCTGCTGTATAGAAGCGAGGGAGAAAACAATTCAAGACAGTGGCATTCCTACACAAACCCCTGTGGGGGGCTGCTGCCGCAACACCCCTGTGACGCCACAAGCCCCGGCCCTAGGGGGCATGACATCATTTTCCGTGCACCGCTGCCAAATTTGACCGCAGCGTAGTGCAAAAACACCCCCTGCGCGCATTTCAACTCATTTCATAGCCAAACGGCGCCTGAGTGGGCAGGTGGGCTAAACTTGTGGCCAAAGACATCTCAAGACGACGAAAAATGGTGGAAGGGCAACGGATCCAGGGGCAAGTACACCCTCCAACCGTGGCACCTGCCACCCCACCCCCTCCTAACGATGCCTCTGATTCAAGATGCTAGAGTTAGAGGCAAGCAATGAGAGACAGATTTTATCTTGGAGAAGGAAGATGGCAGCATATCAAGGGCAAACAGGTAAAAGGGAAAGACCATGAGAAGTTGGAAACTGTAAGATCAAGGCTTAATAAAAACTGAGCGCAAGCAACAGAATTGGGATCTTTCAGTGTGCTGCTCTCAATGATACTGTGGAAAATGGCACTACAATTACACCAGGCAAGTGGCGCAACCTGCACATGGAAAAAGCTAGCACAACAAGAAGGGCCTGGCATACTAGTTCTACATATGGTGGGAGTATTTGACTTGGAGGAGCATGCAAAGTTGTAGTTTCCACATCTGAAATGGTATAGTCTCTTGGACTTCATGTGAACTTTTGATTCATCTCTCAGGCATCTAACGCCAGAGCTTCACTTCCTATTCTCAGGCTAACACAGATGTCATCAGAGCCCATGAGCACACGGCACTATTGAACTTCAACACACAGGTATATCAGAAGCTTCAAAGAAAGCACTAAAGCTACAGGGAGGCTAACCTTAGAGAACCTACAAAAAAATTACTAGTACAGCCATACTGTGACTTTCATCTAACTTGACTTTCATCGCTTTGCTCTTTTAGCCATTTTTAAATATAACATTTCAAATATCGTCCACGTGCTTTCCACTTTTGTCTGAATTCATGACGTTTGTCGACGTTCTTCTATTATTTCTGTTTATTTAGGTTTTACAGGCACGCATTCACATATGTCATAGTTATAGTTATTTACATTTTTTGCCAGCCCACGAATCATTCTGGTCGCTCTTTTCTGCACCTTTTTCCAATTCAACTATATCCTTTTTGAGGTGTGGTGACCAGAACTGGACACAATACTCCAGATGTGGCCTTACCATCGATTTGTACAAAGGCAGAATGATATTGGCCGTTTTAGTGAAACGAATCTAGTGAAATATGAAGACACAGAACAATGTTATAACAAAGTATTCCTACATACAGCTCCACTCTAGCAGCCACAGTGAGAACGCCTACATCCTCTGGCAATTCAAGTATTGTTTGTTGCTAGGCTCACATATCTCCATATAAAACAGATAAGCATGGGATAACCACCAGAAGGAAGAGGAAACAATCAGGAATGACCTCTTCTTCAAAAGCTCGCTCCCCCCCCCCAAGCTTTCCACTATCTGCATTATCCTAACTGACCCTCCTCCCCTTTTTCTTTTACTTTGCCTTTCCTCTCAGTCTCACCTTTTTAGATTGTAAACCTGCAAACAGGGACTGTATTTATGTTTCTGTACAGGGCTTAGAAAAACATGCATCATCATCAGTTAAAAAATAACAGTAATTCTAACAACCTGCAAACAGGGACTGTATTTATGTTTCTGTACAGGGCTTAGAAAAACATGCATCATCATCAGTTAAAAAATAACAGTAATTCTAACAACTATTAACAATAATTCCATCATCAACATGGTAAATACTTTGCTGTTTAAAAAAGCAGTACAATTGCATAGATATTTGAAGCATCTAGATCATGGTGGTCCAACGCGTGACCCGCGGGCCGCATGCAGCCCTCGAAGGCCTCTGCTGCGGCCCCTGGCTGCTCTCGGAGCTCCCCTCCCTCCCCTGCAGTCACCCACGCTCCCCTGATGATCGGAAAGGCGGTCGGTAGCCGACCGCCTTTTCGATCATCAGGGGAGCGTGGGCGGGGCATGCTAGACGGCGTCCGTCGGCTTCAGCATCTCCCTCCCCCCCCTTCCCAGGCAGCGGCCGGCCACACACGTCCTGCCTGGCCGGCCGACTGTATGAACTGCGAGGCTAGAGAGGCTGCACCTGCGCAAACCTGCTGCAGCCTCTCTAGCACCTTCAGTCTCGCGGCTCCCGGGTTCCATGTCGAAGTCCGCATGCGGCCCTCGAGGTATGAAAAGTTGGACCACCCTGATCTAGATCAAAGGTGTCAAACTCATTTCATACAGCAGGCTGAAAAGCATTCATTCATGGTGCCTGATGGGGGCCAGAAGTGATGTCATTAAGCAGGAAGTGACATAATTAAGCAAGAAGCGACCTGAAATAAGCAGTTTGTTTCACCTAGGAACTCATTAGCTGCAAATGACAGAGGAGAAAATATGCAAGTCTCAGTCATTAAGTAACTACAAGTCAGCAACGCCATGATGCCTCAAAGAAGGCAAATGCTACTCTGTGAGGTATGATGCAACAGCTTCCAGTATGGTTAGGGAAATACATTGGAAGTGGATATTGTGTTATGCTCTTACTAGTGCATGTGTCTGAAGATGGTTCTTGAAGTTTTGTAAATTCCACCCCCCCATTCTGGACTCTTAAATGATGGTGTGGCCACAATATCTGTGTTTATTTTTTAAAAGATGTCTTTCTATTCTTTAAAAAGAAACATATGCATGTCTAGGATGCAGTATGTGCATACTGGCGCTACAGTTATTTTACCCCTCCTCATTTCCCTGCATGCTGGGCGATGCGTTTGTTCAACAGATATTTTGAAGAGGTAAATGAATGCATGGGAGAAACACCTTCTCAAACTACTTTAGTGCTGCAGTCCTACACATGCTTAGTTGAGAGTTACATCCCACTGAAAGTAGCACCCAGGGAGCCTTTCAATGCCCTCAAACTGGACATTCAGCGTAAAGGTGTCGTTCTTTACCTGGAGAGATTCCAAAACCTTCACAAATGCATTTATTCAAGATGCATCACAAAGCTGTTAAACTGGGCATCATTCACGTGTCTGACCCAGTTGACCCAATACTGAATACATAGGCACAAGCTCAAAAGGTGCTGCATGCCTCTAGTCTTAAGGCCGAGCTACACCGCATGCATTTCAGCACGTCATGTCCAGTGGCGTCCACATGTGTCCTGGTATGTTGTCTTGGCGCTGGGCACCGTTGGCCCGTCGGAGAGTTGCGTTACATTCCGTGCCAAGTGGAGACAGGCTCCACTTTGCCCCTTCTGGCACATCGGCTGCTCTCGGAACATGCCGGAACGCGAATGTGTGCGGTGTAGCTTGGCCTTTAGCCACACTCACTTGTAAGCCAATCCCACTGAACTCAGGGGAACTTATATCCCAAGGGGATCTCCTCAAGGGGGCAATTCTGCGACATCCTGACTCAGGAACCGGGCTCTTTAACACATGACAACACGGAAAACTCCACATACGCTGCTCACAAAGGAAGGGATGTATTTACAATAAAGCTGCGGCCGTACAATTCCAAGTCTTCTGTGCCATCAATTTAGTCCCCATACAATGCCTGTGCCACTTCTCTGACTACATCAGCTGTTTTACTTGGCACTTGCTTCATAATTCCCACTGGTCTGCCTCTCCCAGTTACATTCCATTCCACTATTCCAGTACTGTATAAGGAGGTGGGCAGCCCGTCCTTAGCGTAGCTGTCACCCCTGAAGACTCTCAGCTCTCCCTGTTGGCTCAAGGCTCCACAGCTGCAGCCAGCACATGCTCCTTTCCTGCCCTCCTCCGTTTCTCCCTGTCAACAACTCTGTACTGGATGCTGTTGTTCGCTCCTCTTCTTTTGCTGTCCGCCTTTTCCTCCGTTTACCAAACTCTCAGGGTCTCCCTGCTCATTCTCCGCTCCTTCCCCTCCTCCCACCCCCATCCCTCTCCCTTTTATGCCTCCCAGCCCTCTTTTCTCTGCTACGATCCAACGGCTGCCATCTTTGGTCCCCCAAGATCTCACAAGACTCCTCAAGATCTTGGGTTCTGAAGTCTCACGAGACCTCAGCACAGCATGGGAGGTCTCCAAACCTTGGCTGTGCAGAGCTCCGTAGCTAAATCATGAACTTCCACAGGCCAGATGATGAGCTTCCATGGGCTGGATCCAGTCCGTGGGCCTAATCTTTGACACCCCTGATCTAAATGGTAAATCCTCCCCAGAAACAAACAGGTGGCATATATCTCAAAGCACTGAAGAAAATTATTGGACTGCGGGAAGCTGGGGGGGGGGGGGGGTTGGAGAGAGAAGAAACACCTGCAGAATCAGAATGATTTATAACACATGGTGATTACCGTCTACTACCTCACCGTGTTAAGGAATAATCCAGCAGACTCTAGTTTTTAAAAAAGCAAAAAGGATTGACCTACAATCCTGAACTTCTTAACCTGCATCCACTACTACCAATCACAAAGGGCCTGTAGCCTCCGAGTCTATAACCAATCCTTTGGAGACTAAATCACTGTACCTTGTTCCTCATTAACACACTTTTGTTATTGGCATTTCATCACTGTGAAAGGGAGAGAGGCAGAAAGTTCATCTAGGGTCATCTAATTCTACCCCACAGGCCAGAGGAGGATTTGTTTTTAGCTACCTTCTGATCAGTTTTACAGTATGCATCAAGCACAACAAAACAGAGTACATAATAAAGAGAAATGAGGAATCTTAGTCTCGCAGGTCAGGTCCTCAGCCCACATTAATATGATCAGGGGTGTGTCTATTTTGCAACTGTGCCACCCAACCACAAAATCTGAAATTGCGTGAGCTATTGTGGACAAAAAGTAACTAAGCTTCTAAAGGTGCACAAAGCACCCACTTATTCTGTTCAATGGGTTTCAAACAAAAAGAATACACGGATACGCTTGTACTCCGACCTTGGATGGTTTCCCCTTTCTTTGTTCCTGTTGGGTATCTCCCTCTTTTCCTCCACTACTGTGCAAAGCCTACAAAAGTCTCAAGGAATAAGTGGGGAGGGGACAAAAGGCCCTAAGCAGGATTTCCAGTGTCCTGGGAATGGAACTTCAGTTCTCTTGCCCCTCTGTGGCTAGAAGAATAAGTTACACAAAATAAGGAAAACTTGCTCATTTATGCAGATTGTTTTTTTTTTAAAAAAACACAATGTATATATAAACCCACTTGTAGGCTCACTTTAGTTTTGTGGGCAGAAGGGTCTGGCTCAGTTGGTAGAGCTGCCGCCTTGCAAAGCCCGAAGATCAGCAAATGGCAAGTTCGAGACACGCCGCTGACAAAAAGCTGTGAAAAGCCTCCTTGAGGAGAGATAAGAGCTCCCAGCTGCGTCGGTCGAGTGTGGGAGGCGCCGGCCAGCAGAAAAGCCAGACTGCAAAAAGGATACCACCCGGAAAGTAGTTGGTCACGAAAGATTGGACATTTATATATTGTAAAAAAAAAAAGAAAAGAAACATTAGGGGGGTTAGGAAAGCCTGCCCATGTACACCACCTTGGATTAAAGTCGGAGGAGAAATCCAATGACCAAGAAATATATATTAGTTTTGGTCTAACTACAGCTTTGTATCTTATTTTTGCTAGGGAAGGATCTTCTCTTTTCAAAATAAATAATAATATGCTTTACAATATATCAGCCTCAGTACGTAGTATTTTGCTAGAATATGCTGCATCACATAATCTCTTGCTTCCATTTTGCAAATGGTTCCAAGGTTTTCCCCAAGGGAGACGTATGGTGGCAACAGGGATTTCAGACATGGAAACAGAGGCAGGAAATGATGGGTCCTAACATTTAGCACTTAAGGAACGCTTCTACAAGACTAGTCAGTTTCAACGAATAAGGGATGAATACATCTACCTGTTAAAGAGACTTGCACATAGATGATCGATTGAGAAGAAATGTACGTGCAAAAAGTGACCGCACATACCATGTTGTTGTCCCTCATATGAAATCTGGTGAACTAGCACTGCAGGAAGTGAAAGAACATCAGCAAAGAGCAGGCATGAGCTACGCGGTTTAACAGCAAGCATATAAACGGGAACAAGCTAAACAAACGCAATACAGAACTACACTAAATGCCACAGAAGCATTATCAAGAGGGAGAGGAGCATAACAGATGCTTTTCAAGTTACAGCCCTGAGAAGCATGAGCAGTCAGTGCAATTTCATGAACATATTTGTAAATAGCGGAAGCCAGAAGATGGCCAAGTTCAAAGATTATCTACTGCAACTGGAAGAGCAATTTACTTGTATGCCTAAACTGGCTCATCTCCCTACTCCTCCACTTCCCCCTTTCCATTCAAAAGCTCTCTCCTTTATTAGTGAACAGATTTTAAAAAAATAGTACTGGACATGGATGGCATGGTTTAAGAAATTTCAGTGTTTCCGTCAAGTAACCAACAGATTTGTTAGCTGCATTTGGAAATATAGGTTAGTCTAAAGTTACTAATAACTAAGTCTTTAGTTATGTATAGATCCAGAAAATATACTCAGAGAAGTGCAGAAAATAGACTCAGAGGAGCACAGAGTGCAGGGGGTCTGGCTCAGTTGGCAGAGTGGCCACCTCATATGCCTGAAGATCTGAGAATGACAGTTTGAGACCTGTCGAGAGCTGCCGACACGCCACTGAAAAATTGCAGAAGCCTTGGTGGGAGAGAGAATTCTGCAGCTGGCACACTGAGTGGGAGGCAGTGTTGTAGTCATTTCGATGCGTGGGAGGTGAATGCCAAAGAGAAGCCAGACTGTGAAGGAAACAACCTGGAATAAGCGTTCTATGCAAGATTTTTACATATTATTACAAATGTTCTAATCTTGCAGAGAACACTTATTTATTTATTTTATTTATTTATAGAATTTTTACCCCGCCTTTCTCCCACCAGGGCAACCAAGGCGGCTTACAACAAAAATATTAAAATACATGAATACATTTAAAATCAAGAATTAAAATAATTAAAAACAATTAAAACAAACAGCCCCAATGGGTCATCCGCATTTACATTTGTTAAAAGCAATTTGTTAAAAAGCCAGCCCACCATGTCAGACATCAAATGCTGATCTAAATAAAAATGTCTTGAGGCCCCGCCGAAAGGTCTCTAAGGAGGGAGCCGTTCTTAATTCCAGGGGGAGGGAATTCCATAATTATTCCAGGTTGTTTCCTGTAATAAGTGCTTCGGTTTAGATAGCCTGCCTATGTAAACCGTCTTGAATTAAAGTCGGGAGAAGAAATCCGATGACCAGAGAAAGGCAATATATAAATACTGGTATTATTATTATACAGCAAAAGGTTTTAGAAGATATACTGACAATGCTCAACCTAACAACATATTACTGTGAAATCCTGATCGTAATGTGCTCCTGGTAGGAAAACTAAGTACAGTACAGCAATATATTCCAATACCTTTGAAAGATTGGCTCACATTAGAGAAAGGACAGAAAAATCAATTAAATACATGGATAATTATTATAAACATATGGGATAAATGTAAAAAGGAGTTGGCACCTACTTAAGTCACCAAATGTTTCCATGATTTATCGTAGAGATTCACTTGTAAGCTAAACATGTGAGCAACCTCAGTGTTCTGGAAAAAGCTAAATGGACATGATTTTACGATGTGTTTCATACTACAAAACAGATTTATAACATTTAACCAAGTGAGGAGTCAAATGAAAACCCTATTTTATCCTTCCAGTGCTTACACCTAAGATATCTGGTGGCAAAAGTACAAAAAAATTATGGGTAGCATCCTGACTCGTGCTTTGACCATCAGGAGCTCTCTGTGCAAATGGAAGATGCATTCTGCTTGTAAAAGGGATCCTTACACAAGCTCAAGAACCTCTTAAATGAGTAGAATGCTTCTTTCATTCACAGAGTGATCTCCCATTTGCAGAGAGGGAGCTCCCATTTGTAGGGGGAGCTCCTGATGATCAGTCTTTATGGCTAGTCAGGATGGTACCTACTGAGGTAATAAAAGCATTTTGATTTGAAGTATTAACGGACTTTTGGCTTCTGCAAGGGTAAGTCTTGCCTCACAAACCTTTTAGAATTCTTTGGAAAGGTCAACAGGCATGTGGATGTGGGAGAACCTGTGGATATTATATATCTGGATTTTCAGAAGGCGTTTGACACGGTCCCTCATGAAAGGCTCCTGAAAAAACTCCATAGTCAGGGGATAAGGGGGCAGGTACTCCTATGGATTAGGAACTGGTTGAAGACTAGGAAACAGCGAGTGAGAGTCAATGGGCAATTTTCACAATGGCGAGAGGTGAAAAGCGGTGTGCCCCAAGGATCGGTCTTGGGACCAGTGCTTTTCAACTTGTTCATAAATGACCTGGAGTTGGGAATAAGCAGTGAAGTGGCCATGTTTGCGGATGACACTAAACTTTTCCGGGTGGTGAAGACCAGCAGGGATTGTGAAGAGCTCCAGAAGGATCTCTTCAAACTGGGAGAATGGGCAGCAAAATGGCAGATGCGCTTCAATGTAAGTAAGTGTAAAGTGATGCATATTGGGGCAAGAAACCAAAACTTCACATACACGCTCATGGGTTCTGAGCTGTCTGTGACGGATCAGGAGAGAGATCTTGGGGTACTGGTGCACAGGTTGATGAAAGTGTTGACCCAGTGTGCGGCAGCTGTGAAGAAGGCCAATTCCATGCTTGGGATCATTAAAAAAGGGATTGATAATAAGACGGCCAATATTATTATGCCGTTGTACAAATCGATGGTAAGGCCGCATCTGGAGTATTGCGTCCAGTTCTGGTCGCCGCATCTCAAAAAGGACATAGTGGAACTGGAAAAGGTGCAGAGGAGAGCGACCAAAATGATTAGTGGGCTGGGGCATCTCCCTTACGAGGAAAGGCTACAGCGTTTGGGGCTCTTCAGTCAGGAAAAAAGGCGGCTGAGGGGGGACATGATTGAGAAGTATAAAATTATGCATGGGATGGAGAGAGTGGATAGAGAGAAGTTCTTTTCCCTCTCACACAACACTAGAACTAGGGGACATCCACTCAAATTGAGTGGAGGGAGTATTAAAACAGACAAAAGAAAGTATTTCTTTACCCAGCGTGTAATTCATCTGTGGAACTCCTTGCCACAGGAGGTGGTGATGGCATCTGGCCTGGATGCCTTTAAAAGGGGATTGGACAGATTCATGGAGGAAAAGTCCATCACAGCTTACAAGTCATGGCGGGGAAAAGCAACCTCCTGGTTGTAGGAGTAGGTTTTCTCTGTGCCAGGTGCAAGGGAGTGGCGACAGGAAACAGGTTATCTTGTTGTCTTGTGTGCCCTCTGAGGCATCTGGTGGGGCCACTGTGTGATACAGGAAGCTGGACTAGATGGGCCTTTGGTCTGATCCAGCAGGGCTTATGTTCTTTTGTCAAAATTCTCACACACGTTGATGCAACTGAATGCCAGGAAATGGGAAACTGACTCGCAAGCTAGTTTATGTGTGTATAAAATCAAAATTTATGTACACGTCTAACAACTTTAAATGTTTAATTGCAACATTTTAATAAGATTTTATCCCTAATGGCATTATACACCTGAAATAATTTTAAAAGGGTCTAGCAATGACACCAGTGGAGGTAGGAGAGATCAGGTTGAAAATGCAGATTTTTTTTTTACATATGTGCCAATAGTGTGTGGTTTAAGTTGCTGAAAGGAGTAACATTTAAAAGAAACACGGTTGATTTGTTGATTTGTCCACTGAGACAACTGTCCATTGCATTTTATATCATTTGGAGGCCATGGGTCCCATTTTGCAGCTGAGAAACTTATAACCAGTGACTACCCCAAAATTGCTCGGTAAATCTGTGATTTGAGAATTCTTAGGCAGAAATAACAGTAGTTCCTCTGAGCATCTGCAAGGACCTAGAATAACCCAAAGAGGAACACACTTAGAATTAAGTAGCAGAATTTAGAGTAGCGTCATATCTCCTATGCAAGTTACAGCTCAAGCACCTCCTAACACAGGACTCTGTTATCAGTAACTGGGCTGAATCCTTAAAAGACCACTATGTTCAGAGTGCACATTCCTTTCCACTAAACAGCCTTGTCCTCAGACACATAGATTTCAGGAGCATTTGCCTCTGAGTACATGCTTAGGCAGTGTTTTTAATAATAATTTCAGAGTTGGCCCTCCTTTTTCATTCCCTCCCCCACCCTTCTTTGTCTTCATTTCAGGAGCTCATTTCACCCACGAGTTGTCTTTAAAAAAATGGTTTATAACAAAGCTGAAGGCACTTAAAAGTTGGTCACTATGTAATATATCAGTGAATTGAGGGGAGTGGGTGATGGCCTGAATCAAGTGTGTCCCTTACTCCTCCTGAAAACTCCTGCACTTGATAACTTTCTTTGTACCTCAGGTTGGCTGTTTCTTGGAATAGTTATACACCTTAACTGTGCTCATTGGGTAGTGATGAAGAGATGGACTGTTCTTGACAGTTGTAGAAGAGATGCTTCTAGTTATGTTGTGCAATTTTTAGTTTGAAATGTGTGTTGGGTATGCTTGTGCCTACTCTTCCTCCAAAGAACTCAGCCTCCTGTTTGTGACTGAAACATTCTGTGGAGCAGCTGGGGTAAGGCAGTCCTGGAGTGGGTAAGGATTATGAATGGAAGGAGAACACTGATCATATTAATTGATCTTGAGTGTACAGTATACTGTTGCTGGCCAATTTTTGTAGGGGCAGGGGAGTGCTTAGACTTACCTTTCAGGGTTTTGTTTTTTAAAAGCCACCCGACCTCCAGTGTGTTGGCTTCCCAGATTTGTTTGGCTAAGCTAGTCAGTTGGCAATTTACAATCTGAACACTGTTAAACTTATTTAAACTTGTGCCAACGAGCCTTTCCTTTCTTCTTTCCCTATTCTCCTTTGCTTCCTCTTATGTGGCCTTTCCTGCTAACACTGGCAAGCTGCTACTTCAAACTTCTCTGTAACACAAAGCCGCTGCAGGGGGGCACTGGAAGTTGTTAAATCCTCTCTGAGTAGGGGGCAAGAACAGAAGAGGCAAATTCTTATTCAAACTTTGTTTCCCAACCTATTCCAAGCCTTCACTGTAGCAACAACATGACTGTTCTCTAATTTGTTTGGTTATGACTGGATAGCTACTCTGAACATTAGTAAGAAAGCATCACAGTGAAGAACATGTGCATGCAATTCTAGGATTTAAAGAATAGTTTCAGTTTAAGAGAAGTATTAAGGCATACACCCAAAAGTGGTGCCAGGGGTAAGTGGTTAGCTTGAGAGTGTGGGCCCTTGGCTGGTGCCTGACACGACTGACCCTTACCTCACTGCAGCCGGGTTCCAAAGGAGTCGCGCGAGGTGAGCGCGCGGGGGGCTGGCGGAGCCTCCGGTCTACTCGCGCGGGCCGGACCTGATTGATTCGGGTCCGGTCTCGTGTGGGCCGGGCCAGGCCGGACCGGATCGCTCCTGGGGTCGGGTCCGGTCTCGCGCGGGCCGCCAGTTCCCCACCCCTGCTGTAAATGATGACAACCATTTTTTTTTCTTTTGGGAAGCAGGTTCCCCCCAAGAAGCTTCAGTCTGCAAAAAGGACATGAGTTGCGTTTTTTGTCCTTAGTTAAGTAACTGATTTAAAATGGGAAATTTAAGATGTTATACCTAGGAATCCATAATGGTTTCTCATCACATCAGCTAAAGGCAAGCTCTAGCAATACATGCTGCATTTTTGACACAATCTAAACTGTCAGAGGCCAGCGGGTGGCACAGCGGGTTAAACCACTGAACCATAAGCTGTCGATCGAAAGGTCGGCAGTTCGATTCCCGCGACGGGGTGAGCGCTCGTTGCTTGGCCAGCTCCTGCCAACCTAGCAGTTCCAAAGCATGTCAATGCAAGTAGATAAATAGGTACTGCTTGCGGGAAGGTAAACAGCGCTCTGTGTTCCAGCTGCATGCTACACGCTGCAGCAAGGAGAGTCATGCTGGCCACATGACCACGGAGGCGTCTTCGGACAACGCTGGCTCTTCGGCTTTGAAATGGAGTTGAGCACCACACCCTAGAGTCGGACACGACTGGACTTAATTGTCAGGGGATACCTTTAAACTGTCAGAAGTTGAAAGTTTAGATAAGCTAAGGTTGTAGTTACCTTTTTAAAGCACTTTTTAAAACTGTTGTAACTGAGCCATTCTTAATTCAACTCTACTGAAATCTGGTCAGTTCACACGATACGTTGTCAAATTTGATACCAATAGGAAAGATTTTCTTGATTTTGGGGGGATGAATAGAATTATCAAGCTTTATAATAATAGAATGCCAAAATATAATTCGGTTAAAAACTATAAGGCTACTTACTCTCTTACCAACGTAATACAAATCAAAACAGAGAAATAATATTTGTAAAGCCAGAAAATAATTAAACTGCTCTGGAGCAGTAACAAATGCAATTCAATTGCTAGTTCAGGATTTATTTTATTTCAAAAATCCGAGTTGTTACAATGTTTCCATAAACATATTTATAGACCTTTTGTCTGCCTAGACACATCTGAATGATAGCAGGAAGCTTACTCATTAACATAATATGCCAAACTTTCCTACACCGTTCTCCTCCAGATGGTTTAATATTCGTTTTTCCAATTCTTGGCTATAATTATTTTGGCAGCTATTAACCCAAACAAGCTCAGTCTGTGTTTCTTTTTGCACGTTTCCTTATCATTTAGGAGAACTAATAAGTGGCACAATCAGAAGTGGCCTAAAACAGGCCTAAAACCCGGGGGGGGGGGGTTTGCTTTCGCGCCGCCGTTTTACCGCCGAATTTCATCACCCCGACGTCACAAGAGGGTGCACGCCAAGCGCCCCCCCTCATGGAGGTGTAGCTATGCCTCTGCCCCCTTTCTTGCATTCTTTAGAGTGGACCCCGATATCTGCGTTGAGACAAATCCGCAGTTGCCAGATCCACTGATAGCAGGGGGGGGGGGGTTCCACTGTACTGCATGCCTGCATTTGCCTTGCCTCAATGTTTGTGTCACCTGGAACCATTTCTTTGCATGCACTTTAGTTCCCACATTCTGCTTGCAGCACATATGAATCTGGGGTTGCTTCCACACTATCAGTTTAAATCCAGAATTGCCATTCTCTGCTCACATTTTATCAAAAATCCAGATGTCATTGTTGCTAGTGTTCTCTGTGTTATCCTCCCATTTCTTTTCAAACCAATTTGTGCAATTTTAAAACAAATTTAAAGACAGCTGGAACATCCATGTGGACTTTGTGAATCACTATCAATGCTTTTCAGGCAACTGTGTCTTGAATTAAAAGCTTCTTCCTTACAATACTATATGTCCCTTTTATTGCTTTTCTTGAGTATAGCAGTACTGCTCATGAATAGCTCCTTAATGTCAATTCCTGTTCAGGGGACATGGGCCAGTTATTGATTCTTCTCATCTGTTTCCATTTCACTTTCTATTACAAAAATTACTATTTCACAATAAAATAAAATAAAAACCTACAAGTTAAAACCTCTCCTCTGCAGGAATAAAAGCAATTATGAAGCCATTTAGCAGTGCTGCTACTGTGTTCAACAGCTTTTAAACTACAGGGGCCCCTGCTATCCGCGGATCCGCCATCTGCTGATTCACTTATTCGCGGATAGCGCATGGCCTCCCCTGCGTGCGGGCCCTCAGAAAACCAGAGGGGGCGTTCGCCTCTATCCACAGTTTTTGCGTGTCTCAGGGGTGGTGGTGGAACATATCCCCCATGGATATGGGGTCCTACTGTATTTAATGTTGTAATGGACCTTTGCTGAACAGAACTTACTCCGCATATAGCACCCCACCACCACAAACAAACGTTGGAGGATACAAAGCTGCGGTTTGGAAGTCAGTTTTTCTAGTGCTGGTACTCTTCTCCCTTCTCTATGTTTTTGTGGTAGAAGCCTGTGTTTTAGACCAGGGTTTCTCAACCAGTGGGCCGTGTACCAGTAGTGGTACGTGGCCCAGGGGAGGAGGTGGTACGTGGGCCCTGACTGCTAAGATGGCGGCAGCCAGGGAGGCTGCGTGGCAGCATGCCAGAGCCCTGGAAACGGCGACAAGAGTTCTGCAGAGCCCCGAGCATGCTGTTTTCCAGAGCTGGGAATGGGTTCTCCTGCCCGCCCTTGCCCTCTTACTGTTTTCTGCGCTCTGGCATTATCGCCACTTACTTCTGGTGGTACTCGGTGTGGCAGTGGCCATAGAGGCGATACGCCATGCCAACAGGGTTGAGAACCACTCTTGTTCTCTCCAATATCCCGTGAGATAAGTTTTAATAACTTTTCCTCTCATTCTGTATTATTTTAACTTACACGGCTCACCACCTTGGGGTCTGCTGGTGAATAGTGGGGTATATAAATGCTCCATAAAATACTGCCGTGAACTTGGAATTTGATGTTGTGGGTGAGCCTGGCACTGTGACATGCCTGGGATTTGATATGAGAACTAATCTCCATTAAGGACTTCAGGGTGCTTCAGAAGTAGGAGACTTTCCTAGAAGAATGGGAAAGCCATCAGACCCTTGTCTGAGGAAGACGTTGAGATAAGACTGTAAAATGACTCATTGTTCCCTGGTGTTCTTAGGAAAGGGCAATGGCTCGGCTCAGCCATAGAGCACACATTTTCCATGCATAAGTTCCCAGATTCAGTTTCATGGCATCTCCAGGTACAGCAGAGAAAGAAATTCCTGTCTGAAATCCCAGAGAACTGTTGCCAGTCTGTGTTGACAATGCTGACCTGGAGGGATGATCGGACTCTATACAAGGCAGAACCGACAGATCACTGACAGTGGCAGCACTGACAGAGCTCTCTAAGATAGGTAATGATTGGTAGGGGGCTGGAGGGGCAAGGCTCACCTACCTTTCAGGGCTGTTGCTTGAGCTGCTGCTCTCCGTTTTGTCCTCAAGCAAGGCATTCAGGAATGGAGATGCTTCCATTCCTGAGGCCACTCTAGGAATGCAGAGTTCCTTAGGAAACGGGTTCCAGCGAGCTCCACTTCCTGAGGAACTCTCCATTCCTAGAGTGCCCTGCTTGAGGGCAAAATGGAGAACAGCAGCTCAAGCAACAGCCCTGAAAGTACGTCAACCTGCCTCCAGAACTTTCCAACCCTTAACTACCTTAAAAAAAGAGCTTCCTGGAAAAAGTGCACTGTTGGGCATAAGAAATACTCCACTTCTCATGCTGTTCTTGAGAACCAACCAACTTGGTTGCCCACAGCTACCACTCTCTCAGTATCAGATACAGGTTACCAGTATCGCTTAATACCCTTCCCAAGTCTTTGCCACCAGTTTTATCCCCCCGCCACATCCCACTCATGGTGTAGCTGATTTATTTATTTGATGAATTTATATCCCGCCTTTCCCAAGCCAAAGCAGATGCCCAAGGTGGCATAAGTAGCCATATGGCTCAGTTACCAGCTAGTACATGTACCCTGGCATGGTCTATGCTTGGTGGGGACTATAGTATGTCTCTGGCTTTTGTACATACCTGCTTCATGCAGAACACTGCATGTACTTCATGTTCTGCGCAGACTTCATGCATACTATGCCCCCTTACATGCAGTCTGCCTAAAAAGGGAGTGCACAAGCATTAAGGTTGAATTGCATATGATTATCTACACATGCCGGATGACTGAATAGCTGAATAGTAACAAACCAGTTACTAGTAGTGATTTGGAGGTATAGACAATCCTTTGCTCTCCCTTTCCAAGTCTTCTCATCAAAATCCCAGGATGCCTATCATCAACTGCCAAGTGGCGCAAGGTCTGCATTTGAAAAAACAACTTGACAGTACAACACGCTAGCAATTCAAGGAACCATCGTCAGAAAAGCAGGTCATAGAATTCAAGCTTCAATTAGCCACAGAAAAATGCTGGAATGTGCCAAGCAAAAAAACCCTATATGGTCGGAAGGACATTAGAAAGCGCTTCACTCCCATGGAAAATTGCTCTTCCTTCTGTAATATCACTAAACAGGAGAACTATAGTACCACTGCAGTGAAGAGGACTGGATTTCTCTGCCATGCTGCCCAGGCCAGTGATTAGAGCCCAGGGAAAACTGCATCTGGAGATAAAGCAACCGAGGAGGGAGGCAGAGAGAGATTAACATGTTTATCTCAATGCTTAAGTCTCTTACTGGCTAATGGTTACAGACTGATGGCAGCAACAAGACTAAAAATAAGAGCTCAGGCATTACCAGTGACTCACCGTGTGGGTGGTGACACTATCAGGGATCAAACACAAACCTACTCCCTGCCAGAGGCTAACACTGCCAGGCACACAGAGAACATTTCTGTAAGGGAGAAGAAAACCAAGATAGACCCACTTCACATTCTTATTTCGACTGGGTGCATTTTTTAGGGGAGGATCTAGCCATCAACTCTGCAGCCTCTGCCCCATCCACCCACTTTTATATTGGAAAGGAAGCTCACACCGTACCTAAACTTGCAAGTTCTTGGAGAACGCTACACAGCAACACTCTGAAATCAAAACACAGGACCACGTGAGTGAAACACATAGGAGGATATACTACTGATCAAAGGGAGTACTATCCAGCACAGTGTACATTTTTCAGCTGCACTGTGGAAGTGCAGACGCTGGCATTGGGGATAGAATTTAAGTGAGCCAGATCTCTAGCAGCAAGAGCCGGGGGAGGGGGGGGAGGGAGACTAACCGACACAGCAATATAGAAAAAAACTTGCATTGTTTCTACGGGCAGCTTTCACCTTCCCTTGGGGCAGAATTTGGATTGCTTAAGCAAAGGATTCTGCATTTTGATTTTGATTTTTTTTTAAAAGAGAAGGTTGGCAAACATACAAGCATAGTTCCTTGATCTGAGATTTATGGTTTGTGGAGAGGTTTGAAACCTGACATTTGCTAGCACCACTTTTACCATCTACCCTCCTAGTACGTACCTGCCCTCCAAATAAGCTCTAACTCAAGTCTCCTGGTTCCAGGGCAGATACAATCTGCTCTTTCACAACTCAAGGACAGACAGAAAGAGAGACAGGATTCTCAGGGCAAGATCGTAAGTACTGTACATGAGCTGCTTCACAAAGGCTGCCAAGTGGAAGGCCACAAAATTGAGGGCCTTGCATGGGACCAACACGCACAGTGCCCATTTTCAACAGAATAAATGATCCCAGGAAAAGAGATCACATGAACTGATCACATGAACTGAACATCTTCAGGGTTTTGGATTTCTTCTGCAAAAAAACAGTAAAGCTCTGCTAAGAGCTGTATTATAGCCCCAGTTTTCTCCTTGCAAATTTTTCTTGGAGCAGGCAATGCTTGGGAGCAAGAGAGCAAATGAGAATGATTTTGAAAGCTCCCTGATTATTTATTATTATCCCTTCTTAGCACTTTTCTGCACTCAAGGCGCCTTACAACATCTGTGATAGGCAAGAGATCTTTCAATGCAATTCACAATGGAGCTCAACAAATCAAACGTTTTTTTAAAAAAAATAATAGAAACATGGACTAGCTATTTTCATAATCTCAATTTGGACCACATCACACAGAGTAGTAATAAGTTCCAAACTCTTTCTTGTAAGCACTAAACCCTGCTCATCAGCCCCTCTACTTCCACCAAACGTACCGTAGTTGGTAGTGGACATGATGGCGTTGATAAGGAGATCTTTTTGGAGGCCAATATATGGGGCCTGCCTCCCAAGCACCCAGCACACTGGCAAGGCAACATCCCTGGTACTACTCCAGGGTGCCCAAGTCCCATACTACGCAGTAGACACATCCCTTAGAAAGTACAGGCCCCCCCCGCTATCCACAGATTCACTTATCCGCGGACAGCAGGTGTCCCCCCACCCCACGCGCAAAGAGCTCTCAGAAAACTGTGGAGGGGTGTTTGTCCCTATCCACGTTCTTCATGTATCGGGGGGTGGGCCTGGAACATATCCCCTGCAGATACGGTGGCCCTACTGTACAGTGCATGGGGAGGGCGGGTCAGGGTGGTGGGGGAGGGGGAGGGGGCAACAGGCCGGCAAGGCCAGGGAGGGAGACGGAGATATCGGTGGCATGCTCCACCAATATCCTAACCCCCTTCCTGGGTCTGGCAGGCCTTACACGGCCTCCCCAGATGTTTGCCAGCAAAATAGCTGGCACACATCCAAGGAGGCAGATTGGGGCCTCTGGGGCTTACACCAGGGGAAAGGGACAAATCCTCCAAGGTGAGCCCTGGCTCCGCTGGCTGCATTCTGCACAGAATGCAGTGGCTGGCCTAAAGCCGGCCAGTGCAACTTACGCAGGATTGGGCTGTAAATCAGGCAAGTAACTAACTCTGGTACCATCACTATTTCAAAACAGTATGTAACCAAACTTCTCCAAACTCATCTCTTGAACCTCATCAGAAAAGCCAACGCCGCAGAGCTGAACATGACACATTAATTGGCTTAGTACATTTTGTAAACACACTTGAGAGGCTCCCAACTAGATGATGCAATTCCTAGGGCCACAGCTCAGTGGTAGAGAACATGTTTGGCATGCAGAAGGTCTCAAAATGAATCTTGAGCCTCTTTAGTTAAAAGAATCTAAGGTAGCAGGGCTGGGAAAAATCCTGGCCTCAGGCGACATGGAGAATTACTGACAGTCAAAACTATACTGTACTGAACGACAAATATATGGCAGCTTCAATATGTTCATATATGATTAAAGAGATACTGAAGAAATACTGGAGTATCAGGTCTTTACGCCAGTACTGTAAAAAATGCGAAGAAGCAGCAGCAGCAGCAACCAGGAGAGACGGGCAAATTACTGCTTTAGACCCACACTGCATACCTATAACGGAACTAGGAAGAGAACTATGGCACCTGTTGCTTCATACCCAAATACTGTCCTTTACACCAAATATATGGCCCAATGGCCAGACTGAAGGAAAATTCAAGATTGTTTCAGCCACCTCATGACTAGCGCTGGCCCCAGGTTGCTAGAGACTCTGGAGCAAAGCCCTGCACTGGGTTCCCCATGGCCCTCATCATGGCACATTTGGTGCTACAGGTACTGATGCCATCAGTATGGAGGGTTTAGAAGATAGCAGGCTATATGGACCATCTGATAGGCATGGCTCTCATCCAGTGTTTGACCTAGCCAAACCTTGAGCACAAACCAATTAGTTAGTAACTAAAGATCATGGGAAATGTCACATAAGGTCAACAGATGCCTCATCATCAAGCTATCACCTTTAACCCAGTTGGTGTAACTTAATAGCATAGGCACAATATAATTTCTGAGCATTACCCACTCATGCTTTTTCTGTATGTGAATCCCCTACCACCAGCACAGCTCTAAAGACGTGCTCTTCATTTCAAAGAGAAATGAAAATCTGTAACACCATGTTAACTGCATTGCCTCTGGGTGCCTTTTCTTTGAGGTAACTTGCCAGTAAATATGGCTGTAGCATACATACTAGGAAATAACTCCTTCTTAATACAATAGGACACAAGTCCGAACTGAATAATGTTCAAGATTCCACCTAAAGCAGTGAAGTCCCACTGCTGGTTTTTAATAGTTCACACCCATTAGAGATTCTAGAAAGGTTAATGTCCTAGGGCACAAGGACATGCATTGAACGTAACCACTATAAAACCTAACTGTTTCCTGCACCTTCAAAAACTAACGTAAGAGGGTCGGTCATGGGCTATGAAAATGATGTATAAATCTTAAGTGGTTCAAGAACCACAACTGCTTACAGCTTATCAGTGGGAAATGGCACAAATACCTTCACTTTCTCCTGTACTATACACGATTGAGTCCTGGCACTGAGGTTCTGTCAACCATTAGTGTTACTGAACCAGATGATGCAAGTTCTTTTTTTTTTTAATATCTCCCTATATTTCTTTGGTGCTACTACCTAGTTTACATCTAGGGCATATTCAAGCCCAAATCCCAGGCGTCTCCTGCCAATTGCAGAGGACTCTAAACCTTCCTGCTATATGTCAGAGACGCCCCTGTTGACTATTGGTGTGACGCTTCTCTTTGAGCAAGGTCAAGTAAAGTGTAAACAGAGCCATCTGGCATATAGAGAATACACACATTCGTTATTTGCTTTGCAAATGGGATGAGCAAGAACTTAAAGGAATCCACTACATACTTTTCCAGGCATGGAAGGGACCATCATCTTTGAGTCTAATCTCCCTACAAGGAAAGGACCGAGTCCCCAGGCAAGTGAGTGAATCAGATTATTAGAACTGATGCTCCACTTGACTGCATGACTAATACGTATGGAAGCTTTTGGAGTAACACAACCGAATGATGAAAAAGAAAATAGACATGTATCCCAGCAGACAACGAAGGTAGATGATGAAGTTTATATTTTCAACTAGCAACACACTGCCACACACAGACGGAGGGTGAACCCAGGTGCCTCAGCACAGAGCAAAAGGGGTATTCATCTCTGTCAGTTCTCCATACAAGGCTATGCAAAAGAATTTGCTATCTAGTGTGCAATCCAATTAAGACCACAGGCAGATATTACGTGCTCTGCATGGCTACCTTTCTATTCATTCTCACATAGCCTTCAATCATCGGCTCCTTCTAATGTATTGTTCTTATCCTCTCAGCTGTACTTCAGCTACTACACTGCTTTTTCCAAGACTCCCAGCTCTACTCACGTTATCATCTAGCATCTAGGTAGCAGACCTAGATGCTACCTGCATAATTGTAAATAATGAACTTGAATGAATTGTAAATAATGAACCTATTAAAAAAAAAGGTTTTTATAGATAAATAAAACGAAAAGCCTTGGATAAAGAACTGGTATACCAAGTTTAATCACTAGCATGAATACCATGAACATTCCTATACAGCAGCAGCTCTCTAGACCAGCTCAAACACCTCATTTCTGTTACCAAAAATCCTTAAATGGAATGTGCCGAGGTGCAGCCATCCACACATACTCCACCAAAGGGTCAAGTGGCCTCCTACAAAAGCTACATATACCACCAACTAAGAAGCCAGTCAACCAATGCCATTGCTTTTACATTATCTTTTTGACTCTTCTTCATTCACCCTCCCAATTTTAACAAAGGGCAATAACCTGTTTTAATCCCCATCACAAATTGCTCCATAATTCAGAAACTGCAACTGGTTCAGTACATAGCGGCAAGATTGCTGACAGTTCTTAAAGAACTTCCTTGGCTCCAGTTTGTTTCCAGACACAAATCCAAATCAGTGGCATAGACCCATAAAGTCCTAAGCAGCTTGAGGCCTGGGTACCCAAAAGATTGCCTACTCCTTGACACAAGCCTACCCTACAATTAATATCTTCCTTGGAGGTCCTGTTCAGAAGGCCCCCACCTTTGCAAGTGTGATGGGTGGCAGGAACACACAAACAAGGGGCTGGTTTAAACAATACTTTAACACGTTTTGGACTGGTCCCAGCCAATAAACCAACACCACCACCCACAACAAAAGGAAATGCCCCCAAATTCACCCTGATGCAAGGTGAGGGACCCGGATGTGCACACACATCTCTTACTGCATGGGGGCTAGTTGGACAGGTACGATATCATCAGAACTGGCCCAAGGCTTCATTGATTGTGGCACCTCAATTGTGGAACACCCTCCCCCATTCATACATTCAACATCTCCCTTGATGACCTGCAGGCATAATTTAAAAATGCTGCTTTTTATTCAAGCTTTTAAATGGAGGCTAGGATCCTTGGGTATTTTCTTTCTGGCTCCAATGTATTTCAAGCTTCTGATATATGCTGCTGCTGCTGTTCTGTTTTATGGTATTTTGCGGCTGCTTAGATGGATTAGTTTTATTTCTTGCGTAGATTTTTAATTGTTGTTCCAGGCCGCCTTGGGCTCCGAGAGGCAGGATAAATAGGAAAGAAAATACACAGGTGGAATAATGAATGGAGCCTAGGAACTAACTACCCGAAGACTGAAAATACTGTAGCAGATTGCAGCTTCCATAGCATAATCAGCTTGCACCCACAGAGCAAAGCGTCTAGCCCTGTGACTTTGGGGGAAAATACTCAGCTGAAAAAATGGATGGTAGAAATCAGAAGCCAGGGTGGAGGCAGGCTACTTTCTACTGAACAGTCAAGAAGGGAAAGAGAACCATCTCTACATAGCACTGGTTTATTCCATTGTAGTTTCTGCTGGCAGGTGTTTTCTGGCCCTGCTCTGGAAGGAAATGTGAGTTGGAAAGCAAGAGGGAAAATGCTGGAATGAAAGAGAGACTTCTGCAGAGGACTCCCTCTATTAATTACTGGGGACCCCCAGTGGCTTCTAAAAGGTTAGCAGCAGAAGCAAGTTCTCAGATTTTCTTCAAGGATCCGACTACAAAGCTAGAAGCTTGTTTTTGATTTAACAAATGGGAAGCGAGATCTTCTAAATTTTGTGGAAACTGCGTGCTCCGAGTTGCACTAGGCCAAGAGGCAAATATGTGAAGGTGTACTGAAAGGCCGAGAACAGTTCAAGCAGTAAAACGGTGGGATGAAGATGTGGGATGATGCAGCAGGAGGAAATTCAATGCCTTAGACATACAGAGGTACCAATACAGCATTTATCTGCCCAAGCCACCTACATTTCTGGTATAACACATCATGGAAAACCCATCAAGCTTCCAAATCCCTCAGGCAGACCAAGTACATAACCTTCCCAGCTATTGCTGCAAGTACAGTACTCCCCCCCCCCATATCCGCTGGGAATAGGTTTCAGGCCCCTCCGTGGATACTTGAAACCATGGATAGGAGCGAACACCCCCTCCATGGTTTCCTGAGGGGCCCCTGCCCTGCCTCCCCTGCGGGCAGGCATGCGTGCCCCCCTAACTCTTATTTTTCTTTCAGCAAGCTTTGTTTCTTCCTTAAAACAAACAGAGAAGTAGCCTCCATTGCAGGCAAGTAGAACGAGACTAAGTCCTAGAGAGGCTCTGCAAGGTTTCTGTTAACCTTGCAGAGCCTCTCTAGGACTTAAGTCTCGTTCTACTTGCCTGCAATAAGCAGCCAGAGGCTGCTTCTCCTGTTTGTTTAAAGAAGAAACGAAGCTTACTGGGAAAAAAGTAAAAGCCTGGGGGGGGGGGTCCCCACGATCCGTGGACAACTGAAACCGTGGATAGCGGATCAGTGGATATGGGGGCCCACCTGTAACATTAATGTTTATGTAGTCAGTTTTTTTAAGGCACCTTCTTGTTTATCGATAGACACACACATGCACACGCATACATGTTGTGTTGCTCAATGAGATCTGTCAAAACTCTACTGTCTAAAGCCTGTTGTGTTTCAAATTAATTTTTTTCCCTGAAGCCACCATTTGATCTATGGAACCATAATACAGCGCAAGAGAATGAGCTCTTCTACTCTGCCTTACATTTTATTATTTATTTAGAATTTTTATACCCTGCTTTTCAACAACAAAAAATAATAATCAAAGCAGTTTACACAGCAAAGGAATAAGAAGATGATTCAGCTGTCTTAAAAGAGCTCACAGCTGCTCTCCCCCTACTAAAATATAAAATAGTTTACTACTTTATAAAGGTGGTAGACCTTTCATCCAGTTTGTCGAGGACCAACTCAAACTTAATTATACAGCACAAAATAAAGACCATTCCTATGGGCACTCTATACATCCAAAATATTTTCTGAAGCACATGTGGAGGGAAAGAATATACTGTACATTGTTTACAATGGTAGTCTCACTCAGTGCAAATTAAACAATTTTCAGAAGTGACTTTATCACAGGATCTGAAAGGAAACCCTATACCTGTATCCTGTGTAATTTAAAAATAAATTAAAAATATCAAAACATGCAAAAACCAAGGACTGAGTCCTTGTTTAGAACGTAAAGATTGGACTGGATTAAACTTGTTCATAACACAAATGTGACGCAGCATGAGTGGGTGGGTTTAGGAACAATGTGGGGCATTGCCACAGGTCCAAGGATAGGTATTCCTGCACATCGTCATCGTACATAGATGGGAGCTTGGCTCAAGTTAAGCTGGAGAAGATGGAAGATCAGGGCAGAAGGTTAAGGAGTAAGAAAATGAAACATCAAGAGGTCAAGAACTGAATGATGAACCGAGGTCTCAGGTCACTCATTGAGACATGAAAAGCGGGTTGCATGTTAATTCGGATCCTGGGATTCTCAGGCCACACATATGCCACAGCTCCACTGTGTTGATAGAACCGTACTAGAGAAACCCATCATGGTCTGACTCAAGAGAAAGGAAGCCGGGTAGGAAAGGCAAGAGGTTTTGAAGTTAAACCTCAGCTGCGTCAGTCCACGTTATCCCTTTGAACACAAACATTAAATTCCGCCGAAACAAGAGAATACTGACTCTTAGATTTTACCAAACTCTAGAAAAGGGATTTCATATTTTTCAGACACAGCCTCCCTACATTTAGAATATTAACATGTCAGGAAAAGAGAGACATCTAGTTTTCCAGACTTTAACTTTAAATCTAGATACATTTTAACATATGGGAACTACAGCCACTTGTCACAAAGACAGAATTACCAGGAATTGATCGGATCCATCTAGCCATGGTATTTCTTTTGCTCCTGGAAGTTTTGCTTCCTTCTGCCTTTTTATCCATGAAGGGAGAAGGCCCAAGAACAATTAAATTGCAGTGATTTTCTTAAAGGGGGGGAGCTCCCTACTTTGATGATCATGCTCAAGGCACAATAAAACCAACATTACACAAGTGACATTTTAGGCTCTAAGGTTTGATATCCTAAACATGACCAAATCAGATGTACATCTCTTAAGTGACAGAAAGGCACGCACTCTTCAAGTTAGTATCAAGGTATTTGGAATTCCGCAGTCAACTTGGGCCAATTTGTACAATTCACACACATATGAGCACTACACTTGCCACTCAATCCCTTGCAAGCTGAACATGAGAACTTGTTCTGTCAAAAATAATTGCTAGGAGACACATTCTGTTAGCACTTTTAAACCGGAAAGTTGTTGTTCAGTCGTTAAGTCGTGTCCGACCCTTCGTGATCCCATGAACCATATCCCGCTAGGCCTTCCTGTCCTCCACTATCTTCCTGAGTTCGCTCATTTTCATGTTCGTTGCATCGGTGATGCTGTCTAACCATCTCATCCTTTGCCTTCCCCTTCTCCTTTTGCCTCCAATCTTTCCCAGCATCAGAGTATTCTCCAGAGAGTCCTCTCTTTGCATTAGGTGGCCAAAATATTTGAGCATCAGCCTCAGTACCTGTCCTTCCAGGGAACAGTCAGGGTTGATTTCATTTAGGATTGACTGATTTGATCTCCTAGGGAGACTCTCAGGAGTCTTCTCCAGCACCACAGTTCGAAAGCATCTATTCTTCGACGCTCAGCCTTCCTTATGGTCCAACTCTCGCAACCATACATTGCTACTGGGAACACCATCGCCCTGACTATACGAACTTTTGTTGGCATGGTGATCTCTGCTTTTTATTATGCTGTTTAAAGTTTGTTGTTGTTCAGTCGTTAAGTCGTGTCCGACCCTTCGTGATCCCATGAACCATATCCCGCCAGGCCTTCCTGTCCTCCACTATCTTCCTGAGTTCGCTCATTTTCATGTTTGTTACATCGGTGATGCTGTCTAACCATCTCATCCTTGGCCTTCCCCTTCTCCTTTTGCCTTCAATCTTTCCCAGCATCAGAGTCTTCTCCAGAGAGTCCTCTCTTCGCATTAGGTGGCCAAAATATTTGAGTTTCAGCCTTAGTACCTGTCCTTCCAGGGAACAGTCAGGCTTGATTTCATTTAGAATTGACTGATTTGATCTCCTAGCAGTCCAAGGGACTCTCAGGAGTCTTCTCCAGCATCACAGTTCAAAAGCATCTATTCTTCGGTGCTCAGCCTTCCTTATGGTCCAACTCTCGCAACCATACATTGCTACTGGGAACACCATCGCCCTGACTATACGAACTTTTGTTGGCATGGTGATATCTCTGCTTTTTATTATGCTGTCTAAGTTTGCCATAGCTTTCCTTCCAAGGAGTAAGCGTCTTTTAATTTCATGGCTGCTGTTTCCGTCTGCAGTGATCTTGGAGCCCAGAAAAGTAAAATCTGTTACTGCTTCCATTTCTGCCCCTTCTATTTGCCAGGAATTGATGGGACCCGATGCCATGATCTTAGTTTTATTAATGTTGAGTTTCAAGCCAACTTTTGCACTCTCCTCTTTCACTCTCATCAAGAGGCTCTTTAGTTCTTCTTCACTTTCTGCCATTAGGGTGGTATCGTCTGCGTATCTGAGGTTGTTGTTTAAAGTTATATGAATGCAAACTCTCCTACAGCCAGAGAGATAGCAAAATAGAGCCTAAACAACACCTGAAGCATATTGTGGATACAAACTGCCATTACAAAATGCTTCATTGAAAATTAATTTTTTTAATAGCACCAAACTTTAAGGTTGCGTCTTATAATCAGGTGCGTCTTATGCTCGGGACAATACAGTAATCTAAGGTGGTGATCTTCAACGGGTTTACCACAAGTAGTAATTGTTTTGTTTGTTTTTACCAAAAAAATGCACTGGAATACGAATTGGAAACTCGTGTGTGTGTGTGTATTTTTTACACACACACACACACACACACACACACACACACACACACACACAGCGAAAATACGAATATACAGGGCCCCCCCGCTATCCATGGAACCAGTATCCATGGATAGCGGATCCCCTGCCCCCCGCACGACCGCCCCAGGCACTTATACAGAAGAAGCCTCCATTTTTTCTTCAAAAGGACCGGGGTGAGCAGCTTCCTCGCAGGCCTCACCAACAAGATTTAGGTGCTAGAGATTTAGGTGCTCACTCTAGCACCCAAGTCTTGTTGGTGAGGCCTGCAAGGAGACTGCTCACCCCGGTCCTTTTGAAGAAAAAACAGAGGCTTCTTCTGTAAAAGTAAGTGCCTGGGGGGGGGGGTTGTGGAGGGTGCGGGGGTCTGCGCACCCGCAGGGGGTCGCGTCCACCTGCGGGGGGCTCAGAAAACCACAGAGGGGGTGTTCACCCCTTTCCGCAGTTTCAAGTATCCATGGTGGGGGCTGGAACGTATCCCCCGCAGATACAGCGGCCCGCCTGTACTCCTACTTTACAGGAACATCCAATTTGCAGGTTTTCCTACAAAGGTATGCTTCAAAGAATATACAGTACTAACCACGTATACACCACAATGCTATCACAACCAGATTTCCATAATGGAAGAGATTCTACCGAAACACACACGCACACACCTTGATGTGCCACAAATTTATACTACAGTAATTTGTTTTTAATAATCATAAATTAGAGGCAAGAAGATACAGAAACCCTCTTTTCTTCTAGCTGGCTGGCTCTGCAGTACAAGATTACTGGTCATAAGAATTGAACAAGTCCATTTCCCCACAAAATAGTCACATTAATTACCATAACCACATAAGAGGATTAAGCATTTGAAACACAAGTTTGACATCTGAATTAAAAACATGCATCATCCCGGGATATCCGTCATTTATTAAAAGTTTAAAATATGTAAAATATTTAAAACAGTCTTAACGTTTCACCACTACTATCTGTAGCATCTTCCAAAGTTGAAACACAGCTACTACGAGCATCTGTAGTAGCAGACGCTCGTAGTAGCTGTTTTTCACCTTCTGAAGATAGTAGTGGTAAAACGTTAAGACTGTTTTAAATATTTTACATATTTTAAACTTTTAATAAACGACGGATATCCCGGGATAATGCATGTTTTTAATTCAGAAATCTGGACCAGTTGTGAGAATCTGAGATTGTACACAAGTTTGACATTTCAGACAGTCAAAGTGAGTGCTTCTGGGACTGGATGGGGCAAAAACGTAGGGCTGAGAAAGTAATTTTTTCAAGATGCAGTATGAAAAGAAAAGATTTACTTGCTCTAAACATCAAACTTCTACCAACAGCGGCTTAACCCAGCTCTAGATATGGACACCAGACCTAAACAGGGGAGTTTTGCAAGTATTTTTGCCTCTAGACTAGGAATAACACATTGCCTATATTTTCAGAGTCTCTCTGTTTTCCAAACCTTAATCTGGAGTGCTAAAGAATCTGCCCCATGGATGGTCAGACTCTTTAATAAATCTGGCACTAAATCAAGCACTAAGGACTTCAGAGATACAGAGCATGTGAGCTTGGACAGTGCAAGGTCATCAATTATAGGGGCTGATGAACACAAGTGTTTCCTAAAGACCAAGGAACAGATTGACAGCCTTTCCACAACACCCATAACAATATTAAGACCACCACCACCACCACCACTTTTAAATGAAAAAAATCATTGAACTCCCTTACAAGTGAATCTGGAAGTAAACTATTTTAACCTCACTTTCATTCAAATTTTGTAGTGTTACTGAGGGACAGATAAGGGGCCTCCAGGAGCCAAATCTGGCCTTTGGGATCATCTCTGCTCTAGGGAGGATTCTGTGAGAATGCAACTTTGAGTCAGTCTGAAAAGTATATACAAGGACTCAAAGGTGTGGAAAGAAGGGGAGAAAATGAGGGAGACAAGTCAGTCAAGCACTGCAATTTCTTGGCACAAGTGTATTGCATCAAAAGAGAGGGGAGACACCTCCAGTATCAGATGTACAGTACAATGAAGTACAGTACTACTGGCGTGGAGGATGCAGAGATTGTGCTGGTGTATTCAAGACATATTAGATTCACCACATGGAACAGAAGTGACGTTAGTTGGTGTAACACAAACCCAGGCAATTTATATTCTAAAACTAAAGCATATCAGTGGTAAAATGCAACTTCCACTCTTCTTCAGCAGAGTGTACAAGTGGTATTCCACCTCCAAAAAGACAAAAAAGTATGCCAAATCACAATCTAGAGAGGAAATAATGGCAGTAAGCACTTGCAGGGAGAGAAGTCTTCAGGGATCATAGTAATTATACACACTCAAAAAACCCTGCCACCTTCTTAAGGCACAGCTCCCTGGAGCAACTTGGGCAACTGCCTTATTTAAAACAGCCCTATTGTAAATACAGAACCAAAGCTCTTGAGATTAAGAATTGTCCTTAAAATATTGGAACTTGGGAGCGATATCGGCCAGTAACCTACATCTACACTGAAAGGCATAAAATGTAATCAAAGACATTACTTAAAAAGAGAGTCTTCATAAAATGGACAAATGCAACTCAGAAAGACATCAATTTTGGCTGTTTTATGCGACTCCATGATTCAGAACTGCTAGCAATTTGCTACCATCTTCAAAACTCTCTGAAATCATGAGTGCTTAAGATGCTTGAGAGAGTTAAAATGCTCAGGATTCTACCAAAAACTATAAACCACACACAAATAAGAATTACTGAAATTATACATAGGGCGTGCTCTGAACACTCAAAATATTCTACAAAACACACTTATTTTTAGAAGTTGTCTGCTTACGGCTTTAGGACACCCTGTCACAGAAGGCGCAATATTCATGCGTTACTAGCATGTAAAGACTCATGACCATTTAGACCATATAAGGATGGCAAACTTCATCTCGGCCAACTATCAACATTCTTCTGAATAATGTGAAGTACCAAAATAGCTTGTGGCATACTTGAGAATTGACCATTTTTTCTGAAAAAGAACTTGCCCTCATTAAACAAATACAAGAACAGAACAAACAATGCAAAAACATAACTCTATTTCGTTCTTAAAAACACACCAGTCATTTGAGGCATTTAGAATAGAAGGCACTTCCTCAGACTGGGAGAACAGAAATACCAGGCATTTTTTTAAAAGATTGGTTCCACCAGCTCAAGGACATTCCAAAGGTACAACATTTGCAATTACCACAGAATCGAATGGTTTTCTAGCCTTCCTGGCTGTTGAACAATGACTTGAAGCGAGACATTTTTGTCACTTTTAGAATCTAGAAAATAATGTCATTGGGATTTTAAATAGATAAGGGGACACGACTTACTCCAATCAGCACAAGTCTCCTCCCCTCAAAGGGATACCTCTCCCTCTGCCCTCACACTTACTGCAAGCTCTCTCTATGCCAATGATGGCGAACCATTTGGGCTTGGAGTGTCAAAAGTTTTGAAAATGCCTAATTTGACTCTGCTGGTGTGTGTCCCCCCCCCCAACTTTAATAGTACTTTGACTATTGCTACTTTTAATAGTAATTTTGAATTGAACTGAACTGAAAACTATGGAACACATTGCATTTTATTTAACATCAATTAGTGACTTTTTTGTTGCTGAGTTTTACTAGATAATAAAATAGGTCTGCCAAAAATCTCTGTCCTAAATGTTTAAGACAAGCCTGTAAAACATTTGTGAAAATGTAAGGTGTGTCGGGGCCCTGGGGGAAACACTGGCGTGTCACCCAAAATGACCTCACGTGTCACCTGTGACACGCGTGTCATAGGTTCGCCATCAGGGCTCTATGCCCTGCTTTTTAGGTTTCTTTTTCCAAAAAGTGACAGCAAGTGCATTAAGCTTAAACATCCCAACCAACCCTGGAGTGTGTGTGTCTCTAAAATTAGTCATAATATGTTGGATTTTTTTCCCATGCACATTTCATGTATTTGGCACAACATTTCAGATATTGAGGTTCAAGATCAGTTCACATACTTTCTTTGGTTTATCAATGAATGGGGGAACGAGATAACTGGCCAACAGATAACCAGATAACAAAGCCAACGTGTGACTTGGACTAGGAATCCGTGGTTTCAAATCCCTCCTCAGTCACACAACTGATTTGGACAACTCACTAACAACCTTGTGAAGTAGGATAGGTTGAGAGAAGATAAAATGGCAAGAAGGGTAAGATACAATCATGAATACAGACCCCCAAGTAAATCCAGCAGAGATAAATGTTCCTGGCTGAATCTATAAATTCCAACCCACCAAACTAATGCAAGTGTATGAGGGGCAAAAGAATGTCTAACCTTTCATCTTCTGAATCTCAACTTGTTTTGTGCTGGATTGTATTATACACTAAACTTCATGTCACCTTTTTCTTCAAAGTGTCTCTGGCAACGTTTGCACACGATTTTAATTTTCTTGCTAATGTACTGCCCAGGAGCAGTGTTGGTACCCCATGCTGTCGCCCATCAAGCCCCCAGGAGGGCCACCATCCCCGTGTACAGCCAGTGAACCCCAGGCCAGTATCGGCTAGAAACCTGAGGAGCGCACTGCTACCCAACCAGTAGCTAACCTCCAGGTGGACCCCAAGCAGGTCCTGCAACTACCTATGTCTCTCCCAAGGCAGGTTTCTTGGTTGCTGGGGCAAACAGGAAGGTGAGTTCTGGGCCACAAATACACATAAGGCAGGCCCCAGTTTCAGTCAGTGCTAGTTATGAGGCAGTAGCCGCAAGATGCAAGGCCAAGGGCTCTGTCTCCAAAGCCACAGAAGGAGACAGTAGCCTGAGGAGGCTGTCCTGGGGAGAGGAGGAGGAGGAGGGAACAGGTGCTATATAAACATGTCCTCTCTCCAAGCCAAACTGAGGTGACAGGGGAAGGCTGTCCAGGCCAGGCAGGATTCTGGAGAGGTTGGATAAGGCCCGGCATGGTCATACAGTATCACAAGAGCCCCCCCACACACACACCTGGGCCAGGCCAGGAGTTGGAGAGATCCACAGCTAGAAAGTACTACATGACTTTTGGGGTACATCTTCTAGCTGAGGCAGTACAGCTGCTTCTTGCAGCGCTACTGTCACATCTGCACACTTTGGAAGAAGAGGATATTAGCAAAAGGTTTGGGAGCCCTTTCCTATGCCTCATTGACATTTTCATCATGATAGCCGGCTGTGAACAGCATATCCCAGGAAGCAGATCCTAAAAATAGTTTCTTACAGCGAGAGTCAGCGGGGGATGGGACATGGCGGTTTATACAAGGCCCAGGCCAGTTTACACATCTTCCTGTACTGCCGGAGCATGACTCTTCTGGCATCTTCCTATATAGATGGAGAAAGATGGGAATCCCAACCAAGTCTTCCTAGAAAGATTGCAACAACAACAAGCTGCACGAAGAAGTCCGTGATGCAGAACACTCCACCATAAGGCTCGGTGTACGCTAAACCTACAGAATCCAAATTCTAGACTAAAAAATAAAAAATCAAAGCGTTTTGTACAACCAACAAGCCTGAGCCAAGCAAGACTGCACTGGGCTTATTTCAATCCCACCCTTCCTCAAAGGAGTTCAGAGTGGTATGCATACTTCTCACCTCACAATTATATAATGCTGAGATGGTTGCAAGTACAAACAGTTTTTAACTTCATACTTCCAGGTGACTTGCACAGTACCTGGCCATAAGAAGGTAGAAGGGCAACTGTTTTCAAACTTCCTGCTTTTCTACAGCCAGTGTAACACTCAAAAGCAGAGCTTGTATCAGGGAGATGCACAGGTTCTAGATGTAGAATTTTTAGAATTGCACCAGAAAAACAGGAAATGTATGCGTCTCATTTTTCCTCTTCCCCTACAACCAGGTAAGCCTGTGAACTCAACCTCAGTATTTTCCACAAAAAACCTGGGGACAAGTGGAGAATGCAACTATCATGCACAAGTATGTCAAAGGGCTGGCGATACAACATGTGGTCCCTACAAAGTTCTTAACAGCAGGTGCATTTTGCTGCTGCATAAGGATCAATAGTTCTCAAAGGCCTTGTGCCATTTGAGGGACTGAGAAAAGAGAACTGTTGTATGTTTATAGTTGCAATCCCTACACAATTTGTTTCTCACAAGTTTGTCAACAAAAGGCCCTGGTAAAAAGAGAGAGGGAAGGACAAGGAAGAAAGGAGAGAGAGAGAGAGAGAGAGAGAGAGAGAGAGAGAGAGAGGCTTGTAACTGAACAAAGAACAATCTTTGGCATTTAAATCTTACTTGCTGCATCTTACTTACTAAACACCAGTTACAAAGCAATTTGGCAATGAGTTTCTGAACCGTTTGGGTTGGCAACCACTATCTATCCTTGAAGTTGCTGCTGGCCTTATGCATCACACAACACAGAAAACAGCAGTTCTCTGAGCTGCTCATCTAGCAACTACAGCCTGTCATGCTCTGAGCACCTGCCTTTCTCAAATTGTCAACTGTGTCATAGATTCCACCCCCCACCTTTCCCTCCTGCCAGTTCCTGGGAATCTCCCACTTTCATGGGAACAATATTTCAGTAATTATTTGCTGGCCATAAACTACAGGTCTCACTCCAGAGAGGAAGAAAGATCTGCCTGACATCAATGAGATACTAATTACTCTCAAGGAAGCAGGTGCCTTTATCTAGCTTATCAGACCACCACCAGATACCCTTAGAAGAAGAATCCTGCAAGGGCATTGCCTTCATCACCCCAGGAAGTTTGTTCCAGTTCCAAGACATGCCATTTGATTCAACTTCTGTTGCACCAGTGTTCCAGAGAAAGATGCACACCATATTTGGAGAAACCAGAAGTGATACATACTTCCAAGATGACTTTCTGGTGTATGGAAAGGAGGAAGCTGAACTCTAATCTGAGTCCTAGAGAAACATTGACAGCAACATTGACTGACAAACACACACAAACAAATTAGTACAGAGAAATGCCAATTTAAGACAGACTCAGTGACATACCTCGGGCATTCCATATTCCAAAGAGGCATATTGCCAAAATCTGATTTAGTAAAAGCCATTCGAGAAGCACCAGAACTGGAGAACAAAGATAAACTTTGACAATTCCTTGGATTTTGTGAGTACTACTCAACGTCTGCAAACACTCCACTACAAAGATTGCTTCCTTGCACCATCTCCAAAACAAAGACGTACATTTATTTAATATATTTATACCCCATATTCCTCCCCCAAACACTGAGTGCTCAAGTCAGCTTACAACATTAAAACATAAAATGCACACACTTAACTATAATATAAAAGTGGCAATCATAAAAATACATCACAGACAAGCAGAATACACAAAAAACAGCAGCATAAACTTTAAAAAAAATTAAAAAGCAGCAGGCACCCACATCAAAACTCAAAGAGGACCAAAATAGAAAGCAACAACAAAAATGAGGGAGATAAGGCCAACTGAAAGAGAAAGGTCTTCAGCCTCTGCTGGAAGGATGATAGGGAGGGTGTAGATCTTAATTCAAGTGGAAGAAATTCCATAATTATGGCTCCACTACAGATAAGGCCCTGCTTCTTATAATCACCAATCTGGCTTCAGCAACAGGTGGCACACGCAGAAGGACCATCTCAGATTACATTTGGACAGCAGTTCTCAAACTTTTTGGCCTCCAGAGCCTTTTACATTCCTAAAAGGAGTCTTGGGGAGCCCCACTGGTATAAGCACGGAGACTCGGGGAGCCCTAGAGTGCTGGCACATGCGTGGAGTGGCACAGCACTGAGCCCAACATTGAATACTGGCAAAGAGCCAGAACAGGAGTGTCAAGGTTTACTCTCCTATCGTTCCTGCGCACACGCGCACCCTCACTGGCTTAACAATCCCTCCAGTGAGTCAGAAGTGAAGTTGGGCAAAGGGTCACTGTTGACATCTGGAGATTCAGGGACAGTGAAGAATCCAGAAGCTGCAAACCTGCTCTTGCAGAGGAAGTGCAACCCCATTTCAGAACAGGTTGACAGTCCAGCACCTACGTCATGGGTCTCCAAACCAAGACAACCTCTGTTTCAGCCCAATCCTATCTAGCAGGACGTGGTGGCACACAAGGTGCCGCTGGATCCTGTGCAAGATTGAGCCTGCCGCAGTGCAAATGGCAGCCTCCTCAGGGTAAAGGGACGTTTGCCCCTTTACCCCGAGTAATGAGTCAGCCACTCTGTTGGGCTTCCTTGAATGCACACCAGCAATTTTGCACGTTTTGAAGCCGAATAATCTTGAAGCCAAACACTTTTGCACGCCAGTCTTCTGGCATGTTTGCAACAACCTAGACTGGCAGAGCAACCGTTCTGCCAGTCTATTTGTAGACAGGATTGCTCCATTAATTTCAGCTTGTTAACCCACATACAATTCTTAAACACCTCCAGACCACACTCTAGGACCTCAACAGGCTCCCCAGCACTTGATGAAAGAGAGCATACTAATGACACCAACTCCAAAACCTTGGATGACCTCTTCCAGCTGTTTCATGGAGATGTTAAACATAGGGGACAGAATAGAATCCTGGACAACCTACAAGTCAACATCTAGGCTGCTGAACAGGTACCTCCAATAACCTCCAAGGTACCTCCTAGAACAGGTACCTCCAATAACACCTTCTGAGACCTGTTGGCCAGGAAGGCCCAGAATCACCGCAAAGGGGTACCTTCAAACCCCAACTTAATCCACTATGCCAGAAGAACACCATAGCTGAACGCCACTGAGAGATCTGGTAGGACCAACAGGGACACGCTCCCCCTTTCCAGCTCTTAAAGCAGATCATCCATCAGGACAACCAAGGCAGTTTCCATCTTTAAGCTGAACTAAAAACGATCCAGATAATCCATTTCATTCAGTACCACCTGGAGCCAAGATGCCAAATGCCTGCTTTATCACCTTGCCCAGGAATGGGAGGGTAAAGACTGGCCAATAATGATCCAATTCCATGGGATCCAAGGAGAGTTTCAGGAGGGGGCAAACCACAGCCAGCTTTAACCCTGTGGGCACCACCCCCTCCATCAAAGATGAATTGATCACCCTGCCTGCTCCCTCAGCCAGCCAGCCAGCCAGCCAGCCCCCCCCCCCCCAGGCAAAGGTCAAGTGGGCAAGCAGATTGCCTCACACTCCAAAGGATCCTGTCCACATCATCAGGTCATACAGGCTGAAAAGAATCCAAAACAATAGGACCAATAGATGCCACAGGATCATCAATGGGCACTATCACTGTGGAGTCCAAAGTCGTGGTGGATATGAGCAATTTTATCTGCAACGTGTCTAGGAAGCAAGCAACTGAGTTGTCCTCCTCACTTCCCTGAGGGGCTAGACAGAGCAAGCCCTGGACATCCCAAAATAGTTCAGCTAGAGAACTCCCTGCAGACACAATGGTGGCAGAGACAAAAGCCTTCTTCACTGCTATCACCACCAAAGAAAAGGCTCTAAAATTAACTCTAGCCTATGATCAGTCAGATTTGTCTTGAGGTCTCTACCACCATTGGTCAAGACATCTTGCCTGCAGCTTCCTGAAAAACCAAGGGACCACCTTAGTTCTGCAAAGAGGCAGAGGTCACTTGGGACCATTTCCTCATTACAGAGGTTGATCAGGGCTTCAGACAAGTTACCAGACCTGGCAGAAGGAAAATCCCCCAGAGCCCTCAGGAATCCATTCAGATCTATCAGCATCTGGGGACAAATCATAAAATTTGGTCCCCTGCCTCTACAAAGGTAAGGGGCCATGATTAGCCTAAACCCCACCAGGAAGTGACCTGACAAAGGAGTGATCGGAATCTTCTTCACATCACCATCACCAACAGTAAACACTAGGTCCAACGTGTGTCCCGCCATACGCCTTCGGACAGAAATTACCCGAGACAGGCCTGTGGTTGCCATGACGGCCATGAAATCCTGAGCCACATCTATCCCAGAGGTCCCAAGGTGAACACTGAAGTCCTCCCAAATGAACAGCTGGGGACACCCCAATGCCATGCCAGAGATCACCCTGGTCTGCTCAGGTAGCAAGAATGTTAGACAACAAGGTGTGTGGCACCTCAACAGAATCTCAATTATGTCTCACCCATTCACTGTTACATGGAGCCACTTGAACCCAGTGGCCTTTTTTCTTCTCTGGCGGCCGGTTGAAATGCCAATGACGCCGATGCAATGCCACCGCTGCCTCCTCCTCCCGGCTGGCGGGCTGTCCCCTCTGCGGCCAGCCGGGACGGGATAATACTGGTTCGCGCCTCATACAGGTGCACACAATGAGCCCTGGGAAAGCTCCCAGGTGTTGTGCACAGGCGCACAAGTCAGTATGCAGTTCCAGCCGGCCAGCCGGCCGGCCAGAGGATGCAGCCGGCTGGCTGGGACAGTCTGGGTTTCCGGGGCCAGCCAGGACGTCAGGGCCAGCCAGGACAGTGGTTGGGATGGACCCTGGAGACTGGGACTATGGTAAGCCTATCTACAGAGGACCCTGGTAGGTAGAAAGAGAGAAGGATAAGCAATCAGAGGGGGAAGGGAAAGGAAAGTGGGGCGGGAGGAGAGAGGGGAAAGGCCTGTAAAAGAATCTGGAAATAAAAGATCCAACTCTGAGTGTTGTTTAAATCTTGCTTGCTGCATCTTGAGACCAGTTACAAAAGGAGTCGTGAATGGGGACTCTCAAATGTTGCCTGAATTACTGACAAGGGCAAGGCCAGTCCCTTCCAAAGAACCTGAGAGTAACAGGAAGGTGGGGTGCCATAGCATCAGCTGACTGCATCAGCTAAAAAGTAAATACCAGATTAGGTGGGGGGAGGGCTTCAAGAGAAAAGGAAGAAGGGAGCTGCTGAGTACAACAGGATTTTCCAGTTTCACAGCTGTTGGCCATTGTGCTATTCATATGCCTTCCACTCAGAGCAGTCAATGCAGCAGTAGGCACAAAAAGGAGGGCTCTCTGGCTAATGAGTCATTGTGCTAACCACTCCCTTGCCCCCCCCCCCCCCAACAGAGAGCCTCTGTGTGCCAGTTACTCTCCCTCTCTCTCTGCTGTAATAAGGACCCAGCCACGACTGCAGGCAAGCAAGCGCAGGACTCGCTTGCTCCTTCTTGATTTACAGAACTTCCCAGCTAACAGCTGCATTGCAGATGAACCCTCTTAAAGTGGACACACATACTGTTAAGCCAGTCAGCAGGGCACTGAGCCACACCAAAGCCAAAAGGCAGCTTCTCTGAAACAAGCAGAGCAGTCCTGTCCTCATCCAGACTACTACCACATACGTACCCATGCAGACCTTGCCATTTCACACAGAATATTTTGCAACAGCAAGAGAGCAGGATTCTTTCCACCACCACTAGTCCCCAATTCAAACCTCCTAGAGCTAGAAGAGGGTTGTCTGTGCCGGAATTCTATCACCCACCCCTTTACTGCAGGAAGGGAAGGAATATTCCCAGTTGCCAGAGAGCTGGCAATCTGGTTTTTGAAGAATGCCTCATGAGAACATTTCTGATTTAGGGAGGGTGAGCAGAAATGGCCCAAAGACAGAACAATAAAAAGAGTAGGACATTAAAGGATTCTTTAACTGTGGCACTGCAAAGGCAATTTACATGATTAACATGCCCACGTGATCTGGCTGAGTTGTCACCCCAGTTATATATCACATTACAAAGGAGATTCTGAAACACAAGTTCCATTACACGAGGGAATATGCAGGTACTCCTGGTGAAACATTTTTGTGAGTCATGTCATACAAGCAAAGACCCTAGGTTTAGATGCATTGAAAGGCACTACAGAAATTATGGACAAACATATAAACTGCATATGAGATAATTGTTTTGGATTTCTATAACAAGAAATGCGTTTCAAGGTGGGTTAAATGAGGAAATAGGCTGGAAAACTGTGTTGCAGAATTTTTATGACCATTGCTGTTTTTGTTTAGTGCCGAGTCATAACAATTTCAATTTTTCCAGTGATGACTACAATTTCATTTTCAAATAGAGAATGTAGGATTATATCATATTTGTTTGACCATTATGGACAAGTCTGGGGAAAGTCTATCTTTCATAGCTTCATGCACGCTTAGGAATGGATGAAAGTCTCCAAGGATGTGTATAAAAGTTCCACTGTTGGAAAGCTATTGGTGTGTTAAAGGGAATGAAGGAAAGAGTTTAACAGCTTGGAAAGCTGTTTAGGCTGAGTAACTGATATTTAGCAAGTGTTGCGATAGAATTGCTGACTCAGTCAATAACTTGAAACCTTCCAAAGAAAATGCTTCTAGAAACACTGAAGTTTTGGAAGTGGGCCCCAGTATGTGAGCATTTGGTTTTGCATTGACTTTCCTTTGAATGTGAATGGAAATGTACAGGATAAGTGTTTTGAACATTCTCATAACAGGTCCAGAGGATTCCTAATGCTGTGTAAGCAAACGATGTCCTAGTATTTCAAAGGCTCATTTAAGAACCTACATTTTCAGCAGATGAAAATTACATGGGTGACTCTTTCTGAACAGGCACTGAAAACTGTGCAGTCTACAGACATAGCTGCTGAGGAGTCAAAACATATTCAGCCATTTTTATTGGATTAAGCTGATGTTTAAGATTGAATGAACCTGGGGAATCATGCGTTTGACTTGAATATTATTGCTTCAATGACTTGGAATTCTTCTACCAGTTTAACAGGTTTTATCACAATTCATAACTGTCTTTTCAAACCCCCTAAGTCAGGGGTCCCCAACCCCCGGTCCGCAGCCCGGTACCGGTCTGTGGCCCGTTCGAGACCGGGCCGCCTGGCCAGAAGTGTTGTCGGGGTTGGGGCGGTGGGCCCCATGGCGGGGGCCGGACGTGGCGGCGAAGGGGCATACTTGCCTGTGCGACGCGTCGCCTCCGCTTCGGCCCTCTCGCCCGCCCTGGAGCTCGAACAGCTCCAAAATAGCAACTAAACTGGCGGGGGGGGGGCATGATTGGAGCCCCGCTGGGCACTCGCAGCTGACATCACGCCCGGGTCACGCGGGGGCGTGGCGTCGGCGGCCCCCCCCAGTCCGTGGACAAAAATTCCACATAGATGCCGGTCCCTGATGCCACAAAGGTTGGGGGCCGCTGCCCTAAATCATAAGGGGCCGCGGTGGCTTAGTGGTTAAGACGCTGAACTGCAGACCAGAAGGCCGGTAGGACAGCAGTTCGAGACCCGATGGAGTGAGCTCCCATCTCCTGTCTCAGCTCTTGTCAACCTAGCAGTCTGAAAGCAAGAAATTGCAAGTGATAAATAGGTACCGCTGCAGCAGGAAGGTAACAGCGTTCAGTTAGTCATGCTGGCCAATGACCACGGAAGCATCTTTGGACAGCGCTATCTCTTGGGCCTTAGAAACGGAGATGAGCACCGCACGCCAGAGTCGGACATGACTGGCTTTTGAGCAGGGGATACCTTTACCTTAAATCATAACAGCATAAGATAATTCCATTTCTAATTTAGGGACAATGAATGGGCAAGTATGCCAAAAATGGTGACAGAATTCCACTTTGGTGTGTCTTCTTAACAGTAAAGTGTGTGGGAACCACTAAAATGAAGTCATGAGTGACCGAAGGCAGTAGTATCCTGTGAAAAATACTCTAACTCACTGGGGAAAGAGACAGAATGCAAGCATATACTGTATAAACTGCTAACACAACCTAACATGGATTGAGCCCTGAGCTTACTCAGAGACCCTTGATCTCTGCATACAGTCAGAACATAGTTTACTTCTTCCCAGGCAGCACGCATTCCCTTGAGAGCTTCACCATACATGTGTGTGTACATCGAGATTGGATTACAGTAGAGGTTCTCAAACCTTTTGGTCTCCGGAGCCCTTTCTACTCTTAACAACGGTCTCTGGCAACCTCAGGATTCTGAGGAGCACACATTGAGAAACACTGAATTACAGTAATGCAATCTATGCAGGGCCACCTTTGAAGAGCATTTGGAAACCTCTGCTAGTTCAAAATGCAGTTGCAAGACTCTTAACTGAGGCTGCTATTCTGGAGCATGCTACTCCTCTGTTATGCCAGCTACACTGGTTGCTGGTTCATTTCTGAGCTCAAGTGAAAGTGCTAGTCATGACCTTTAAAGCCCTAAACAGCTTGAGATCAAGATCCTGCTCATGAGAAGTATAGCTGGTGCGAACAAGGGAAAGGGCTCTTTCTGGGGTAGCAGTGAAAATATGGAACTCCTCACCTCAGGAGATGCATCTCTCCCAAATGGTCTTTCTGCTTTTGAAAACCATTTGTGAAGTCAGGACTTTGGCTTGGCTTCTGTATGGTTTTTGTTCCCCTCTTACGACCTCTGGTCTGTTGTCTCAACTGAAATGTTATTGTAGCTTTGGGTTTAAATATACCACCTTGCATATTTATGCATACATCATTAAAGTGGAAAAGCAGGGAAGACATTTTAAAATGCAAAACTACTCTAGAGACCTAGATACCGATATAGCCATCTCATACTTGTATTATCAATAGTAAATAATAAACAGCTTAGAACCATCAGGTCCTCTGTTTTTTGTTTGCCTGTTTTGTTTTAAATAATCTAAACATCCTCCTGTTTAGAGAAGTAGTTTTCAAGCTGCGTTCCTATAAACCCTGAAGGTTCTTTAGCTAGAAGACTGGTGTTAGGCAGACAGACCAACAGAAAAACTCCTAACCCCTATCACTGCCCATCTTCTCCTGAAACGTACAGCTGCAGTGAAGCACAGGACACATTACAGGGTATATTCTGTAGGTGCAGAATGAGGTCTAGATTCAACAGGATTGGCTAGTGTCCTGTACAAACTGATAATGCACCCTAGAAAACGGTACAACATGCTGGAATTTCATGGCAGACATGAAGGCAATTCCTCAACAGAAAATGGATATTGAAAGGGATTCCCCAATTGCAGAAAGCTTGAAATCTACTAACTAAAGGGGTGGGGGAGGAAGAGGGTAGCTGAGCATCTTCCCACAAATTTGGTTTATTAAAAGCATGAAATACCTTTGATTTGGCCAGTGGGTGGCGCAGTGCGTTAAACCGCTGAACCATGAGCTGTCGATCTAAAGGTCGGCAGTTCGAATCTGCGACGGGGTGAGCTCTCGTTGCTTGGCCAGCTCCTGCCAACCTAGCAGTTCCAAAGCATGTTAATGCGAGTAGATAAATAGGTACCGCTTGCAGGAAGGTAAACAGCGCTCCGTGTTCCAGCCGCATGCTACGAGCTGCGGCAAGGAGAGTCATGCCGGCCACATGACCACGGAGGCATCTTCGGACAACGCTGGCTCTTCGGCTTTGAAATGGGGATGAGCACCACACCCTAGAGTCGGACACGACTGGACTTAATTGTCAGGGGTCACCTTTACCTTACCTTTGATTCTGGACTGTTTTCCTCTTATAGCTTCATATTAAAAACCACTCCTGGAAATGGAGAGAGACAAGGAAAATCACACCTAAATTTATATACAACTTCTGCTGTCATGGGTTCCAGAACTTATGCCTCAATGACCTATACAACACACAACTGGACATTGTTGCCAGTAAACACAAGACTGCAGGCAACACTCTGCTGCTGTTCTTACAGTTGAGAAAAAGAAATGATCCTGGAACCAGCTCCATTTCCTAGCTCCTTCGAAAGAAGGTAGACATGTACCCAATATTGGGGTTTACACCAATCCATAAGACAATCAGGTACAGGATGGTCACTTTGAAACTACTGCTTGTTTGTGTTGCTGGATTGTGGCTAGCTGACCATAATCAGATTCGGCTATATACCAGACTGAGTTTTTACAGGCCAACTACAAAACTACCTTTTGGTTATTTATAGTGGCATACAAAACAAATGTCAGTCCTGTCCTGTGCATAGCTGTACAGTATCTGGACACAGGCAGGGGGGTTGGATCATGTGGCAATTTCAAAGAAACATTACAAGCTCAATGGCCATTCCAGTATGTGCAATTTTGGCCAAAAAAGGCCATTGCTAATTCCTGATGGAGAGAGAGAGAGAGACCGCTGCTCATCCAAGGCATCTATGAAGAGAAACTACCTGCAGGTCCACAGTTCCATCCAATCTCAATAGCCAGCACAGTGAATAAAGTCAACACCTGATGACTAGTGCTGGAAGACAACAATGGCCAGTTGGGGCAAGATTTGTGTAAACTGAAGTTACACAGAATGTGTCTGGACAATTTTTAGCTGGAGTGAGCAACTGCATGTTATTTTAAAACATTTTACATTGCTCTTGCAGTCCAGAGCAGCCTGCTGACAAACATGAACCAATGAGATGCATTAGAACAAAAGAACATAAGAAGAGCCCTGCCTGATCAGGCCAAAGGCCCATCTAGTCCAGTTTCCTGTATCTCACAGTGACCCCACCAGATGCCTCAGGGAGCACACAAGACAACAAGATACCTGTGTCCAGTCGCCACTCCCTTGCACCTGGCACAGAGAAAACCTACTCCTACAACCAGGAGGTTGCTTATCCCCATCATGGCTTGTAAGCTGTGATGGACTTTTCCTCCATAAATCTGTCCAATACCCTTTTAAAGGTATCCAGGCCAGGTGTCATCACCACATCCTGTGGCAAGGAGTTCCACAGATGAATTACACACTGGGTAAAGAAATATTTTCTTTTGTCCGTTATAATACTCCCTCCATTCAATCTGAGTGGATGTCCCCTAGTTCTAGTGTTGAGTGACAGGGAAAAGAACTTCTCTCTATCCACGCAGCAATTTGCCAAATAACTCTGTTCTATATAATCAACTCACACCACATGCAGAATCTAGAAAATTGCTTTTTTAAAAAAGATGTTTTCAGTCAGAAAGAGAAGAAGTGTGAAGAATCTCTGGTTCAAATTTGTCCCAAGCCTAGGTCACCTAGCAGTAGCCTTACCAGATTTTCTGGCACCCCGAGGGAGACGCAAGTGACATCATGGAAGGCGGGTCAATGAACCGTGATGTCACTTCCGCCGGAAGTGGGTGTGTCTGCCGGAAGTGGGCGTGTCCGTGGGCATGTCCACCGGAAATGTCCACAGGAGCGTGTCCAGACAGCTCAACAATAATTAATTCTCAACATTAAATAAATAATAAAATCAATTTAAATAATTATTTTACCTTTTCCCCCATGCCTCTGAGCATGTGCAGAGTTATCCACTGCACCTGTTACCAAAACGGGGGTAAAAACTAAGAAAAGCAAGCAGGCAGAGATCTGACATTTTTGCAATGCTCCCTTCTTTGCAATTACTGCTCCCCTGCCCTTGAATTGAATCTAGGCACGCAGGCAAGCAGTGAGTCCAAATCTTGAATGCACTGAGGATCTAATTAATTATGTCACGTAGGGCAAAAGCACCTGCTCCCTGCTAATGCCCTGCACTCCATATCCTCCCCTTAATGTTCCTTGCCTTTGTTCCTCTTGTCTTGCCTCTCCATTCCAGCCTCTGTCTTCTCCATCTCCTCGCGTCTCCTCTTCGTCCCGGCCGGCTGGGACTGCCCCCCTGCAGCGCTAATACGCTGCTGCTGCCACTTCTTCGTCCGGACCAATCGTGGACTCTTTGCGCGCCTGCGTGAGGCTAGGAGCACTCCGGAAATGTCCGACTTCAATCGGACGTTTCCGAAGTGCTTCTACCTCGTCGCGCGCCTGCGGACGGAGTGCTCCTAGCCTCGTGCAGGCGCACGACGAGGTAGAAGCACTTCGGAAACGTCCGATTGAAGTCGGACGTTTCCGGAGTGCTCCTAGCCTCGCGCAGGCGCGCAAAGAGTCCACGATTGGTCCAGACGAAGAAGTGGCAGCAGCAGCGTATTAGCGCTGCAGGGGAGCAGTCCCAGCCGGCCGGGACGAAGAGGGGGCTGGCCGGGTGCCCGGGATCTGGGCTCCCCACCGTGAATGTCCCGGTGAATACCGGGACTATGGTAAGCCTACCTAGCAGAGGCACTCTCTTTCTGCCTTAGGCCCACCTCTAAAATAGGAGGACAAGCACTGTCTTCTCTTTCAGGGCTGTTTGTCAGGATTAAACACAAGGTAACACATACAATGTGAACACTCAGGAAGTGATATACAGTACAAATGCTAAGTATTCTTAATAGTATTATGTTGGCAGTTTCCTAAAAGCTCAAGGCAGGTCTGGGTGAAGCTAAACTCAGTAATGTTTCAAGTCCTGCTAAGGGTCCCTGTTTTACATGGTATCCTTTGTCATTGCACAAAATGGAAGTACAGTCATGCAAATCTACCCAAACTGGCATAATCCCAACAGCACACTGTGCTTTCTAGTATCCTACTCAATGCAAAGTTCTAGATCCCTTTGCCTATATGCCTTGAATTAGTCAATTTGTAACCTTTTTCACATCACAAGTCCTCGCTTGGACGAACAGGAAGCCCCTTAAGCTCACGAAGCAAAGATTAGTGCAGCCCTTGTCCATCAGTTCATACTAGCCAAACTGTACATGCTCTTCCTGGAGGCTCTAGGATAAGAAATAACTCACAGAGTACATTACAATTAGTTCTAGCCTAGAGGAACCAAGCCTCTTGCTATCCTCACCGCGCCCCAACAGGGCACCACAAAGGACACAACTTCCTGACCCCCAACAGCCCAGAGGGAACCCATCACTCATGAAAACAAGAACTTTTTGACACAACAACACAAACAGAGCAGCAGTTTACTGAAGCAGAAATAAAAAAGGTAAAGGTATCCCCTGACAATTAAGTCCAGTCGTGTCCGACTCTAGGGTGTGGTGCTCATCTCCATTTCAAAGCCGAAGAGCCAGCGTTGTCCGAAGACGCCTCCGTGGTCATGTGGCCGGCATGACTCTCCTTGCCGCAGCGCGTAGCATGCAGCTGGAACACAGAGCGCTGTTTACCTTCCTGCAAGCGGTACCTATTTATCTACTCACATTGACATGCCTTGGAACTGCTAGGTTGGCAGGAGCTGGCCAAGCAACGAGCGCTCACCCCGTCGTGGGAATTGAACTGCCGACCTTTCGATCGACAGCATATGGTTCAGTGGTTTAACCCGCTGCGCCACCCGCTGGCCGAAGCAGAAATAGGTATACGGTAAATATTAGAGACCAACACTACGGAGATTTGAGACACCTGAAATCTTCTCAGTACAATATCTCCCAGCAGGCACAGCATTGGGCAGTTCTTTCCATGACCATCAAATCAGACATACACTCATAAAATTAGACCAGTGTTTCTCAAATTGTGGGTCGGGACACACTTGGTGGGTCGCAACCTGATTTCTGGTGGGTCCCAGGTGATGGGAAGATCAGATAAATAATTGCCACAAGCCCTGAGGCTATTCAAAAATACGATACAGTAGCTACTAATTGCCCTTCAAAGAGCTGAGCTCCTGCAGTTTGCAAAATAGCTGCTATTTACCTGCAAGCAGCTGAGCTCTATACTTTTTTTAAAGTCTCGTCAAGCTAGGTGGGTTCTGACAGAGTATTATTTTAAAAAGTGGGTCCCAGTGCTAAAAAGTTTGAGAACCACTGAATTAGACAAAACAACAAGTCCCAGGTAAGGGGTTAGCATACGTGTCACCACTATGATCAAGGAAGCAACTTATATCCATGACCCAAGCTGCAGCACAGAAAATAAAATTCTTCAGAATCATGCTCGTCTACCAACAGCAAACCAATCTGGAATATAAAGAATATTTGTTATGTAATACTTAAATAAAAAGATTAAATACAAAAATTATCTAGGCCCAGAAAGGCTATAAAACCACCAGCAGCAGCATAGCAGAAAGAGTAAAAGCATCTACTTTTATACCCAGTCAGACCAACTCAACTGCCAGCCTGGTTTGGGATGGTGGTCTACTGACTGCCTATTATTAAATTGAAATGAGTATGATCAAGTTTTCAAAGAAGTCAATAATGTACTTGTTTAAGTAGTACCCTACCTCTCTTACTGCATCAGGAGTCAATTTATAGCATGGGCAAAAGGTGACCTACAACAGAAACTCCAGCAGAGAATTGAACTGCAGGTCATCACCTCCCAATTCCTAGTACCCAAATACACACACAGGTTACAAGCTATAGTCAAGGCTTTGTATGTTCTGAAACTTTACAACTGATGTGACATCAGATGCAAAGTTCACCTCTGGTGTGGCTGAGAGACTGAGCGGCAGATCAGGACTTCCCAGATTCAAATCTTGCCTCTGCCACAAACTCACTACTAGGCCTTAGGCAAGCTACACCCTCTCAGCCTCAGCACCCCCATCTGCAATACTGGTGTACAGTATAATACTGTTTACCTCACAGGGTTGTTGGAAGGATTACATCAAGGCAATACATGTGATGCACTCTGCATACTGCATCATCAGTAGTATCATCTTCATCATCATTCCAAGGGCTACAGAGTTAATGTTTTTAAATGGGAGGGGGGTTCCTCTTATGGTTGCCAACAGGAGTCAACCCATAATGGTTGGCCTTGGTGACCAAAACAACATATATTTCTGGTTGTCGGGCTCCTCTTCATCCCCCCCCCCCCAAATCAGAAAAGATTCCTAAAGTGATTTTCTGCTTCTAACAAATGGCATGTCATCATCCTAGATATCCTTGAGGAAGCAGTGTGTCAGGTTTTTTCAGTTCTGCTCCCACCCTTGGCAATTCTCCCTGCCCCAAGATTTCATTTCTTAGACTCCCTGCCAAATGTACGATTAAAATGCTGTCTGCGTTGAATATTGCACTGGTTGAAAAGTATCTGCCAGCCTTGCAAAAAAGAAACTGACTAAAATATGGATCAGTCCACACATTCCATCTGCCATTATTTTGCTTTGCACCAGGGGTGTGTTCTGAGGGCTCCCAGCAACTCTACCCATGACTAGTTTTTCAGCAGGTGCGGCTGCTTTAACAGCACCATCAGCAATTGCAGCTGCCAAGATTCTGTCTTTTACACAACTCTTAAGAACGCAGAGGCCCTAATGGTGGAAGGTTGGCCACCCCTGATCTAATTGGTACATCAGAAAATCCAAAGGGGCAAATCCCAGTTACATTGTCAATGGGACACCAAGGTTATAGCAACAAGTATGCCAGTTAGTCATATACAACTGAGCATCCATATTGTACCATTAAGAATCAAAGTTAATACTGACTGGACACACCACATGGTTGCACATCAATAGACATTAAATCTTATCTCAACAGGTGGAGGAACTGTAGAAGTGGACAAGTCCAATTTCCAGGCCGTGGCAGGGATATCCTTTTTGAGCTATGCAGGGTGCTGTGCTGCTGCAGGTTCAGACCATCTTTCAGCCAACTTTTTAAAGAACACCATAGCCTTAAATGCAATATACTTCAATCTTTATTTGGACTACAAACTAAGAGCAGCACTATTCTGATCAAAATTGACAGGACTCAGTTAACCTTCCAGAGAGAATTTTCTTAAGAGGTCTATTGTATTGGGACTCCAGCTTTTTCTATTCCCTGACCAGAACTTCCACATATATTTCACTCCTTCACAAGCAAAATGCCCATCGTTGTGACAAATAGGGTGCACGCGGAAGGCTTATGTACAACATGGACCTCCTGGATTCTTTCCAAAGGAGGAATCAGCACACTCATCTGCAAGATCCCACCACTGAGAGGTATCCAGCGACAGAGCCTCCCCACATAACACTGTCCTAAGAATGCAGCATATGACTTTTCCTTAAAGAATAAGTAGCCATAATTCAGTTACAAGGAAAAAAGTAAAGAGGGATTCTCTAGTCCACATCCGAATGATGCCCCAAACCTCTGAGGTCCTCTGCCAACCAGTTCCCATTCTCTGTTTTGGGTCACTCTAGCATTCTCTCTTGTGTAAATAGAAATATCAACAAACACCAGAAATAAGATGACCCCACTAATACATTCCCAATGAGTAGTTCCAGGATGCAACAAAAGAATATTAACAACCGGAGTCTCATTTCTCCTTTCACTTGAAAGGCAACACCTTCAACTATACTGGAAGGAAGGAAGATACGGAATTCAAAATGGGAGGGAGAACATGCTACAAGTTGACTGAAGCTGCTGCTAGGGGTTCAGGGACTCTCTAGGAATCTGTTCATGACTCTGCTGCCTCCATGTACAACTCTGCCATATCTTAGTATAGATATCATCATAAGCCTCCAGTGCTTTCTCATCCAAAGGAATTAATACTAGTTACCACTATCATGGGGAACACCTTGCCACTTGGAAGTTGGGAAACCCATCAAAAATTTATTCTAAGTTTTTTTTTTAAACTAGATTACATGTTCAGGTGTATAGGTGCAGCAGGCAGGCATGTCCCTGAACTCTCGACAAGCGACTACAGCACTCCAGGGCCCATTTCTTTGTTTGCTGTGACAAATTCTAACCAGTCTTACTTATATGCCTAGCGCTTCTGCACAGTTTACACCAAGGATGGACACAGCAGAACAGAAACAAGGGTTATACCTTGTCCAATCATTAGTATGAGCCCAAATGCAAGTACATATGGTAATTTTCCAGTCAATTTCTCCCTGTGTCAATTGCCTCCAGTTAAACAGTTGTGTAGAAAAAGTTATTGTGTGAACTAGGAATCAGTAGGCATGTTTTGCAGCAGTTTTTGCTATCATGGTAGTGTCAGAGTTCTACGATGATCAGAGAAGACACTGCAGCGTACCAGTAGACTATTGCTCCTTCACATGACTCTTTCTCCGTGGAAGGAGAATACATACAGGGACAGTACTTTTCCATCCAACTCAGCCTCACAACCTTTGCTTTAAAAGGAGTACTAGTAGCATATGCAGAAGGCCAATTCAGACAACAGCAACATGTGTTGCAGGACAGGTCACCCAAAGCGCTCCCCTTCTCCACAAAAAAAGCAACTCACCTGGATGGAGGGGGAGAGAAGCATATGAACTGGCATTACGTACCTTAAATACAGGGTTTAACAAGCTGTCCACCAAGATGTGTCTGCTACGAAGGGTGGACCAGAAATACAATTTTGTCATTAAATACTATAAGTAAGAAGTCTTGACATATCTGAAGGCAAGAGGTCTACAAATTCACTCACTGTGGCAAGTAACTCTCCTCCCCCCCCCCCCCGTGAGCATGATGGGTCCCTTCCATTCTCCAAAACTTGTAGCTGGACAGGAGGATTGGAGACTGCCCTGCAGTAGTTGTGCTGTGCTTCAAGGGCATTTTGAGCACAGAACATTGTAACATGATTGTGCTTTTCCTTTCCCCCAGCTTGACAAAAGAAAGGATAGTATTGTCCCCAATCTTGTTGAACACTTCTGAGGTGCTTAAAGGAGCTTTCCAAGTTCAGCAGATTGCCAGAGGAAAGACTTACAGGGCAATCCTATGCACACTTTCCAGAGAGTAAGTCCCATTGAATACAATGGGACTTACTTCCAAGTAAACATGCATACGATTGCACTGTTAATGTAAGTTTTCTGAAAATTTTTGAATCACAAGATTTTCTAGAACTATTTTTGAACTTTTTGTGATGCCCGAAATTGGTTGGGATCTGATTTAGCATGTTTAACTTACCGGTATATTTAGTAAACAATTTTACATGCTGTATAAATATCTCCTCCCAAAAAAATTCCATAGTCAAAAGTATTTGAACTGAAATATCTTATGAGGAAAAAGCGCACTATGTGCTTTAAATATTATAGTCAAACAAATTCAAGTCTTTATTTGGAAGTTCCTTTTATTGGAATACTTCTAAACATTTTAAGACATGACAGTAGCATGCACTTGCCCTTATGTTATTTAAATAGGAAGAAAAAAATGAAGGCACAGAATAATACTAACAGTAATTTTAGGATACTGAAAGATTGATATAGCACTAGATATTGCCCAATTCTTTTTTCATCAGAAGAAAGTAATTTACAACTTTCAAACTGCCCAACTTGACTGATACTGTATGCAGTTATGATTTTATGAAACAATGCATTTTTAGAAATAGAAAACTTTCCTCAGAAAATCATATTAGCTGAAAAACTTTGAGCCCACATCTCTTCAAAGACTCTAATCTCAATGTCAGATAATGCCAGTCAAAATTTGCAGACCTCTGCAGAAGGCTATGGGCTTCAGACTAGTTCCCAGTTATTTAGTAAAATTGGTTGTTACAGATAACTCCAAGCATTTTCCAGAGATGAAACTTTTTCAGTTAACACTAAGTTATGAGAAAAGCTTCACACACTAGAACTTCAGCTTATCACGTTAAACACAAAACTAAAAGCTTCTCTTGGACAGGTGACCCCTGGAATTAAATATTGCTCTCCTAGGAGAAAAGGCATGTTATTTCAATCTAAGCAGAAACAGACACCCACAAATACATCCCCATCTCTGGAATATGCTCCACAGAGCAAAGTTGTGATATCAGTCAAGCAATCGTTCTCTGTCAGGGCACACACATAGGTAGAGTTGGGAATTCCAATTTTTACATCTCAGTTCACTGAAAAATGTCACTGCACTAATAAAACCTTTTGATCTTTCAGGACCATACACCTGCACTTGCACACTCACTCACTCACTCCCTCTCTTTAAAGGTTAAACACTCAGAAGCAACCTCCTGGTTTTTTTAGAAGTGGGTTTTCTCTGTGCCAGGTGCAAGGGAGTGTCAACGGGAAACAGGTTATCTTGTTGGCTATGTGCTCCCTGAGGCATCTGGTGGGGCCACTGTGTGATACAGGAAGCTGGACTAGATGGGCTTTTGGCCTGATCCAGCAGGGCTCTTCTTATGTTCTTATGGAAGCTTCTACCCTGAAGGAAGGCCAGCACACCTATACTATATGTGCGGCGGCTGTGAAGAAGGCCAATTCCATGCTCGGGATCATTAAAAAAGGGATTGAGAATAAAACGGCCAATATCATTATGCCTTTGTACAAATCGATGGTAAGGCCACATCTGGAGTATTGTGTCCAGCTCTGGTCACCACACCTCAAAAAGGATATAGTTGAATTGGAAAAGGTGCAGAAAAGAGCGACCAGAATGATTCGTGGGCTGGAGCACCTCCCTTATGAGGAAAGGCTACAGCGTCTGGGGCTTTTCAGCCTAGAAAAAAGGCGCCTGAGGGGGGACATGATTGAGACTTATAAAATTATGCATGGGATGGAGAGAGTGGATAGAGGGAAATTCTTCTCCCTCTCGCACAACACCAGAACCAGGGGACATGCACTAAAATTGAGTGGAGGGAGAGTTAGAACAGACAAAAGAAAATATTTCTTTACCCAGCGTGTAATTCATCTGTGGAACTCCTTGCCACAGGATGTGGTGATGGCATCTGGCCTAGATGCCTTTAAAAGGGGTTTGGACAGATTCATGGAGGAAAAGACCATCACAGGTTACAAGCCATAAGCAACCTCCTGGTTTTAGAAGTGGGTTTTCTCTGTGCCAGGTGCAAGGGAGTGTCAACGGGAAACAGGTTATCTTGTTGTCTTGTGCTCCCTGAGGCATCTGGTGGGGCCACTGTGTGACACAGGAAGCTGGACTAGATGGGCTTTTGGCCTGATCCAGCAGGGCTCTTCTTATGTTCTTATACAGACTCAGACATTTACTTCCTCCTGTACCCCCTCTGTCTCTAAGGTTGGATCATCCGACTCCTTATGAATCTTCTTGCCCTCTAAAATGAGCTGGAAAGGCTCAGCTAGAGAGGTTGTTACCAGCGAGGGCAAGGCTGATGATGACTCAGGATGGAGTCTTCTCTGTAGCTACATCCAGTTTGCAGAATTCTCACCTGCACAAGTCCTGCCTGGCCCCTTTTGTTGCCACTGTCTAGAGAACTGTTGAAACAGCACTTTTTCACCTGGCATAATGGTTTATGGGGGGAGTGGCTACCATTTGTTTAGCTTACTAAACTCTGTGGTTGCTGGTCTGTGCTGTTTTTAATGTTTGATTTTTGTAATATTTCTGCTGTTCAGGGGAATGGTGTAGACAAGGCGGCATATACATCTTTTAACACATGTTACCAAATCTGGTTGCCTAAGGGAGCCAAAAGATTTTTAGTGCATACTACCAAAGTTTCTACGTACAATTATCAATGATTTATTGGGGGCAGTGGGAGGGAGCAGGAAACAACTTTGTATTCACTCAAACTAGCCACAACATTACCAGACAGTGGACTGTCTTCAGTCAGTGCTCAGCCTTCAATCAACAGCAAGAAACAAGGTGCTCAGATCAGAACTACACTAGTTACAAAGATACATTCCAACAGCATCACATCTAACTTAATTTATGAAGCTCCGCAAAGGATTGGTATAGGATTAGGATTGCCAGTAATCTATATCAAACCAAGATTTTACCAAAAAAGGTTCCCTAGCATCAAACGATGGAAAGGAAGAGCATAAATGCCACCCGGGTGAATTACGATCAACTGTCTCCCTGGACACTTTCTGATGGGGCATGAAGAGTTTTTTTTATTTATTTCAAACGGCTTTTGGCGGTTGGTAGGGGGGAGGTTTGACAGGTGGATAATGAGAGGGGTTTGCCAGATCTTTTACCATCTGTTGTCTTATTTTTAGCTGCTGTTCAGGTTTTTATTTATGCTACTGTAGTTATAATATGTGATTTTATTATGTATGTCTTATGTTGTAAACCACCTTGGGCACTAGGTTTTGGTACCTGGGGAAAGGCGGTATACAAATTTGCAAGCAAATAAGTAATAAATAAAATTCTCTCTCTTGTCTAAAATTGATCAAGATCAGGCCTTAGAGCTGGTATTCTGCTTGGCATGACCTTATACTGCTAAGCACCAGAGCTTGAAGGCCTCAGTCCATGAACTCGCATGGCTCCCACCTTCCCAGAATGCACTGTGCAACAGCCTGTAGGGCCTCACTTCCTCCACCACACATGGAGCACTCCTAGTTTCCTAGCCCCTCAAGTATGTACAATTGGAGGATATGGGGCCGGTAGGCCTAGCCCAAGACTAGGCTGTGCAAACACTGCTATCCCCCCCCTCCCGTGTGCAAAGTGCACCTGTTCCAAGCCTCTCTCTTGGGCATACAAAGTATACCCAATTCAAATCCCATATTGTCTTTCCTCTGCTGTTCCTTCTTTCTTTCCATCCCACCCACTCTTCCTTTCGAATGCTGCAGACAGACTGGAATTCCTAAATGTGTTAAATTTTGGTCCAACTTAATGTGAGGCATCCTTATCCCCTTTCCCTAACCATCATTATTGGCATAGGTAATCCTAGACTTTGACATGATCACAAACAGGACAGACAAACAGCAGGCTGAAATCCTGCCTGCCGTAGCACATTTATAAAATATACAGCGTAAATTGAGAGGCAGCTTGCAAGCCAGACTGACCCTGCCCACACACTGCACAGTGAGACAGGGAGAACACCGGTTTCATGCAGCAAGAGACCATGGCAAGCAAGGCAGTTTCTCGCTCAGACCCCTGGCTCACGCAAAAGCCATTCCTAGCACCAGTGAAATAGAGCCTCCATTAAATATGTTCCCAGGCTTCTGGCAAGGTCAGGAGCTCTGTCACGTAATCTCTTCTGTTCCAGCGATCCCTTCTAAGTCAATTTGTTCCAACAATAAATAAAGATTCTATCACTACAACGTGCTTCATTCTGCAGTGTTGCTTATAAGCAGGGCGATCACAGTCAAGCAAGGGAGGGAGGCAAAATGCATCTGGCACAAGTGGAAGGCTGCAGTTTATGACATCAGCTTATTACTTCCCCCCCCCCCTCACACACACACACATCCCCGCTCTATGGATATGCAATAAAATACAAAGCACAGGATTCCAGGCATCAGCATCAAATACATTCAAATGGAAATACAACCTTCTCTTCCAAGCCCCAGAAAACACCACAAGCACTCCAAACCAACCAAGTTCTTCCCAACAACATCCCTACTGTGGTTTACTGACCCTTATCCTGCCTTGTCTGACAATAAGCAAACAAGATCCAACACCCACAAAGTTTAGAAAACTATATCATGACATCTCTGCGTTTGTCCCCCTGAACATACAGAGAGGGCCAAGAAAGTCTCCAGTTATCAATAGCTATTCTGGCAGCCTCCATGAATACACTACCTTAGTATTTATGAAAGCCCACTTTCATAAATACACAACAAGAAGGCTGGGCAAGCAGCATGGCACACACGCACTCCCCCACAAGGAAGTCCTGATTGATAAAGCCACTGCACTCCACCTTGGAGAATCCGATTCTATCCGGACATAGCACCAACCAGCAAGAAAATTGGCAGATACATTTGCCTGTTCTCAGTAAAAAGCACTATCCCTTTCCCTGCACGCAGACAAGCTTCCGATTTCGTGTTTTAGCCACCAAGGCTACAGACTATGCGCCAGGCTTCTGTTAACTTGCATTGTAGATTCTCCTTTTTCATGACAGACGTGCCTGCTAAACTGCAGTGCAGCACACTGTTGCCTGCATCCAATTCAGTTGTATATATGCTGGAGAAAAGGAGAGTAAATGCCAGACCTATGCCACACTTGAGTCTAGAACAGCCCTAGCTCAACTGCACTACACAGAAAGGGGAAAAAATGGACTGCAGAGAAAGAGAAAAATGTAGGCTCTCAACCGTCCTGGTCTAAATGCATGCAGAAATGAAGTCCTATTTGGTTAACTAGGAATGCAACCTTCAGATCAGCCTGCATCACACACCCAGCCACACACCAGCACCAGGGTAGGGCATCACTTCCAGAAGAGCTTGAAAGCAGTGCCCCAATTTAACAAATGTTGGTGGCAGGGAAAGTGTTACCCAAAAAGGCACAGAATGCAGAACACAATGTAAGATAGCGAGAAAGTAAACCAAATATCATCCCTCACTCCAAAGTACTGAACAGGCTTTCCGATTCTCAAATTTTAAACTTCGTCTGAATATGCCTCTTCAGCCCACTTTTTCCTTTCCTTTCTGTGTAGTCCTGTTTCTGAAGTGATAATGGTAGGCATCTTCTATCCAACTTGCTAGATTCTCCATCTTTATAATATGCAGTGCAGAACCATACCTGAAGCAAGAAATTTGCTAAGGAACGGTCTCATCCAATACCTGTCTCTTCTCCCCCCCCCCCCACCTAGTATAGCTAGAGCAGAGTGTTCATTCCAGTCCCACAATGGGAGAGCTTAATGCGAGAAAGAAAAACAGTAGTACATGATCCAGGCAAGATTCCATTTCGATTAGCCACCCACTTACCAAACACAGCACCCAGATTTTGCTTTAAGACAATTCCTGAAAGTAAGATCCATTGGGTTACCATAAGCCAAGGTTACCATGGCCTACACAATCATAACAAAAACTCAGAATTTATTGGAAGCGGACAGTAGTTCTCCAGAACATTTTTGGATCAGAAAGTCAGGATCTGATTTACCATGTTTGGATTATATGTATTTCAGTCTTAATTTATCCCCCTTCTCAACTAACCTGTTCATAGAGAGATTTCACACACATCCATAGGCATCCAAACAAAAAGTTAGTACAACTTTGAATCTTCCCATTTGACTGATAGCAGATCCATTCATTCTGCTATAAATTTAATGAAATGCATTGTTATTTCATGTAAATAATGCATGTGTTTCTCTCTCTCTCTCTCTCTCTCTCTCTCTCTCTCTCTCTCTCTCACACACACACACACACACACACACACACACACACACACACACACACACACACACACACAGAGTAAACTAACAAAAGTAAACTTGGAGGTTCCTATTTGGGTAGAACATGAGAAGCATTTCAAAGTGAAGCAAAAAGATGCAGCGTAACCTGCAAAATTTCTCAGGAGGGGCTCCACACACCTCTAGTCAATATCTTCCCCAAATGCTCAACGCACATTAACAAGACTTCTTAAAACTGGCACAGGACATTGGCAGCAACACTCTAAAGCAGAGGTCTTTCCCAGCCCTGCTACCCAAGGTTCTACTAGCTGCAGGCACCTATGATTGAATCTAGCACTTTCTACAGTCAAAGCATGTGTTTTACCTCTGAGCCATGACCCTTGCTTCCCATGCTCTCAGCAATTTTAACACTCCTGGAAGGCAGGTGATCAGCCCCTGTCGTATTATAGAAAGTGGGGACTGAGGCTGGAAGATATTGCCCAACCTCACCCAGTCAAGATTTGAGCCAATGACTTCCTGGCTCAACTCGTGGTCTTCACCATTATGAGGCTCAAGCAGCTCCATTTCTTTGTAGATTTAAAAAATATTAACATCGCCCTCCATAGAGAACTTAAGTCCCAAATCAATTCTTATGCAATTGTCAAAGACACTTTCCCACAATTCTGTTGAGAATCATGGCCTTTTACTGACACTCCCTGCTATCAATCTATAGCCCATTTCCTTCAACAGATGTTTCTAAGACCAAAGATTCAATTTTACTGAAAAGCTTTAGAAGGTCTCAGGAGTGACTAGTTGCCAAACATTCCGCTTCCACCTCACACACAGCATACTCCCCTGCAGAAGTAGGCACAAATGAGAGGTGGTTGATTGGAAAACAGTTTTTATCCCTTTACCTAGCCTAGCACGCACAAACCTGGGTCATGACCCTTCATGAATGCAAGCAGTGAATATTTTCAACCCTCAGCCTAAACACTAGATCAGTGGTTCTCAAACTGGTGGGCTGTGACCACAGAAAACGGGACGCAGTTGCTACCCTCTTAAGGGGGGTGGCGACATGCGGTGACATTGGTCATGTCCCACCACTAGGGAAAAGGTTTTTTTTTTCCTTAGTGGGAGTCGTGCTGGCCTTCCGGTGGGTGCGGGGGGGGGGGGAAGCCCCCTCTGCAAGCTTCCCCACGCTTCAGATCTGCTCCCTGAAGCAATTGAGACCCACTTCCAGTTTCGAAAATCAGAAGTAGGTTCTCGATCACTTCAGGGAGCTGATCTGAAGCATGGGAAGGCCCACAGAGGGGGCCACAGCACCCCTGCACTCTCTAGAGGGCCGGCGCAATCCCTGGTAAGTTAAAAAAACTTTACCGTCAGCAGCACAATCCCAGGAGTGCCGCCGTCGGCCCACCTCCGCAAAGACAACTTCCCCAACTTGTGAGGAGAATGTTGAGAACCGCTGCACTAGACAATTCTGCAAGCCAAACATATGGTATCCCTGCCCTCCAATAAGACCAAAATTAGATTATGTTTGCCAAACAATTTGTTACACATAATGTTGCTAATTGTTTAATGCAGAATTTGGAAACCTGAATAGCCTTTCCTACCTAATCCAATATTTTTCTTAGTATTTGATAAAGGGACTAAATTTTAACAAATTGTAATTGTCAATACTGCCCTTTTTAAATACCAATAGTGTATTTCCTCAGAGGGCCTGGGTGAGAAGCACTACAGGAAGAGCCACAAATTATTGCCAGCACACTAATATTTAGCACAATAGTCAACATGCATATTAAACCAAAACTAATTAACTGAGAGATCCCATGATCGTCAGCTGAATGTTTAAGAGGGATTTGATTCCCTCTACCCAAGTTTCCCTTTCCTGGGGCTTATTCACAAAGTATGCTCCTTTTTACAGCCAGACGTTACTTGGCTACATATGATACGTAGCCACTCACTTCCAGACAGTTCACGCATTAGAGATGTCGCTTTTCCCCCCTCTGTTGAATAGGAAATCGCAAGCCATCTGAACTCTCAGCTTTGCCACAATGTGATGCTGCCTTGCAGCCTGCCATGTGCCTGTGGCAGGTAGCAAATGCCGCCCCAGCATGCATGCAAGTGGCAAAGTACTGAGTGCTCTCTTCCTCTCTTCTAGAAGATCTAACAAAACTTAATGGCTATAAGACAGTGCTTCCCAAACTGATGGTCGCAACCCACCAGTGGGCCGCGAGCTGATTTTTGATGAGTCGCAAAAAGGTTGCAGCAGACCGGATGACAGCTGTCATGCCGCAAGGCAGGCTGGAGCACTACCAGGTGAGCTGTAATTGGCCAATTTCACCCCCGGGCAGGCTATGGGAGAAGGTGGGGCCTTCACCTTCTCCCATAGACTGCCCGGGGGTGAAATTGGTCATTTGTGGCCCACCTGGTAGTGCTCCAGCCTGCCTTGCGGCATGACAGCCAGCATCCGGTCCGCTGCAACCTTTTCACATTGTGGCAAAGCTGAGAGTTCAGATGCCTGCATGGTGGCTTGCAATTTCCTATTCAACAGAGGGGAAAAAGCGACATCTCTAATGTGTGAACTGTCTGGAAGTGAGTGGCTACGTATCATATGTAGCCAAGTAACGTCTGACTGTAAAAGGGAGCATACTTTGTGAATAAGCCCCAGGAAAGGAAAATTGGGTGATGGCGAGGCAGAAGAATGTGGAGGTGGGGCTCCAATGGGGCCGGATGAGCGGCCAGAAGTAAAGCTATGTAAGTCGTGATAGATTGTTATTTTAAAATTTGGGTCGTTGTGCTAAAAGGTTTGGAAAGCACTGCTATAGGAGAAAGAAGTTAACAAGTTAAGTCAGGCAGACATGGCATGGAAATAGCACACAATCTATGATAGGCAGTAAGAGTCTCTCAATTGCTACTAGCCTTTAAAGTCACAGCAAAGATTGTTACATGTTCAGCCTGACATGGGGGCAGTATGATCACCTCCACCACAGTATCCCCAGGGCTCCCTGTCCAAGGAAACTGCCATCTTATTTATTTATTTTATATACCACCTTTATCATCCTCAGATCTCTCTTCAGATATTACTCAAGGCGGATGTTACTCAAGACGGTTTACATATTCCCCTTTGTAACTATTCAGAAAAGTAAACCAGTAACTATTACAAGGAATCACAACTTTAAGGTAAAAAAAGTCCCCCAAATAAGTCAATTCCCAGATGATATAGGGGCAGCCAACTGCACCTGAAACAAGTCAGTCAATTACAGCCAGACGGAAAGCACATTTTCAGGTAAGAAATTGGGAATCAACCAATGAAAGCGATGCTCAGCCACGGAAATAGATGACTAGAGTTACACATCACCTGAATATCTAGCAAACATTGAAAGCCACCATTGGGCCGTGATTTGCACAGACTTGCCTCTATCCCCGTCATCTCTATAATACATACTGTACATACTATATGTTGAAAGTTAGAGTGGAAAAGTAGTCCCATCTTAGACTGGGGAGGAGCCAATCAAGGGAGAAAGGGGGCATGATCCCAGTGCAGTCAGTAGCAGATCATGCTAGTAATGCTTAGTAAAACATGTCTGGGAAACACTGACAGAAAGATATAGTCATCCTTAATTTTGCAAAATTTCATCAAGATAATTAACCTTTTTCTAACAAAAGACACCATCAAACCAGATCTGGGGACACTACCTCATGCTCTTTACACTGACATAAGCATGTCAGCATCTGGAACAAAAAAAAAAAAACACGACGGGGTTTAGAAGGGGGTGAACAACTTATCTCCCACTACCAGAGTGGTAATACAAATTAAGGGCCCAATTCTGTCCAACTTTCCAGCACTGATGCAGCTGTGCCAATGGGGTATGTGCTGCATCCTGTGATGGTGGTGGGGGGGGCTGTCAGGGAGGCCTCCTGAAGGTAAGGGACCATTTGTTCCCTTAGCTTGGGGCTGCACTGTGGTTGCATTGGCACTGGAAAGTTGGATAGGATTGGGTCCTAGCACTAATAGATTAAGCAATAGGTTCTGTCCCAAAGTCATTAAAGAAACTACCATTCAAAACCCATGTGTAAAATTTGTCATATGCGAGGGGTGTAGCTGTAGGCTGTACAGTTCCGTCACACATGCCAAGAACCCTTCTAAAAAGGGACAGGACAGGAACTGGAATAGATGAAGCAGAGCCAAGAGGTGAGCAAAAGGCACCCCAGCAGCCAGGAATATCTTCCACCCAAATGTCCTCACCCGATACCTTGAGAGAATTCCCACTTTCCTTAACAGGCCATTGGCTGACAAGTCTTCAATCCCATTTCCACTGTCAGAATTTAGAGCAAAGCAGAGGCTACAGTGACCACACCAGCAAAAGAGACAAGTGTTCACTTTCCCTGCAACTGTCCCTGTGCACCTCCAAGGCTCTCAACTCAAAAGAAAGGCTGTGTCCTTTGAACACACACACACACACACACACACACACACACACACACACACACACACACACACACTCTAAGGCAAGGGGTGGTCAAACTCATTTTATACAGCGGGCCGAATATCATTCATGGTGCCTGCTGAAGGACGGAACTCACATCATTAAGCAGGAAGTGTGTAACGTCATTAAGTAAGCACTTTGTTCTCGCATAGGAACTCATTAGCTGCAAATGACAGAAGAGAAAATATGGAAATCTTGATCATACTTTCAAGATATGAGGGAGCCCAATTATCACACTGGGAGAGCCCAATTATCACATGGGCCGCCCTTTCAGTGGCGCCACTTCTTCTGACATATCACTTCACAGCTCAGCAGCTGAAAGGCGGTCTGCAAAGTGACACCTCGGCTGAAGCAGCGCTGCTGAAATGGTGGCCCACATGATAATTGAGCTCTCCCAGTGCCTCAGTAGTGTCTCCCTCTCTCACCCCTCTTGGTCTGCATTTTCCCCCAAGTGTTCCTTGCCTTCTGAAGCCTTGTTCTGTCTCTCCCTCCCAGAGCCTCGGCGGAAGCAGCACTGCTGAAAAGGCGGCATTGGGAGAGCCCAATAATCATGTGGGCTGGATAAAGAGTTTCTGCAAGCCATATCCAGCCCGCAGGACATATGTTTGACACCCCTGTGCTAAGGAGTGTAAATGGGTCCAGTTTAAACTAGTTGCATTTAAACAGGTAGGAGGCCTGGCATATGTAAAAAGAAAGGACATAAGCAAATACCATAACATGTGAAGCCAAGATATTTAAGGAAGTAGCAGCCATCAAAGCATACTGCTGAAGAAACACATACTACATCACTGCAATTTTCCTCAAAAACTATTTGGATGCAGAGAGACAGAAATTTGGGACCTCCCTCACTACCAATTTACAGCTTGACCACATTATTGGGCATCACTTTTGATCCAATACATTTTGAGCCATTCTAATATTTAGTCCCAGTTTCAATTCACATAGCTGCCCTGAGGCACCATGAAACTGAACACCTCTTAGGTCACTGAGAGCTATATCTGATCCCACATACTCTGCCAGATTCTGTTCATTTCCAGCACAGGTTCCTTATTAGACAGAGATTCCAGCAGTGTCTATCACTACCTCTTCTGGTCTTGTACTGTTTGCTGTTTTTTCTCTTCCCTTTCATATTTATCGCCCCTAAATCCTGTGTCGTATGCAGCTATTCTCCCAAGCACAGAATTTAATTAACTCTCCGTCACCAGCACAAGAATGTTCTTATGACATTTATCCTGTCCATCAAAGCCATTCTATCCTGGTTGTTTTCACCAATTTCAGGCTCATTAGTTGGCCCTCTACTTAGTTGGCAAGTGCCGATGACCCGCATTTTGCTGCAGCTCAACAGCTGTCCGGGTACTTAAAATCTTATGTGACCACATTATCTGATGATTTTGGATGCCATGACAACTGAGTGACAGATATTTATTTTTCCAAAGCCCTGCAGTTTTTGCATGGCTACTCCAACCTGCGTGATCACCGGGGTAGATTCCGGCAGCCTTCCTGCAGCTTATTTTACAGTCGTTACATGGCAGAGAGTCACATGGATGGAGTTGTATGACAAGGTTCACATACACAGTGAATGACAGAAGCAAAGCTAGCTTCAGCAGAATCTCCCATCCTGCGAGATAACTTGTCACCTGAATCCAGTGCCCCATCTATTTGTCAGAGGGGAGGGAAGTAACACATGCATCACAGCTTATAAAAACATGAGACAGGGCTATGCCACTGCTCTGCTCCTCCTCCCCTTGCACTCATAGCAGCCAAGACTGGCCCGTAGTTTGCACTTCCACAGGCAAATTATAATCCTGCCCTTCCCCCTTGGCATTGCCATACGGCAGTGGTTCCCAAACTGTGAGGCGTGGCTCCCAGGGGAGTCGCAGAGACCAGCCAGGGGAGTCGCCGAGTGCCCTGGAATCCTCTCGGAAAACAGTGCAATGCCAATTGGTAGGCATCAACATAATGTAATGAGGAGCGGTCGCCAATAGTCAAGGGAGCCGCAGGTCAAACATGTTTGGGAAACACTGCCATATGGTAATTATTACAATAGCACATTATACAATCAGGAACTGAGCTGGACACAGTTTTCTTATTTTCTTTTAGCATCTCCTGCCACTCGAGTTTCTTCTTTTTACAATTGTACTCATGCCCAGCTGAGACACTTGACCGTGGCCTCTGAAATGCCAGGGATATCACTCAGCTGGCAAATTATAAAAAAGCCTTGCCCCTTCCAAAAGACAACAGCTCTTCCCTCCCAGACACTTACATAGCTGAGGCACAACACTTATAAACGTTGATACCCCCAGCAATCAGTTGCTTTGCCTCTATAGTTGGACGGTTCTATGTTCCTGGATAGCAGCCAAGAACATCCCAGCTCTCTATTAGGACTGTTTACTTTGCCAGAAAGTAACTTCTCCTCCCAATAGTGTGTGTCAAACTCTTCTCATGATCTGCAAAACCACGCCATCAAATTACATCCACCCTCATAATATATCAACTTTCCAATACTTCTTCAAACCCACTCAAAACCAATTGCAAGAGAGAAGCAGCCATCATCTCACTATAGAAGGGACACCATCATCTCTGTACAGCATCTTATATCCCTACCCATCCACCCTTCTCTTATCAGTAAGAATTCTGCTGGTTTGTTTCCAGTATTCCCTTTGCTCAAATTGAGCAAAGTGGAGTAAAGAGCTCCTTTAATAGCAACCTTCATCCTCCACTCTTCCCTGTTTTCTAACTGTATTGGTTAAATACAGGTATATGCTTTTTTTGTCACCTTAGAGTTAATCGCCACTCCTCTTTCCCTCCAAATCACTCTATGAACAAACTACATTGGAGAAAGAAAGGAAGGAACTGCAACATAATATTCCCTTATTGCATATTGGTATAGTCCTTGATACACTGCACATAACTTTATATAGAAGCTTCAAAGCTCAACAGGATGACATTCAACAATATTCCTATTTTGCAATGAGAAACAGACATCAGGTGGCATTTGAATAAAACGCAATCAGGCCCAAGTTGCTTCTACCACAGAACATGCCAGCATTCGGCCCAGTTTCAGACACGATTTGAGGTGATTCGGTTCAATAATAATGCTTATCTACAGCCTGAAACCCTGTTAAGCAGGCTACTGTCACCCCCATATTGCTGATGGAGGACTGGGGCTGGGAGAACAATGGCCACCCTAAAGCCACTGAGTTCATGACCACAATGGAACCTGAACTTGGGATGTTTCCAGGTAATTTGGGGACACACACTTGGCCATTAAACCAGCTCAAAGTAGGAGAAAAACTCAGCAAGCCATCTTCTGTTGTTAAGGAGCTGGAACAACTACGGTTGTAGTTGCTTAAAAACCTGGAGAATGCTACAGAACACCTGTGTGGAACAAGTGCACAAAGAGAGGACAAGAACATTGATACATGAATGATTTTACCAATAGAAAACCTCAAGGCTGCTCTTCAACCCAAGTGAAAGGCCTCATGCTAATGGCCAGTAACATTTGAAACCAGAGAACAGGCAAGTTTATATTAGCTTCTTGTAAAGAAACAAAACAATCACATCTCCTGAGATGAACCCAAGTCACAGATGAAGATATAAGTCCTCTGACTTTCACTTAAAGCTGCTTGCAACACGGCTGACTAGCATACAAAACTGACAACACTTTACCATAAGTGACAGTGAATAAGACTGCTGCTTTGGACCACCCATCTTTTATACTAGACAAACAGCGCAATCCTGTGTAACTCTTGCACTGGTGTAACAGTAGATTCACCAGTGTAAGTGCACTTATGCCAGTGTAACTTGCCATACACCGACGTGCACAGGACGAACACCAGCGTAACCCCCCTTGGACGCAGCGCATGCACAGTTCGGACACAGGACGGACTCCAGCACAACTCCGCGGTGCAGGGGGCAGAATGCCCCCTACACCGGCGGAATTGCACTGGCATCTGTCCCGAGTTCGAACTCCACATACGCAGCATCCGAGGGGGGTTACGCTGGTGTTCATCCTGTGTACGTCGGCGTAAGGCAAGTTACACTGGCATAAGTGTACATACACCGATGGATCTACTGTTACATTGGTGCAAGAGTTACACAGGATTGCGCTGAAAGTATGATTGCACCAACACAGCTACACTCAAGGAATGAGCAGTAGATCCTGGATGATTGGTCTGTTACATTTGACCACTTATGAATGTAACACTTATGAATGTACACTTATGATGTAACCACAGTGGTTACATCTGACCACTTCTATATAAAGTTATCACACAAAGATCTCTTCACATATTACATTTTTCCAGAGGAGATTAAGCTAAAAGTTGGGGGGGGGAACCCTGTATACCTCAAAGTCATAGTGCCTCCTGTAAGCACACATTACACAGTATATACAGGAAGTCCTCGCTTAACGTCGTATATAGGTTCCTGAAAACTGCGACGTTATGTGAAACAACGTATAACGAACCTAATTTCATCGGCGGGCTCAGTAACACGGGGGGGGCTCTGGCGGGCTCGCTGCACACTGCAAAGCCACTTCTGGCTTGCATGAAACCACAACCCACTTCCTTGGCTTTGTTCTCGCCTCAGAATGCCTTGTAAAAGCTACCTGCAAGGCATTCTGGGACATGAATAGGACCAGGAAGTGGGTCACGAGCCCAGCGCAACCCAGAAGTAGCTGCAGCAATAGAGGATGACGTTAAAGTGAAACGGATAGCGAAACGACGGTAAGCAAGGTAAGTAAGCTATGTGTCTTCCATGTTTGGGGGAGGAAAAGAAACGGTGTCAAAAAACAAGAGCATGAGAGGCTGTTACTAGAAATGCTGATAAGTGTTAGAAGCCTACAAAAATACGATCCCACAAAATACGATCCCACAACAAATTATACATACACCTGGATGCAGTTCCTTCAGAGGTGATTCTCTTTTGCACGACAGATGTGAGCATTGCTTTCCAGAGTTCTTGTAAAATGCACAGATGTGCAGCTCAGGTGCACATCCAGGCATGAAAGCATAGGGGAACACACAATACCCAAACCTATGCATGCTTATTCAGAAATAGGCCCACTGAGTCCAATGGGAATTATTCCTAAGATTGAGACTTCTAGCATACTCCTATGCGTTTCAACTGAAAACAAAACCTCACTGAGTTTAACGGGACTTACGCCCAAGTAAGTGTATGTAGGACTGTAGTCTAAGACTCATCACACATTTGGTGAAATGGAATGCAGTCCATAAGAATTAATACTGAAGTAAACTGGTTAGTCTCTAAGGTGCTACAAGTTTTTGCTAAATTATACACACACACACACACACACACACACACACACACACACACACACACACACACACACACACAAGTACTACATCTTCAACAGGCATCTTGAAGAAAACCAATGCAATGCTCTGGTAAAACGCAAGCTTTTTACTGGATATTAGTAAAATATTCCAGAAGGTAGAACCACTCTAAATTTGCTTTCCATCCATTCCCCCACAAGCTACCAAGCTGGAAAACAACAAAATCCAAGTAGAAATAAATGCTGCTTTCCTTTTTGTGAAAGTTGATGCCTGTGAAAGTTCAGAATTTAGCTGTTCATTCCCCATCATGGACCTGCAGGGGAATCTGATCAAAGCTGGCATACCAACACTCACCCCTGGCTGACAGCTTCTTAGTATTGATGATCTTTGCAGCATATTCCTGGGATGAGGTTTTTTTCACACATCTGCGAACCACTGAGAAGGCTCCCCTGGAACAAATATGAAAGGCTGGACTTGTGAAACTGAGATTAAGAATGAAACCTAAAGCAAAATATCTCCAGAGCTACGTCAAGCTCTTTCACCAAATTCTAGGCGGATGCCATTGACTTGCGCAAGCATTTTAACAGCAGCAAACATCAAGAATTACAAAGGGACAGGGGGAAGGAAAATATGTCAGGAGACATGTGAAAGGATTACTAGGGCGGGTAACAATATTGGCAAATTTTGGTTCCCCCCAAAAGTGTTTATCATTTTAAAAAAATGATCACGAGGAGTCTGCTCTCTTGGGCTCTGCTCCCTACCCTTGCTCTGGCATGAGCTCACTGCGACACCTTAGATTCTACTTCTCTTGCATTCTAGCATCCCTGTCTGTAAAATAAAACTTTCATTTAATGTGCAGATGAGGGGTGGTGGTGGCTTTGCATATTTGTACTTGCATGATCCCTTTTATAATATGATCCTAACTCAGTGTTTCTCAAACTGTGTGTCGGGACCCACTTGGTAAGTTCTGGTGGGTCCTGGTGATGGAAAGATCAGATAAGTAATTACCTCACGCCCTAAGGCTGTACAAAACTCAGATAGCTGCTAATTGCCCTTCAAAGAGCTGAGCTCCTGCAGTTTGCAAGCTTGTGTAAATACTGAATAGGGAAATAAATTAGAGCTTTTTTCTGATGCTTCCCCCCCCAAGTCTGTCAATGACAGGTAGTGGGGGCAGGTGAAGGCTTGGCCACATAACTAAGCCCCTCAAGCCTTGAGGCTATTCATTAAGGCTGCCTCATTTTGCAAATAAATACATAATATATTACCTATAAATAAATATATTATTTCTTTCTAGATCACTTTTGTTTTTTTTAAGTCTCATAAAGCTAGGTGGGTCCCGATACTGTGTCATCTTAAAAAGTGGGTCCTGGTGCTGAAAAGTTTGAGAACTACCGGTATACGATTTTATCAATACAGTACAAGTTTCACAAGGGGTGTATGCAGAAAATTAAGGAGGGGGTAGGAGCACTGGTGAGAAGAGGTATAAGGTAAAAGCAATTTTGAAAAGCAATTCCACCAAAAGGGTGGCAGAGGGGGTGAAATGCAGGCATGAGAAAGGCAGTTATCAGTGAAAGAGGGGCCCTAGCTCAGTGGAAGAGCATCCGGTCTACATATGGAAGGGTCTAAGTTCAATCCCCTGCCCCAGCATCTCTAGGCAGGGCAGAGAACCGGACAATGTGGACAGCACATGGACCAGTGATCGGACTCTGTTATAAGCCAGCTTCCTATGTTCCTATTGCAGATGACAGCCTGCCAACGCTTCAGAATGAGGAATCAGTCACAACAGCAGACAAGCACCAAATACCAACAGAAAGAACCCCCTACTAAAAGGAATGACCTGGCCTAAGGCATCAGAGCCAATTCTTTTCCACCTATATCCTGCATGCAAGTTAGAGAGAAGCACATCCCTAGAACAGAGTTCCTCAGCTTGCAAGCTAGAGAAGTGGCTCAAGATGGGGGGGGGGAGGGGGAGAGAGAGAGAGAGAAGGAGATGCAGCAGCACCCAGGAACTGGTGCAAGAAAAGAGGAGGAATCAAATGCAGCAGTACCTGGGATGCATCTAACCCCCTCCCCATACACAATTCATCCCATCCTGACTGCTGGTACATGCCTGTCTTTCAGAATATGGAGGAAGAAACAAACAAGTGGATGTTTGGGGCAAATGCTGGAATGGTGGAGAGGGGGAGAGAAAAAAAGAGAGAAAGAAACACCAGGACAGGGAACCTTCCTTGATGAAAGAAAAATGTAGCAATGTCCCTTTGCTGTAGTGCAGAAATGGGAAGGGGTGGGGGAGTCCTGAAGTTACAGGCTGCAGCAACAACGGAGAGGCTGGTATGAAGCTATTGACAAGGTAAGGACTTCCAGAGTAACAGCAGAATCTAGTTCTACAATGCTCAAACGCACATTTCCCAGGGTAAGCCAATGGGGATTCCAGGATGCAAAGCCCAGCACACTAAAATTGTCGCTCCAGATCCCTTAACCAGGGTTAATTACCTCTCAACGCACTCTTTAATCTTCCTGCCCAAATACAGAGAGACACATTCCCATGCTCCCTATGCTTAAGTGGGGGTCCTACCTCACATTAGCAACTACGGATCAGGCACTTTATTGCAGTTTAATTAATCCAGGGTACGAGGGTGTCATATTGCGCGCATGTGGGGCTGCAAGCAACTGGAGCCTATCCCAACACTCTGATCCTGCTCCAGAAAAGACCGCATCGCTTATATTGGGGGCAGGAGAGAGAAAAGAGCGCTAAGTAGACAGACTTCCTGAGTCGCAACTATAGCAGTGAAGGGGGCGAGGGGAGGGAAGAGTCCGGCGGTGCGCAGCATGGGGAAGGAGATCGTGGTGGGCTCTCTGGGGACAGACAGGCTGGAAGCGAGTGTGAGCAGGGCGAGGGGTGCCAAAGAGGAAGGCTGCTAGTCGGGGGGTAGCGGCTGCAACGTCCGGGTGCAATAACAGCCCAGCTGCCGGTGGCTACGCAAAGCGGAGGAGGAGGAAGAGGCTGGCGAGGAGCGAGCGGGCTGCGTACTTGCCGAGCTCCTCGTAGAGCTGGTATTCGTCGGTGAAGCGGGTGCACGTTGCTGGGGTGGCCATGTTCGGGCTGCGGAAGACGGAAAAGGCTCGGCTCGGCTCGCCTGGCTGGCACGTTGGCTCGCTCAGTGCCGCCGCCGCGGGGACATCGGACAGGGCGAGGCTCCGACGCGGGCTGAGGGCGAACAGACGGGATGGGGACAGACACAGGCTGGGCGAATGGCGCTTTTCGTCACACCTCCTGCAGTAGTTGTTGCCGCCGCTCTTACTACTACGACTACTACTTCGGCCTCAGTCTCCTCCTTCTCCCGGAGCTGGTGCCGGCGCGCCTCTCCGCCCAGCTGTGCACTCCCCGCCCGCCTCACTGCGCACAGTCACCGCTCCCAGCAGAAAAAGGAGGCGGCTGAGCGCGCCCAACACCGCGAGATCTTCCCGGAGAAGGAGCAGAGACGCCTCCGCCTCCTCTTCTCCTTCCTTTCTTGCCTCCGCCTACCAGTTGGCCTCCCTCCCTAGAGGTGTGGCTGGAGGGAGCGCTGACAGACCGACGGCTGCCCGCAGCCAAAGGAGGGGCTGGCGCTGCGCTTGCGTGTGCTCGGGCAAGAGAAGGCTGCTGCTTCTTCTTCCCTGCCTTGGAGAGGCGCCTGCTACTCAGCGGAGGCGGGGCGAAGCGGAAAAACACTTCGAAGTCGAGCTCGGAAGGCAAGAGGAAATCAAAGCGTTGCTTCTCCCCCCCCCCCCCGGCCCGCGGTGGTGTTTGGTCTTGGACGACGCAAGGCGATGCAACCAATCCTTACTTGGAAATAAGTCCTCCTGAACTCAGTGGGACTGACTTTAACTAAGGAAGTACACAACGAGTCGGGCCCCCATCCTCGAACACGTCAGTCCCAGTGGCGGGGGGGGGGGGCTTATTTCCGTGTAAGCAATGCACTGCATCGGGCCAAGGCTGCAAAAGGAGGCAACCTGCTTGTAAATGAGACGCCTTAAAAGAGGCGCGTCGTTGCCCCAGAATGAGGAGCCTTTCCTCGAGCCTACTCGGAGAAGAGCTGGATTCTCTTTCAACCCTTTTTCTGTAATTGTTATTATGCGAAGATTTACGTTCCCCTGACGCCTGCCCGCCTCGGAGCGGTGACAGACGTGCGCATCAGAATGCAAAAAGCAACCAGGGGCAGGACACCAAATTCACCCCATTTAGGCTACCGGGAGACAAAGAGTTAGCGCGCCCCTCTCGCTTGCACCAGCAGAAGACGGAGAGACTCCGTCCGCCTCCCCCCCGTCTAGATGAGCGCACGGAGAGGCAACGTACTGCAGCCCAACCCTCCCGTGGCCGTCCGCGCCAATCAGGCAAGAGCAGGCGTCTGCAGACTGCCGGCGAGTCTCCCTTTGCATAGCCTTGGCCGGATGCGCCCTGGTGGACGAAGCAAGGGGACCTCGCGCCTAGGGAGGCGGAGGGCTGTTCAAGCAAATCTTTCACTTGAAATGAGAACGAGGAAATGCGCCCCAGGAACAGATCGTCGGGTGCTGGTGTCGGGGCAGAAAGTACTAGTGTAATATTTTCATTTATTGTAAAATTGCTACCCCGCCTGACAGCCAACGGGCTCTCAAAGGAGCTTTCAAATAGATTAAAACAGCACACTAAAACCCATAGTAAACACAATAAACCAATCACCATGTACCCAATAAAACAGCAATTAAGTGAGACCAGTGGTTGCAAACTTGGCAGCAGAGAAAGGCAACAAATCCGGCTTAAAAACCCGGATCTTAAAAACAGGTTCCTAAAACAGACTGCGATCCTGTGCATATTTACCTGGGAGTAAGCCTAATTAAACACAATGGGCCTTATTTCTGAGTAAACATGTCTAGAATTGTGCTATTAGGCCTAGATCTTCATCAGGTAGTAAACCTGTATCATTTCGTTTCAAGGATAAACAGGACATGGCGTGGGGGGGGGGTCTTTGATGACTGATTGCCTCATTTCATTTTGTTTTAAAAAGCTAAAAGCAGCAGCAGCGAGAGGCTGTGGTGCTGGGGGAGCAGTGTGTCAGAGTCAGGGAAAGGTTTTAAAAAGCACTGGCCTAGTAGTGCTACACCCTGATACAATGTAGGACACAGGTGCAAGCGTGCGCAGGCGCGCGCGCGCACACACACACATGATTAAATATAATTAAATAACGTTTTCCAGTATGACGTATTGTTTGTCCCTCAGAAAGTAAATGGAGCCATTTATTACTGAATGTTCCTCCATACAAAAGGAGGAACGGGCCCGGGAAGGGGGAGGGATTGTCAGCGAAGGCTATGCTGAAATCATACCCCCATTCCCCGGCCTGGCCGCCATTACACGGGGCTCTCGAATGTGCGCCAGCAAAATAGCTGGCACACATCCGAGTAGCCCTATCAGGGTAGCTGGCACGTTACTCGGTTAAAGGTATAAAATGTCCAAGGGGGCTTCCAGCTGTGCTAGGGCAGGCCCAATCCTGGTTAGGATGTAGCGGGCTTATGTGCGCCGCTGCATCCTGCTAGACAGGATTGGGCTGCCCATCTAGGTAAGACAAAGCTATATTTGTTGGGGATTCTGGTGTTCAGGAAAAGATTTACAGCCTGTTTTGGATGGGGTTGCACTCACCCTGAAGTAGCTGTTTTACAGGTTGAAGGTATTCCTAGATCTGGCCTTGCTGCTCCTGGATACACAGGTGGTGGTGATAGTCGGGCATTGCCAGCGTCATGTTCTCTGGCAGGTGTTTTCTCTCTTGAAGAAAGCAGACCTGCCCTTTGTCATTCATGCCCCAGTAAACTCCAGGTTAGACTAGTGCAATGCACTCTGCATGGTACTACCCTTGTAGACAGCATGGAAGTTTCAGTTGATTCAGAACATGACTGCTGAGGTTCTGACTGGAGCAGGTGAATCAGATCTTATTACACTGAACTTTTACCAACTTTGTTAGCCGTCGGCCTATTTCTGGGCTCAGTTCAAGGCAGGGGCATCACGGGAAGGGTAGACCACCCTGGGTCTCACCCCAGGGAGGGATGACACCAAAACGACTTTCTATTCTATTTGTTGTGGTGGTGTGAAAACGCACCACTGGTAGAAAATGCATTTTAATTTTTTTCCAATCCCTGCCACAACTTGCGTGGAGATCTCATTTCTCAGGAGGCCTCCGCATCCTGTGGTCTGGCATATGAGGAGGTCCATGGAACACACACCATGAGATCTCATCCCGGGTGTCACCAACCATAGTGTTCAAGGTGTTGGTTTTGGCCTCTAAAGTCCTAAACAGCTTGAAATCATAATATTCTCAAGAATAACACCCCCAGCTGAGCCTGCCAGAATCATTCATCCCACTGCAGACACCCTTCTCCAGGTACCCTCACTTTGGAGTTACAGCAGGTAGGCACTAGAGAGAGGGCCTTTTTGGTTGTGATGGCCAAAATCTGAAGCCTCCAAGAGTAGCCCCATCGCTACTTGCTTTTGAGCAAGCAGCAAAGATGGTTTTATTCCCCAGGGCATTTCCAGGATTCTGCTTTTAACATGGGCTTGTTTGCTATTGTTGCTGCTTTTATAATACACTATTTGCTGATTTAAAAAAAATGTGTCCCAGATTGCCTGCATGAATGATCCAGGCCTATAATAACCTCCAGGACATGGGCAGGAAGATAAGAAAGGCTTCGATTCCCTAGTTGGGGGTGTTGGGAACAGACAGCAGCAAGCTGTCTCCACTGGAACTCGAAGCCCAGACGTTCCCTGTCTATTAAATGTCAGTATCAGCAAATTTGGCATAGTGAACTTATGGAAAAGTCAATACAATTATCCAAGAGTCAAGCAAAACCCAAAAGATTTCACAATAAATTGTACCCTCTCATCTTCTATATTAACAGAAGTCTTCTGCAGTTTGACCACCAACTGAACATATTTCTCTTTGAATTGATTATTGTCTAAAGCAATAAGATCTTCTGTCTTTTTCTGTTTTGACCTTTCTGTTACCACTGAAGTCAGTCTAAGCATCTACAACAATTTTCTTTAGAGTTAACACTTTTCTTCCACTATTAAAGTTATTTATTTTTTGTTTCTTTTTATTATAAATGCTGACACACGAGAAATATATATTGGTAGTGTGCACATGTAGTGTGAAGAATGTAGGGAACACCACTAGACCAGTCAGATATGACCTAAACCATATCCCTTATGAGTATACAGTGGAGGTGAAGAATAGATTTAGGGCATTAGACCTGGTAGACAGAGTGCCTGAAGAACTATGGACGGAAGTTCGTAACATTGTACAGGAGGCAGCAACTAAAACCATCCCAAAGAAAAAGAAATGCAAGAAAGCAAAGTGGCTGTCAGATGAGGCTTTACAAATAGCTGTGGAAAGAAGGAATGCAAAAAGCAAGGGTGAAAGGGAAAGATATAAACAACTGAATGCAGAGTTCCAGAGAATAGCAAGGAGAGATAAGAAGGCCTTCTTAAATGAACAGTGCAAGGAAATCGAGGAAAACAACAGAATGGGGAGGACTAGAGATCTCTTCAAGAAAATTGGAGATATCAAGGGAACGTTTTGTGCAAAGATGGGCATGATAAAGGATAAAAAAGGCAAGGACCTAACAGAAGCAGAAGAGATTAAGAAGAGATGGCAAGAATACACAGAAGAACTATACAAGAAAGATCTTAATGTTCCTGATGACCACGCTGGTGTGGTCACTGACCCAGAGCCGGACATCCTAGAGAGTGAAGTCAAGTGGGCCTTAGGTAGCATTACTAACAACAAAGCTAGCGGAGATGATAATATCCCAGCTGAGCTACTTAAAATCCTAAATGATGATGCTGTGAAAGTGCTGCACTCAATATGCCAACAAATTTGGAAAACTCAGCAGTGGCCAAAGGATTGGAAAAGGTCAGTTTACGTTCCAATTCCAAAGAAGGGCAGTGCCAAAGAGTGTTCAAACTACCGTACAATTGCACTCATTTCACATGCTAGCAAGGTTATGCTCAAAATCCTACAAGCTAGGCTGCAGCAGTACGTGGACCGAGAACTACCGGACGTACAAGCTGGGTTTCGAAGAGGCAGAGGAACTAGAGATCAAATTGCCAACATGCGCTGGATCATGGAGAAAGCACGAGAGTTCCAAAAAAACACCTACTTCTGCTTCATTGACTACGCAAAAGCCTTTGATTGTGTGGATCACAACAAACTGTGGCAAATTCTTAAAGAGATGGGGGTACCAGACCACCTTACCTGTCTCCTGAGAAACCTGTATGCGGGTCAAGAAGCAACAGTTCGAACCGGCCATGGAACAACCGACTGGTTCAAAATTGGGAAGGGAGTACGGCAAGGCTGTATATTGTCACCCTGCTTATTTAACTTATATGCAGAGTACATTATGAGAAATGCAGGGCTGAATGAATCACAAGCCGGAATAAAGATTGCCGGGAGAAATATCAACAACCTCAGATATGCGGACGATACCACCCTAATGGCAGAAAGTGAAGAAGAACTGAAGAGCCTCTTGATGAGGGTGAAAGAGGAGAGTGCAAAAGTTGGCTTGAAACTCAACATTAATAAAACTAAGATCATGGCATCGGGTCCCATCAATTCCTGGCAAATAGAAGGGGCAGAAATGGAAGCAGTAACAGATTTTACTTTTCTGGGCTCCAAGATCACTGCAGACGGAGACAGCAGCCATGAAATTAAAAGACGCTTACTCCTTGGAAGGAAAGCTATGGCAAACTTAGACAGCATAATAAAAAGCAGAGATATCACCATGCCAACAAAAGTTCGTATAGTCAGGGCGATGGTGTTCCCAGTAGCAATGTATGGTTGCGAGAGTTGGACCATAAGGAAGGCTGAGCGCCGAAGAATAGATGCTTTTGAACTGTGGTGCTGGAGAAGACTCCTGAGAGTCCCTTGGACTGCTAGGAGATCAAATCAGTCAATTCTAAATGAAATCAACCCTGACTGTTCCCTGGAAGGACAGGTACTAAGGCTGAAACTCAAATACTTTGGCCACCTAATGCGAAGAGAGGACTCTCTGGAGAAGACTCTGATGCTGGGAAAGATTGAAGGCAAAAGGAGAAGGGGAAGGCCAAGGATGAGATGGTTAGACAGCATCACCGATGCAACGAACATGAAAATGAGCGAACTCAGGAAGATAGTGGAGGACAGGAAGGCCTGGCGGGATATGGTTCATGGGATCACGAAGGGTCGGACACGACTTAACGACTGAACAACAACAACAACAAAGTGTGCACATGTGCATTATTAGAGTATCTGCCCCCTCTGTTTGAAGCCTAGAAGTTAAATATCTAATAGGGGGTAGGCATATCTTGACTTTAGCATGCACGCATGTAAATAAATGCACCTGGTCACCATATGCCAGAGCAATGATTTCATTCCATCCCTCCCCTCCCCTACCAGTCAACTAATAAATGTTGTTGAATGTGTTTGAATTGCAGCTGTTGTTCTGTAATAGGTGCAACATGTCAGTACAGTACTCTGTGCAAAGTACAAGTACTGTGTGCATGCATTTATAAACATTTATGTGAGTGTACAGTGCTAGCCCATGCCATTTTGCTTCCTGAAAGAGAACACAATATTATTATTATTATTATTATTATTATTATTATTATTATTGAATTTCGATCCCGCCTTTCTCCACCATAGAGGGACCCAAAATGGTGACCCTTTCCCTCTCTCTTCTTTATCTTTTTCTCTTTTAAAAATCACAACCCCAAGTCCTTCATTTCTTTCAAATCGCATCCTTTTTCTCTCTTAGGAAGGAAAGAGGAAAAGCAGTGTGGTCCATTTTACCTTCCTTTTTCTGCAGGATATCCGGGGGGGAGGGTCCTAGGTGGGCTGTGCTGCCACCCCAGAGAACTGGCCCACAATCGTTTCATGATCTGGGTTAAATGTACACAGATGCATAGGAATAGGGGGGCGGGGTGGTCCACCCCTGGGTGGCACCCAGGGAGTGCACAAGCTGCCGCATTGGCAGCAATTCGGCAGCGTGGCAGTGGTGGCGAAAAGGGGCCTTTAGTGGTGCGGTGCAGCGGAAAGGAGCTGCCCGCCCTCCCATCCAGGCCCCTGGTAGGCTTTATCTGGTGAAAAACCGCCAGTAGCGGGCTTGTGATATCACATGGAGGGGTGGGGCTAGTGACATCACAGGGGTGTAGTAGGGGCTGCTACACGACTGCTCTTAGTACACTGGTGCACACAGACTTCAAGGGTCAATCTTTTGTGCAAGTAATACTGTACCAAGAAGCCAAAGATTAAATGCTGTCCTTAATGCATACCTTCTGTTACTTCCCAGCATATACCACTGAGATTTGGCATCCAAATTGTGAGGTTAGAAACCTGGCAAATCCCTACAATTTGAGTTACTCTTGGTAGAAAAGGGCTGGGAAAAGAGACATCAACCCTGCAATCATTTTAGTTTCATGACAATAGAAGGGAAGGATTTAGCTCCCTTCTGTTTGATTGAAAACTGACTGCAGCTTCTTGGTAAGAAAGAAGCGCAGAAGTCTAAACCCTTCTCTTGATAGCCATGGCTAGCTAGGAAAAGTGTAGTTGGGATAAATTAGGTTATCACTTTTTATTTGGTAGGGTTCCTGTGCTTTTAAAAGCTGTGTGACAGGCTGATGAAATGTAACAGGTGAAGCTTTCTCCCAGCATTGCAATGCCATGTTGGGAAAACATGCCTGTTGAATTTTTGCCTGATATGAAACAAAGGCAAGGGAGTCTTGCAAGAATAATAGTGGCAACCTTCCTTGTAGGGCAAACTGCAGCCTCATCCTACATTTTCTTAAATTCTATTGTGTTCCTTAGGAGTTACTCCCTAGTAAGTGTGTTTAGAATTGCAGCCTTACTGGACAGAACCCCCCCCCCCCCGATGTATTGCATAACTAAGAGACCTGTACAAGAAGACATGCTAAGCAAGTGTACTGTCTGATTAACCAAATTTCAAGTGATGAAGTCAAATTTTGTATAAATCATATAATTAAAATGTGGACTTGGTATCATAGAATATCATAGACTTACGGCACAACCTTGTCTAAGTTTTAGACAGGTAGACCACTGCTCCGCCGGTCTAGGATGTCACAAACGTGTTGCAAAGCATGTTTGCAGCACCCAGCGAGTAGGTGGCACCGGTGCCACTCTACTTGCCCCATATTATGTGGAGGGGCAGGGGGAGGGCGGAACGGGGTGTTCCTGGAGGGGGAGATTGGTCAGCCGGGCCCAGGAAGGGGGAGGGATCGGTGGTGGCGGCTCCACTGAAATCCTATCCCCCTTCCTGGGCCTGGCCGCCCTTACACAGCCAGCTCGAATGTGTGCCAGCAAAACTGCTGGCACACATTTGAGTAGATCCATCAGGGCAGCTGAGGCTCTACTTGAGGTAAGGGGACAAAGTCCCCTTCCCCCAAGGAGTGTTCCAGCTGTGCCGGTACTGGGTCCTAGGCTATCTAGAAAGGATGCAGTGTGGGCTCTACACCTGCGCTGCAGCCTAGATAGACAGGATTGGACTGCCCAACAATTTACTGTAATAAAAGAGGGGATTAGGCACTGTCAGGAATAAGAACAGCATAACAGCAGCTAAAGAGCAAATGACAGGGCCCATCCATTTTTGTACATCACAGCATGTTATGTACACTGGCTGGTTCAAAGGGAAACAAATGCCTCACTGAGCATTTAGCAGTAAGTACCCCTCCCCAAAGGAGAGTGAATGCATTTGAGAGGGTTTTGTTTGAAGACCCAACACTGAGCAACATGGGCTGTTGGTTGTTCTGCTCCAGGTTATTCGGCTTTACTATTTGGACATCCAACTATGTCAACAAAACCTTGGTCAGCTGCTAGTTTCACAGGAAAGTCACTTTAAATAGGGAATGGAGGCCTCCTCCTCCTCCTTGTGAAATAATCTTTATTTTCCTTTCTTCCATCTTGCTTTTTACTTATGTATACATTGAGTCCCTAAAGATCAAGATTGTGCCTGTTTGTTCAGTGGTTGTCCTCGCTGATGAATGTGTGTTGAAATACTCCTCTGTTAGTGAGCCTCATCAGTTGTAATGATCACACTTTCTCCTTTCCAGAAGACCAACACTTTGGAAGGAACTCCCCATTTACATTGGGTATTTCCTTCTCTCAACCTTGTAATCACAAATTTAAATTCCCGTTGTAATGTGCCTGGTTGAACGTGAACTATAACTTCTACCCAGTTGTCTCCTTTTTTCCTCACCAGCTACAAAGTTGAATAGCTTTCCACAGTAAAAAGGTAAAGGTGACCCCTGACAATTAAGTCCAGTCGTGTCCGACTCTAGGGTGTGGTACTCATCCCCATTTCAAAGCCGAAGAGCCAGCGTTGTCCGAAGACGCCTCCGTGGGGACATGCAGAAAAAAAAAATCCTTGGGTGTTGTTGTTTTACTTTGTTTCATTGTTTGCTTAATTTCATTGGCTCGATTCAACGATTTGCTTCATTGACATTTTATTAACAACTCATGTAACAATAGTTATGACTTCTTGCAATACTCTTTATTATCATTGTTCTCACTAAGTCCTATGTTCAGAGTCTTGGGGAGCCAAAGTCCAACATTCTCTATACAGGCTCCCCTCATAGCAGAGAACCCATCAGCTTTGTCCATAATCCAGTTCAGCCAATGGTCTTGTTTGTGAACAAGTTTCATCTCTTGAAGCCAATGAAACTGAAGTGGCCTCTGTCCAAGCACTGTATGTCTGCTTAGCAGGATCATGAATCAGGCTCTTAATCTGTTTTATAATACTTCATGGACATATTTGGTGATATTAAACAGGCCTTGTAAATTGTGTGAGCTAGTTTCTAATCTCCTCAAACCATCTAATTTCTCCCATATGAGATGTTTAAATGACTAACTTAGTACAGTTTAAAAAAACACCCAAGGCTACAGATCAAGAGATACACCAAAAAGCGAAACCAATGTCCTGTGCAAGAGTATTACACTTGCACAACCTCCACAAGAGACCTTTCCAGTGGATTGTGCCCCATGGATTAGGTCTCTGTCTATCAGTCACACTCTGCCACCATGAATGGTTCCCCAAACCCACCACCTGGTGGCAAGAGAACTTCCATTGTTAAGAAACATTGTATAGAGGCCATCTCTTCGATTCTGAGATATAAATAACTTTGAGGTACATCTGAATATGTTCTCTCTACTTCCTCCCATCCCTGTCCAGGAATCCATCTTTTCTGTATAAACAATAGCGCTGTTTCTGAAATGTTAGGGTTGAGTTGAAAGGAACCTGCATAGCCCCAACCTTGGTGAGGCTGTTCCATTTACATGTATGCATTGTTAAGAAAACAAACACTCCAGCCAAAAGCTGCGCAAGACGGTGTGACGAGATTGCATGCCAGAGTCCTTGGAGAAACTTGGCAGTGGACTCGGAGCCATAACAGAACAAATAAATTAATTAATTAGCAAACACACATCCTGTTCAACATGAAAAAGAGGACTTGGCTCCGGAGCACAGGTTCTGCAACTGTTTACAGAGAGAGGTTCAGCCAATATGGGTGGCAAAGGGGCAGCTAGGACTGCAGCAGAAACTCTGTCCGGCTTGCAGCAAATGGCATTCTCTGGTTTATCAGGTACTCAATAATTTATGTACTTGACAGTGTAAGGTAAAGTCAAACAAAAAGAGAATGGTACGTTGCACTGGTGTTTTGCTTTTCTGATTCCCATCTGATAAGCAAGAAATAGAGTTTTTGTACTTAGTCACTACTTAATCTAACAGAGGGAGGTAAGGCAGGCAGGGAAACTGTACAGGCAGGGAAACTGGCTAAGACAGAAGCAAAGCTGCTCACCCAGGGCCTTGGACCAAGTGGGAGTCAGATTCTGGATCAGAACCTGCCAAAAATGAGGATGCAAAATGATTTTCTGGGTCTGGAATACTCTAGTACTGCAAAAGCCTGGGTATTCTAGAAAATGATACAGCTCTTGGATACAATGGCTCTTTCTATCTGTCAAAAATTGGTCCTGCTGACCAGTAAGCCCTCTTTTTTCTCTTTCATTCACTTGTCAGACACAGTTGTAGGAAGCATCAACACCTCACCTTTCATCCTCTTTCTCTAAACTCGGGCAGCCCAATCCTGCGTAAGGATCCATGGCCGGCCCATAGGGCCAGCCACAGGAACCTCAGCCCTTCCCGGGCCACTACGAATCGACCCGGGGTCTCCTCGTAGAAAGGGGACTTCGTCCCCTTCCCCTGGTGCAGGCCTGCCTGGCCCCAATGGGCCTCCTTGGATGTATACGGGCTCTCGAGCCAACATACATTCAGGGCAGCGAGGAAAGGGCCACCAAGCCCGGGAGAGGGCTGGGGATATTGATATAGCTCACCACCAATATCCCCGCCCCTCTCAGCCCGGCTAGCCCAACAGCTGCCCTCCCTCACCACCTGGCCCTCCCTCCCTCCTGCATCGGCTGGTGCAAATCCTACCTGCTCCGCCTGCTGCAGGGTCGGTCCGGAGGCAGAGTAAGGGCTGCTGGCCTGGGCGCTGGTGGCTCTTACTCCAAGGGTGCTGAAAGCATGCTATACAGTGTGTTTGTGGCACCCTTCGCCTGCAGAGCACGCGCTCCACAGGCAGGACGTTACGCAGGATTGGGCTGTAAGCCTGGATATTAAGGGCCCGGTCCAGCCCAACTCCTTCACAAATCTGGCCTAAGAGTGGCCTAAGTTTGGCGTAATTTGTGCCTGAGTTAGGCCTGAGTTATGACTGAGTTAGGCCAACACCACCCCAGGATCCAGGCAACACTTACCTCCCAGGCAGGCAGGCTCTCCAGGCTAGGCGTCTGGCTTGTGCATGTGCAGGCCTGTGTCTGCATGTGCCAGTGTCCATCCATGGCAGCTGCCACAGTGTCTGTCGCAGCCCGGTCGCAAAGGGGCCAGCCGCAGGCATGGGGGTTGCGCCAGTCATGTGGTGGGCGCAGGGCAGGTGACAGGTGAGCGAGGTGCCTGTGCCAGCCGCCACAGGGCACCCTGTGCACCAGCCACCTGCTGCAGGGGAGAGTGGCCGTCCCCCCCCTCCTGCAGAAGGCGATGCCACCCCCAAGCCACGTTGAGGCTGCACGTGGGATTCATGGGGGGGTGAGCGGGGGAGGGAAGGGAAGGAGGGGGGTGGGAATGTCACACACAAGGGGGTCTCATGATGTCTGGAACCGCCTCTGACATGACTTGCCCGGGCGCTGCCTGAAGCCCTGGGCCTCCAGGGCCGTGGCAATGCCCACAAAGAAGGCATCCCAGCGTGCCTTCTGCTCTGTGCCCCGGCCAAGACCAAGAGATGCCTTGGGCTTGTCTGCTGCGAGCGGGAAGGGCTCACGCAGCTCATCACACCCCCAGATGGGGCGACGTCGGCGCCTCGCGGCAGGCGCTCCGGCGGGGTGGGGGGTGGCCAGCTTCCATCATCAGGGAGTGGGAGGGGAGGCAGGCAGACAGGGGGTGCTGGGGAGGGGCACGGGTGGGTCAGAAACAGACAGACAGACAACAAGGCAGGTGGGAGAGGGACACAGGGAGAGGGGTCTGCAGAAACCAATAGGGACACAGGGGTCACTTCACAGATGAAGGCAATGCAGGAACGGGCGCCTCTTATGCAGACGGACCTTGGGCGGAACGGACCCAGTTGACGGTCGGACTGTGGGCGGAACAGACGCCGTTGACGGGCAGACCGTGGGCGGGTGAGAGCCCCAGCTGCCGAAAGGGCTCTTCATGGACGTGGTGGACGCAAGCGGATCCAGTATGGGCGCCATGTCGCCTGTCATTGTTTGCCTGCCTGAGAGGCCCCCCAACTCCCCACTCCCCTCTGAGCCCTGAGGGTCTGGCAGCCCCCCTGCTGTGGTCTCCCTGGGAAGGAAGTGGCAGTCCCTGGATGGGATTCATGCAGGGGCTTGTGTGCTGGGCGCTGTCTCTGTGTGTGTAGGGCCATGCTAGTGTAACACTGGGCACAAGGGGGCTCTGCCCGAGGGGCATCTTTATTGTTCTGGAACGGTAGCAGAGATGGCCAGGCGAGGCTGCCAGGGGTAGTCACAGCAGCCAATCTGAAAGCAGCAGCACACGTGCCCCATGGACCTGGAGATGCAGGCTCTTCCCCTGTGGAACCACAGCCTGCTCCATAGAAAGGGGAGGGACAGCAAGTAGGACAGCCAGGGAGGTGGAGTAGCGGCGGCAGCTGAGGAGGGTTGCAGGGCTGGCTCCCTGACCTCTGGCAGCATCGAGGCAGACGACAGTGGGGCACCCTGCCTGAAGCCCCAGGGGTGCTCACAGGAAGGTAGGTGGTAGTGGATGTTCCTGGGGAGACAAAAACAAGGGGGGGGGTTACATGTCAGCTGGTGTGTGGTAGCAGTCGCCATTGAAGACAAGGCAGTGTGTCGGTTGCAAAAGCCTGCAGGGAGAGATCAGATTACACAGCTGCTAGGTATAACGAGCATGTCACAGTGTGAGGAGCTTACCTGGACGTCAGATGGGCATGATCCTGCAAAGGACAACAGTGAAGGAGAGAAAACACAGCACAACTGTAGGGTTACATACATGGCTAGCCTATCATAACTGACCTGTTGTAGACCCTGTGGGGGGCAAGGCTGCGGGTTAGTAAACACACCTTTGTTAACAGGCAAGTCACATTTACACAAACACATATTTGTCTGCTCACATGGCAACAGGCAGCTATCAGAGGACACATTGGTAAAGAGGCAGCTATCATATATATGTGTGCTGACAGGCAGAAGTCCTACGGTATGGCTTACACAGGCAGAAGTCATAACACATGTCATCCCAGACCCTGCTCTTACCTGCTGGTGTTGTTGCCTGTGTGTGGGGGGGAGAGAGGGTGGGAGAAAGACATGGGTTAGCAAATGCTTGCAAGGAGGCAGCTGCCCAGGCACAGCTGTAAACAGTTTGGCCACAGCCTGAACAGCCCTCTCTGCCCTAGAGGGGGGCAGAGAGGAGAAGAGAAGAGAGAAGTGGGGTGTTTGTGAATTTTGCCCTGCACCGACAAAATCCCACTTTGTGGCTGCTGGGGGACAGGACCCCACGCCACATGCTCAGAGAGAGAGACAGAATGGAGGCCTGGGGCTGGGCTTTTGTGGGAAAGAGGCTGGGTGCGGCTGGCTGCGGATAGGGTAACTATCTGTGTCCATGTCCAGAGTTGTGCCACAGCTATTCCGTCCTAACTCAGACATAACTCAGGAGTAGGGTGTTAGAACTTTTCAGGAGAGGGCTGGAGTGTGTAAGGTAAAATGGCTCCTATGGGTCTCCTCAAATTTGAGTCCACCTTTTTTGTCGACCTAAATTTTGTTCCGTATCTGTGCTCGAGGGGGCGTGTCGGAGCTCGGACCCAAATTCGTAACCGCCCCCGACACGCCCCCGACACGCCCACTTTTAGGCCAAACTTAGGACGGAATAGCTCTTAGGCCGAACTTAGGACGGAATTGGTCAACTTTCCTAAACCCGTCCTATGTCCGTCACAGTTGCATCACAAATTCGGCCTCAGCGTCACAATTCGGTCCTAACTTCAGCCTAAGGCATTTAGGTTGCTTTTGTGACTGAATTGTGCCGCTGAGGCCTTAAGCTGGACCGGGCTGTAAATAAGGCTGCTGCCACTCATTTGCCCTTGCTATCTTTGCTAGACTCTTTCCTTTTTCCCTCCAGCCGCTGTTTCTGGGATTCCTTGCTGCTGGTTGACTGTTTCTTGCACTCCTGCTCCTTAATATGTCCATGGCTTGCTGCTGTTTCGGAGCAGCATCAGCAAGTGTTCTCAGGACAACAATGAGAAGGGAAGTTCCTGGTTTGCCATAAAGATGATTCAATTAGTTTGCCAAAGAGATGATTCAGAGGCGTCGCTGGAGCGCGGCGGGAAGGGCGGACCGCCTGGGGGCGACGCGCGCAATGGGTGACGCGCGGTCCGCACGTGCACCTGCGCGTGCACCTGCGCGTCGCGCACAGGCGGTCCTCCCTTCCCGCCGCGCTCCAGCGACGCCTCGGAGGAGGCCTCGGAGCGTCCGCCCTCGGCGGAGCTCCAAGGCCTTCTGAGGGAAGCCCCATGCGCGACGTCATATTTACAAGGTTTAGCACATGCGCAGAACGTTTGAGGGCAAATTTGCCCTCAGAAACGTACTGCGCATGCGTGAAAACTTATAAATATGACGTCACGCATCGGGCCTCCCTCAGAAGGCCTTGGAGCTCCGCCGAGGGCGGACGCTCCGAGGCCTCCTCCTGCCCAAGACAGCCGGCCGGTGAGGTTGTCTCCGGAGCCGGCAGCAGTGGAGGCTCCGCTGCTGTCGGCTCCGGAGACATTCTCGCCAGCCGGCTGTCGGGCGACACGGGGGTCATTAGGGCGGCGCGCACCCTAGTGACGCCGCTGAGATGATTTATTTATTTATTTATTTTTGGTGCTGGAACAGCCACCTAGGATCACCTGTGGATAAGCCCAGTCCTGAAAGCAAACAGCAGAGAGAAAGACACTGTCTGCTGCCATCACATTTCCAATGTGAACAGCAGTCAAGAGCAGTATCCTCTTTCATCCATCTTGAACAAAATGCAAGGACCTTCAGACTTCCTGCGATGGTCCCAAGAGACACATTGCATGAAAATAACTGGAAAGAATTACAGTAATAATAATTTCTCTTCCTTGGATTGGTGCTGTTCTCAGTAGAAAGCTTTCAAAGTGCCCAGAACATTTCTACAAAGAAGTCAAAGAAAGGAAAGAAGAAGGTTTTACTATTGCCAAATTCACAATGTCCAAGATTAGCAGCAGTCACACTGGAATATTTGCACGTGTGAGTGTTCTTATTCTCCTTCTTTGCTTCATATCTACCACATGTACACAGTGAACAGATGACATGCAGACAATGAGAAGAAAATGGATGTTGAAAGGCTAGATGTTATTCTATTTATAAAAGATCTGTCTGTACAGATTCCCACAGCACAGCATTTATTTATGGGAGCCCAGAAGTCATACTAGGCAACTGAATTCACAAAAGCATGCAACAAATTCATGGAAGTAGATATTGGAGGCAGTGCTCAGCTCATTTATACAAATGCCTTGGTTAGGCATCCACATAACCTAATAGTAGTACTCAAGGATGGGTGTGCAAGAAAGAGAATGAAATATTTTGCTACAGTGTTCTCTAGAGATACGGTAATTAAGAAAACATTTCCTTTTTGTTATTGGTAACCTTTTTGGTTTGCACTCTGTCTATGATTTTTAATTAGTTTCCCAGCAGCAGTTGTTCCCATTTCAAATCTGTTGACTCAGATTCAGGCAATCTCCTCTCTGCCAGAAGCACAGAAAAGAAAATTGCTCAGATTTTGTTTCAGCCATTGACTTTCCCAAAACCAGACCAAGAGCATGTAGTTTATGGTGGACATGGTGGACTCCAGCCTGAAATGTCTACTTAAGAACTTGCCACAACATTCCAGAGAGAAAGGGGTGGAGTGAGCAGAAAGGTATATGAGGGAAGTGATTTCTATGTTCGATAGTCTCCTTTGTTTCCTCTCTTCATTCCAATAGAGAAATGCCTTCCAGGAAGTGCAGCACACACACTTCTGAGATTCCCTAAGAATTCACAGGGATATCCATGTTTGATGCTGAGCAAGTCTCAAATCCTGAATATTAGGTTTGGTTGGTTGGCCCCCTTTTTACTGGTGTTTTGCCATCAGCTGAATCTCCTGCTGCTTCAGCCACAGCCAGTCATTGGCCGCTTGCATTTGTTTATAAATAAATATTGGATCTCTATTGTTTGAATGTTTCATGGCTGATTGTTTAGGTCATTGTTCGTGTTTCGCTGTTTATTATTACTGTGAACTGCCTTGAGCACATCCTTGGAGGACTTGGAAAAGTGGAAGAAAAGGATGTCTGGGAGAAGACTAGGCAACAAACATTCTCCTGGACATCTAGGTTTGTGTGTATGTATATACACAGTACTGTATGCATATATACAGAGTGTCTCAAAAAGTGTACACACATTTTAATGAACTCTAATACATACATCCTTGTAGAAAACCTGCAACACTCGAGCATCTAAGCTAAGGGAAGCAATTGATGTGTGGAACCATCCCAGCACACACATTAGTGGATGTCTGCAGATTCCTTAGTCAATTATGTCAGCGGTGTGTAGACACCAATGGGGAACATTTTGAGCACTTGGTCTAATCAACCAACCAACCAACCAACCAATCAATTGATTAAACTGGGTCAAACTGCTTCTGTGTACATCATATAAAGTATGTGTGTGAATTATAGTATTATAGTATATGTGTGAATTACAGCATAACTTAAGACACTATAAGGTATGTGTACATTTGTGTGCACATACATACATTTTTGTGCACATACTCTGTACATATTATATTTTTTAATGTGGTGAGAGTATTCATTCATGAGATTACCCTCACAGTCCAGGAATGTTTTTTACCTGTGTTTGTGCAGTCTGGGTCTATGATAGGCTGTTGGCCTTTCTTTGTCTCCTCATACCACTCTTTACTGCCTTTGTCCCTTCCCTCAATACAAAAAGTAAACACGTTAGCTTTTTTCTATCTGCTTTGTCTCCCCCCACCTTTTTTTGTGTTATTGAAGCAAATACACACCCTTGCATATTTGCTATGTGAGATCATCTGAAGACAGTGTCAAATGATGTGAAAATTATATTGACAACATAGGCACTGCAGAGTGCTTGATAAAATTCTTTCTCAAACCATTCATCTGAATCAAGAAAGGTTCATTTCAGAGAGACAAGGGTCTGATCATCTAAAGTACGACATTGGCTTAATTTCAGTAGCAGAGCAGAGCAAAGGTTCTGACCCCTCTTATTTAAAGCTGAAAAGGCCTCTAATAGGATTCATTGAAATTTCTTGTTCAACATGTTATAAAAATTGATCTTTCCCTGCAGACTTTATTAGACAGATTGATATTATGTATCTTTAGACAAATATCCCACATAATAATCAGTGGGATTTCCTCAGATCCCTTTCAGCTAGAATAGGAGTGGTGTCCTTATCATCCTTACTGTTTGATTTGATGATTGAACCCTTAGCTTATATATAAACAATATAAGGGCTTTTCAGGAATTAACATCGATGGACATGAACACGAACTACCAGTACTTTTGTATGCAGATAATAGTTAACTCTTTTCTTGCACCTAGATACATCAGACTCTTTATTGATGCACTTGATTAGCCATTTTAGAGAGCTGAAAATTAAGTGGACTAAAAGAGAGAGGCTGTTAGGTAGGGAAAGGTTTTCCCTGCCCAGTCATCTGATTACTGGCAATTCAAATAAATATCTAGTTCGTCGTATTGCTAAAGCCTCAGTGGATTTGAACAAATGGGTTTCAAGGAAATCAAGGCACTGAAAATGAATTTCATCCCTAGATTTATTTATACTTTAAGATAAGTGCCAGTTTCTATTTTACAAAAAATACTTTGACAAAATAGCCAACATTTTAAACAATTTACTATGGGAACCTAATGTCAAGCCTAGGAAAGGTTATAAAATGCAGCTTCCTTTAGATGATTGTGGCTTTAATCTGCCAAATGAAGATGGCTTTAATCTGCTATCCCAAGAAGGCTGCCCCCTTTAAATCCTTCTACTCTCCAAGCAAGGAGGTGGAGCCTGGGTGGGGTAGTCTGAGCCTAGAGAGATTTAAGGCATGAGTCCCATTGGCCCTTGCTGGAACAAATTGCTCACTTGTAGCTCTCCAAGGTGCTGCAGCCTTGCCTTGCCTCACCTTACTTCCTGGGTTCCTGTTTGCAGGGCAGGACAGATGTCACTTAAATTAGGACCAAGCTCATGCGCATGCAAACACATGCTCTGGAGGCACACTTTCAACCAAAAGCACTTCTCTTTTCTTTAAAACAACAGCAATGAAGGGTGGCAATCCCAGTCGGAACTGAGGCGTGTCAGGAGGGGAATTACTGTTTTTATCTCAAAAATTGCCCTGCTGATTTGCCCTTGAAGCAGTAGGCCAAATTGCCACTTTAGTTGGCTGGTTTTCAGGATAAAACCAGAAATCAAATTCTTCCTCCCAATGTACCCCAGTTGCTGCCCATTAAGCTGTTGGTTGGAAGCACACCTTCTTGTTTAGCTTGGGCCTTTAGACAATAATGTATAGCTCTACCATCACAATGGTCTGGAAAGTCTGGCTGGTTACTGCCAATCATCTTCACCTCAAGCCATACTCGCATGAAGACATGACTTCACAGGAACATCCTGGTTTCTAAATCACCCAAAAGGAAATCCAGTAGAAAAAATAGACTGCTTGTGAAATTTTAAACTTGATCTCAATTGGATGGCCATAAAGATGATTTTTTTCCATCCACTAAAGGTTTGTGTCAGAATCTCAGCAGAATCAGAAATAGTTTTGCATTTTTCAGAAATCTGGCCATGATGCTGTAGTTACTGCTGAACCTCCAAAAATACTGCTTTCTCTGAAGGTAAACTATAGCCTTGTGCAAATCCATTTTAGATTACCCCAAACCAGTTATGAACTATTTAAGAGCTGAGTTGCAGATTTAGGGCTCAACATTATACAATCAGAGTGGAAGGCTGATCTTAAATTCCTAAGCTTGTCATTCATTGAACCAGTGGCGTCGCTGTAGCGTGGTGGTGGAGGGGGGAAGGACGCCATGGGTGACGTGCCAGGAGGGTGATGCACCAGGACTCCCAGCGCGTCACCCTCCTGGCGCATCACCCCGTCCCGCCGCGTCACCCCTGGGAGAGCGGCAAGCAGAGCCACATCTTCTTTGGCGGCTCGGCCACTTCTAAGTAGACCGGGCAAGGCTTCAAGCAGTGCATGCGCACAACGCCGCTCAAAGCCTTGCTCTCAGAAGGGTCGAACAAAGACCCAATTGGCATTCTCAATTGGGCAAGGCTTCGAGTGACGTTGTGCACATGCGCCGCTCGAAGGCTTGCTCGGTCTACTTAGAAGCGGCTGAGCTGCCGAAGAAGACGCAGCTCGGTGCATCACCCTCTCCCAGCGCATGGGCTGTGGGGTGAGTACCGGGGGATGATGTGCCGGGGGTGGGTGGGTGACGCACCTGGGGTGGTGGTGGTGGGGTGACGCAGCAGTGGGTGGTGGGTGGTGACATGCCGAGCCGGCCAACCCCTCGCCCGGGGTGATGTGCTGGCTCATGACACCACTGCATTGAACTTCAAAAAGCTTATACTAATACTAATAGAATGTTGTACAGTTGGACCTTTTTATCCACGGTTTTTCCACCCATGAATTTGACTCAATATGGGTGTCAATACTGTGGAAGAGGGAGTCTGATCGAGTCACATTACCTCTTTTTTCAGCATTGTCGGGGGTCTGCCAGCCGCTTCTCGTCTCCTGTGCACATCCCAAAACGCTGAAAAAAAGAAACGCAACTGGGAATCTATCGGGGGCCTGCCATCCGCTTTACGGGGTGTTTAAAACTGCTGAAAAAAGGAAAAAATGTAACCAGGAGTCTCTAGCACCATCTACAGGTTGCTTTCGGTAGTGGTTTTTCTTTTTTTCAGTCAATTTAAACAAACTCGGGGGGGTGAAGCGGCGAAGACGCTGGATGTGGTGCTGCACCCCACCACCCCACCCAGTTTTCCTATAAGACTGTTTTTTGTATTCATTGAGGTTCCGGGAACAGAACCCGGAACAGAATACGGAGGATCAACTATACTCATTGATCTTTTTTAAAAAAAAACCTTTTGGACGTAAGTATTTTGAAAAATGGTAACAGCTGCTGCAGCAATGGTTCACAAGTTATTCTGTTCCCTGCAATTTGGAAATGCCCTATGATTGTGACCCCTTGGAAAGATGTCATAGACAGGATTAGTTTAGTCATGTCCTCAATGCTCTAACTCTCATTTAATCATCTTATTCTGGGATATATCCCTGCAATCTGGAAGCTCCCAAAACCTGCCATGCTCTGGATTGAAAGAGTGTTGCTTGTAGTGAAGCTTATTACTTTTACAATTTTGGAAATTGCATTCTGCACCTATTATTGAAAAATAGATTGAGGACCTTTTTGACAAATCATATTCTACAGAAGGGATATAAGACAGAAACATAATGCTTTGACAGCTTTTTCTAGAAACGTTCTCTAATTCAAGGTTAATCTTATATTGGGGTTTCACTCACTTGCAAAAAGTCCCTTTGCTTCCCATTAATGTATGTTTTCTCATTACTTTAAAATTACTCATTACTTTAAAACTTTGTATTTTTCAAAATACTTACTTTCTTACAAAACACAACTTACTCCTTGGAAGGAAAGCTATGGCAAACTTAGACAGCATAATAAAAAGCAGAGATATCACCATGCCAACAAAAGTTCGCATAGTCAGGGCGATGGTGTTCCCAGTAGCAATGTATGGTTGCGAGAGTTGGACCATAAGGAAGGCTGAGCGCCGAAGAATAGATGCTTTCGAACTGTGGTGCTGGAGAAGACTCCTGAGAGTCCCTTGGACTGCTAGGAGATCAAATCACTCAATCCTAAATGAAATCAACCCTGACTGTTCCCTGGAAGGACAGGTACTAAGGCTGAAACTCAAATATTTTGGCCACCTAATGCGAAGAGAGGACTCTCTGGAGAAGACTCTGATGCTGGGAAAGACTGAAGGCAAAAGGAGAAGGGGAAGGCAAAGGATGAGATGGTTAGACAGCATCACCGATGCAACGAACATGAAAATGAGCGAACTCAGGAAGATAGTGGAGGACAGGAAGGCCTGGCGGGATATGGTTCATTGGATCACGAAGGGTCGGACACGACTTAACGACTGAACAACAACAACAATTTTTCAAAAATGATTTTATTTTCGGATGTTAGTCGTACTGGAATTAAGGTTGAGTTTTGAATTTATTTATTTATTAAAAGGGCTGTTTTTTTGTGTGTGTGATTGTGCTAGTGCATGCTTTTGTTAATCTCTTGTTAATATGCCATCAAAAATAATTGATCAAAAAATACTAGTCATTAAATTATATGCATGGCTACCACTGATGTGGCCATCATGCATTTATCCCCCCCCCCCCAACTAACATTTAGTAGAATGTGGTTATGACATTTTGCTTTTCTCCAACCTGTCTCAGCAATTGATGATAAAGAATGGAGGTGGGGAACTGATATCACAACATGGGATAAGTTCTACCCAACACTATGAAACTGGATGGGGGAACAAAACACACAGTATCGATTTTGGGTTTCCACCACATGTTTCTCACAACATCTAATTTGGTCTTATGGGTACAGAGTTCTTCCAGCATCACATGAGCATACAACTGTTCCTTTGCATTTGAGGAAGAGGGACTAGATCTCATCCACAAATACAAGAGACAGCCCAATTACCCTGGTAAACAAAACAGATGTGAAAATCAGGGGGGAAATGTGCACCGGACAGAGAAGTGTGGGAAAGTAAAGAGTGTAAAAAGCAAAAGAGTTATAAGTGGTGAGAACCAAAATCGCGTAACTATAACCAGGACATCCTCTGTGCCTGTATAATTAAACACAAATATTTGCAGACTGACAATGATGGTTTCCCACCCTTATTTAAATGCTCATTCTGCACTTAGAACTATCCTGCCTGTCATGCACCGATCACGGACTCATAATTTCCCAACCCTGGATCCAGCTAACACAATCAAAACTAGCATATGTTTTAATATTTGCATTCATTCTGTTGACTGTTACGCGTTGATTAATAAATCAGCAACCAGGTATGAGAGAAACTTGGACATCTTTATTTATTAAGCACATGTGCTGACTGCTTCCCATGGGACTCTTGTCCTAAAGTCATGAGGAGCAGTCCTGAGCTCTCCATTACAATGCTTCTTATAGCCAACAGAAAACAACTTTCAGTAGGCAGGCAGTTTGAAAAAGACAGATCCAATTCTTATTGGTTACAGAAAGACAGGAACATTCGTAATAGACAAGTTACATATCTTATTGGTCATTCTCTGAGGTTTGACGTACATAATTCTTGGAATTAGATTTACGTATTCTCATGACGCTTTAGTTAACTTTATCAGGAACAGGAGTAGGGCTGACCCAAAGCTTCACCCCACACATGCTTGCTTCTCCCTTTGACCTCCAGCTCCACCCTGCCAGCATGCTATCTTGTAGAAGAAGGCCAACTTGTGTATGTCATAATTCTACTGCAGAACAGAAATGTACCTTAATATTGTGCTCTTGCTTGTCTGACTATATGAGAGCATTCGCTTATAACATAAACAGGTGTATATTTCTCTTTCCAGAGACTTGGTATGAGATTATGTTGTTTTGTATTTAGAAAATACATTTTGATGTTTACTACAAAGAAAGCATTCTGATTATGGTCTGTAAACCTCTACAATCCCCCCTTGCAAATCCATTTGCATATACAATTAATCATGCAAATTATCAGATGTGAAATTTATCACTGACCATTTCACATCTCATCCATGCTTCTTCTATATCCTAGCACCACTCTGTCATACATACTAGACCATAAGAGTTAGAATATCACTATTAACGAAATTCATCTTGCAATAGCTGGAATTAGACTTATTCATTCATTCACTTATTCAAAAGCCATGCACACATACTAAATCCTTCTCACTCATACTGTATTCTTCCAATACTCTTCTTATCAAGCCAAACATGAGAGGAAGATAGGTATGGAAATTCAGAGTAGCACTTTTTCAAAAAGATCAGAAACAGAACTATATCCTTTCTTTGGCAGCTAGTAGCCAAATAGGAATTTACCTGTCCTGTCTTCCTACAGACATTTACAGAAGAACAGGAGAATCAGCTGAAGAGTAGGTATGGAAATTCAGAGTAGCACTTTTTCAAAAAGATCAGAAACAGAACTATATCCTTTCTTTGGCAGCTAGTAGCCAAATAGGAATTTACCTGTCCTGTCTTCCTACAGACATTTACAGAAGAACAGGAGAATCAGCTGAAGAGTAGAAAAGAGCGAGGCAGAGTTAGATTTCCCTAGTTATAATTCAGAGTGCAGATAGGCCATCCAGTAGGAAATCAGAGTTAGCTCAGACTCACTCAGCATCCACTTTTAACTAAGTCATTCAAACCATAAGGAAGAGAGCTATGTTCTGGCATTCTTGCATTCTCATACTCAATTGCCTTTACAGTACAATATGACAGTGTGTTGCAGAATGATTGTCTCTTAAAGTCTTTAAACAAAGTAGTGTGGTCTTCTACAGGAACATCAAACCAGCCAGTAGGATTTCTCTTTCTTGATGTGTCTGTAAAATCCCAAAAATTATTAAGAAAGAACTTAAAGTTGTTCCAGTGGCAGGAGGTTCCAAAGGCAGATACGAATTGATGACTCCATTTACCTTTCCTTAGATAAAAGACAGTTAATATGCACAATACTGATATTTAAAGAGAAAATATACTTTTGGCAGGCAGATGAAATTTGTCTGCAGCAGCAAGTAAAGTTATTTTTCTTCCGGTTACCTAGTCACAGAGGTAGATCCTGATTAAATTAATAAAAGGCAAATCATAGTTAAATTTCAAGTTCCAGATACTGTTAAGACAGTTTAAAGTCTCATGGAAGTAATTTTCCATGCATAAAAGAAAAACACACAGTTTGTGATTGTCCTTACATGGACTCTAAATTCACATTCCAGATAGACTATTACTACACATGGATGTTACATTTTTCCAACTATCTTCATCCGTTATCTTCACCTGCACCAGACAAGTTAGCTTCCAGGTGTGATCGTATGCAGAGGTTTCTTCAGGTTCAGGACCGTGTGCAGGGTCAGCATTTTCTAGACACTGACAGCAAAGTTCTGGATTACCTTTTAAAATCTCTTATTATCTGATGTTCTTCCTTGGCTCTTTTGTAGTCAGCATGAAGTTATGCTGGGTGCAGATTATAGAGCTACTGGTTGCACTGTCTAGTCTGCTTTTAATTTCTTCGTCTTGTGCATCATATGTAAATCTGGGTAGCAAATGCACAGGAACAAAGGCGGCATCAAGGGAACCTTGTCAAGCTCTCTGTCGCTGCTGGTGTTGCTTCTTGTTACTTAGTGTGAGACACAAGGCTGATGCAGGAATGCAGTGGTTTCCCTTCCTGCAGAAAGATAGATTTCTCTAACAGGCAAAAATCCAATTAGTTAAACACTTTCCTTTTTAAAGGCGGTTGGCAAAAGCCACTAGCATAGTAGGAAAGTTTTGGCTATTGTTGTTGTGAGACACTTCGTGACTAGGAACTCTGAAAAAGATTGTCCAGGCAGCCTAGTCACTGAACAATTCAAATTCAATTTACCATACAGCAAGACTTGTGTTTGCAGCTATTCTATCAGCATGGCGTATCCAAATCTGCCTGAAGGTAGGCTATAGACGTCCTTGCTTCACAGCCAGAGCATTCCTCCTCTTGTCTCTACTTAAGAGACACCAATTTGGAGGTAGTCTGGACTGTTTTAGGAAAGAAAGAGAAAAAGAGAGGGTGTCTGTGACAAACCCCTCCCCCCTTTGATGGGTTCTTTTTCCGTTAAGGACTCCAGCACATCTCAGGTGATGTGGAACCTTACCTCGTTCCAGGGTCTTAGATTCAGTGTACACATCCATCTGAAAACTGTATACCTGGCAATCACAAGTGTTACCTGCTAGGCTAAAATACCACAATGGGGTCAAAAGTCACTCTAAAGAGACTGTAGCAGTTAGGCTCTAACCAAGAAGTGTCTCCCATCAAAGATTCCCAATTCCCTTTTAAGGGCATCCAGGCCAGGTGCCATCACCACATCCTATGGCAAGGAGTTCCACAAACCAATTAATACTTCCTCCACACAATTTGAGTGGATGTCCCCTAGTTCCACAGTTGAATGGGGAGATGCTGGGCTCTGGTTTGGCAGCATATTAGACATTGCAAACTTATTGGCAGCATCAAATTTAACCAATAGAATACATCAGCATCTCAGCAGCAAGATTAATGAACTGTTGATTTTTTTTTCTTCTTATGTACCCTGGGTGTAGAGAAATGGCTCACAAACATTAAAAGTACTGGCCTTTCTCTGATCGGATCCTCCTGAGGGTTAAAACAAAATATGAAGTACAGTCATACAGGCCAGGTTCAACTAGAGGCAGATGCCTAAGAAGTGCTCAGCAGGAGCATTAACTCAGAAGGAGGGTTAACTTAACATTCAAAAATAATAATACAGAAACAAAATATACAGCACTTAACAATGGTATTAAAGATTTAGGGTTTTGGGGTGTCCTTATGCTAGCTCCGGCTCCTCGAATTTTACAATGATCTTCCGCAATTTTTCCCAACCCCTAAACCTCAATCTGTATCCCCAGTCTAATCTAGGGCTACCTAGCTAAGGTGATAGTAAGGCTATTTGAAAACAGGGGAACCGAACAGACATGCTCCAGTATCTGGACACAGCAGACGTCTTCATCAGATCCAGAAACAGGGCAAAGATAGCTCAGGTGATCCTGAGGTGGGGTTGGCGTTTTGAAAAGAACTCCACGTAGGCTCATGCGCTTCTGATTTCTGTTGTACTAAAACATATTAGACAAGAGATTTAGGCACAAGGTTAGGCACAAGATTTAGGCACATGATGCTAGGTTCGTTTATTTCTCAGGTCACCAGGAGAAAACAAAACAAAACAAAACAATGAATAAAAACCAAGCTGCTGGAGTAATGTGTCCTACTTTGCAAGGGCACCGTTTGCAGATCTCACTGCACACTTCAGTTGTTCTTCCTTCCTGTGCTGAAAGAATGTTAGCACAGAGGCAACATAGAACACAAAAGGTTTTGGGAAAAAGATAGAATGTAAGCCTTATTGAAACCTTATCATAAAACAAATAAGGGTTTAAAAATCATTACTCCTGCAAATGCTTGAGCCAACATGCAGTTAGTATTACCCGGATGGTCTGAGCACTCTATTTGTAATATAAACAAGCAAGTGAACTTAATATTTGGCTCCAAGGTCAGATTTTCCCAGAATTCCCAAATGTCAGTGTGTTCAACATATTTAAGGGACCCCAAAGAGATATAACCACCTGCAAAAAATATCCCCAGGTGTTCCTTATACCTGTAGCAGAGGCGTTGCATTCACCACTCCTTGGATTTCAAGTCATTTCAAATTTGTCCATTCATTCCTATGTAAAGCATAGACCTGACAACACAAGATCTCAAACAAACAAACAAATAGTTGTGTTATGCACACAGCTTCTGTGCTTTAGGGGGTCTATAGGGGTATGTCTCAGCACAGTGTACCCCAAGTTACAAGTTCCTGAGTACAAGAGTTTTGTTTTTATGACCCTTCAAACCCTGTAAGTGCTGCAGCTTTAGCAATATAATGAAAATGACTGCATTAGGTCTACTCTGTTAACCATGCACTCCAATGAGTGCTTTGAGCAACAATGAATGCTTTGAGCAACGCCTGGTGTTGCTCCTGTGTACAGCTATGTACAGCTGATCACTTGCACCTGATGTGCTCAAAACAAAGTGGATTCAAAAGCCAGGGTTTCATTTCTAATTTCCACAGAAAACTTCCAGAAAAATTGGGGGCAGCCCTTTTTTAAAAAAAAAACTATTTTCTTTCAGGAGTTGCTCGATACACTTATTGGAGCCGAATGGGTTTTAAACAATAAGCATGGACAGATAAGGCATGGCTTATAGCCTCCAACACAAGTGTAAAAGTTTTGAGAGGGGAAAACTTAGGTAGTTCCTTGCTGGTTCCCCTTTAATGGGTCTACAGCACACACAGGGATTCAAAGTGTGCTTTTCAGATTCAAATGAACAGAACACAAGTCAAAGGTGGTTAAACAAAATGCCAGGATTTTGTTACCATGGAGAAGATCACATGGAATAGAAAAAACTGAGTTAAAACCAAATTCCATGCATTTGACACACAAAATACACTTCCCATTTTGCAGTCTCTGCCTGCTAGATAGATATGAAGCAAAAAAACTCAAGAAAGATTCTCTTTTTCGCTCCTGGTAGACTGCTCCTGCGCCTGGGGGCTCTACTGAATATCTTACAAAGACCTAAAATATAATCCCAAAACATGTTCAACACAGAGCCAAATCCTGGAAAAACAGGACCAGGTAATATCAAACTCAAAAACCAACACCAAACTCAGAAGCCTTTCACTCTACACAATCTCCCAAATCTCCCAAACCGTTTGTTTGTGAGAGCACCTCACAATGGGAAGGAAGCAAACACGACCAACATCCACAGCTCCACTAACACACACAGGCAAAACGCAGTGGGGTACACCCCCCCCCCTTTGTTACTTTCTCTCTGTAAAACAATTGCTAAATTCAAAAAACATGACATGGATAACCCAGGTGTTCTACCTTTCTGGCTGACATCAGTTGGCAATTCCTTGAGCTGCTATGCCTTTGCTGACACCATTTTTCACTTTTTCTTACAAGACTCAATATCAGGACAGGAAAGTCACGCTGCATAAAAATTAACTCTTCTTTTCCTCAAAGTCTAGTGGGGGTGTGTGTGTGAGCTCCAGCGAAAGGGGTGAGTTTAAAAGAAACACAACAACAGCACTACATCTCTAGCTCGGCCAAGTGGGCCAAGCACTCACCAATTTGCCAAAATTCACAAACACCACCAACTTCCTCCAGCTACACTCCAATTTATAAGCATTACTGCAACTCTCACCCTGCTGATGCCAGGCATGCACCCATACACAAACACTGAGTCTCAAGGCACAATCAACCACTGATGGAGACAAAACACTACTCCTTGATTTTCCAGGTACACCTACACAGCAACACTCAACCTTGTGTGATTTCTCTTCACAGAGTCTGGTCCGACAAGAGAAAACACATCCTAAAAAATTAAACTTTCAGCAATCTCAGGAAAAAAAAAACCTCAGGTTGATCCCTTTGTTACGCAGCGCAGTGAACAACACCCCAAGAGCTTTTACCACAAGTGTACACAGTTCTACACATTCTCAAACACAACATCGCATGCCTACAAGATACGTGCAAGCTTGGAAAGGCATGTGATTACAAATTTTCTTAGGGACAATGGGGCAAAGAGGGTATACAATAGATTCTGACCACTTCAGTTAGCCCAAGGAGTTTCCTGGCTCCAGAAGCCAACCTAATGTGTGTGCCCTTCCAAAGAGAGGGGTGCAATGCATGAGTTCCCCCATGCTAATGGGCAAAAAACAGGCATGAATAAAACAATACCTAAAAAAAAATCTGCTTCATTTCTTCTTTGTTACTGAGTATTTAAGTGTCTCAGTAACACTAAGCAATATTCATTCTTACCAGTTCTCACTGCAAGATCTTGAAATGCTGTGTGGCAATCCTGTTGGAAGCATGCCAGGATAAAACTTGAAAACCAAACATCATGATCTCTGTTTTGCTCGGTCTGCTCCTCAAAAGGAGCTTGGCTTTTCCAGTTTCTTAAATTTACCTTAAGAAAATCTTACACTCTCATTGTAAGGATTTTTCACTATACAGTATAGTCAAAACGTGAACCTGGGTGAGTCTCTCACTCCCACCTACAACATTTACCAGACAAAAAACTCAAAAGGGAATACACAAACTGAGGCTTTTTCATTCAGACTCCACAAGTGCCTCTGCACAGACAAACACAAACAAACAAACAAACACAGAACTTCTCTCCTACTTGGCTCACCGACCAGGTGGCATCATTCTGCCTCACCTGTTTGTATATCAGTGAGCCATATGGCCTTACGCTGCCAAGGACAGCGTAGCCTTGAGGTTTGATCAAGACCTCTTCTCCTGCACTTATTCAGGAGGGTTTATCTTATCTTTTAATTATTCCGTACCTTTGTCCTTTCTCACCACACCGCAGAGGCTCCTACCGTCGGTTTGCCTTGTGCCAGTAGACAGATCCTGTCTTTCCTCCCAGCCTGAATTTTGGCTGTGTGGCGCCATGAGGTCCGAGAGAGATTCTGTCCAGGCGTTTGGCAACTCGAGGGGAAGCTCTGTCCCAGTCACGGCACCAAATTTGTTACGCGTTGATTAATAAATCAGCAACCAGGTATGAGAGAAACTTGGACATCTTTATTTATTAAGCACATGTGCTGACTGCTTCCCATGGGACTCTTGTCCTAAAGTCATGAGGAGCAGTCCTGAGCTCTCCATTACAATGCTTCTTATAGCCAACAGAAAACAACTTTCAGTAGGCAGGCAGTTTGAAAAAGACAGATCCAATTCTTATTGGTTACAGAAAGACAGGAACATTCATAATAGACAAGTTACATATCTTATTGGTCATTCTCTGAGGTTTGACGTACATAATTCTTGGAATTAGATTTACATATTCTCATGACGCTTTAGTTAACTTTATCAGGAACAGGAGTAGGGCTGACCCAAAGCTTCACCCCACACATGCTTGCTTCTCCCTTTGACCTCCAGCTCCACCCTGCCAGCATGCTATCTTGTAGAAGAAGGCCAACTTGTGTATGTCATAATTCTACTGCAGAACAGAAATGTACCTTAATATTGTGCTCTTGCTTGTCTGACTATATGAGAGCATTCGCTTATAACATAAACAGGTGTATATTTCTCTTTCCAGAGACTTGGTATGAGATTATGTTGTTTTGTATTTAGAAAATACATTTTGATGTTTACTACAAAGAAAGCATTCTGATTATGGTCTGTAAACCTCTACATGACATTATCTCATTCATCAACGCCCCCCCCCCTCCTGTTCCAAAGTTAAAATGCCATATGTAAAGGCTGAAGAAGAAGAAATATTTATTTAATGTTTGTTCATTACTATTTGTACATTCTAATCTTAACAAGGATAGCAATTTAGTTAAATATTTTCTGGAATGCTAAGCTTTTTGGTTTTCATCCTCAACTGAAACAAAGCCTAAGTGCTTGTAACTACATCTGCACTTACAGCATAATCCTATCCAATTTACACCACCTATGTAACCAGTGGGGGAGGGCAGGGCGGGAGGCTTTGGAGGGGAGATTTAAATCCCCTCTGAAGGGGCTTTGAATCCCCTTTCCGTTCTGGGGCCTCCCGTTCTTGCTGCACTGCTGGTTACACTGGTGGTGTAAGTTGAATAGGACTGCACTGTTATTCATCCCCTATTATTCATGCCTATCCCTGTTCAACCTTCCTTTCCCTCTCCTGTTGAAATGTAGGTGACAATCCTGTTCATCCTGAGCCAAGCAATGTGCATAGAGAAAGATGCAACAGGGCTGTGGGTGAGGGGGGTTCCACATGCAGAGCAGCATGCGCAGAAGGGGAAGGAAGGATGTGGTAAAGGACTGGACATCCCCTTAGGGTGCAGAGAAGTATTCTAAAAAAACAGGAGTCGCAGCTTGTATTTCCTTACTGAGTTGAACTCAGCTTCTTCCTGCATTCGGAATGCTATTGACGGACATACTAATCAGCTACTTGAATGCTGCCTGGTTCAGTTGATTGTCATACCAATGCTTTAGGAAGGCTGTCTGAGTTTTACAAAAAAAGATAATGCTCAATGTGCTTGTTTATTGAATTAAATGTTTATTCATCTAAAGGGCACGACTAGTTAGAAAAACTACTCACAAAGAGGAAGAACTGAACTTCAGACATTGCAGTGAACCAGTCCAGCCAATCAGCACTATGCACAGCCAGCTTTGGTTACAAGCAGGAAAAATGGGTTTCCCTGGAGCTCGATCCTTAAGTGAAGCTTGCACATCTGAACAAAATGTGATGAGTACACTTCCCAAACAGATTCATTGTCCAAATTAGATATGTAAATCTGGATGTTACCTTCCTTATGTTGCTCCATAAATGACAGTAAATTAGTACATCTTGGTTACTCAAGAAAAAGGCAGTATACAGCCTTTTCAAAAGAAAAAGAAAATAAATTGCCATGCACACTGAATCATCACCATCATCTCCTTTTTTAAATTAACTTTAAAAAGTGCACATCAACAAAACTTCAGGGTCTAATTACATGTTACATGCAAATATGTATAACAAACCCTAACAACTGCTCTTGCCCCTGCCATGCGGAGTACTGCTCTACCAATTACATTTCTGGCCTTATACACTTCTGCGAGGTATAAGAGCCCAGGGAGGGAAAAGGTGGCAACTCTAAGAACAGTTGGTTTCCACTTGGTTGTAAATCATGCTTGTGGTCTACATTACCCTGGAAGAGGGAACATCCTTGCCCCTAGGAGTGTTGCATGCATGACTATGGGGTATGTAAACAACCACAAGTGAAAACAGTTGGTGATCCAGGAAGCTGACACCATCCCCCCAAAGAAGGGTATCAAAGCAGCAGCAAGGTGGGAGGGGGCTGGTTACTGGACGCTGAGAGAACAGATGGGAAACCAGAAAGGAGAGACAGAACCCCTCCACCCATCCATTCTCCTCCCAGGGCCAGAGAGATAGGCAAGTGGAGATTATGATTAGGAAGGGGGGGGGGGGGAATTAACCATGCCATTTTCTCACAATGTCCCACTTTAACTCTCTAACCCTTTTCTACTTGCAATCAGAGGGATGGGAAAACTGGCCATCATTTCCCCCACCTCTGCCTCTCAGGGCTCGCTTTAAACGGCATGATTTCCATTCAGTTCCAAAATCACATTTATTAAATATCGCAATGACCAAAGCAAGCATATAACAATAGAGGTGGCACCAATCCTACCTCCTGGGGGAGGGAGTTCTGCGGCAGCTGCCCAAGCCGCAGCCACTTTTCCGAGGCTTGAAATTTTAAAACTTACCGTATTTCTTTGATTCTAAGACGCATGCTTTTTCCCAATTAAGCATTTAAAAAAATGGGGTGCATCTTAGAATCGAAGGTCTCTAAAAAGCACCCCAAAATGCAATTTCCTTACTTACCGGAGCTTGGGGGAGCTTCAGGGAGGCCTGCGCGACCCTCTGCAGACCTCCCCGATCTTCAGCTCGGTGAAAAACAGTGATTTTCGGCCATTTCCGGTTTTCGCAAAAACCGGAAACGGCCAGAAATCGCTGAAGATCGGGGAGGCCTGCAGAGGGTTGCTCAGGCCTCTCTGAAGCTCCCCCAAGCCCTGGTAAGTAAGGAAATTGCATTTTCTGGAGGACCGCAAAGGCACTGCTCAAATGTAGTGAGGAGATCATCAGCTGCAGCTCAGGGCATGCTGGGGCGAGCTCTCAGGTTCAGGAAGAGAGAGCTCACTGCTGAGCAGAGGGGGCATAATGGCGCGGTAAAAATTGGACTGCCGTGGCAGGCAAGCTGGGGAGAGCAAGCTGGGGAGAGGGTGCTGAGCAGGAAGGAGGTGCGTCTTGCAATCGATGGTTTTTGTTTTTTTTCTGCTGGTGTTCCTGAAATTAAGATGCGCTTTAGAATCGATGGCGCCTTAGACTCGAAGAAATATGGTACCTTTTTTTTCTGTCAGCAGCCATCTTGGATCTCACAAAATCTCGTGAGATCCAAGATGGTGGCGCCCAAACCTCGTATGGGCACATGAGGCAGTACTGTACTGCCTCATGCCCTCACGAGATTTGGGCACCGCCATCTTGGATCTCGCGAGATTTCATGAGATCCAAGATGGCCACCGACAGAAAAAAAGGTAAGTTTTAAAATTGCAAGCCTCGGAAAAAGCGGCTGTGGTTGCGGCAGAGACTTCCACCGGCCCAAAACGGTCCGGGACCGATCGAGGGACCGAGCCTGGGCTCCTGGACGGTCCAGGAAATTCTGGGACGGTTGGCAAGCCTAGGTATAAGAGAGACGCAAGGGGACAGTGAAGAATAAAGATAGCAGCTGCAACAGGTCCTGTGATTGGGTGTTCATTTGGGATTGGCAAGTGCACATTGGCACCTAGGCACTCTCTTCCATTCAGCATGCCCCAGCCCCACTCCCCAATTGGTAACCCTTCTGATGTCAACATTTGGAGATTCAGCTAAGGGGCGGGGAAGGAGGGAAAGGAGATAATGCAGTCATTGAGACAATGTTCACCATTCCAATGGAAGGATGTATATTGCCACTCTCTTTGCAGTTTCTGTTTGTTCTGCTCCATATGACCAGCCTCTGATCCTGCAAGAAAGCTTCTGAGTCATGCATGTTTCACCTGCAGCACCAATCAGCTCTGTGCTCATGAACAATGGTGGCTGTGCTTCCCATTGCCTTCACCAGTGCCTGGTGGGAGCTTTCATGGGCTGAGAGCTTTGTGGCCAATGCAGCCCTCTGTCCACAGAGTGCTTATTATCTGAAGTTCTATACTGCTTCAAATGGCAGTGTTTTGACTAAGCTGTCTTTCTTGCTGGCCATTGGGAAGTGGGGCTCCTAAGTGGTTGCACCCCAGTTATGGATCTTCCTCCCAAGCGAGACCCATCTGGTGCCTATCTACTCTTGTTTACGTACTAGGCAGAGGCTCTCCTGTTCCTGTGAGCTTTTGACTGCTGTTGGGGACGGTTTCTTAGGATCTCGTAGACTCCTGGCCGTCCTTTGATTTGCTTTTACTGTGACTTTGATCTGGTTTTCATCAGCAGCTACTGTATTTTTATTTTAATAGCTTTTATCTTCTTGTGAGCTGCCTTGAGTGCTAATGTACAACAGAAAGGTGGTATAACATCTTTTTCAGTAAACAAATTATGCTATTATCAGGGGTGGGATCAATCCTTGAGCAAGCACAGGATCTGCATTAGGTCTGGCTCCTCCCCTGCCATGCCCTGGTTACACCCAGAATTTCCCTTTGTGCTGATAGCGGCCCATTAATGTTGGGGATAATGCCAGTGATATGTCCCACCAGGGCAGAATGCTGGCACAAACTCACTTTGCTTCTCTTTCTGCTGACCCAGTGGTAGTGTCACATCTTTTCCCACCAAGTCATCCTAATTCAGGGATAAAACTGCATTGTAAAAGCCTGGCTCAGGGTTGCCTCACAGATTACGTATTTTAGACATTGTCTTCAGTACATATCCTAAAAGTCTAATATGATAATTGAGAAAAACATGTGTTTGGAAACTGTCTTACAGATCTGGACTGGAAACTGGACTGTCTTACAGATCCACTCAGCAGAAAGCTAAGATTGCATGCAACTCCTTGATGAGTGTACATTCTGGGTCAAACAATGTGCTAGGACAAGCTGCTGAAATACAGTTCTGTGGTAAGCTGGGAATACCCATTAGTCTAAGCATTTCAAGGGCTAACCCAGGGGTGTCAGGAGGCCTGTGGGTTAGATGTGGCCCGCAGAAGCTATTTATTTATCTGGCCCACGTGATAGTTGGGCTTACCCAGCACCACCTTCAGCTGCTCTCAGCTGCTGAGCTGCGAAATGACGCAGCGCTGCTGGAAGGGTGGCAGTGGGAGAGTCCAATTATCATTCTGGCCACCCTTTCAGCAGTGCTGTGGTATCACTGTTGAAAGGGCGGCCCGCTCTCCCAGTGCCATCCATTCAGCAGCGTTACTTCTGCCAAGGCGCTGGGAAGGAAAGATGGAAAGAGGCCTCAGAATGTGAGGAATGGTACAGGGGAAGAGGCAGACCAAGAGGGGTGAGAAAGGGAGAAGCTATGGATGTGCTGGGAGAGCCCAATTATCATGTGGGCCGCCCTTTCGGCAGCGCTGCTTCTGCCAAGGTGTTACTTTTCAGAGTGCCTCTCTGCAGCTGACCCGTGACGTGATGCCTCAGCAGAACCAACACTGCTAAATTGGGTGGAGGTAGGCAGTGGGAGGGGGAGTAACAGGGCAGAGAGGCAGAGGATTGGGCTGGGATCAGGGCTTCCAGGAGACATGTCGGGAGAGGGCAGGGGTGAATTTTGGCAGCAATGGCACAGCCAAAATCCTATACCCCTTGTCTAGTCTCAATTTACCTCATTGGGTCCACTTGGACTTGCACCAGCCAAAAAGCTGGCAAAGATCTGAGTATAGAATCATAGAGTTGGAAGGGGTCCACAAGAGCAACCCCCTGCCTGTAGCAGGAAATCCTCCTAGAGCATCTCCAGCAGGTGCCTGTTGAGCATCTGCTTGAAGATCTCCACCACCTCCCTCGACAATCTGTCCCACTGCTGAACCGCCCTTACCACCAAGCATTTCTTCCTGATATTCAACTGGAATCTCCTGTCTTGCAGTTTGTACCCATTTGATCTAGTTCTACTCTCAGAGGCAGTCGAGAACAAATTTGTTCCTTCTTTCATATGACAGTCCTTCAGGTATTTGAAGAGCATGATCATATCGCCACTAAGATTCCTGTGCAACCATACTGGCTTTTTGAGATATCTCCCCTTTTTCTTTCTCATAGGAATTATTTTTACTGCACCTACAGTAGCTCCTTCTTTAGGAGCTCCCATCCATCTTGGGCCCCTTTCCCCATTAGTTCATCTACCCATGGAATCCTATCTATCATTTCTCTGAACTTATTAAAATCAACCGTCCTAAAATCTAATGTACAGGTTTCACTGCATATTCCCTTTGTTTCCCATAAGATTGAGAATTCCAGAAGTTCATTGTCACTTTCCCCTAAAGTTCCTACAACTTTGATCTCATTGAATAATTCCTCCCTATTGGTTAAGATCAAGTCAAGGATGACTCCTCCCCTGGTTCCTTCTTCCACTTTCTGGAAGATGAAGTTATCCTCCGGGCCCAACAGGAATTTATTGGAGCTCCCATGCTTGGCTGAGTTACAGCGCAATCCGACTTAACTTTTGTGCCGGTTTAACCAGCGGCGCAGTGAGAACGGGAGGCCCCAGAATGGAAAAGGGATTCAAATCCCCTTTGAATTCCTCTTTTTTTGGTGGGGATTTGAATCCCTTTTCCGTTCTAGGGCCTCCCGTTCTCGCTGTGCCGCTGGTTAAACTGGCACAAAGGTTAAGTCGGATTGTGCTGTTAGTCACCCAACAGATATCAGGATAGTTAAAAGTTCCCCATTACAACTACCTCATGGCCTGGCAGTCTATAGTAGACACCCACCACAATGTTGTGTTTATTGTCCCCCCCCCCCAACTTTTACCCAGATGCTCTCCACAGGGCTACTATTTTGTTGGATTTCTGAGCAGGTGTATACATTTTTTTTTACATATAATGCCCCCCTCCCCTTTTACTGCATCTATTATTCCTGAACAACCGATAGCCTTCCATTTGTGCATTCACGAGAGTCATCCCACCAGGTTTTGGTTATTCCTATCAAGTCAAATTTACCTTCTCTTGCTAGACGTTCAAGCTCATCCTGCTTATTTCCCATACTCTGCACATTTGTATATATGCAACGTAAGCCCTGGAGATTACGACCCAATGTCCCTCTCATTTCTTTAGTTACGCTGGGCCTCTCCAAATGCTTCCTAGTTACAGTGGTGTCCCAAGCGTTCCCATCTGGAGCACTTACCTGTGCTGTGAATGAAGCTTTGGGCTTACGTCTCCAACTCCCTCAGCCTTCGGATTAAAGCCCTCCAGATCAGGTTCGCCGTGCTTCTTCCCTGTCCTTGTGAAGTGCAGTCCATCTCCTGCCAGCAGCCCTTCATCCTGGAAGCACAGTCTGTGGTCCCAGAAACCAAATCTCTCCCGACGACACCATTGACACAGCCAGTCATTCACCTGGAGTATTCTTCTCTCCTTCTGAAGTCCTCTGCCTGTTACGGGGAGAACAGATGAGAATAACATCTGGGCCCCCAGGTTCTTCACCCTCCTACTCAGAGCCTCATAATCCAAAATGGTCCACTCATAGCTGTGCCCAGCAGTGTCATTCACTCCGACGTGAATGAGCAGGAAGGGACAGTGATCTGTGGGTTTGCCCAGCTTTGGCAGTCTCTCTGTCACATCCTGGATTCTGACACCAGGGAGACAGGTCAGGCCAGCACACAGCAGCTTCCACACCCCTTAGCAGAGAATCCCCGATGACCACCACCTTTCTTCTCTGTCCCTAGTCTGGTAGACCCATAAGGTAACAGGAGGCTTACCGTGAGGTAAGGAAATAAAACTTCCCTTACTTGAGGAGGTCTTGACCCCCCCCCCCATTGGATGCAATATGAGCCTCCATGGTGCGGCTGCATCGGCGCTAATGGCAGGGGATAGGATTGAGGCATATCTTTCTAATTGCCCTTCAGAGCTGAGCTCCTGCAGCTTGTGTAAATATAGGGAGATAAATGTTTGAGCATCTCGTAAAGCTAGGTGGGTCCCAATAGAGTGTCATTTAAAAAAGTGGGTACCGATGCTAAAAAGTTTGAGAACCACTGTTTTAGGAGAACTAAGTGATACTAATTGCACCTGTCTGCTGGAAACAAAAAATAAAATAATCTTTATTGTATTCTCCTGGATTTTGCAAGACAAAAGGCCTCTTTCCGATGATCACTGCCCAATATAACCTCAAAAAACTGTGCCTCCATATATTTATGTATATTTGGCAAAATCCCAAAGCTGGGACTTCAGTCCTGTTTGGGGTTGTGCAACCAATTTAGTGAGTTAAAGGCTCCCTCTGTTGGCAAAGTGATGGCATACACTGTAACGGCTTTGAGGGATTCTCACACTAGGACACTTGCATCCCCAGAATGCATCCTCAGAATCTTCCCAAAGTCAAAATAAGGTCGGCAATTTATCTGGGAAAGGTATCAGAAAATAGGAGTTGTTGGGTACCTCAGTGAAAAGGCACAGGCTTAGCACCTGTGAGGACCTGAGTTGGAACGTAGGCTACGGCCATCCAGTGTAAAATGGCTAGGCTGAGACACATTATTTATTTATTTATTTATTTATTTATTTTTCACATGTTTATACCACCCTTCCTTCAAGGAGCTCAGGGTGGTGTACATAGTTCCTCCCCTCCTTTTGTCCTCACAACAATCCTGTGAGGTAGGTGAGGCTGAGAGATAGTAACTGGCCCAAGCAAGGTCACCCAGGAAGCTTCATGGCTGAATGGGGGATTTGAACCTGGCTCTTTCAGGTCTAAGTCCAACTCCCAAACCACTACGCCGTCCACATCCCTGACATATGTGGACATGCACTTGAAAAAGCACAGAGTGATAAAGCGACAAAGACATGGACCAATGGCTTCCCTTAAGTAACATTCATCCTCCAAGATACTTGTGACACAGCACATGACTTGCATGCAGAAGGCCCCAGTTTTAATCCCAATTAAAAAGATCTCAGGCATCCAGGCTGGAAAGATTTCTGTGCCTGAGACCTTGGAGAGTTTGTTTGGAGTACTGTGATAAACGGAACACTGGACTTAGTAAAGGTAGCTTCAAATGTCCGTGGTAAGTTAGGACATACTGTATGCCCAACTTACCATATCCATCTCTCTCTTCCCCTGCACTCCCAGTTTGAGTTTTGACTGAGGATCTTACTTTTCAGTTGTTATGGAATAATTGTGAACATTGGCCCTCTTTGTTTTATTGATGGAAGATAGGAAAATACCAAAGAGACTTGTATTTACAAGCAGGCAACCATGCAATGCATTTCTATTGGAGATTTTTTTTTGGGGGGGGGGGGAGGTTGATAAGAACTATAGGGGTTACCAGAAATCAAGCTGCACCCATGCATACCTAGGGGTTGCCCAATTAAACCTATTACAGCCCACTCTGTAATGTACAAAACCAGGGTAACTTGTAGTACAGAACAACTGGAAGACGATTTGCATTGCTTCCAGCTCATTGCAGATAGAAATATATGTAGTGACATGCCTTGCTGATGTGGCCCATGTCCAGAATTTCTCTCTTGCTCACCCATAACTCTTATTTCCATTCTACTGGAGCACTATAAGAGAATGAATGTAATTCATGGCATGATCTAAACTGCAAGTGGGGAAATGACTGGTAGCCAATGTAATTTTCTTCCCATTTTGCAAATTAGAAGGGCAGAGTTTGTACACTGTTACCTGTGCTTGATATATCTTTCCACGGTTAACATTTTTTTTCAGATTACATTTTCTGAGGCATTGTTGTTGCAGACCCAAAATGGACCCTAGGTGCACCCCTCCTTAAATAGCAAATAAGTTTGCATGAATCAAATGTGGCATTCACTTAAGACCTGTGCAGACATTATTAAAAGGGTGTACAACAATGTGTGGGGGAAGCAATGAGAGTGCACGAGAAAGCTCTGCCCCCATGCCATGCTGATGCACTCCCACCAATGTGCTCCTGGAGGCCCTCCCTCAGCACTAGCGTCGCTCCGGTAGGGGCGGGGCTGTAAGTATCGCTGCGGTCATAGTCTCTTTACCGAGCGAGGAGGAGGCAGCCCCGCCCCCTCACTGTCCGAGCCAGTCCCCTACGGAGAAAGCAGCAGGCAGGGTCTCTTCCCTGCCGGTTTCTCCGCAGGGGACTGGCTCGGACAGTGAGGGGGCGGAGCTGCCTCCTCCTCGCTCGGTAAAGGGACTATGACCGCAGCGATACTTACAGCCCCGCCCCTACCGGAGAGACGCCTCTGTCCCTCAGTCCCCACAAGTACAGCATTTGTCTACAGCAGGGGTGGCCAACCTTCCACCATTAGGGCTACTGTGTTCTTAAGAGTTGTGTAGAAGACGGAATCTTGGCAGCTGCAAGTGCTGATGGTGCTGCTAAAGCAGCTGCACCTGCTGAAAGGCCCTCACCTATGCAACCATTTAAAGGGCCAGCGTTCAAGTTGAAAGGTTGGCCACCACTGGTCTACAGCAACAAACATACCCAGGGAGAGATCCACCCCTTGATTCAGAATGCTGGAAGCCCTCAGCATTGGCAGAAGCATGTTAGCACAAGGGTGGTGCTTGCCCCCCTAGATTAATCAACGAATGTTTTATTTGAATGGGACACCTATAACAAATTATGGAATGCCATAAATGTGATACTGCATAAATCTGCACTATCCTCCCATTTAATTCAGCAGGGTTTATGCATAGGATTGGGCTCCACAGCTAGCTTTTATGTGCTAGCAAGAACTCCAGTCAGTACTAGCCTTCATTATCAAATATTATATATTTGAGGACATACTGACAAAATATTTGATATACTGTATTACATGCTTATTACATTTGATTACATTTGATATACTGCATTACATCTGATATACTGTATTACATACAAGACAAAATATTTGATATACTGTATTACATGCTAGTAAACAGAGAGAACAGCAGGGGAAGATATCCCTTCACCTATCTACAGCCAGGTATATCTATAGCATTTAATCCTAAAGAACTTAGATATCTTGTTCCTCAGCAGGTAAATCCATTGAGCCCATTACTTCTGTAACTAAGAGCCCAATCCTATCCCCCACCAACTTCCGCCATGCAGCCGCACTGAGAGAGTGCACGCTGCATGCAATGGGGGGGGGAGGGGACCAGATGGCCTGGAATATGGCAAGTAAAAAAAATTATTTCCTCCCGGTAGGCTACCTGGTTGCCAATGCGTCTCCTCAGACTCATGCCAGCCATTTTGCTGACTTAAGTCTGAGGAGAGGCAGGGGGCATGTAGGGCTGGAAAAATGGGGATAGCTTCCTGGTGCATGCTGCTGCCGCCAGGATCCATCCCTTCCAGCCCCCAAACTCTCCCTGCCCTCCCCGCTTCCTTCCCTGAACCACCCATGACCCACCCCTGCCAGCTCCAACATGGCTGGGTCCATGTGTGGCAGGTACATGCAGCCTCCAGCCATTTCTGCCGGTGCCTCCAACGCACACGACAGCAGCGCAAAAGTTGCACCGTTGTTCGAGGACTTATGGCAGTGGATCGGGAGAGCCGCTGCCATAGGTCCTCTATAGGATTGGGTCGTTAGTTACCCTCATATTACCTTTAAAAAATATGCTGGCTTTCTTTCTGCATGGCAGTTGCTGAATTGAACTTGCAACTTATTGCAGAAGCTGTCAATCACAGTTGCATGTATTTTGAGCTCCTAAGTAACCAGGGGCTCTTTTTTGCCATTTCATTATTCTGAAACACCTGACCATATAAACACCACCAGGGATAGCAGGTGACACAGGAGAATGCCGCAATTTACGGCAAAGACATAACTAATCTAAATGTGCTCTGCAGAGAGTTAGCAAGATAAGTAGTCTCCCCTGGGATCCCTTATATATGCTGAGAAGTGTGACCAATAAAAATGAGCAATTAATGGCCCAAATTAACAAGAACTAGGTTCCTTAGGTATTATCAGGTATTCCAAAGGGACTGAGTGCTACAGTTTGGGAAGCCACATGGGAGTTCTATGACTCTGGGGCAAAGACAGAATTGAATGTGGCCACATCTAGAGGGATCACATATTGCCATTGCTACTGTAGTCACCAGAAAACCTCTCTCTGGTTATTTAGAAGAACCAGATTCCTTGAAGGCTCCCACAGAAGCATATTCTGACATTATCCCTATTGACTCATATATCCAAGTGAATATTTCTGTTCTGAGGCCATAGGGTGTTAAAATCTGCCTGGAAGGCTAGGTAATGTTATCACCAAAATCTCAGTCAGAGACAAGTAATCCTTCTGCTGAGCATTAAAATGTCCATAGCATTGCCAGTTAGATATGTCCTCTGTTCTCAGTAGCACTGTGGAAGGATTAATGTGGATTTGTGTGATTATGTAAGCAGCTGGATCTTAAAGCATATCTAATTTTAGGCCTCGCAGCATCTGAGTCATGGTTATAATATTTGCATCAATTCACAGTAGCCTTAAAATGCCCAAGCACCAAGCCACTGGCACAGTGATGAGGTTCTTGTTAGCTGCCAGTAGAGTCCCGCCACAACACCATCAAAAGGATGTACAATGCCAGCAGTTAATGCCACTGTATAAAATCAGTCCACTTGACACCCAAGGCGATTTGTTCTCCAACGGCTCTCCAAAGGAGAGAAGGCAAAGGATGTAATCCAAGACCATTCAATGGTATCACAGCATGAGGCTTCATGCCCAAGCATTGCCCCTTTAAAGTGTTATGAAATGTCACCTGAGAGGCGGGGCTCTAGCAATTGTCAGGCCTTACTAGGGAATTAAAAGAACTCAGGGTCAAACTACACAGTACATTAAAACATATAGTTTGACCCTGCATTGTTTTTTTAAACTAAAACTGTGACAGCACTAGAAAATGATATGGGGAGGTCACAGAGGAAGCAAAGAACATTTTGTGGTGTGTGTGAACTCTGTCTTCTGTGTGTGGAATATATGACATTAATGCTCTTTGCTTTCTCTGTGACCTCCCCATGTTTGTTTCTAGTGCTGCCACAATTTTAGTTTAAAAAAACAAAACAAAAAAGCAGGGCTAAACTATAAATGGAAGTCAGTCCATGGAGAACTCCTCTATACTTACAGGAATACCTCTCCAAACGTGGGCGCTACGTTCCCCAAGACTCAAGTGCTATGTGAAAAAGCACGATAGGAGTTCAATGGTGTCCATGAGGCAGAAAACCGATGCTGATTGTCCCCACGTTAGCCAGAGTGCACTACTCCCATTGGCTAGAGTAGCTGTCAATCACAGCCTGGACAAAGAGTGCTGCAGTGAAACAGCGCTAAAGGAAGTGGTATTATGGGAGGTATTACTGTATATTGTTGCTTTAAAAATATATGGATTGATGATGATGATGATGATGATGATAAAAAGAAAAGCATGTTGAATATGTGAAAAATGCCTTTCCTGTACTTCCTTTGAGTTAAGGGGCAAGAATGGGTGCTTCCAGATTGGGATTGAGATGATAGGGTAGAGTTAAAGGCCCCCTCTCTCCATGCTGCATTCTTAAATTGGATCAGGGGCCCAGATCACTGTTATTTAGGTTTGAAAATGTAAGCATGCAGGCCCCAATCATGACAAGGATGTATCATCTATTATTCTGGTATCCTGGACCCAGAAATTCTGGGTCCAGGATATTTTTTTCCCTCACAACTGGATTGCACTGCAGATGTAGTTACAGCTGAGACCCACCAGATGTCAGAGACATCTCAGGTAGCAATCCCGACAGTAAAAGTGACTGCTGAGAGCCTCAGGTCTGCTTAATAAGTGCAAGTTGTTTAAACAAGAGCAGGTGGGGCAGGGAGGTGTGCTTGAAATGTCAGATAAGGTGCTTACAGAACTTTGCTTCTGTGACAGAGACCTGAAGAGAACCATGAACAAATGTGTTGGAATTTCCCTCTGACTCCAGTATAAGTGGCAAGGGGCCTGAAACAATAAATGCTTTGAGCTCCAGGTTTGCCTACTTTTAAACAGGGTTCCAGAATACCATAACAGAAGAGTTTCTTTAAATATTTTTGCTTTATTTAATCCTACATAATCACCATCCATTCAAGATGGATGGCAATGAAAAAAGCCCTACACAGCAGTGATAACACAGCGTATTACAGATCCAAACAACATGGGAGAATTGGACCCACTAGTTTTATTGTCATCCAAGTGCATGATTCCTCTGGGAATTAATGTCAGTCTACGGGAGAAACCTAACACTTGTGAGGATCAAAGAGGGATATCCATGGGATCTGTCTGTCAAGATTAATACTTAAACTTGACTGGTATTGGGGGTCTGTTAATCCTTCAGTACTTCCGTAATACCGTACTTCTCATTCAATGCCAGCTTCATGTAGAGGAGACTAAATCCAACAGGATTTTCTCCTCCTACCTCTGGCATGGAAGATGAACTGGTACAAAGCGGGAGGGAGAGTATCAATTTTGTTTGTGTTGAGTACGACTAGTTAAGGTAGGAGTGTTTGTTTTTGTTGATAAGTGCATAAAAACATAAAACACCACATGTTCAAACAGAATAAAAACACAAAACACCACATTTTCAAACAGAATTGGAACCAAATTACCAACTCTCTACTGGTTGTGGAATGTATCAGGTTAAACCAAATTACATTTCCAGTTAGAAATAATGGAATAATTTGTTGTTTTTGCATTGAAGACTGCAACGTAATGATATTAAACCTGATATTGATGCTTAAGAATTCGCACCTGTGAATAAAAACACAAAACACCAGATTTTGCATTTTAATTCAACAATTTTTTTTAAAAAAACACCCCTCCATTTTCAAACACCTCTAGGTATAGCTGATTGACAAGTGAAAGGTATGACTTATTTGTATGCTAGGATGAGCGAGCATATTTATAGTTGTTTGAATACTGTACTGAGCTGTGATCTGTGGCCTGCCCTCTGGTGATTTTCTAAACTCTGCTGTGGATTTCATTTGGTATGATGCAGATACCAGTCAAATCCCTCCCTACTCTCCAGTGCTATTGCAGAAACAGAACAGGGTAATGACATATCACAGCCAGGTACCCTTGTATAAGCAAAAATGATTAAGAAAAAACATTTCAGGGCTGGATTACAAAGACTTTTGCTCAATTCTCCAACATTATATATGCTAACCACACTCCAGAAGATCCAGTTTACACATTCCTTTTCTTCTGCACACAAGCAATATCGGCTGTTTCTGAGCAGGCATTCGTGTGAACATCATAATGTGCATATTGGAGCATTGTGAATACATCTGGCAGCAATTATCATAATTACAGGAGCATTTTTTTCAACTTCAAACATTACATCAGCCATACATATACATAGCCAGGGATAGTCTGGAGTGCATGTGGAGAGAAAATGTTCACTTTTTAGAATACAGCAAGAAAATCAGGGGCAGCCCAAGATCATCATTGGGCACCTGAAGTGGGGCACCAAATGCTGCCACCCTCCCTTTCCCAGGGGCACAGAGTGCCAAATGCTGCCTTCCGTACAATCCGGTTCTGTTGGTGGGTCGTGACCCACCAGTTTGAGAACCGCTGGTGTGTGGAGGATATGTACAAGAATAATTCCTTTCATGACATGAGCATAAAAATGGGTAGAGATGTTCTTTTAAACATCATGAACAATTTCAGATGTGGCACCTCAGTCAGTTCTGATTATTTCCATTCATCTTTAAAATGGCTACCAAATTAATGGAGACAATTGTAAATTAATGGACTATGGTAAATACAGTATATTTACCAATTTACACCAGGAAGCGCCTTTCGTGTAACAAGCATGAACGTTAATGGAAGTATACACGACAACATTAGAAATATTCCCAGGTGTGGAGTCACACCACCATTGAACAGCTCTAAGCTGAATTTGTTACATAATTTAAGATCTGATTTATGTAATAAGTTCAGCTCAGAGCTGTTATAAGCTACAGTTTTGATTTCAGACTAGAAACTAGCCTTGGCTCCTGCGGCAGCATTTTCTTCTTCCTTCCTCTGGATTAGTTACAAGGGAGATTTCATCCAATCTGGGATTACACAATGGATGTCATGACATTACACAGTCCATCAGGCATAGCTATGTTATTATATATAATTGAGTGTAAGTGAGGGCAAATTAAAGTGAGGGCAGATGAAGGCCATGGGAGTGAATAAAGTGGCAATTTCTGCAAAATTATTGAAAAGGAGAGTTAGTTTTTGGCACTGCTAAGACCAGTAAAAAGGTGTAATTTTGCCACAGTTGTAACTCAGTTGTCTTGCGGTTCAAATCACCCAAATAGTTCCATTAATATGTATCAGTCCCTTCAATCCCAAGCAGAGAGATTTGTGTGACAGGAAATTGTAAGCACTTTCTCCAGTCCTTCAGAGCTCAGGCCTCTTGGGACCTCCTTCCCACAAATAATGCTAGTTCTCAGTTCTACAAAACCAGGTCAAATTCCACACTAACTCGAGATGAGTCATATGAAAATGTCATGTGAGACCAAGGAGCCTTTTTTTCTGCAGCTGGCTTCTCCCAGGCCACCTCAACAACTGTGATCATAACCTGGAATGGAAGCCAAACCAACCCAACTCAGTATTACTGGAAATTAACACACAACTAAAAAAACACCCCAGAATCAAGAACAGCAGCTGGAATGAAATATCTTCAGTTTCGAGGCATTTCTTTGTCAAGATAGCAAATGTGCATTCAAAATCAAACAACTTTTGCCACATGGGCAGCCCGATCCTGTCTAACTGGACTGCAGCACGGATGATGAAGGACCTGCAAATCATCCTAGTCAGATAGGACCCAGCACCAGTGCAGATGGAGGACTCCTCAGGGTAAGGGGACATTAGTTGGGGGACACCGATGTGTCTACTCAAATGTGCAACGGCTATTTTGCTGGTGCACATTCAAGAGGATGGTGTAACGACAGGCAGGCCTGGGAAGGGGGACAGGATCTTAACAGAGCCGCTGCTGATCCCTCCCTTTTCCTGAAACGGCTGGCCACTGCATCCTAATCAGGATGTGGCCTGTGCTGGTGGAGCTGGGGCTCACCTTGGGGGAAGGGGACGTTAGTGGGCCAGCTCTTTAGCTGGCGCGCGTCCAGAGAGGCCGTGTAGGACCGGCCAGGCCCAGGAAGGGGCTTGGGATATCGACACAACCCAGCACTGATATCCCTGCCCCTTCCCAGGCCGACCCGGCCAATGGCCCCTCCCCTGCCATCCGGGCTGCCCTCCTGTCGACAGGCGCAGGACATACCTGGGTCGGTTGGTGCAGATTCGGGACAGCGGCGGTTTGAGCCATGCCGGCCTCTTGCCGGAGTCACTTACACTAGAGGTGCTGCAAAAGTGTCTTATGGCACTTTTTCCTCATATCAATGAAACTTCATTTTTCTGAGATCTTTTCTGAGATTACCTTTCACTGTTCAGTGTAACCAACCCTTCCCTCACAAATCAAAGTTGTGATTTAAATTTGGTAAGAGTAAAGAAATCACACAGGGAAAGATTATCTGGTGAGACTAGAAAAGTGCTGGATATTAATACATTTATTGACTGATGTGTGTTAGGATAATTAGATCTCCAAGACAATACTATTCCAAGGAGAAAGATTGGAGAATACCCACAGCCCAATCCTGTGTAAGGTACGGCGGACGGCCTAAAGGGCTGGCCGCGGTATCCTATGCAGGTTCTGGGCTGTCCTGGGGCAACCCTGGTGCACCTCAAGGGAAGGGGACGATCGTCCTCTTCCCCGGGTGTAACTGGCAGGAGGCCCAATGGGCCTCCTCAAATGTACGCGAGCTCCGGAGTTCGCATACATTTGCACCGGCTGTGTAAGACCGGGCTGGGCCTGGAGAGGGCTTGGGATATGACGTATCTCACTGCCGATATCCCTGCCCTCTCCAGGCCCCGGGGCGGCCAACGCCCCCCCCTCAACACCCGATCCGCCCTCCCCCCACCCCTGCCCCGGCCGCTGTAGGACGTACCTGCTCCGGTGGGCACAGGGTTGGGCAGAAGCTCAGCTAAGGGCCTCCGGCTGCTGCGCCGGCAGTCCTTACTCGCCGGGTGCCGTAAACGCACTTTACGGCGCATTTACGACACCCTGCACCACTCCATTTACACTGGATTGCGCTGTAAAGTAAGGTTTTGCTGGATCTTCAGTATATGAAATCTGAAGGAAAAGCAATGCCTACATTATACCAGTAATTATGACATGCATAAAATATGCAAACATCTCCTTTATTTGGGGGGACTGGGAAACCCCCAAGACAGATATCTGTCCTTCCCTTAACAGCTGCCTCACTGTCCTCCTAAACATCATGCAGTGTGCATGCATGCACACACAATGGAGAAAGAAGGTTGGATGAGGAAGGTGCAGATTCTACAGGTGTAGGAGATGTGATAATACTCCACCTAGAATGCCTAAAAAGACCGATTCTTATGTTTGGAAGCCGCAGCTCCCACACATGTATCAACTGTAACATGCAACAGTTTCCCACCACCTGGATCCCCCTCACCACATGAAAAGTTTCCATGCCATTGCTGTCTATTCCTGGTGGTGGCTGATGCTCCTATGTGGTATTACAGCTGCCATGTGGAGTCACCACAATGTGGAAACATTTTAAGTGCTTTCCATGTAGTGGCCCTAAGCCATTCACTCTGATTCTAGACACTTCCTGGGTTCCGTGCCTGCCTCGTAAGAACTCCAACAATGAAAAGAATTAGATGAAAATGCTGCTGTTGTTGCGTGGATGTTTTTTTTTTTTAGTAAAACGTAAGTGATTAACAGCGCAATCCAACTTAACTTTTGTCCCGGTTTAATCAGCGGCGCAGCGAGAACGGGAGGTCCCAGAACGGAAAAGGGATTCAAATCTCCTCCAAAAGAGGAATTCAAAGGGGATTTGAATCCCTTTTCCATTCCGGGGCCTCCCGTTCTCGCTGCGCCGCTGGTTAAACCGGCACAAAAGTTAAGTCGAATTGCGCTGTTATTTGCATTTCTCACTGCAACTTTGATTGCTCAGGAATCCTTTATGAGAATCAATAAGGTATGAGAAATTGCGCTTCATGTTCCAAGAGTAATTCATCTCTGAAAAACGTTGACTGCTTGCCAATATCCTGGTAATGCTTTGCATCCCTGCAGCCTATTCAGCTTCATCAGCAGGCAGTCCAGGTGTGTGGTAATCCTGCCTAGCAGTTGTGGGATACCGTGGGAAGTGGTGCTGAAAATAACTGCCTTGCCCAAGTAGAATCACGTGAGCTTAACTTTTCAGCAGTCTTTTCCCACAGCTCAGCCACTCTTCTCTGCTTGCTGCACCTCAGTCTATTCTTAGTCACGTACTGAAATGTAGCATGCAACATTATGCATGACTCAATTGTAGAAGGGATAAAAGGTGTGTGAGATGAATAATGATTTGCAGCATGCCTGGAAATCATGTCCTTGCGGTGGCTGGTTCAACACTGCCCCCTTCTCAAGCAGTCTCATTAGCTGCAGATATGGCAGGTTTACCAGTCCTGGCAGCCACTATTTCAAGAACTTCAGACTGGCAGATGGTGGCTTCTGATGTGATGGGCTGACGTTCTCTGCAGTGGCAGCCCTATCAAGTAGGGTCCCTTGGACAGGGCCCTGTTAAACGCCTCACATATAACGTGATCCCATTAATTTCCCTGGGACAAAGTGAACGGACCTTGTGTCTTGAAGGAACAGCAAAACCTGCAGCTCACCCCAAAAACTGCTCACAAGGAGTAGAGCCAGGTTCATCCTCAGCAGAACTCATTAGTGACCCTGAATGGGCTTTCCCTCAGTCCCATGAAAAAGTCAAGCGCAGCACGTGGTAACACAATTGTGGTGGGAATTCAACCTGCCCCCAACCTGGACATTGGGTGATCCACAGTGTACTGAGGGCTCTCTGGATGGTCTGCTTAATAAAGGAAACCACCACCCTGCCAGTCATAATTATGGGCGTCTTGCTAGAACAGGGTAAAATACAGAATTATAAAATAATTTTTTTTTCACTATACTTCTCTTATAAACTCAGGAACTGACCCATGCTCCCCACCCTCAACGGGGGTGACTTTTATATGTAAAAAGAAGACTAATATAACCAGATTTCATAGTGATACTTCATTCAGGGTACCTGCCATCACTTTACCATATCCAGATAGGTAAAGATCTCTGATCAACACAAACAGGAACCAAACTGATGTGAAGTTTCTGTACCCCTTTCTTAATCTTGTTGTTGTTGTTCAGTCGTTAAGTCGTGTCCGACCCTTCGTGATCCCATGAACCATATCCCGCCAGGCCTTCCTGTCCTCCACTATCTTCCTGAGTTCGCTTATTTTCATGTTCGTAAGCCAATTTTCACTATTTGGCCTGCTAAAAACTAGCAATTAGTGTAGACAGATATCTTGTCTGTCCAATGGATGTGCTGGTTTGGCAAAAATGCAGCTTATTATAAGCACTGTTTTATCATAAGCTCCATGTTGTATCCTCTACAATCATAGTACAAGAGCCAATCAGTGAGTCATTAAGAGTTTCCCAGTCTATTATTAGTTTCAGGTAATTTCAGACCAACTGTGCAAGCCTATGCATGTTTACCCAGAACTAAGTCTCACTGTATAGGGCTCATTTACAAGTAAGCATGTATAGAAGTGTAGCTTTAAACTCTGTTTAGGAAAAAAGTTATCAAAGATTTTGAGACCCAGCACAGACCGAAGGTTACAAGGGATACTGTTTCCAGTACTTGTGACAAATTTTTGCTTGAAGTTTTCTCAATAATTCATTTTATGATTAACATGCAGGCAAAGCACCACTATCTGTCCAACTCCATTGCATTGGGTGGATGATGTTGATCATGACATGTGACAACCCTCTGAGCAAGAATGGGCTCTGGGCTGCAGGCCTGACTGGCAGAGCCACATGGTAAAAAAAAAACCTGCTGCTTGCAAATCAATGCAACTTGACCTGGTTTTCATAGGGAGTATACTGTATGCAGGTCTCAACAGCACATTTTCTTTTCTAACATGTGACTCGTTAAGAAGGGGGATTAACCAAGCAGTGTAAATAAGATTATTCTTGCCAGCTGAACTTGTTTATACCTCTGGAGTCAGTTACAGCAATCAGTTCTTTTAAGTTGCAGTCTACCCGTGCCCTAATGCATGAACACCTGGGACTTGGGAACTTTTGCTCTGCAATGAACTAAGTGTGCAGGCTGATTCTGTCTCTTGCGCAACCCCCAGTTCTCTTCTGGGCTGCTATGGAGGTCCAAAACTCAGCGGTGTTGCGATGTGGGCCCCCGTGATGTCACCACCGGAAGTGATGTCACCGCCGCTGCAAATCCCTTCAGAGGCACAGGGTGGGAGGGTGGGTCAACACCATTGCTGTCTCCGCTGTCGCCTGCTGTTCCTGCCACCAAAATGGGGCGGTTGTCACCCGTCCATGCTGCTTTGCCACCCCCCTCCTTGTCACCCAGGCCCCCCCCGGCGACACTTCTGCCAAAACTTATAAAAGCACAAGTTAACTCTGTCACCACCCAACTGTCCAAGCTGTTAGAATGTTTAATTCAAATTCTCCTATGAAAGAAGCAAAAAGAGAACTCCAGTCTTTTCTGTAATATTCGCCGAAGCATGTAGGATGAGCGTGAATGCCCCTAAAGTAAAGATTATAATTAAAAGGTAAAATTGAATTAAGGAAATCAGAATTTACATGCTATTAAAAGCAAAAAGAGAAAAAATGGCAAAAGGCTTAAGCAAGGAAATATCAGCTTTCTAAACAAATTGTCCTGTGATATTGAAGGGTCCTTCTTACTTGGTTGCAGACAATAATCCTTCCTTCACCCCATTTCTGAAATGGAGATGAGGGTACGGAAGACAAAACACACACACCAAAAAACAGGAACTCAACCACCCACACTGTAACATGTCCACACCTGGGCTATCTTTGGGCAAAGAAGTTCCCTCCTCCATTTGAAACAGACAGAAGCAGTCTTAAAGGGAGATGAAAAGAATAAGTACACTTTTGGACATGGACCAAGCCCTTTCTTCAGTAGACCAGACTTGCATTAGCCGATGGAGGTTGGCACAACTTTTCAGTTTGATTGCTACTGCATCAGAACTGTCATCATAAACCTGATAGGCATCTATTCACATGTGGCAGAGTTAGTTTTTGACAGCGCAATTCTGTCTAGACATAGACTGGCGGAGTGATTGCTCCACCAATCTAGGGTGTCACAAACGTGCCGTAAATCATATTTGTGGCACCCAGAGAGTAAATGGTGCCGGCACTAAGGACAACACTGCACCCACTGGGGAAAAGTGAGCTTCCCACTGGGCGGCGTAGGGGCGTAGGGAGGGTGGAACAGGGCATTCCGGGGCTGGTGGTAGGTTTGGTCGGCTGGGCCCGGACTAGGGGAGGGATCGTTGTCGGCATGCTCCACTGAATCTTTTCCCCTTTCCAGGCCCTGACCGGCATTACACGGCCGGCTCGAATGTACGTCAGCAAAATAGCTGGCGCACATTCAAGTAGATCCATTGGGGCGACTGGGGCTCTACTTGGGGTAAGGGGATGTATGTCCCTTTACCCTAAGGAAGCCTCCGGCTGTGCAGGGGCAGGCCCAATCCTGCTTAGAATGCGTTGGGCACCTTATTTGTGCCACTGTGTCCTGCTAGACAGGATTGGGCTATGAGTTTTGTGCACCTGTCTCAAAGTCACAGCATCAGTGAGAAGGAGTTAGGATCTCTGGAATCCTTCCTTGTGAAGAAGTATCATTTTACACCACTTTTACTATTCTATTTGCTGTGCATGTCTCACAAAGCTTGCCTTTTCTATCTGACTACATGAGGTATTTCACCAGTATTTCAACCATACACTGAAGACAGATTTTAGGGATATATTGTTGAACTAGACCTGTGCTACTGAAGTCTGATGTAGTATAGCCCAGATACAGTTTTACCACCTCAGAGAGAACTAAACCTAAGGGTAGAAACTAGGAAGCACTTAGACTAGGATACAGGCAGAAATTTCCAAATGATCTAAATAAGCAGGAGAGCTGGACTGAGAACCATCATGTTAATGAGGATAAATGTATTCCATATGCCCCCCACCCCAAAGAGTCAAATGCACAGATTTGGATAGGTCCTGGAACAGGGTACAGTGGAAATCAAGTAGAAAACAAGCCCCAAAGCAAGGAGATTGTCATTAACTACTAGAGGGAGGCAGGCAAAAACATGCAGATTTCAAAAATAGGCTAGGATCAAGCCAACTCTGACTGCAGAAGAACATTTGCCTTAGAGCTGGTGTGCTAATATTATACTTTTTGTAATTAAATCACATTCCAAAGACACTTGCATGTCCTGATTTGATGATAAGAACTACAGTGTATTATTCTTGGAACTTTGTATATGTTTCAACATGTCAGAGAAAGCAACTACAATGTAGCTGGGAAGCCATGAGAAATGTACACAAATGGGTACCAGAAAAAGTACGAAGCATGGGTTGAGTTGAGGAAACTTGTAAGAGATCCATTGTTCTTATTCAGATGTTTAGAATCCTATGAAATGGAACTTTCAGAAAACAGTCTGGACAAAAAGATGGTGATAGGGTGAAGCAAGGGAGGCTTTCTTTCAAAGTAAATTACATTTACTTAGCTATATTATCCATTGGGAATACCAAATGCATACAAGCTGAATCATTGCCTACATGCTTTTGACTCAAGTGCCACTTCTAGTTTATCATATTACAGGGTTTTTTGTAAACCTTTCACTCTAACACAGAACCTCACAATTATGAAGCCGACAGGGACACGTACTCTGTACGTATGCATGAGTCATTTGCGCTGACGGGGCTAAGAGTGTCCTTTTGGCATAGCTGGGATAATCCCATCATGGTCCATTGAACTTGACTCAATACAATGTAAACTGTGGCCTCTGATTAAATTTTTCTTCAAACATATTTACATTCTTAAACATGTTATCATTTTCCTACAATGAAGATTAAAATGCTTATTTCCAATTATACATGGCTATATTTTTTGGAATCCCAACATTCTATGATGAAGATTTATTAATTCAAACATTATGTAAAATCTGACTGTATTATAACAATGATACAACTACTGGCAATCAAAGTACTGGCCAAAACTCAGAACAGCTTAATTCTTTGACTAAGTGGGGACCCAAGCAAGCCAGAACTCCAGTTGTAATTCTAACTAAAATCCTGTAATTTTAAAAAATTTTACTCTATTAACTGATGTCAGACTTCTATGCCTATATCTGTCCCACATCGCCATAATGTTAATGCGCAAAGCAGTTTAAATAAATATAAAATGCCCTATGAAGTATAAAAGCAATACTATTAAAAATGCAGCAGCATTAAAACAAATAAGTTTCAGAAGTCATTGTGTAATTTAAAAAAAAAAAACACCTTTACTAGCACGTTTTTCACCTAGTAGTAAGGAACCTTTATTGGCATAAAAAGCAAAACAAAAACAAACAAACATAACACTTAACACATAATATTTATATTACAAACATCTGCAAACACAACAGAATTACAGCTTAAACATCATAGGGAATACTATCAGCTTTACGTGCTATAATGATTGTATCAACAAAGGCTGCCGATCTTTCCATTACGCCATCCATCTCTGTCGATAAAAGGTAACGTACTACCTCCTGATCTGCCCAGCCCTGGAGCGTGACTAACATAGGGCCTAAGTGTTGCTTACGAGGGGCCTCGTGGAGTGGGCAATACAAAAACATATGTAGTAATGTTTCTACACAACCCACTCCACAAGGGCAATACCTCTCAGAGACTGGAATTCCACTATATCTGCCAAGTAACAGAGCAGACGGAAGAGCGTTGCACCTAGCTAAAGAAAGGGCTCTGCGCGACTGGGGACGTTTTTCACCTGCTGCCTGAAGAATATTCAAGTCAGCAGCAAGCAAATATTTTTGAAGGGGAAGGAAATTCCATATTCAATGTTAGGCTTAGCTGAAGCTCAAGTAGGCCCAAATTCCACCCCTTTTTTCATTTCTTACATATGTTCCCCGATTGCTGTTGCCTGTTTCTCCTCCTCACCTCCACCACCAATCACTGCTTCTTCTAAACTGACCAGGCAGAGAAGGTGCTGGGAGTGAAAGAGGGTCCATACCCAGCACCCTCCTCACCCAGCCAGTTCAGAAGAAGTTACATACAGTGGAGCAGAAGAGGTGGCAAAGGGAACCAGGCTGTAGCGGTCCTTCCCCCCCCCCCCCCAATGGGAACAAGACTGCAGCACTGGCTACCTCCTCCTCCAGCTCAGCCACTGCATCTTCATCAAGGAGACTTTACAAGAAGAGGATGGGGTAGATGGCAAGGTGGGTTGGTGGGTTGGTAGAGGCAGTAGGCAGGTGCAGGGTGCAAGCCACTCACACCTGTTTGCTGCTGCCCCACCCCTGGTACTTGGAGCAGCCACTTCACCCCACCTCATGGATGAGCCAGCCCTAGTTAGAGTTCTTTATTCAGAAGATGGGAGCATCTGGAACCGGTCCTCCACAAGTGATCTCAACAAATAGACAAATTTGTACAGGAGAAGGCGGTCCATCAGATACCCCATGCCAGGCCATTACGGCTTTATAGGTCAAAACCAGCACTTCAAATTGCACCTGGAAACAAATTGAAGATCAGTGGAGATATTTCAATACAGGAAAGATGTGATCAATGTTGTAGCAAACACCAGTCAAAAACTTCTGAACATTTTTCACAGGCAGCCCCACATATGAGCACTGCAATAATCTTGCCTGGATGTTTCCAGGACATGAATAGCTGCCTGCCAGCCTCATCAAGGATCAGATCCTAAAGGCAACAGCCTTCCTGTCAACTGACCTGGCTGTGATGGGGACAAGAAGAGGGGGTAGCTCTTAAATGGCAGACAGGCCAGTTAAGGAAGAGGGATGCCAGACAACTCTACCTCTGCCTGTTACAGAAGCAGGTGAGGCAGCCAAACCCTCTCCAAACTGCATAGCATGCATAGTCACTAAAACACACATTGAAACCCACCTAAAATACACAGGCCACAAATTGTGGTATGCTGGGACAAGATCACCCTGTGTGTATATAATTGCCTATGGTATTACATCCTTTCCAACACTTGCCTTCTCCTCCTTGATATATTTGAGGTGTCTTAACTTTGAAATAATTTCCCTTGAAGTCAAATGTATAAGGATTGTGCAGATGTGTGCCTGTCCATACAGCAGTTCATGTTTTACATGGAATCTTTTATTCAACACTACATTCCAATTTTTTCCACATATTTTGTTAAAGGTTCTTGAACAAACAAGGATGTTCTATATGACTGACGTTGCATTCTTCATTACTGTTTCCTCCAGCAATCTTTCTATGACAGAATGTGGGTGGTTTTTTTTTTTTTTTTTGAGTATGAATATAATTGCAAATATCCCAGCCATGGCAATCTGTGTCCAAACTCTATGCTGCAATTTTGTTAAAGTAAGTATCAAACCAGTGTCATGCAAACCTTTATTTCTTTTAATGTCAATTTTCATGCCTCTTTTATTAATTGTTAAATGATCCTTGACGCTGTTTTTTCCCCATTTACCCAAACCTTTAAAATGGGACTAGTTATAGAATGTGGTAGGTAGTCAATGTCGAGATCTTAGGGATTTTTCTATCCAGAGTATCCTTTTCAAAAGATTTTGTAATATTCTTTTTTCTATGATTTGGCTCATTGTGTAGGACTGTCTTGTACCATCTAAGAGGAGATGTTTCTAAATAACTGTGTAGCAGGAAGTACAAATCAGAGAAATCAAATCCACCTTTAATTGATATTATTCGTAATATACACCATATATTTTAAGAATGGGATACTATTCTGCACTGTCCTTGTAGATGAGAATTATGCAGTCGACGATTATGAATCATAAATAAATGTAGACATAATAACCCATATAGCTACATTGCATGATTCCATTCTATAATATCTACAAAAGAGTAATTGTTTAAAATGATGTGTCGCATTTGAAATCCTTTCCTAAACAAGTATATTTACAAAATACAGACTAAAAGCCTTCTGGCTGTAAAAATATCAGGCGCTTTCCACTTCAAACCCTTAAGAAAAATGCCCAGGTACTGAAAGTGGTCTGGAAGGCTGGAAGCCATGAGTTGTTCCAAAGTAGAAAGATCAAAACACTCTGATGTTGACCGAATAACATGCTTCTCCAAAAGTGTAGGAAATAACTGTCAGGGGAAGTTAATTACAATAAGATTTTGGTAATCTCCGGAGTGCTATTTCCTTCTTTCTACAGCAAAGCAGGAAATGTCTACTTGAAAAGGCATGCTGGAGCCTCGCCCCGCTCATGGTTTAACTCTTGGATTAATTCCAGCCTTCCTGCTGTATGATGATACCAGCGGCTGAAAGTACATTTACAGCACAATCCGATGCATGTTTCCTCAGAAGGAAGTCCCACTGAGTTCAGTAGGGCCTAATCCCCAGTAAGTGTGCACTGAGTTGCAGCGTAAAGAAACTTGGGGCGCAATCCGATCCTACTTACGCCACCGTTGTAACCAGCGGCACAGCAAAAACGGGAGGCCCCAGAACGGAAAGGGGATTCAAATCCCCTCCAAAAGGGGAATTCAAAGGGGATTTGAATCCCCTTTCCGTTCTGGGGCCTCTCGTTTTCGCTGCGCCTCTGGTTACAATGGCGGCGTAAGTAGGATCGGATTGCGCCCTTGATCAAGGAAGGGGAGTATTGGTGAACCTCAGTCAGTAGTGTAGCGTGTGCACCCTGCCCTTGGTGCGGGGCACACAATGCAATTATGATGATGCCCCCAGCATCGGCGCATTACACCCCCCTTGCTGCTGAATGGCTCCATTTCGGAGCCAAATGGTAGTGATGGTGGGTGGGTGGGCCCACCTTCACACATCCCTCGTAGTGTTTTCAGTGGTGATTGCCCCTGAAAACACTAAGAGGTGCGCGGAAGAGGCCCCTTCCTCGCCTGGAGCCTGGAGCAGCCCTCACTTCGTGGAAACTATGCAACTGAACCTAGTCACAGATTTCTAGCTTCATTCACACTAATGAAATCATTCACTGATGGAATTCAAAGATTCCCTCCCTCCCACCTGAGGCCTTTTCCTGGGTAGGTACTGTATATGGGTAGGTATATGGATTCCTGACCATATCCTGAATGCATACAAGAAATCAGCTGCTGTCTCTCTCCTACCAGCTGTCCATCTTCACCTTCAAAGTCCTGTTCAACCCAGTGGATGAGAAGCAGTGAATTGTGTGGCTGCCAGTTTCTCCACCTACTAAACAGTGCAAAAAATAACTAACTGCAATGCTGGGTTGAAGTGAGCTCCACCATGGGAGGAGCAGTGACAGAAGGCTGGAGAAGTGAGGCTGAAAAAGCTAGAACGAGGAGGGTAGAAGATACAGAGCCAAGATCCATCCAAGAGAACTAGGGCTAACTTTGTCTGTGCACCAGTGATAATGACACTCCTCAAATGCCTACTGGATTCTGGTGCATATTAAGAGGTGCAGTGTTTTGTTTTGTTTTTTAGCAATCAGCATCTAAAGGTAAATTTCTCTTCTAATGTTTAAATAGGAGATTGCCAATGGAGCAGAATAATAAGAAGGGAGTTAAGGAGCCACCATATCTAGTCTACTTGCCGGAAGCAAGAATTCTACCTAGAACTCCTCCAAAGTACTTTGCACCTTCATCTCCACTGATGAATACTCCTGGAAATGCAAATGAAGTACACAAGCCTATAAATATATGAAACACAAGTTATAGATGAGCATACTAATTCTTGTTCAGGGCTATTGTGACTGGCATCAAAATAAATGCCAAACAGAATGAAATGGGTCCTTCCTTTTTTCACATTTCTCCTGAAACGAATGTACTCCCCTATGAACTTTCTAACTACGGTAAGTAATCACATCACATCTTAGCTCTGAGGCCCTGGGCCAATTAGAACTGGGAAAGTCATCATACTCTCTAGTCACACCTTTGCAAGGTAAGAAACCCTATTCAAATTTAAATTGAGAATTCTAGGTGGAGCAGTCGGGCTAGACAGAATGCCAATATCCCCGCCATCTCCCTGCCCGGTTCGGCCAATGGCCACCCTCTCTCGCTGCCCAGTCTGCCCTCCCCTGCACCAGTCGGTGCAGGGATTACCCTGAATAGGGCGGGCACAGGGACGGTCCGCCGAGGGAGAGAGGGCCTACGACCTCTGCGCCGGTGGCCCTTACTCTCCGGGTGATGTAAACGCATTTTACGGCATGTTTACGACACCCTGCACCGGAGGAGTGTGCACTCCCCCGGCGCCTTTCTACACAGGTTTGCACCATTATTGACTACAATAAATCAAGTCATTGTAGTGCATCAGAGCAAAGCTTAGCCCAAGTTTGATAGCTTTGAAGTGTATGAATGATGTAGCCTTGAAAAAAGGAACCTTACTGTTGTACCATGAGACAGAAAGTGATTTCCCTGCCACCGTTCCTCTCTTAAGAATATTGCTGCATTATCATTCTCACGTGTTCAGAGCAAGTTTGCTGTCTCGTGACTCTGCTTTTTAGAGGGGATTCTTATGACATCTGGCTCTGATATCTATGACTCACTGGATTTTAGATCATTTTCACTGTCTAGCTATTTGGTGGTCTAACTGTGAGTGATTAGGGTGTGAATGGGCATGTTGTAATACCTGCATTTCCCTTGTTTTTCCAGTTCTGCAGCTTCCTTTTTGCTTTCCAGCCTGCACCTCTTACCATTTTTTGCAGGTGGCGGGTGGGTGTTTTTCCTAGTTCAGAGCTGCACACTTTTGGCACAAGTCAGTAATAAATCATTTCCAACCACTTCACTTCAGCTGCAAGAGAAAAGGACCACGTTTCTCACTGATACAGCCATCAGGAATCAAAGAGACTTGACAAAATCCTTTGTACTGAACTGGTTTGAATTTTTCACAAGTATAGTATAACCAACAACCCAAGCTTATAGCATGGCTTTGTTTAGATATGGCAAGAGGCTCAAAGATGGAGCAGTCTTTGGCTGCAATCCTATAATACAGGGGTGGCCAAACTGTGGCTCCTGAGCTCTTTGACCTATAATGTGCGGCTCTTGGAAATATTTGTCTGAGCTCCTTTTTGCATCACAATTAATATAAAAGGTAAATAAGAAATTTTCAAGCTTGATAACCAGGTACAAACTGAGAGTCCACTGGATTAAAACATAAATTTAATATTCATGGTGAGTAAATATATTTAAGAATTTATATGCTTCTTAAATATGGCTACTCCCAAACATCTCTTGTGGCTCTCCAAACATCTGAAGTTTATCATATGTGGCTCTTCCATGAAGCAAGTTTGGCCACCCCTGCTATAATACTTTCGTTTGAGTAAGTAAATTCAGATGTGATTTACTTCTGAATTGACATGCCTAGGATTGTGATGTTAGGCTGCCCTGCCTGAAACCAAGCAATGAGAATACAGTAACACTTCAGGAACTCAAATGTGTCCTGCCATAAATATTGCCATTGGCCCAACTGCACCAGAAGCTTCAACCCTGTGAAAAGCAGTTGCAGAGATGTCAAACATTCAATGAAGGGGACTCAAATATTCCAGTCAATACTATTGCACATATGATGCTGTCCTAGATGACATTGCCTCCGCTGCCCCTCTGCCAAAAGGGGTATTCTCAGCAAAAAGCATGACAGTACTACATACGCTGTCTTATGCTGTCTTGTGCAATGCTACACACGTGCACTACCAAGCATATTCATTATGAGCCTACGCTGCACAGTGTAATGTAAGGTGGTGGTACACCTGAAACAATTGCAGGAGGAAGGCTGAGGCTCAGCTGTCTGCCTCCCCATTTGGGACTCAAAACGCATGCATTTATATCGGGATTTGTCAAAACAACAGACAGGACAATCCAACTTTGAGAATTCACCTCATCATCCCCAAAAGGTCTACTACCTATATCAAGACAATGCAAAGGACAAAACCAGTCATCAGCTATCTGAGAGAGAGAGAGAGAGAGAGAGAGAGAGCAAGCCTTGAATCGGGATGATCTAAGTGATGAATGCGGCACTTCACTCCACCACCAAAGTGTGAGTGCAAAGCTCTTTTTCTGCTCTGGGAAGAAGCAACAACCATGGAAGTGGCAGCAAAAACACTAGCATTTCCCCACACAGGGATGAATCTCTAGTGTGGTAAAACTGTAAGAGAGTTCACTGGTGCAGAGAGAATAAGGTTGCATATTGAAGGAAACAAAAATTAGGTCAGTTATGAATCATTTGGGATCAGTGGAGTTGACTCATTGTGGTGTCTGTTAATTATGCCACTTTGGTGAGTCTGATGTCTTGCAAATCTTTGTTGAGCAGTTTTAAGGCCCAAAGAAGCACACTGCTTAGGCTTTCAGCCTATGTATTGGAGACACCCTAAGGTTATTGATTTTTGGCATGACGGGAAGTGTCCTATTAATTTTACTCATCAATATCATTTTCCTTTACTTATGCAGGCCTGCACACATTTTGCTTTCTTAAAAGTGAGACCTGTTCTTGGGTATATTTTTGGCACTGATTCCAAAAATGGCAATTACAGGCTTAGGCTGCAATCCTATGTACATTACAAACCTTAAGTAGCCATGTATAGGATTTCACTGTTAATTACTTAATAATATATTGCAGGTAGAGGTATACGAGTTATACATCTAACTTAACATGCAAGTTGTGTCTGTGCTCACTTGAGTAATGTGTTTTTAGTTCTTGCTTTGCGCTTCTGATGCGGTAATACAGTGGACCCTTTCTATCCATGGATTCGGGATCTGCGGATTTGACTAACCGTGGATCCCAGATTCGCGAGGTCTACTTTAAGAAGAAGAAAAAGGTTAAAACGCGGGTTTTTTACCTTTTTGAAGCAAACCGCTACATGTTCTTGCTTATACTGGCTGAAATCGTGCTCCGGAAGCCTTTTCTGGGTTGTGCGACTCCCCCCTCCCATCTTCCAAGGTCATCCCAGAATGCATTGCAATACATTCTGGAGCTATTTTTGGAGAGTGCTGGGAAGTCGCGCGACCCGGAAGAGGTTTCCAGAGTGCAATTTAAGTCAGTATAAGCAAGAACACGCAGTGGTTTGCTTCAAAAAGTTTTTAAAAACCACATTTTTTTAACCTTTTTCTTCTTTTCATAGGTTTTTATGGTAGACCCCGGTATCCGCAGATTCTCACTATTGGGGGAGGGTCTGAACAGATCCCCCGTGGATAGCGAGGTCCAACTGTACTCCCATAACTGTACTCCCAACTGTACTTCCATTATACCTCCCATAATGCTGATTCATTACAGTGCTCTTTGTCCTGGCATGGTTGGCAGTTATTGTCACTAATGGGAGCAGTGCATTCTGGGTAGCACAGGGACAATCAGCACCCATTTCCTGCTTTAACTTTTACATTGTCTCCTATAGTGCTGTTTTGCACAGCACTTGGCTTTCTGGTAACGTATCCCCTGTGCTATGGGTGGTACTACCGTAGTCTACGTTGCATTAGGCCAACGGTTCTCAAAGTTCTCCCCACATGTAGGGGAAGCTGTAATTCCTTGTGGGGGTGGGTTGATGGCGTGGGCTCCCAGGATTGTGCCGCCTGGAAAAATGGGTTTTTCTTACTTACCGGGAATCGCGCTGGCCCTCTGGAGGGTGCGGGGGGGGGCTATTGCCCCCTCTGGGGGCCTCCCCGCGCTTCACATCAGCTCCCTGAAGCAATCAAGACCCACTTCCAGTTTCTGTCCAAAATCAGAAGTGGGTCTTCAGGGAGCCGATCTGAAGCATGAGGAGGCCCACAGAGGGGGCCATGGCCCTCCTGCACCCTCCGGAGGGCCTATGCGTCTCCCAGTAAGTAAAAAAAAAAAACCTTTTTCCCAGTAGCGGCAGTGGCGGAACATCGCCAACATCACCGCACATCGCCACCCCCCTTAAAGGGGTAGTGACTGCTTCCTGTTGGCGTGGTGGGTCGTGACCCACCAGTTTGAGAACCGCTGCATTAGGCTGATCTGAGTTGACCAGGTATCATGTGCGGATGTATTGCTTGATAGCAGAGGACACATAAACACATGGAATACCTAAGCTATACTCCTTCAATGAATAAGAGTATTTTTTTGTGACCTCCACCCTTTTACTACTCTGTTCTGTCCCCCCTTGGGAGCCCCACCCAAATACTAGGTTTTTGTCATTCCAAGAGTTACATTCCAAGATCACTCAACCCCTTAGGCTTCAGACTCAGTCACACCTATAGCCAAGGAGCAGCCTGAGGGGCCCAGTACATTTCCTACAGTACATGTACTTTTGGCCTTCTCAGCAAGTCCTGCATTGTATACTTTATTTGACAAACAAAGCAAAACCCTGTTCACAACTTTGAATTTGAAAAGGCGGGGATGGAATGGACTTTGAAGACTGGATCATTTAAATATATTTTCTTGTACACATCACCCAAGATAGGCCCAATTAACAAATTATCTGGGAACTTGGGAAACCAAACTGTAGTATCTTGCAACCTCCGCCTCTTTGCCAGCCTTGGGCACTGTAAAAGAATTAACAAATTTCGTCTGTAAAAGTTGTTTGGATATCTGTTCTCTACCACTTCCTCTCTGTTTAATGAGCTCTCTGTGGGGTGAAACTTGCTAGGTGAGAAGAAAAACTCTGTAGGAGTTCAGTCATTATTACTCAACACTGGCAGAAGTAAAAATCCTCCCAGTAAAAATCCCCCCCCCAAAAAAAATCCATGGGGTATTTTTATATATGTGGAGGATTTGGGAGGATTTAAATGAGTTAAATAATGTAATTTGTTAACTTATCTATTTATCATTTAATCTAATTCATATCGCAAGTTACATAAAGAGCATCTTATTAAAATTTTAAAAAACCTTATCCAATTATTTGTATTTACTTTTTCTTGCATTGATTTATGATTCCATCCCACCAAAAGCCTTTCCAGCTGTAGCCTCAGGGAATTTGCTGCTTGCCTCCTTCTGCTCCAACACTGCCTTCTTCCTTGCTTCCCTCGAGCACCAAAAAACAACAGAGTCCTGTGCCACTTTCAAGACTAACAGTTTTATGGCTCAATCCTATTGAGCCTCTGAGCTGGCGTAGCGCATGCTGTGCTGGTGCAGGCTGTCACAAACATGCCGGAAAGCGCGTTGCGACAGTGCACCTGCGCACTGGCGTCACTGGGGCGTGGCGGGGGGGGCGGGCCGCCAGGGGGTGACACGCGTCATGGGGTGACGCGCGCACCCCCTCGCGCGTCACCTCCGTGACGCGCGTCGCCCTCCGGACGCTCCGGGAGCCGGCCTCGGAGCGTCCGACCCCGTCGGCGCTCCAGGGCCTTCTGAACGAAGGCCCAGGCAGCGCGTCAATCCGGGTATTTCCCGGATTTTCGCGCATGCCCAGACCCGTTTTGAGGGCAAAAAGCCCTCAAAACGGGTCTGCGCATGCGCGAAAATCCGGGAAATACCCAGATTGACGCACTGCTTGGGCCTTCTTTCAGAAGGCCCTGGAGCGCCGACAGGGTCGGATGCTCCGAGGCCGGCTCCCGGGCCGGCCTCGGAGCGTCCGGAGGGGTGTGACGCGATGCGGGGGGGGGAGCCGGGTGGCCCCCTCTCCCCGCGCCTATAACGTCGCGCCCCTGGGGGGGGTGACGCGCGTCCCCGCACCAGGGTGACGCGCATCTAGTGACGCCCCTGCACCTGCGACAGAGGCCTGCGCCAGCTCGGCAGCACCCATGCTTCACTGGATGAGATCTGGTGAAAGTAAGCCAGCATGCTTGTGTGTGTGTGTGTGTGGAACGGGGTGGGGGGAGGGGGAGGAGGGGGTGGAACGGGGCAGGAACAGGGATGGGGTGGGTGGATCGGGCCCGGGATTGGTGGCAGTGACATGTAATGAATCCTATCCCTCTTAGAACATAAGAACATAAGAAGAGCCCTGCTGGATCAGGCCAAAAGCCCATCTAGTCCAGCTTCCTGTATCACACAGTGGCCCCACCAGATGCCTCAGGGAGCACACAAGACAACAAGATAACCTGTTTCCTGCTGCCACTCCCCTGCACCTGGCACAGAGAAAACCTCCTTCTAAAACCAGGAGGTTGTTTATGGCTTGTAACCTGTGGTGGTCTTTTCCTCCATGAATCTGTTCAACCCCCTTTTAAAGGCATCTAGGCCCTTCCTGGGCCACTTTTCTTTACAGGAGCCTCCCGGACCTGCTGGGGCTTTATCCGGGGTAAAGGAACTCGGGGTAAGGGAACAAAAGTTCCCTTACCTCAAGGAGACCTCCCACCTCCCCATTTCTGTGCAGGATGCAGCATTGCACTGGCCTCGCTGCTGCATCGGTACACAGAAAATTACTTCGGATTGGGCTGTTATTTCAGCATAATAACCTTTTGGAAACTACGGTCCACTTCAACAGTTGCACCCACCACCCCACTTGCACTGGCAATGGGAAGGGAAAAGTTAGGTCCTACTGGTGCTGGAGAGGTGCTGTCCTGGGCAGCCTCCTAGATTTGTCTACTATAACAGTGTTAGCCCCCCCCCCCATACTTGGCATGGCACACCCACTGCTCAGACTGGCACCTGCAGACTTCTCAGGCTTCATAGCAGTTGCCTCTTTCTTACAGCTGGATCTTACCAATGTTTATTTAAAGGGAAGTCTCAGTTGTTTCTGTGGAGATTAGTGCCAAATGTTTGCAGCCTTACAGTGTGATATTGAGCATATTTACTCAGAATTACATCTCACTGTGCTAAACGGGACTCATTCAATAATTGTGTTTAGGGTTGCAGCCTTGGTCTACAACATGACCAGATTTACAGTGTTCTTCCTCCCCAGGTGGCTTTGTCCACATGATTTCTTGGACTCTGCCTGAAATGATTGGGGGGGGGGGAGTACAGCAGTCAATGTATGTGTTCCACTAGGGATAAAGATAAACATGGATCAGGGCAGCTCTTTATCCAAATAAAAAGAGGCTTTGAATGAAAAATCAATAGACGTGGAATGCATGTATGGTTGTTGTCTGCTGAAAAGCCTGTGTTTGATGTATGACTTTGTGAAAGGAAAACACTTATCTAGCTGTGCTGCATCCATCCAGCAGATCTCCTCTGCTGCTCCTTGGCTGCAATATGCTCCCCTTGATGATTTGCTTCCCACTTCAGTGAGGGAATGTGACAAATGGCGATTCTCCATTCCACCCTCAGTCCCCATTCACTCCTTTATGCAGCAAGGCAGGCTCTCCTCACATCTATAAATACAGATCTGTACACTGTATTTCTAATGCCAAGTTAGTGCTAACTTTAATTTATCTCCCTCCTCCCCCGCAATCTCCTGCAGCAATCTTCTGGAAAGACTTGTTGTGACAATTCTCCTGTTAGGCATTAGTGAATTGCAAATCATTATATTCATTCATTGTCAAATTACAGAGTTCCTACCTTTCACTGACAGGGTTCATGTACCCTTTAATGCAATGGGGAAAACTTTCCCATTAACAGCGCCATAATGCTGCTTGTGGAATTTTAGCCTCAGGCAGCTGGAAAAAGGCACAAGATGGGAACCAAAACCATATACACACGCCTTCCTTCTGCAGCTGGGCAGACTATTTATTTATTTATTAGTTTGTTTGTTTATTAAAAATATTTATACACCACTTTTCAACAGGAGTTGTTCACAAAGCGATTTACATAGTAAATTCAATAAATGGTTCCCCGTCCCCAGAGAGCTCACAATCACTCGATTTATATCTTGCCTTTCTTCCCAAAGGGCACCCAAGGTGGCTAGGAAGGTTTCCCTGGGCTGCTTGATATTTGGGTGGAGGGCAGAGGGGAATTCAATAATTAAAGATACAAAGCTGTTTCTGTTTTGGAATATATCTTGCAGCTTTGCTTCACTTCCCCAATAACAATAAAGTAAAGAAAGAGAATTATCAACTGCAAAGGAAGACAAGGGCTTCTTTCCCTCTAGGAGTTGTATAGTAGAGCTAAAGTAGTAGAGCTTAAGACATTTTTATTTAGATCAGCATTTGATGTCTGACATGGCGGGCTGGCTTTTTGATAGATGGCTTTTGACAGATGTAAATGTGGATGATCCACTGGGACTGTTTGTTTTAATTGCTTTAATTGTTTTAATTCTTGATTTTAAATGTATATATGTATTTTAATGTTTTTATTGTAAGTCGCCTTGGTTGCCCTTGTGGGAGAAAGGCGGGGTATAAATTATATAAATAAATAAATAAATAAATAAATAAAGTCAACAGCTGCATCTTTTTTCATCCATGCATGGCAAACTGAAATTCCCTCTTCTCTGCAGTTGTTAAAGGAGCAGGAGCCCCTGCTGTCCTTTGTTTCTGGTCATCTCAGAAAGAAAAGATGGCTACATAGGCAATGAATAATTTACAGCACAATCCTATCCAACTTACACCACCGCTGTACCCAATGGTGCAGCGAGAATGGGAGGCCCCCTCCAAAGGGGGATTCAAAGGGGATTTGAATCTCCTTTCCATTCTGGGGTCTCCCGTTCTCGCTGCACCACTGGGTACACCGGTGGTGTAAGTTGGATAGGATTGCGCTTTTAAATTGGGTTCCATGTTGGAGGTTGGGGTTAAAGGTGGGTTTGAGACTAACAAGGACACAGGGTTGAAGATGATTGCTTTACGTTTGTATCCCAAATATTAGCATATTATCTGCAAAAGTTGTCCATCTGCTGCTCCCTGCAGCACCTAACCAGATTCTTTACTGAACCAATTAATGTTTAAAATACCTCATGCTTGCTGTGGGCAATGCATCCTTCCGAAAGCAGTGTTGTGTCAAAGATTCTGATTTCTTTGCTCTGTCAAAAACACAAATTGATACTGAAACAGAGCATTGAGTCACGCTGCTACTGTATCATCTTTTCTCCACTGTGGGAACTGATGTTTTATATCTACACTTTCTTTCCCATGAGTCTTATCTGTGCTAATCCACAAAGAGACATTTGTGTTTATGGGACTGACGGTGAAATCCACTGTAAACCTCTGGCGCCGAACCGAGGATGCACCGCTGGAGGCAGGTAAGTCTCCCACAGGTGGCCGCATGGGCAGTCCGGCCGGCGAGGGAGAGGGTCATTGACTGAGCAGGCCCGGGAGGGGGCGTGGATGGTGTCAGCCGTATCCCCGTCCCCGCCGGACCGGTTTGGCCATTACACGGTCTCCTCCAACTTCCGCCAGCTATTTAGCTGGCGGAAATCCAAGAAGGCCCATCGGGCTGGCCCCAGTTTACACCCGGGGAAGGGGACAAACAGACCTCCGGACCGCCAAATCCTGTGTAAGGATCTGGCGGTGGATCCTTACACAGGATTTGACTGTGAGTCTTCTAAGATGACTTTGGGTAGAGAGCTTGATTTGGAATGACCTTTAGTTCTGCTCAGAGGCGTTGACGGAGCCTGGCGGGGGGGGCGGACCGCCAGGGGGTGGCGCGCGCGTGACGCGCGCAAAGGGGTGACGTCACCCGCGTGTCACCATCGGACGCTCCAAGGCCAGGGAGCCAGCCTTGGAGCGTCCGACCCCGCCGGCGCTCCAAGGCCTTCTGAAGGCACGCTGGCTCAAAACGTAAAGTTTTACGTTTTCGCCCATGCGCATTGCTTTTCTGAGGGCCAATGGGCAGCCCTTTGCCCTCAGAAAATGTACTGTGCATGCGCGAAAAACGTAAAACTTTACGTTTTGAGCCAGTGGGCCTTCAGAAGGCCCTGGAGCGCCGGCGGAGCCGGACGTTAGTTCGGTGGGGGGGTGTGACACCCTAGGGCGGGGGGGTGATGCGCACCCCCCAGCCCTAGGGTGTCGCGCATCTAGCGATGCTACTGGTTCTGCTAGTACAGATTCCTGATGCTGCTGTTTGTGGTGTGCATGTGTTTTAATATGGTTGTTTCATTCTATTGTGCCACTTTTGGATTATGGGTTTTAATGTTGTCCGTTGCCTTTGGGTGCCTGCAGCCACAGAGGTGACTGATAAATATGGGTTGTAATTATGATATGAAATGTTGTAACTAGAGGATTTATCAATGACTTTTCCCCACATGTCTCTCATATCCCAGATGTCTGTCGGCACACCGCTGACAATCTGCAGAGCCTCTGTGAGGGAGAGAAGCTGCAACTGCACTTTGAGTGGGAGTCAAGGTTGCCTGTCAGTCAAAGCATGATGAGGCAAACATCAGAGAAAGGCTGGACTGTGAAAGAAACCATCTAGAATGAAGGGTTCTATGCAGGACTAGAACATATTGTATCGTAAAAACCCCTTGGGGTTTAGAAAGCCTGCCTGTGTAAACTGCCTTTGAATTAGTCAGAGGAGAAATCCGATGACCAAAGAAAAGGCGGTATATAAATACTGATTGTTATATGGGCTTGGCTCCAGGACGTCTGCCCTTAGCTACAACCACACACTTGTTTCAAAGGGCTGCAGACATTTAAACTGCCTTGTAAAACAGAGGTTCCCAACCTTTGTTGCCAGGTGTACCACCTGTCACAGTCAAATTTTTTGAAATACCACCTACGCCAATGAATAAATAAATTTATTATTTATAAAATAAATATTTATATATAAATATAAATTTATTTATATTTAATTTAAATAAATATGTGCACTAGATAGGTGATAGTGTCAGCAAATGCAGCAATTAAGCCACTGTGGTGGGGTTTTTTTTCCAAACAGTAGTACTCACAGATCCATTTCCTGCTTCGGAAGCTTATCCAAAAGAGCAGATATATAGGCTTCAGTTATTCAGGAGTAGAATATCATGCATCCTCAGTTTTCAGTCTCTCTGGTTTTGGGCCTATCTTTCCCCAGGGCAGTTATGTTTCATTCCTCCCCCACCCCGAATCCCCTATTCATGCCTATTTGAATTTCTACAAATATGAGCAGCATGAGCAGCACCTTGCTCAGAGCCAGCTCAAATACAGCAATTTGAGCAGCTTGCTCAAATACAGCAAAAAAAAAAACAGTAGAAATAAAAGAAACAGGAAATAAAACGCTTGCCTGCTTTGTTCTTGCCTGCTCCTTCTTGCCTTCGCCACCTAGTGGTTCAGTGGTGTATATACAGGAAGCAATAGGAAGCAGTACAGATCAGAGATAAAGAACAGAAGCAGCGGAGAGAGAGATGATCGGCAGTGGCGTAACTTGTGTTTTTCCAAGGGGGCTGTGGGTGGGACGATGTGTCTTCACCCCGCCTCTGGAATGGAATGGAACCAGAGCCAAACGATTTCATTCCATTCTGGTGGCGGGGTGCGGGGTGAAGACACGTTATCCTGCCCACGGCCCCCTTGGAAAAACGCCAGCTATGCCACTGGAGATCGGAGCAGATGAGATAAGGCCACCTAGCAGCTGATAATTGTTCCTAGCAGCTAATTACTACTGTTGCAGATAAGAGGCCTCAGGGGTTCTATAATAAGCAAGACAGCAGCAACACTGAATTGCAAGATGGAGGGGAGATCGGAAAACCAGATAAGGACCAGCCTGTCGCGTACCACTGGCAGTCGCTCCAAGTACCACCAGTGGGAACCTCTGTTGTAGAAGCTTGTCCCACATGTACCTTCCAAAAATAGGAGAGTTATTATTTTATTTATATACTACTTTTCAACAAAACAAGTTCACAAAGCAGTTTACAGAGTAAAATCAACTAGAATTTCACACATCAAGGCACATGTCTTGTAAAGTAAGACAATGTGGGAAGCTGCCCCAAATGTCTCCGTTAGTCCCAACAACTTTTTAATTCTTCTCACCTTCTTTCAATTTCAGACATGATGCACATGTGCTACTGGTGATTGCTGATATGCCTTTACAGCATGTAGTAAACTGAAGTTACCTGAATGCAGTTTACTTCTACAGGATGCACTGAAGTCCCCCCAAAATCACAGGTTTTGAAATTCCTGAATTTGCTTATGGCGCACAAGGGAGTGTTGCAAGCCGGCACCACAAACAGAGTACATTTCATATCCAATCTGAAAACAACTAGTAGCAGAAGTAACAAGTTATTTCTGCTTCACTTTCAGATGATTTTCCACTAAAGGGTCAACAAGGATGTGAATCTTGGTTTCTTGCTGACATAACATCACAAGTGCCATGGAATCACTTCAGGGTAAACAATCTCCTTCCTTATTTCAGTCATGCAGTAAAAGCAGGTTTAGGATGGAGATAGGTTCCCTGTTCTTGATTTTTTCTAATCAACTACCAAAGTATTGTAAAGCTCCGCAGGACCTAGATTTCAGAGCACTGTCCACAGTCATAACCTCTATTCTTATTGGTTTGAGCTCTCTGAAATTCTGACTTTGCTCAGTTCTGCTATGATTGCCAGGCTTCCTGAGGCTCAGACTCAGAGCCTAGAAGTTCACGGCGTGGAGGCTGATAGCACCAGATGGGTGTAGAACGTTCCACACAGCTAGTCAGAGCTGTATCTGGTGCCTCCACATGTAGCCTGATGTATATATGTAGGGTAAAGGTAAAGGTGACCCCTAAAAGCTGTTAAGCCATACAGAAAATAGCGTGGCTCCTTGATTCTGGCACACTAGCCTTTTTACTCCTTTCCCTAGACTTCTTGAGAAGAAGAGAGCAAAACCTTGGGGCTTGGCAGAGGCAAGTATTCCAGTTGCCAGATTTGGAAGCGCTCATGGCAAGGAGCATCTCAGAGCATGTGCAATTGGTATAGGCAGACTTCCTTCACTGGAATAGCTGGTGTGTATGGAAAGGCCCATAGCTCAGTGACAGAGCACATGCTTTGAATTCAGATGGTCCCATGTTCAAGCCTTGGCATCTCTAGTTATAAGGATCTCAGGTATACACCTCTGTCTAAGATTTTGGAGAATGACTGCAAGTTGTTCTGGGCTAGATGGACCACTGATTTGACTTACAGACCAATCTGCTGCAGTGTGCTAAGTGCACTATGCCGGGTCCTGTATGGGATTGGGCCCATGCCGGCGGAGCTAGGGCACACCTTGGGGGAAAGGGACATTTGTCCCTTTCCCCCGGGGAGAGCCACAGTGGCCCCTATGGGCTTCCTCAGATGTGTGCCGGCAAAATGGCTGACACAAATCCAGGGAGGCTGTGTAAGGCCAGGCAGGCCCCAGGTCAGGGGTTAGGATATCGGTAGTATGTGCCACCAATATCCCCGCCCCGGTCCCTCGCCTAGTCAGCCAATCACCCCCTCTCCCACCACGGTTCAACCCCCTTACAGCCTTACTGGAAGAGAAACCACTGACTTGTGATATTTGAATGCTCCAGGTACATTGTTCGGTAGGGTGTGTGTTTTATGAAGAGCAAAGTAAAATCAGCGTAGGGTTAAGAAATCCCCCTCTAAAATCAGAAATGATGTCAGTGATTCAGAAAACAGGAAATAAGGGATTTTGTGCTCATAAATATTCTTTAATCTCTGGAAAATTAATCAATTTGACAACATGGCAACTCAAAAACACAAACACAGTCATTAATCTGCCAAAGAAACATGTTAATCAGAAAGATGTAGCATTTGTTTATTGCTTATATTGTAATTTGTTTAGATGACGATGGTCGCAAATGCTCTTCTGGCTTCTTGTAAACCAAAGAGCAGCTGAGGAAAGCAGGACATCAACAGCCCAGTTACAATAACATGAAACAGTTTGTTTATTCGAAAGGAATTCAACAGTATCACCCTTCAGTAGCTTCGCAATGTCCCACATACAAAAGCTAAAAGGGGACTTTGGCAAATGTTAAGGAACATCACTAGATGGGTGGCCTTAAATAGGAATGTGTCTCTAAAACTCTCTTGAAGAAAGATAAGCTCACTTTGATTTTCTACTTGATGCAGAAATTGCAATCTAGTGATGTCTTCTAATCTAAACCATGTATCTCATTGGACCTAGAAGTATTTATTTAGGAGATCTGGCTCAGTTGGTAGAGCTGCAGCCTCATATGTCTGAAGATCTAAGGATGGCAGTTCAGGATGCCCGGAAGTATCCGTGAGCTGTCAAGAGATGTCGACACGCGGCTGACAAGCTGCAGAAGCCTCTGTGAGAGAAAGCTACAGCTGGCACTCTGTGAGAGAGAGTTTTCCTGTCACTCAAAGTGTGGGAGGTGAATGCTAGAGAGAGGCCAGATCGTGAAAGGAAACCACCTGAAGCGTTCTATGAAAGACTAGAACATTTATTGTAAAAACTGCTTGGTTTCGAAATTGCCTGCCTATGTAAACCACCTTGAATTAAAGTTGGAGGAGAAATCCAATGACCAAGAAAGGTGGTATATAAATACTGGTATTTGTCATTGTCGTTGTCGTTGTTGTCGTTGTTAATCTTTCAGTTTACTTCTCCCTTTGACTACTGGCCCTGACAAACCCACCAGGGGAACACCTTACCAGGTGGACAGAGTTTCCTCAACACAATTATTTTTACTCTAGTTGTTGTTATATTTTTTTTAAAAAACTGATACGTCCAATAAATGAATACCAACATTCTAGAACCTCACTCAGAGCTTTATCACATTTAATACCAGCAAGCAGTAACGTAAGGACGGTGGAGCACGTGGTTCATCGGAACCGGGCACTCCACCGAACTGGGCACAGCCGGAGCAGCGGCGAACCGGGCGCTTCGCCGCGGCGCCGTGTCCTCTCCTCTGAGTCCGGGGGAGGAGGGGCCCAGGGGAGGCTCTCTCCTGGGCGCAGGCTCCCTGAGCTCCCTCCCTCCGGAAGCAGCTACGTGTTGGCTCTGGCCGGGCGGCGATCGCGGAGCTGCGCGGCAGCTGCGCTTTTCCTGCTGCCTGCCTGCACCGTGCAGGCAGGCAGCTGAGGACCTGCGCCTGCTGCCGCGATGCCAAGGCGTGGCGGAGGCGAAGCGGCCGGCGCTTTTCCTCCTGCAGGTAAGCCGGCGGGAGGACGCCTCTCCGGGGCGCGGGTGGGGGGCGCCCGGAGCAGGGCCCCAGCGGGGCGCCCCCCTGAAAATTTTCGCACGCGGCCTATTAGGGCGCACAACACCCCCCTGGAACCAGGCGCTGAAGGGGGTAGTTACGCTGCTGCCAGCAAGGCTGGCTATCTGTGAGGTCAACAGAGACAATTGCCTCCAGAAGCAGATTGACAGGAGGTGCCCACCTTTGTTGCCTGATCACCTATTGTTGCTCCTCCTCCTCTCCTCTCCTCCTCAGACTGAAAAACAAAAAGGAAAGAGGGAGCATGGAGGATTGGAGAGTGGTGGGCTACAGCGTTCCCTTGTTTCTTTTCCAATCAGGGAGTGGGAGAAGCAGAGGACGACACATCACCAGATAAGGAGGGCAGCATCTGGTATGCCGGCTCAGGTGCCAGGAGGTCTTGCGCTGGCTCTGAAAATTACGGCGCAGTCCTGTGTAACTATAGGCCAGCGGACCTAGCTCTCTGCTGATCTAGTGTGTTGTAAACATGCCATAAGGCACTTTTTCGACACCCAGAGAATAAGTGGCGCTGGCACAGGGGCTGACACCGCTTACTATACCGTGGAACTCACCTGACTCCAGCCGCCGCAGGTAAGTCCCGCACCGGTCAGTGGGAGGGTGGGACGGGGAGGCGAGGGAGGGGGTCATTGGCCAGCAAAGGCTGGGAGACGGGAATATCGGCGGTAATATCATAAGCCCCTTCCTGGCCCACGCCTGCATTACATCGCCTCCCCGAATGTACGCCAGTTCTGGACCTGGCATGTATCCGAGGAGGCCCATAGGCCCCGGGCTCGCTTACACCCGGGGAAGGGGACGAACGTCCCCTTCTCCCGAGGTGGGGCCTAGCAGCCCACAATGGGCTTAGGATACAGCGGCTGGCCCTTTAGGCCGGCTGCTTATGGATTGCACTACCCATGTCACCAAGGTTTGTAATTTCTAGGCTCGGAAAGCAAATCTCAGCAACTCATGAGGGGTAAAGTATCATCAGACATCTCAATCTGGTATGCCAGAAACTATTTGCTCAAGAATAAGACACATGAAGACCCTTTGCCTCTGAGAAAGACTAGTGGTTGAATGTGTTGAGCATTCTTCACAAAACATATCTCTACTATCAAGCACTAGCTTGAGGCCTTCCTTTTTCTTACTTGAGCCATCTGGATTGTTCACTGAACTACAGTATTTTTCAAGGCACTTCTGCTACAATGTGGTCTCAGTGGTTGCCACCTTTTTTTCTGCCAGAAATTCTGCACCAGCTGAAACAATCAGTCACTGCAACATTTAAGCCAAAAGAAAAAAAAGTACTGTATGCTGAATGTCATGCATGCAACTGTTAAAGTCAAACCTTTGCACTTATCTAAGATTTACTTCTATGAGACAAATTCTCTGCTGAACGTAGAGAACGTTTTTTGCAGCACGTAGAGAGCCTGTTGCAACAAATAGAAGGATTTTAAGGGACCTTAAAGACTAACAGATTTATTGGGACATAAACTTTAATGGACTAGAACCAACTTCATCATGCACAGGATCTCATTCATAACAGCTTAAGCCCCAATAAATCTTTAAGTCTTTGGGGTCCCAAGAGACTCTTTGTTGCTTTTAGGCAACTTCTGATGTTACTGAAACTGAAACATCAGTTGTGGGAGAACTTTGCAATGGCTAACGTGATTGGGACGCAGTTTGAGTGATTATGCAGTGATGAATTTCCTTCCCAAATAAAATTGCAGTCTGAATGTTGCATTGGCTTAGGTGTGTTACGTTAGTTCAGGTGTAGTATTGGGGGAGAAAAACGCACATGGAATGCGTTAGTGGCAAATAACAGTTTCTCCATCCCATACGTGGTTTGAGATTGCCTCATGGGAAGTGACAACATTTCTTTGAGTGTGTTGACCAAAGTTGCATCAGTCCATCTTTAGTATACTATGCTCATGCTGCTTCCTTTATTTATGCTCAAATGCCAGCCATGATAAATGTAGTTTATGCAACAGTGGGTTGACGCGGGAATCATCTTCTCACCATATGATTGTGGTCTATGTTTCTAAACAAGCCGGGATGTGACTGTAAACAGCTTTTCAGAGTAAGTGGCTGCTATCGTGGGTGGGACCATTCTGGTTTATTTCCTTTTAAAAAAAAATCAAAAAAAAATCACAGCATTCAGATCTAATTGGTTTTTTGTAAAGCTTGCTAATCATTACCTCACTTTCAACCAATTGCATTCAATCTTTCCTTATGTAAAATATGAAGCTTTACTGGTAGACTAGAGCTTTAATTGATTAATTAAAGGGTATATTTTAATCAGTCTCAACCCTACTGCCTGCATTGATGGGCACACCTTTTCTTTCCATTGAAGCTACTTCGGCTCGGGCAAGTTATTGTAGTAGTGATTGAAAAAAGAAAATATTCAAGAGGGTATTTAGAGGGCCTTTTCTTCTGACAATGAGTAATAGCTATGATTTATTAAAATGTAAGTAACCTCAAAAAAGTAATCATATTAAGGTTTTGATGGCGGTAAGCAAACTAAAATTTAATCTGATAAAAAGGCAGATGACTGATATCTAAAACGTTTTTTGTGTGTGGACAATCCTGCAGAATGTCAGAAGAGATCTCAAGAGTCACACAGGCCAAGCTCTTGGAGGGAATTCCTTAGAATTTTATCCCAGCCCAAAATTGCTTTGCTACAAAAATTGATTGACACTTCCATATAAAATCTCAGGTGATACAATACTTATACTTATACTGTATACATTACCTTTAAAGCCCTTCACGGTTTGGGTCCAGGATATCTGAGGGACCGCCTTCTCCCATACATTCCGGCCCGCTCTCTTAGGTCATCTGAGGGGGCTCTCCTGCATGTACCACCTCTATCGCAAGTTAGGGGAGTGGCAACACGTGGGCGAGCCTTCTCTGCTGTGGCGCCACAACTGTGGAACTCCCTGCCAGGGGATCTGAGAACCACCCCCTCCCTCATGACTTTTCGGCGAGGGCTCAAAACGTTTTTGTTTCGTCTAGCATTTGGGTGATGGGTTGTAGTCTGCCTCCTGTGTCTCAAGATGCTCTGCCATGTTGCTTTTGTGCTCCATATTGTCCCCCCCCGTGGATTTTATTGTTTTTAAATTAAGTGTGTATTGTTTTAAACTTATTTTCTGTATTTTAAACTATGTTTTTTAATTTTTGTTGTAAGCCGCCTTGGGCATTTGCCTCGGCATAGGATAAGGCGGGATATAATTTTTTTTAAATAAATAAATAAATAAATATACTACCAGTATGTATCATGTCAGATACTAAAAATGTGAGTTGGCCCTAAACCTTACATTCTGTATGATCAGTAAGGCCAGCTCCATCATCTTTTCTTCATATGCTTATGTTATTTATTTATTTATTTTTTAAGAATTTGTATCCCGCCTTTCTCCTGGCAAGGGCACTCAAGGCGGCTTACAACATTAAAATAACATATACATTAAAATAATTAACAAATAATTAAAACAATTAAAACAAACAACCCCAGTGGGTCACCTATATTTACATTTGTTAAAAGCCATTTGTTAAAAGTTAATGTTACAAATCTTTATTAGCTTGAATAATTTTCTCATCATCTGCTTTAGTTTTAGATGTGTTTTACCCTACACTATTGAATGTATTCTCATTTGTGATCCCTACAGTGAAAGAGACTAGAGAGAGCTTCTCACATTTGGTGAGTCTTGTTCTGATATATTTTTAATGTCCTTTCCTGTGCATCTTATTTCTATGACATTTTATTAAAAATGAAAATGAAATTTTGGGGACCCTTCATGATTGAACTAATGTAAACCTCTACACCAGGGGTGCCCAAATGTTCAACTGGTAGGGTCACATCACTCAGTCTTGCTTTTATGGTGGGTTAGAGCAAGTATATTATGTATGTATGTATGTATGTATGTATGTATGTATGTATGTATGTATGTATGTATGTATGTATGTATGTATGTATGTATGTATGTATGTATAATGCTTTTCAACAAAAAGTAGTTCACAAAGCAGTTTACATAGCAAAATAAATCAATAAATGCAATGGTTCCCTGTCCACAAAGGATAGTTTAAAAAAAGATGAAGGGACACCTGCAACAGCCACTGGAAAATATGCCATGCTGGGGTGAAGAGGGACAGTTGCATTCCTCTGCTAAATATAAGAGGACACCGCTTTAAAAAGTGCCTCTTTTGCCCAGTTAGCAGGGGTTAATACTAATTATTAAAAATAATATACAGGCACCTCTCGATTTACATGGGGGTTATGTTTTCAGAAGTTGGTGCATACAATGAAAATGCATAAATTAAAACTACTTTTTCCCTAGGAACCAACGTAATGGTATAGGTTGTAGTGGTTCCCAAACTGGGAGGCGCAGCTACCAGGGGAGCCACGGAAACCAGCCAGGAGAGCCATGGAGATGGAGAACCACAGAATCCCCTCAGAAAACAGTGCAATGCCAATTGGCAGGCATCAACATAATGTACTGGGGAGCCACGGCCAATGGTCACCAATGGTCAAGGGAGCCGCAAGTCGAAAAAGTTTGGGAAACACTGAAGGGAAAAGTCATTGAACACTCATGTTGATGATTGGTGGCTTAAGGAGGGAAGCTTCAGGGAGTGGGACAGCGAGGCTGCCAATGTCAGTGTATGAGATCATTTGTTGTTAGATGTCGGGCCTTGTGGTGCTTTGCAGAAGTACAATAATAGTGTCTTTTGCATGGCTTTCTTTTTTTTCTTGCCAGATTTCTTGGTAACACTGCATAGCTAATCACACATTTCTGCTCACTTTTTTTAGTGAAATAGATTTTTTATTTTTTTTATTCAATTAACATTCCATGACAATTCATAACAATAACATAACATTCTGACATCATTTCCTTATACATATAACAATACATATAGTTATAATCTTAATAAATATACTTAATAAATATAATATAATAAATATAATCTTAATAAATATACCAATGACCAATATACCAATGGATTGTTGGTTCCATTCATTTCCATATCTGTTTCCCTATCCATTTTTAACAAGGGGTACCAAATTTTCTGCTCACTTTTGAGCTACATTCGCTGTTTGGATTGTCTTAATCTAAAATAGCCAAAGCACTCTCAATTAAACTGAATGCCTCTGTCAACCACTTAGCTGTCAGAGTTTGAACGACATCAACCTCCTCTTTGTTTTCTGCCTTGTCATGTTCCTTCTGCTTCTTAAGTTCAAGCAAATCTTGGGACAAAAGACAAAAGTTCCTCTTTATGAGAGTTTAATTGCACATCTTCTAATTCCACCTCATCAAGACCTACCGTACTTTCTTAGTCAAGCTCAGAATGTTCTCTCTGGTTTTCTAAACGTACATGCTAGATATGGACACAGTTTTCCTCAAACACCATTCATACACCAACGACTAACTGCCTCACTAGCAAGCATTATGGAGTCTCTAATGTTAAAAGATCAGAAATATTTAACAGTCATTCTCCCATCATCAGTAGCCTTCATTACAGCATCAAAAGTTTTCTTCAGATAATAAGGCTTTAATGTTCTAATCACAACCTGATTCATTAAGGAGATGGTGATGGGGGGAAGATAGACAAGTTGGATATTTTTACAAAGATCTTGAAATGGAGCTGGGATGTTCAGGGGCATTATCCACTAGAACAGGGGTTCTCAACCCCTTCCTGGCCGAGTACGACCTCCAGCGCCACACTCCTGCTGCATACCACCGGAAATTACTGGTGATGACATCGTTGCCAGTTACTTCTGGGTTTTCAGAGGCCAGAAAACACAGGTGGGAGGCTCTGGGCGGGTGGGAAGGTCCTTCTCAGCGTTCCTGAGAGGTTCGACCAAAGGCAGGAGTCTCTTGGGAGTGAAAACGCGCTGCCAAAAGCTCTGCGTCGGAGCAGGGTCCTGGCGGCCCGGTTGTCCAAGTACCACAAGCGGTCAGCCTAAGTACCACTGGAGGTACTAGTACCACTGGTCAAGATCCCCTGCACTAGAAGTAAGATTTTAAAGGAAAAATTGTCAGCTTCACAATACCAACGCAACTCATCTTTCAGCTTTGACACAAAATACATAAAGAAAATATGACTGGTAACCCACCTCTTGGCGTTTGAGAAGAAATAACCTGGTAAAAGACTTTTCACGTAGTCTTTCACGGGGATTTGCAGAGTGATACACAAGTGCCGGCACGGACGTCGCTGGAGTGTGGCGGGGGGCGGGCCGCCAGGGGGTGACACGCGCGCATCACCTCCGTGACGCGCGTCACCCTCCGGACGCTCCGAGGCCAGCCCGGGAGCCGGCCTCGGAGCGTCCGGCCCCGCCAGCGTCAATACGGTACTTTAACGGTTTTTGCGCATGCGCAGACCATTTTGAGGGCAAGAGGGCAGGCCCTTGTCCTCAAAACGGTGTCTGCGCATGCGCGAAAATTGTAAAAGTACCTGTATTGATGCAGCGCTTTCAGAAGGCCCTGAAGCGCCGGCTGAGCCGGATGCTCCAAGGCCGGCTCCCAGGCCGGCTCCCGGGCCGGCCTCGGAGCATCCGGAGGGCGACGCGGGGTGGGGGGGCACCCGAGGCAGGGTGCAGCCGGGTCGCCCCCCCAAAAAAATCGCGATTATTCCTTTAATGGAACATAATGGGGCCTCACTAGGGTGACACGCGCCACCCCACCTTGGGGTGACGCACGTCCTAGTGACGCCACTGAGTGCTGGTTTCATCTTGCAGTTTCCTTCAACATGACCCCTGAACAGTAAAGTGTAGTGATCCTTAGAGGTCTTGAAGCCAGGTGCCATTTTCTCCTCACAAGATATGTATGTTCATGCTGGCATTCTCTTCCAGAAAAAGAGCTGTTTCATCCACATTGAAAAACTGCTGTGCAGAGTAGCCTCACTTTTCAATGATAGCCTTCAGAGTCTTGACAAACCACTTGGCAGTCATGGCATCAGCAGATGCAGCCTCCTCGCTCACTTTTATGTTGTGGTAGCCATAGTAAAGTAAAGGTATCCCCTGACAATTAAGTCCAGTCGTGTCCGTGGCGCAGCGGGTTAAACCGCTGAACCATAAGCTGTCGATCGAAAGGTCGGCAGTTCGATTCCCGCGACGGGGTGAGCGCTCATTGCTTGGCCAGCTCCTGCCAACCTAGCAGTTCCAAAGCATGTCAATGCGAGTAGATAAATAGGTACCGTTTGCAGGAAGGTAAACAGCGCTCCGTGGTCCAGCTGCATGCTACGCGCTGTGGCAAGGAGAGTCATGCCGGCCACATGACCACGGAGGCATCTTCGGACAATAGCGAACCAGCTAGAGCTTGCTGTGAATGGCTTCACGGAGTCTTCTTCAGATGCACATTTTTGGCTGCTATTCAAAATCCATCCAGCTTATTCCCTCCCCCCAGCTTATTCAGGTGCATAAATGGGCAGTTAAATTCCCACAGCCTAACACTCCATCCATCCCATTATGTGGCTTTGCTTGCTCTATTCTGCCTTCTACAATAAGATAACCACATCTTGAGTTTTGACATAACATCCCATCTTCAGATTTTTCTAGTAATCTGGGGGTCTTGAGCCATTGTCATATACAATTTACCAGTTTTCTGTCATTTTGATATTGGGATGCTTATGATCTGACTTCCACCCTCTATACACCACCCAAGCTACCCTTGGTAAAATCACAGATGATCTCCTCGCTGTCAAATCTAAAGGTCTCAACTTGTCTTTAACATCTCTGCTGCCTTTGATACTGTTGACCATTTTCTCCTGCTCAATTCCCTCCATGGTACTTCTTACCTGATTCTCCTCCTCCTACCTGTCAGATCACTCACAGAGTTTCCACTGGGGGAAGCTCTTCTCTGCCACTTTGGGTTTGCATTTGCGGGAAAGGAAGGATATAAATCAGAGGTTCTCAACCGGTGGTACACTGGTGGATGTTGGTGGTACTCATGGCACTCGTGGACACCCACTTCACATCATGGAGACCTCGGTGCGAGTCTGCAAACGCCGGTAGGAGGATCGGCTCAGCAGGCAGAGCTCCAGAGTTTTCACACTTGAAAAAGCTCACCTGCCCTAAGCCTCTTACCGCCATTTGCAGACTCGCACCGAAGTCTCCATCCCTGAAGTAACTGGCAATGACATCATCGCCAGTTACTTCCTGTGGTACATCATACATCGAGAGGTTCATGGCGCAGGAGGTGTACCTTGATAACCCCTGATATAAATCCTTTAAATAAGTAAATAAATAAAATAAACATAACATACAGTGTGTGTGTAATCAAATCCCATGCAGCTTTCAGTACTACCTATACGACACCTAGCTATGACAGCCAGCTATGCCTCTGCACCCAAGACCTTTTCCCCTCCTTTAACAGCGCAATCTGACTTAACTTTTGTGCTGGTGTAACCAGCAGCGCAGTGAGAACGGGAGGCCCCAGAACAGAAAAGGGATTCAAATCCCCTTTGAATTCCTCTTTTGGAGGAGATTTGAATCCCTTTTCCATTCTGGGGCCTCCCATTCTCGCTGCGCTGCTGGTTACACCAGCACAAAAATTAAGTCGGATTGCGCTGCCAGTCACACATCACCTGTCTATCTGATGTATCAGTGGATATGGGGGGGGGGAGTAAATAGTGGGCTAAGAAGTGCAGTAAGTGTTATATTTTGGGCAGCCCAATCCTTCATAACATCCACCACAGCGCTCTAAGCGCGCTGCGCCAGATCCTGTGTAAGGCCGCCCTGGCCAGGGAAGGGGCTTGGGATATCGGCGGAGTGTGCCGCCGATGTCCCCACCCCTCTCCCAGGCCCAGCGGCCCAATCACCCCTCCCCCACCACCCCAGCCCACCATCCCTATGCCCTCCCGCTGCCCGGCGCAGAACCTACTTGCTTCCCATGGCTGGGTCCTGGTCCAGCGGTGTGAGTGGTGCCGGCCTTGGCACCAATGCCACTTACTCCCCGGGTGCCGGCACTTTTGCGACACCCAGTGCTGGCGGGACTGCAGTCCCGTCGGCACAGACTTAGGCAGGATTGTGCCGTGAATGGGACATTAGTCATTTAAGAAAGGAAGCCTCTCAAAATGAACTGCAAGCTGACCCAATTCTCCTTTGTCTCCCCGTTTCCTGCTCAGCTCTGAGAAATGGAACTTGAACTCCATTTATCCATGACACTTGGCAAGTTGTGTGACTACAGTGACAACAGATGTGGAAATGAGGACAGATACGTCCCCGTCCCCCCCAAGTTTCCAGGGAAGCTGGAATTCAAGACTTGTTCTAAACCAGGGCTAGAGGATATCCTGGAAACCTTTCCTGAATTAGAAACAATAGTTTGTATTGCTGCCCCATTCTCATAGCAGTACAATATCAAGCACACAATTCGTTTTTGTTTTTATATTTGTACATAGCTTTTTGTCTAAAAAAACAACCCCCTCCCAAGTAGTTAATTTGCCTATTTTGATCCTTGTTTTGCTGGGCATCATGGTGGTAGCAAAGAAAACGTTAATCTGCTCCTTTTCCTAAAGCTGACTGTGGAACAGACCACATGGAGTGCAATCCATTGAACAAGCCCATTTGAAATGAGCAGAAGTTAATATCAATGGGGTTTGCACTGAGAATTTTCTAGCCAGTCAACTCCCATGCTGCTTGGTTGGGTGGTGGTTGCTGCCATGTGGATTTCCCATCTCAGGCACCAAAATGCTTTGGGCCTGTCTCGTCTATGAAATGTGATCCCACACCTGTAGTTAGAAGTGATACAGTCCATTCTGTCACTTCATGATTTTAATAAGCTTCTCATCTCCGTGTCATTCTGCTGCACGTGAGGACAAGATTGTACTTCCACCCAGGCGAGGTGGCTTCCTACAGGCACTGCCAAAATTCAGGCAGAAAGCACTGTACTGAATCAGCAAAAGAGCCAAACCACTTCCTCATAAACTGCTTGGTATGTTCTGGCTCAGGAAACAGGGAAGGTGGGGGAGAAAGAAGCATGGATGAGTTTTGAGGCAACAAAGGTGGAGAAAACATTTTCAGCTACTGCCAGTGTAAAAATATCCGCAACTGCAACTCCAGAATCTGAGGCAGCAATCCTATGCGCACTTTCCTGGGAGTAAATCCCATTGAATTCAACGAGACTTGCTTTTGAGTAGACACACCTAGGATTGTGCTGCAGTTCAAGATTCCATCAAGTTACTTCAGTTTGTTACCCTTCAACTCAATCTTATGAATACTTGAATCGCACTTAGTTCAGTGGAATTTGCTCCCAGGTTACTAAGGTATAAGATTGCACCCTAAGTAGCTTGCCTTCTGGTCTGAGATGTTCTGGAGCCCCTAACTCGAAGGCTATACAGACTTCAAAAATGCGAACTTGGAAAGACTAAGAACAAAATGAGAGCCTCTCTGATAGAGTACTTACAGTTGAATACAAAGTAAAAGGATATGACCTTGCACACTGCTGAATTTTAATCCCAGTCCCATTACAATGCATGAATAACACTGGCATGAGTAACATACTTCTTGAAACAAGATATCCAAACCACATAAAAAGAAAAGGAAGCAGGGTTGAGATGAAAAGGAAGAAAGGTATAGGGGGGGGGGGGGAATGGAAGAATGAGGAGCACTGTACAGGTATTTCATCTGTCAACAGATTAAAGGAAAGGGGTCATCATAGCATGTGCAGAAGGTCCCAGGTTCAATCCCCAGATAGAGTAGAGAAAGATTCCTCTCTGAAACTTTGGAGAGCCACTGCTAGCTCTGAGCAGGATAGACTAATTGTCTGACTCAGGGTACAATCCTGTGTAACTCTTGCATCGGTGTAACAGTAGATCCCCCGGTGTAAGAGCACTTATGCCAGTGTAACTTGCCGTACGCCGAAGAACTCAGGACTGACTCTGCCGGTGCAGAGGGCATTCTGGGAGCATTCAGACACTCACTGAATGCCCCCTGCACCGGCAGAGTTGTGCCGGTGTCTGTTCCACGTCCGAACTGCACATGTGAGGTATCCGAGAGGGGTTACGCCAGTGTCCATCCTGCATCCGTCGGTGTACAGCAAGTTACACTGGCATAAGTGCTCTTACACCGGGGATCTACTGTTACACCAATGCATACTGACACCAGGATTGGGCTGTCAGTATGTTAAACTTGGGGAGAATGGAGGGGGCTGGAATCATGCTTGTTAGCCCGACCCCTGGTCCCCATACGTTCAAGGTCTTGAATGCACATGCATTCATCCCCGAACACACAGGCTCTCACCATGATCTGTACCCACAGCAACTGGACTACAATCCAATCTGTAATTAGAATTTCAAATAAGTTTGTAATCCTAAACAAACTTATTTGTTAGAAATCTTGTAATAATCAGTGTAACTTCCTTCTAATATGCTCAAGATTGTAGCATTAATTGAAATGTGATCATGTGCGAAGCAACTGCAGTGCTGCCCCTTCCCACACAATCTCTTGGGTTGTGGACCAGCTTAGCTGCTTCCCACACACACAACCCAAGATCATGTGGGAGGGGCCAGCATTGCAGTTGCTTCCCACATGATCTCAGGCTACCAAAACAGCATGAGAACCAGCTATGTTGCAATGGCTCCAGTCCGCACCACTGAGGTAGCATAAGGATAGGTTCCAAAAATTATTGGGGAAGTGAAATATACTTCCTATAAATGGCCTGAGAAAACTCATAACCAAACTCATTTCTGTTGCATATTCTTCCAGGCACCATAACCTCATTAATGGAAGCCACACTCTTCCGGGCACCAGAGTTCATCTTAACTTGGCTCAGTGCATGTTTTGTGTGGATCCTGACTGTGAGAAGGACAGCAAGAGGTCATTTCCTAGTGCAAAAATCAGGGCTAAATCCTATCCAACTTTCCAGTGCTGATGCAGCTGTGCCAACGGGGCATGTGTTACATCCTCTGGTGGGAGGGGGGTCAGTCAGAGGCGTCACTCTAGGTGGGGCGGAACGCTACTTTCCGCCATGCTCTAACCCTCCTTTACACACTGGAACGAGGCGGCCCCACCCCCTCGCCTTCGGAGCCATTCAGGGCAGCGAAGGCAACGTGCAGCGAGTCTCCTGCGCGTTGCCTTCGCCGCCCCGAATGGTTCTGAAGGCGAGGGGGTGGGGCCGCCTCGTGCCAGTGTATAACGGAGGGTCAGAGCGCGGCAGAACGTAGTGTTCTGCCCCACCTAGAGCAACGCCACTGGGGTCAGTCACAGAGGCCTCCTCAAGGTAAGGGAACATTTGTTCCCTTACCTTGGGGCTGCGTTGTGGCTGCATCAGTGCTGAAAAGTTGGATAGAATTGTTGGGCCCTCAGTCACGTAATCTAAACAGAAGAACAGACAAACAAATTTCAAATAAAGGAGATGGATCCACATCCCAGATCTTAAATAGGATCTTCAGGACAAAAGCTACTCCTTTCATTCTATGTTCACAGTGTTATGACAGGTGATGGATATTTTATGCTGCACCAAATAAGGCCCTTTCAGTAGTTCTTTTGTCTAATCTGAGTAATTAGTCCACTCCCAAGCTGAATAAGCAGCTTCCCATGGATGAGTGATGCCAGTTCCAGGTGATTGAGGATGTGATAAAGGAGCTTTATTAAACAAGGGGGAGAATGCTATTCTTAGCATTTGTAGGAGGAATTGGCAAAAAAAATAGTAATTCTATTTGGGGGGGGGAAAGGAATCAGTTCCAATTTGTAAAAGAACTTCTCTTTTTTCTTTTTCTTTTTCATAGACATTGACAGCTCAATCCTATTTGGCTGCCCTGCTGGTGGAACGTGTGTTCTGGCTGCTGCAGAACAACGCGTGGCACTGGCTGCTGCAAAGCAGAAATAAAGCGGGCTCCAGCAGCGCTAGCCTAAACCTCTGTTGCTGTTCAAATGGTACTGGTAGGGGGAAGGGCTTAAAGCAGTGGTACTCAAACTAGTGACTCGTGACCCACCAGGAGAACCGGAAGCGGCTGCTAGCCCCTTAAGGGGTGCGACAAACCCAGCCATGGTGGTGGCGGGCCCGGGATTGCAGCAGCACTCCTGAGATCATGCTGCCGCTGGTGGCAAAAGGGGCTATTTTTAACTTACAATTGTTGTGCCGGCCCTCCGGAGGGTGCGGGGAGGCCCGTGGCCCCTTCTGCAGGCCTCCCCATGCTGCCGATTGGCTCTTGACAGCGATTGCAACCCACTTCCAATTTTGGATGAAAACTGGAAGTGGGTCGCAATTACTGCAAAGAACCGGCAATGGCGTGATCCTGGGAGCACCGTCGCGATCCCAGGCGCGTTGCTGCCACCACTGTGCCCCCACAGCTACTCACAGTTCTCCCCGACTCGTGGGGAGAACTTTGAGAACTGCTAGCTTAAAGAGTTTAATTGCTCAGTTATCTCCTTGTGAGAGAGCAACTCAATGGGCAGAGCCAGTGTGTCTCAGAGCCAATGATTGCCCCTTAAAATTAGCTGCAAATTAGTTAGATGTTGGGAATTTGACAGATTTTCTAAATCAACACTGAATATTCATATTGCTTGTGGATTTTTTAAATCAACATTTCAAATTTGAATTATTTATGGTGCAATGCACGTTTAATCAGAAGTCCTACCTTCTTCAATGAGGTTTGCACACAGGAAAGTGTGCATAGGATTGCAGCCTTAGGCTTCTTGGGATCTCTTGATCATTTGGCATGCTTCAAATATGACATCTCATAAGCTGTCAACTATCACTAATCACATTGTCTTTTATCTATCAAATGCTATTAAAAGTACTATTGTGTACTTCAGCTATCAAATACTATCTATTAAATACTATTGGCACGCCAGCCATCAAATATTGTCACATACAATATATGAGTAGTTTTTGAAATATCCTCTAGGGAACCCAGGCCTATCAGGGATTCCTCGATGAGAAGAACAGCTGAAAGACATCTTTCTCATCACTGCTGATCTTCTTCTGCAATGTTCAGCCACATAAGAACATTGGATGTGCTCTCACAGCTGCACTCTCACTTCACAACAGATGGTAGTTAAGCCCAACACTGCCACATGTGAACTATGTACATCCTAGATTTTTTTTAAAAAATAAAAGATTTAAAAAAAACACCCTGTACCTATTCAGTCTATGTTTGATTAAAAAAAAAACCCCTCTGGTCACTGACAATCAACTGATCTTAGCTGATAAGGGGAAGCCTCTCGCGTACCCCCGCCTGATGAGAACCACAGGTTGAGAACCCCTATACTAGAACATGCCTCAGAATGCTCTGTAATTGTGCAGGGTTTTGGGACATCTTTGATGTGGTAGGTGTTCTCTAACAAAGGGAAGTCTGGAAACCACTGTGCTATATATCATTGCTTATAGCTGTCAATTCTGTCAAATACTGTAATACATTCCATTGTACGTTGATGTCTTGCCAAACTGCAAGCAGTCCTTTTAGTTTGGATTCAAAGATAATCAGCACGCCAGTGGAGAGAAACCAGGCTGTTTATTTAATGAAGCTAGATAAGGCAGTACACTATGCTCTGAAGAATGAGAAGGCTAGATAAATGCAGCATAACATACGATACCAAGACTGAGCAGAGCAGCTTCCTTCCCTTTCTGTCGCCGGGAACCCCAGGAGAACAGCAACGGAGAAACCCCAGGAAAAGGCAGCATGCAGGCAGCACCTCCCCGGCTCAGGTCTGCATAAGAACATAAGAAGAGCCCTGCTGGATCAGGCCAAAGGCCCATCTAGTCCAGCTTCCTGTATCACACAGTGGCCCCACCAGATGCCTCAGGGAGCACAAGACAACAAGATTCCTGTTTCCTGTCGCCACTCCCTTGCATCTGGCATTCAGAGATCGCCTACTCCTACAACCAGGAGGTTGCTTATCCCCATCATGGCTTGTAAGCTGTGATGGAATTTTCCTCCATAAATCTGTCCAATCCCCTTTTAAAGGCATCAAGGTTCATCCTCCCCCTGCACTCTTGGGACTTATATACCTGAGTCCTCCATTGGCTATGTGCAGGTTTGGGTGGTCTCTTAATAACACCTGCTCATGATGTTTAGCGTATCTGTCTTGGACTTATGACTCTTATCCTTCCTATAAGCTGAGGTGAATGGACAGTGGCCAACATAAGACATATGGGGATCCTCCCGCACTGCCGTCTGTGGCAAGCAGCTACCCTTGATAAGACAGACTAGTTGGGGAAAACACCTGCAGCTCATCCAGGCCTTTGTGGCACAGGATTTCAAGATGCAGCATGGAGAGAAGGGTCTGTGTCAAGTCAACCTGGCTCCTCAAAAGACAACAATCTTCCAAATCTATTTCCACTACAATCGATTATCATATATTGTCAAATATCAACTGTCAGGAATTTCCTGACAAGGATTTCCTGTTACACTGAATGTGGGAGATAGTTTTCCAAACAGTAGATACTGTGTGAACCTATGAAACCAATGCAGTTCCAAAGAAAGATCACTAAGGGCCAAACTAGACAAGACATTAACAGATCCCTCCCTAGGGAATAATTGCATGTGCAAGAGATAACAACATGTTTAATGTCTTGTCTACTTTGTTTCTACTTCATTAGAAAGAAAAATAAAAGGTAAAGGTATCCCCTGACAATTAAGTCCAGTCGTGTCCGACTCTAGGGTGTGGTGCTCATCTCCATTTCAAAGCCGAAGAGCCAGCATTGTCCGAAGACGCCTCCGTGGTCATGTGGCTGGCGTGACTCTCCTTGCTGCAGCGCGTAGCATGCAGCTGGAACACGGAGCGCTGTTTACCTTCCCGCAAGCGGTACCTATTTATTTACTTGCATTGACATGCTTTGGAACTGCTAGGTTGGCAGGGGCTGGCCAAGCAACGAGCGCTCACCCCGTCGCGGGAATCGAACTGCCGACCTTTCGATCGATAGCTTATAATAAAGCTTTAATGGGCTGCATATGTAAAAAAAAAAAAGGAACAATGGTTGGGACATGGTCAGAGGGCAGATGATACAGTCAGCTGGTTGAAACTAAACAGGTCTGGGTCTAGACAGTGCTTGAATGGGAGATATCTGGGAATCCCCCATGTTCGTTGCTTTGAACTACAACACAGAAGGTAGGATACAATAAACAAAAGTATCATTTCATTAAGCCGCAGGATCATTGTGTAAAACACAACAAATGTACAAGAAACATACAAAAATAATCACAGGCAGCCCACTGAAATATGGGGAGTTCCTGACAATCTCAGGTAGACTTCCTTATGGAGGAAGAGGTCATTCACAGCCCAATCCTATTGGGCTTTAGCGCTGATGGAATGAGCGTTCTGCCAGCGCCAACTGCTGCAAAAGCGCCGTAAAGCGTTTTCCGGCAGCACGCTCAGTAGCGCACTGCCAGAATGCTGGCAGAAAGACTGGCGCCTTCCTGCCTGCGTCGTCAGCTCTCCTATTGCCTACCAGAGCAGGTACATCAGCAGGAGAGGTGGGGGAAGGGTGGAATGGAGGTGGGGAGGGTGCGAAACTGGGCAGGGAAGGGGGCATAATGGGTGTGTGGAGATTGCAGGAGGGTGTGGATCTGATGGCGATGGAGCGTGCCGGATCCTATCCCCCTTTCCTGCAGCCTCCCTGCCCCCTTTCTCTCTTTGGATGTGCGCTAGTGAAATAGCTAGTGCAGGTCCAAAGAGACCCATTGCAGAGCAGGAGGCTTACAGAGGTGTAAGGGGATTTAAATCCCCTTTTGCCTCTGAAGCCTCCCAATCCGCCCCCCCCCGCTGGATACAGTGTGCCCGTTGTTGGCGCAGCTGCACCAGCGGGAGGGGGGAGAAGGATAGGAGTGGTCTCTAAGTCAATTAGCTTACCCAAAGAACCACATTTTTAAAAGGTAAACTTCAAAACTGATATCAAATGTAGTTCAAACACAGAACTAACATGACTAATGCATTGCCACCACCGCCACTGCCTATATATAGCTTGATTCTTCTTGTGCCTGGCAGCTTCCTGGCTCACACCCTGCATTTCATGTTGGTGGGGATAGTTTCAGTGAATAAGACAATCGCTTCCAGCAATGCCTAGTCACCCATGGTTTGAGAGGCAATAAATACTGAGGTGAATTTTTTTCATGATCATGGTGCTGTGCTGCAGCCTTTTGCTTCATCTAGATAAGTAAAGTGGAAGAGACAGGTAGGCCTTGATTCATTTGAAGATCAAAGGCAGTAAGGGATGGTGGCTAACAAAAAGTATTATTATAAGCAAAGACTATTCTCCTTCACACTGTCTGGATCCAGAAAAGTAATCAAGTAAGAGTTTTGATTTATGTAGCCCAAGCCAGGAAACCTGTTTGGATTGAACACAGTGATGGTGTCTCCAAATCTAAAAATGTTATACCTATCACCACATTGTACTATTTAATTTATGTAGAAAGTTCCCATACTGAACTGGTAGAAGGTAAGGGTGTGTTTTGATATTTCACTGCCTATGAGACACCTATTCAATTCATCTCAATTTTTAAAAAGTCTTCAAAAGTTAAATTAAACAGAGATCAGTCAGAATACATTGCTTTGAAGTCAAAAATGCTTTCTAGTCAAAAATGCTTTCTATTTTCTGCCTAATGAACCAACCCTTATGTAAATTAAGTAAACAAATAACCCAACCCTAATCTTTCAGTAATCTGCACTTTCACCAAGGCTGACATTTGTCTAACAGTTTTCACTGACCATTGCTTTTCAAAGAGTCACTTCTCATTAATTAGTAGAATGTATGTCATCATCTATTATATGATTGTGCTTCACTGTGTAGGCAGAGACAGGGAGGGGACAAACAGGTATGGCTTCTCAGCAAACATACATGCATTGAGTGAGATGCATTTGTGTAGCCATCACAGGCAACTAACTTTACATGCAGATTTCACACTTTTTCCTGCATGGAAGTGCTTTGTATGTAGGAAACACACAATGCGGAAAGCTAAGCAACTCTAAGGCATCAAGGTTATGCAGGTTGGGTATCCCTTATCAGGACTGCTTGGGACAGGAAGTTGTCTGGATTTTGGATTTGTCTGGATTTTGGAATATTTGCACAAATAGAATGAAATATCTTGGAGATGGGACCCAAGTCTAAACACAAAATTCATTTATGTCTTATATAGCAGGACGTCTGGCTCAGGACGTAGAGCGTTCGTCTCATAAATCCGCCTGAAGATCTGCAGGACAGCAGTTCAAGACGGCCGGACGTCTGACGGAGAGCTGCTGGCACGCCGAGCTGATAAGCTGCAGAGTCTTTGTGGGGGAGTGAAGCTGCAGCTGCAACACTTGAGTGACAATCAAGGTTGCCTGTGTTATCTGAAGCTGAAGCGTGCTGAGGCGAACGCCAGAGAGAGAGAGAGAGAGAGAGAGAGAGAGAGAGAGAGAGAGAGAGAGAGAGAGAGAGAGAGAGAGAGAGCTGGACTGTGAAAGCAACATCTCGAATAAAGGGTTCTAATGAAAGACTAGAACGTTATTATATTGTAAAAACCCCTTGGGGTTTAGAACAGCCTGCTCAGAGGAGAAATCCAGTGACCAGAAAGGCGGTATATAAATACTCTGTGTGTGTGTGTGTGTGTGTCTGTGTGTGTGTGTGTGTGTGTGTGTGTGTGTGTGTGTGTGTGTGTGTGTAGCCTGAAGGTAACTTTATACAATATTTTAATAATTTGTGTCCCAGCATACCTTGTGCTATGCCAGCCAGGTGCTGGAAAAAGTTTGTTGTTTTTTTAAACGCCATTGCCCCCAAAATGTCTGGATTTCAGAATAGTCTGGATCTCGGATGTCCGGATAAGGGATAATCAACCTGTAGGAAAATTACCAGAGCCTTGTGCAGAGATTACTTATGTGTACAATGAAACACATGGGGGAGGATGTGTGTCAGCAAGATGGGCCTCCCAACAAAACGTTGCAGTATGCACATTTGGTGTAAGTCTTATGGGGGCTTAGAGTAAGCATACTCTGAATCACGTTGTCAGGTAGCAGAGGCTGGTACTAAACCAGTACCCTTACCAATCTCTCTCAATTTCAAATCTTCTTCCCATCCCCCCCTCCAATCTGTCTCCCCATCCCATTCAAACAGTGAGCCATAAAGTGCCATTAAAATTTGCTGTTAATAACTGAAACTGAAAGGGAAACTCTTTTTCTTCCCTCCCAGCAGAAAATGATGCCTCTCTCTCTCTCTCTCTCTCTCTCTCTCTCTCTCTCTCTCTCTCTCTGGAAGCAAAGCATTTTGCTGCTTTTTTGCCCTCTTTGGTTGTCTTTTTCTCTCTCTCAGTTTCAAACCTCTGGAATTCAGTAAATATCTAGAAACCTTCATCTTTTTTGTGGGTGGTCCCAAGTTGGCTATACAGCATTCCAGTCAGCGTGGAAGTGGAGGCATTAGAAATAATAAGATGGAATCATAACTTTGTAAACTGCAACATTGGGCTGGAAGAAAGAGAAAATGTCTGCTACTGGCCAGGATCATTTGGCTAGGGCTACATAGTACTGCACTCCTGTATTAAGCTTGCTCAGATCCATCCTGCCTATGGACCAAGCCACAGCTGCCCTGCAGCACTGCACACTAATGAAACCAAGAGCACAGTCATATGCTTGTCTGCTCAGAAGTAAGTCCCATTGCTGTCAATGGGCTTACTCTCAGGAAAGTGTGCATACGCTTGCAGCCCAACAACACAATCGTGTCCACAAATAGACCGGCGGAGTGACTGCTCCACCAGTCTAGGGTGTCGCAACGTTTGTGGCACCTGGAGAGTAAGTGGTGCCGGCAGAGAGGCTTGTGCTGCTCTTCCAGCTCTGCAGACCACAACAGTGCCACGACGGAGAGGTAAGGCCCTGTCGGGTGGCGAGGGAAGCACGGAATGGGGTGTTCTGGGGCGGGGGGGAATTGGAGGATCAGGCCCGGGAAGGGGGAGGGATCAGCAGAGGCCTCTTCTGCCATATCCTATCCCCCTTCCTGGGTCTGTTGGGCCTACACACAGGCCTCTCAAATGTACGCCAGCAAAATTGCTGGCATGAATTCGAGGAGGCCTATCAGGGTGGCTGGCGAGTTGCTTGGGGTAAGGGACAAACGCCCAATCCTGCATAGGATGCGGCAGGTGCCTTATGTGCGCCGCCGCATCCTGCTAGATGGGATTGGGCTGCAAATCTATTACAGAGATCATCTTGAAACATATCTTTGTGGGGTGCTTTGGCTGAGAAGGGGGATAAGCTGCAATAAATAAATAAATAAATAAATAAATAAATAAATAAATAAAACTGTGTGATTTAGCTGTTTCTTTGAAATACATTTATTCTCTTCCTGGAAAACCAGCATTATCATTAACAGCTTTATTTACCGCATCAAAATATGATGTCAATCTCATGTGCTCTGACTAAACTGATCTGGAAATCTCATTAAAATAAACTCCTGGGATTCCTTTCCTTTCTCATTTCTAGCGAGACTGAAAACATTGCAAAGTTCCATTCCCACACCTCCCACAAAAGATAGTTTTAACAAAGTCCTTGGAGACAAGGAACAAAACTGACATTTATACTCTCAGGGTTTTATTTGTATTTATACTTTCAGGGTTTTATTTGTTCCTTTGTATAGACAAGGAACAAAACTGACATTTATACTCTCAGGGTTTTATAGAAGCGTAGGAACTGAACGTACACAAGATTTGAGTCTTGTTGAACCCTGTAATTTCAAGAAAAGCAGACGGTATGGAAGAAAAGGCCTGAGGGGCAGAGTTCCATAGAATGCTCGGCAGGCACTCTGCTCCACGTGAATAGAGTCTTTGGACTCCAACACACAGGGTACTCATTGTACCACAAGGACTACCAACCCTCCAGGATTGGCCTGGAGTCTCCAGGATCAGAATCAGTCTCCAGGTGATTCCTGAAGCAATCCTGGAGATCTTAATAGGGCCTGCTCTAGGAATTTCCAACATTACATCATGTTAGAAAAGCCATCTCCAGAAATAGCTTCAATCCAAGTTGGCAACTTTACCTACTACCCATAGATTTTTTTTTTAAACCTCTCTATTTTATTAAGTTTAAAAAATACAAACAAGGAAATAGAAATGTATACATGTCTCCCACCTCTGTTACTCACTCTTTGAATATTGAAAATTTCAGGGTGGTTCTACCAGGTCTGTCTGTAGATCTTTTACCAGTATGGCGGCATCTCTATCTGCATCCTTCTAGATATATCATTAATACACACACACACACACAAAAAACACAACCCAAAGTGAAGAGCTCACCTTCAGTGTGAACAATTCCCAGTCCTAATTATTGGAAGACTAACCCAGCAAAGGCTGCATTCTGGGCCAGTCCAGAAGAAACTATAAGGGATTACTCTGTATTTTCCTACCTGTTTATTTCACTTGGGATGGTAGCACACAGCTCCTGGAGGTCTGATGATGCTTGACCTCACAATTTAGAACTCCAATAAAACCATGTTCCAAATAGCAATGAATTGCCATTTAATGTAGCAATTCTTGGTGCAGGTAGGGGGGGTGATAACCTCCTTTACTGCACATCACCATCCTGAGCTGCACTGGGGGCCCCCACAACTGTATGCGGGCATACGATGAGCACAAACTCTTGGTGTAAGCCCATCTGTTTATGATGAGCTTAATATTAATGTGTAATTTGGCCCTGAGTGCTTGAGGATGCATGGGGCCTGCACAACAACTGAGAAACCGTTATGTATATTCAGCCCTCACAAGATAATCATAAGTAGAGCAGAGATAATCATAGAGTAGAGCAGTCTTTAGAAGCAGCTAAATAATCCTGACTTTGTGATACTACTGGCTTTATGCTGTGCCTCTAGACAGGAAAAAATAAATCAGCATTGATTAGGGCAGTGATGGCGAACCTTTTGGGCTTGGTGTGTCAAAATTTTTGAAAATGCCTAACTTGACTCTGCTGGTGTGTCGTCGTCCCCCCTGAACTTTTAATAGTACTTTGACTATTGCTACTTTTAGTAGTAATTTTGAACTGAACTGAAAACTATAGAACACATTGCATTTTAGTTAATATCAATTAGTGACTTTTTTGTTGCTGAGTTTTACTAGATAATGATTTGAATGAGGTCTGCCAAAATCCCTGCCCTAAATGTTCAAGACAAGCCTGTAAAACCTTTGCAAAAATGTAAGGTGTTGGGCCCTGGGAGAAACGCTGGCGTGTCACCCAAAATGACCACGCATGTCATAGGTTCGCCACCACGGGATTAGGGCTACAATCAAATGCACAGCTGAATAAACACCATTGAATTCAGCAGAACTTACTTCTGAGTAATCATGCAGCAGCATAGGATTGGGCTGGAAATAGGGCTGACATCCACTCTTCCATCCAGCCCAATCCCATGGCCTTGCAATCAGCATTCTTGGTATATCACTATTACTTCCTCTTCTTCCTTTCTTTTGAGTCACTAGCCCAGCCCTTCCTCTAGTTTCCCTCCCTGACTGAGCTGCTTGTTGCCTCCCCACCCTTCCTTTGTAAGCATTTGGGGATTTTTGCAACTGAAGTTGGAGAAAGGCACAGGGAAAGGCCTAAATGAAGAGGGAAAGGATGCCCTTAGGACAGTGGTTTTACAGGCACATTGAAACTTATAATAAAAAAAATGGGTGGAACATGCTTGTACATATGCTTGGATAACAGGGATGGCACTTCAGCAAGGGATTTATCCTCTCATGACTGTCTAGTGTTGCCAGCACGGCTCACATACACATGTATCTCTCCATACAAGTGTACACACACGCGCACACACACACACTCTTGGGTCCAGGTCTGCCTGGCCCAGAATTAAACTCAATTGGGGGAATTTATAATGCCAGAGATCAAAATGCAGGGTATGGCTGTTTTGGGATCGTGAACTAGATAGTGGAACTCAAAGTGCCTTCATTTAGGCTCACAGCGGGTGGCGCAGTGGGTTAAACCGCTGAACCATGAGCTGTCGATCGAAAGGTCGGCAGTTTGAATCCGCGACGGGGTGAGCTCTTGTTGCTTGGCCAGCTCTTGCCAACCTAGCAGTTCCAAAGCATATTAATGTGAGTAGATAAATAGGTACCGCTTGCGGGAAGGTAAACAGCGCTCCGTGTTCCAGCTGCATGCTACGCGCTGCGGCAAGGAGAGTCATGCTGGCCACATGACCACAGAGGCGTCTTCAGACAACGCTGGCTCTTCGGCTTTGAAATGGGGATGAGCACCACACCCTAGAGTCAGACACGACTGGACTTAATTGTCAGGGGTCACCTCTACCTTTTTTTAACCTTGAGACAGAGTTTTCCAAAAGAGGATGAATTTGATTAAGGGAACATAAGGGAACATGAAAGAGGCATATTTGCATCTAAGACCAGTTCCACAGTGGTTTAAGTGGTTGTAGATGAAAGAATGCTTGTAAATAGCTCCGTTGGACAGGTACAGTTAAGTGAAGGAGGTAGAGAGCAAGAACTCAATCCCAACTCTCCCCCGCCCAGCACCAATGCAGCTGTGCCAACAGGGTGCGCAGTGCATCTTGCGGTGGGGGGGAAGTCACAGGGCCCAATCCTATCCAACTTTCCAGCGCTGATGCAGCCACAATGCAGCCTCGAGGTAAGGGAACAAATATTCCCTTTCCTTGAGGAGACCTCCATGACTGCCCCCCTCCCCCACACCGCAGGATGCAGCACAAGACCTGTTGCCATGGCTGCATCAGTGCCAGAAAGCTGGATAGGACTGGACCCACAGAGGCCTCCTCATATTCCCTTACCTCAGGGAAAGACTCCACTTCTCCAATGGGACCCCTCAGATCTATGCCAGCTACTTTGCTGGCATAAATCCAAAGAAGGGAAGGGGAGAGAGGACAGAGATAGGATCCCGGCACAAGTCGCTGCTAATAGTTAGGATCAGGCCCTAAATAGTTAGGATCAGGCTGTGGAGTAGGGCTGCCAGTTGGGCTGAGTTTCCTCCATCAGACATTCCCAACCATAGGAGAGAAGGAGAAAAATAGCAGGAGGTTTAAAACAAACACTAGGGAATGGAAGATTTTCGAAAGGAGGAGAAATTGTTGTGTGTGTTTTATCTTAATAAAAACTGCAGTTGCTAATTTCAAGAGTGTGACAGCACAATCTTATCCAACTTACACCATCGGTGTAACCAGCGTTGCAGTGAGAACAGGAGGCCCCAGAACAGAAAGGGGATTCAAATCCCCTCCAAAGGGGGGTTCAAAGGGGATTTGAATCCCCTTTCTGTTCTGGGGCCTCCCGTTCTTGCTGCACCACTGGTGTAAGTTGGATAGGATTGCACTGTGACAAGTGCAATCCTGCTTACCTCTCACTTGAAGAAGCTAGCTACTTCTGTGTAGGGAGGTTTAAAAGGGGAAGAGGGACTAGCCTCTCCCTGGCCTGCAGGGCCCATTTCTAGCAGCTTTTATGTTGTAATTGCTGCTGGTACCAGACCAGCTTCTGGGAGGATCCCACAGGTGTGTTGAGGCAGGCTTATCCTTGGCCTTAGGATGGACAATTCACATTGGTAAGTTTATGTTCTCTGGCTTGTGTCATTCGCACCCTGTTGATCCTTACACACACACACACACAGAGCTTTGGCACAGCAAAGCAAAACAAAACAAACAAAGAAGGCTCAGCTGAAGGGCACAGTTTCTTCATGGCATTACAGTACAGTGGTTCTTGAACAACTACTTATTTGGCCTACATTCCAACAAGCACTACAATGATTACACCTAATTTCTTGCAAATGCTACACTAGGGGTGGCCAACTTTCCACCGTTAGGGCCTCTGTGTTCTTTTTTAAGGGTTGCGTAGAAGACCGAATCTTGGCAGCTGCAATTGCCAATGGTGAAATGCACTTGCTGAAATGCCCTCACCTATACAACCATTAAAGGGCCAGGAGCATTTATGTTGAAAAGTTGGCCACCCCTGTGCTACACCATGGCTGGGATAAGGAACATTGCAAGATGTAAATCAGGTGCAACAAACATTGTGGGAAGGTTAGTAGTTGCATAATGGGTAATTGTCTTTTATGTGAAGAAACAGAAAAGTGGAATACTGTATTCCCTGGGATAGTTTGCATGATGAAGCTGTAGACAGGGCAAAGTCGTTTGTGGTATTTCTAAGCTGATGAAATTAACGCAAAGATGGAATACTTCTCCTAACTTGGCAGCCACATTGAATATACATACTGTACCCTGTACTGTAGTTTGAGGGCTACAGCTAACTTTCTGGTTTCAGATGCAAGCAACTGACCTACCATAATCTGCATACCAACTTCATGAATACAACTGTTCTAGCATTATATTCTGACTTTTTAAAAATGCAAACTGATTAAAAAATTGTCTTCTCACATGTGTCCAGACGCTTTAAATACCAAACACATGTTTGGTACTATTCAAATTATAAAGTATTTCAGTAAGGTTGTATGCTCTGATTGAGGCTGCAATCCTATGCACTCTTACCTGAGAGTAAGCCCCACTGAATACAATGGTGCTTACTTCTGAGTAAACATGTATAGAATTGCACTGTTAATCCATCATCAAAGTGTCAACAGTAGTTTCATTTTTACCCACTGATTAATGAGTAGGGTTTACGCTATTGTGAAGCCACATAGAAAGCTCCAGCTATCATATGTATACCCACCATGTGCTCAGTCAAATATGGATGCAACCAGAGGCGTCGCTGTGGCGTGGCGGGGCGTGCGGGGGGCCCCAGGTGATGTGCACACACGCCACGCAGAAAGGTGACGCGCGTACAAGCGCGCGTCGCCTTCGCTGCGCGCGCGCGCGCACGTGTTGCCTGGGGGCCTCCCGCCTGCCTCGCCAGGCCGGGCGCCCCCTCAATCGGGAGAGCCGGTTCGGGGACGTCTTCCCCGGCCAGCTTCCCGGGGCCTTCTGAGGAAGGCCCGCTGCGTGAACATTATTTCTAACGTTCGTTTGCGCATGGGCAGATTGTTACTGAGGGAAAAGGGCAGCCCTTTTCCCTCAGTAACAGTCTGAGCATGCGCAAAAAGAACGGTATAAATACCGTTCTTGCAGCAGGCCTTCCTCAGAAGGCCCTGGGAAGCCGGCCGGGGAAGACGTCCCCGAGCCGGCTCTCCCGATTGAGGGGGCGCCTGGAGCGGCGACCCGTCGCGCTCCCCCCCATCTCGAGATTAAGAGAGGGGGAGTGCTCACTAGGGTGTCGCGCGCCCCCGCCCTGGGGCAGCGCGCGCCCTAGTGACGCCTCTGGATGCAACTGTGATTTGCTCAAATGTTTGTGTGGGTGTCTGTATCCATATCTATAGGCTTATCAGATCTCTAACCGGGACAGAGTGCTAGACCTTTAGGAGAAGGAATGTGGACACTGAACACAATGGGGCTTGCTTCTGAGTAGACATGCCTAGGATTCTGCTCTAAAGTTTAACAAGCTACACCTGCCCACATTCCTTCTCCTAAAGGTCTAGCTCTCTGTCCCGGTTGGGGATCTGGTAAGCCTACATATCTAGATATTATATTTTATAACTGCTGTTTTGCAGTTGAGTTTTTACTGTGTGGAGTTTTTACTGTGTGGAAGATCATGGAGGGGAGAGTTCAGGTAAAATTCAGATTGAATTTATGATTTATAGCAGCCACGATTGTTACCAGGCAGCTGCTCTTTCCCTCTTTTTGTGGCAGCAGTTTCTATTACTGCTGTTGGGCTCTGCACATGCCTGGGAGGGCTGCTCCTCCTCCTACCTGTCCCCACTCCGGATCATCCACTCTGCTGAAAGAGCAGGGGGTGGGGCCAGAGTAGAGTAGTTGCTCTGCATCCTAAGCCCATCCTAAGCCCATTGCAGGCCGCACCTGTGCGGCCCCAACTCACCTTGGTGGAAAGGGACATTCATCCCCTTCTCCCGTGGGCCCCAATGAGCCTCCTCGGATGTGCGTCAGCTCTGGAGCTGGCGCGTGTCCAGGGAGGTAGTGTACAGCCGGCCCGGACTGGAAAGAGACTTGGGATATTGGTGAAACTCAGCGCCGATATGGCATATTTGTCTTATTTTTAAATTTGATTATGCTTCTGCTGTTTAAGGGAAGGGGCAAGAAGCTCTGCAGATAACTAAAACCCCACCCTGGGCCAGGGGAATTCTTGACTTCAGAGGTTCACAAGGTGTATTGCTCACACACTGTCAAGTCTGTCTTCATGGCCATAAGGCAGTGGTTCCCAAACTGGGAAGTTCAGCTCCCAGGGGAGCTGCAGAGTGCCACGAAACCCTCTTGGAATACAGTGCAATGCCAATTGGCAGGCATCACCATAATGTAATGGGGAGCCGCGCCCAAGGGTCACCACTGGTCAAGGGAACCGCGGGTCAAAAAAGTTTGGGAAACACTGCCATAAGGGCTAGAAAAACTTGCTTAAAAAAATGAACACCTACTGCCAAAAGCAGAGGAAGGGGGCAAGAACTGCCCCTGCATTTGCCATCCCTGCTGTGGGTAGCCAATGAATCGGTTTCCAACAGTTGTGGAAGTGGCCAGCCTACAAATTTCTACCATATGTATTTTTAATATTGCTATGCTGCTTTTCAGGCAGACTTTACAAAGTGGTTATTTTATATTGGTTTTGTAATTCTGTGTTACTCAACTTTGATTGTGTGTTGGCCACCTTGAGGACATTAATGGAAAGCTCGGATACAAACAAAGAAGCGGAAGAGAAAAGGAATGTACTGTATTCGATAAAATCTAATTCCAAAGCTGAATGTCAAATGAGTGGGAATAAAAACATGGATTAGCAAAAGTATCCTAGCACAGCTCCCCATACATTGTCAAATGAATCTGACCGTTTAATTCTAGTAGCATTCTCTGGGAATCTGGCTATAGCTGAAGTATCTGCCAATACTGTGTTTGGGAATTTGCTATGTAAGATTTCTCTTCCTGGGCAACACATTGGAAAGAACTGCTGAGTCAACAGTTGTGTAGCTCTGGCTTTGAACGAACAGAGATTTTTGAGATCACCCACCACAGTGACATTTTTGAAGGATAAAAGACTGCTGTATCATAGGTACCCAGGCTATGTGCTATTAGCTACTTTCCAAGGGAACTAGCTCTGGAACTGGAGATATGGTAATAAAGCCTCTGGAGTACACAGGGCATGATCCAACCCAAGCTAAGCACTTTAATGTGCCAATGACTTTAATAGGAAATATTTAAGCATGTGCTTAATTTGTACATTGAAGTTAATAGCATTAAAAAGAGCTTAGATATAGCGGGATTGTGCTCATCATTGTAAAGAAGGAATGAGAGAAGTGAAATTTACTGATAGGAAATGAGATCACCATTTACTCCTTGAACAGCACCTACCAAGTAATTTGAAGTCATTTTTGCTTGAGATGAATTTCAATGATTCACATTTACCTTATGCCCAACCTCTTGGGAAATATCCTGTAGTATATCATGCTGGCATAACATAAGTCATGAATAAGAGAAATCCAATATACAGTACAATACATCCCATGTAATACAACACCACGTTAAAACAAAGAAAAATATGGCAAGCTTTTGGGCAGAATTCTTCATCAGGCAGATGATAAGCAAAAGGATTGGGGCAGGGATGTCACTAGGGTTGGTGACACCTGGGGTGAGATCTCATGGTGTCACCCCCATGGACCTCTTCCCATACCAGACGACATGATGTGGAGGCCTCCTGGAAAATGCCATCCCTGTGCGAGTTGTGGCGGGGATTGGGAAAAATCCATTTTCTACCAGTGGTGCGTTTTCACACCACCGGTAACAAATAGAATAGAAAGTCATTTTGGTGTCACCCCTCCCTGGGGTTACATCCAGGGCAGTCCGTCCCCATCCCACCTATTGATGCCCCTGGATGGGGGTTGGGAGAGGAGGGGGAAAGGGTGTCATGTTAGAAGAGCCCTGACCGTCTGTAGTTTGTGAAATCTAAAGATGGTGCTGAGGAAATTTCCTGTAAACTTAAATCAGCCTATCAAAGGTGGAAGACACTTTCAATACACACAGGGCTTCTTAGACAAAGGAAGCAAAAAGTGGCTGAGCCACCCCTCCCCACACAATAAACTAGAAATTGAAGTCCAGCTAAAGTCCGATCTCTAGTGCTAACTTGAGACTCACAGTTTCCTTTCAAGGCAGAGATCAGGAAACAATAAATTAACAAAGTGAACTTTCTATTCCCAAAGCAGTAGAAAAGTTTAAGGTGATACACTAAGCTAAAGTCGGAGTGTTATGGAGTGTGCTTTTAAAACATGTGTAATGTGCACACGGGAGCAATGTATTGTATGTGCAGGCACCCAGCGCCATAACAATGGCAGAGCCTGAGGGGCAGCTGCCCTGGGCACTCCGCGGAGGAGGGTGCAATTGGGGGGGGGGAAGCAATGGTCAGGGTTGTCAAAGATCAAGATTACCTATTCGTGTCTGCTGATGTGAGTTGGTAGTGTTGCAGAAGTTGTGGGGCTGGGTTGCCAAGACAAAGGAATCTCCTGGTTTGAGGATTGTGGGGGGGGGGGGAGGCAGAAAAGGGCTTGAAAAGCAAGCCCTTAGCTGATTCCAGGGAGCGAAGCAAGGCAAGGGAGCTGAACTTTCTTCCCTGGGGGGGTTTCATTGCAAGGTGGCTCAGCAGGCACTGGAGCTATGGCTTGTGGTAGCACTCATGGGGAAGAGTGCACGGAAGAAGGGAGAAAGGTTAGAAAGAGAAGGGTGTGATCTGGTCCTGGATGTGGGCCCGCAGAACAATTCTTTGCTAGTGGAGGGAATGGGGTGTTTGACGCAGCACCAGCAAGCAGCTGAACAATTCATGAGCACAGGCAACAGCAAGCAAGCAAACAAGAAACAGAATAGCAACAATGAAGGTTCTGTGAACCTGGCTTTTTATAACCAAAATTCCCATAGGGAAGCATGGACTTTATTGTGGGATGAGCTCCTACAATGGACAGTACTGTGGGATGATGGACAGTTCTTTTATGTCTTGATGGCCCTTGATGGTCTATCCTCAGTTCAAGGTGGGTGCCTGCCTCCATTGTTCTGCACCCTGCCAACGTGGCAGAGAGTTCCTTGATAGCTCACAAGTCCTGTGCCTCAATTACCATACAAGTTCTTCATTAACTTTACAAGGAGCTTGGTGAGAGAAGTGAAAGTTGAAGGCACCTCTTTTGTGTCCCTAACATCTTTGCTTACTCCAAAGTCAGGAAGCCCCCAGGATGTGGTGTGTTTATAGGTTCAAATCTGCTGAACAAAGCAACATGCAGCTGTTCATGGCATTTTCCAAAACACAAATGGAAGGCAAAGCTTCTCCTAAGCCAGCCAGCTTGTGTGTGCGCGCGCACGCACGCACACACACACATATTTGGTATTTTCCCTTAAGGCCTTGAGGGACCTGGGGCTCCCTTACCATCAGCCCAATTCAAAATGCCACAAGACTAGCCTGCTCGCCTGGCATGCACTTAGCACCATCTACATGTGTATACAGAACAACATATCGGGCAACAGGAGCCACATTTGATGAATTACTTTACTTCTTTACCCCATTGTAGAGCTGGTATTCATCTGGGACAGTTGTAAGATCTGCATTGTTTTGCAAGAGATATGATAGAGATTCTGATTAGAGAAGCAGAAGCCTCTCTCTTGCCATGGGATATCGTGTTTATGACTCTACCCGTCTCTTCCAAATAGAGATGATGATGATGATGAAAAAGAAGAAGAAGAACGTGAAAAAATTCTGGGCTCAAATTCAGCTAAAGGTAAACCATTTCTCCATCCAATTGAAGCTAATGGAACAAATTTGTCACGTCTAACAGGAGTCCCATTGCTTTAATGGGGCATAGTTATGACTAACTTTGGCTGGATTTGGGTTCTGGCCCATTTTTAAAATATAAAATGGGATTTGCAGAATCAACCTCCCCAAGGTGTACCTCGATCAGGGCAGAATGTTAATTGTAATCAAGATTTATTTATTTATTTATTTTTCACATTTTTATACCACCCTTCCTCCAAGGAGCTCAGAGTGGTGTACATATTTTCTCCCCTCCTTTTTGTCCTCACAACAACCCTGTGAGGTAGGTGGGGCTGAGAGATAGTGACTGGCCCAAGGTCACCCAGGAAGCTTCGTGGCTGAGCGGGGATTTGAACCTGGATCTTCCAGGTCTAAGTCCGACTCCCAAACCACTACACCATCCTGGCTTGACCCCATTGACCCCCATTGGGTCATGGTTCTCAGTGGGATGTTAATTTCTAAACAAAGTATTCAAGGTTTGTTTTTCACAACCTGTATATCTAGATGCTTTATTTGGGATAGACACCATGGCTGAGCTTGAACATTCTGTTTGCCAGATTTGCTAATTTAGACCAGGAGTCAATTTAGCAACGTCAAAGTTACTTAAACTATAATATTCCTGCTGAGTCTTTTACTAATCAGAGCTTATCTTTCAGCCATTGCTATAAGTAATGACATCTGTAAAGCTTGCAGGGTTTTGATCCAAGAAGAGATCAAAGTTGGAGACTGGCATGCAAAGAGCTTGCAGTAACAGAATACATAGGCAGCTAAAGTGACCATCGACATTGGCTCAGATCCACAAGAACATCCTGTCCCATGCATACAGGACTAGTAAAGAAGCTGCTATTATCAATCATTCTGTTTAAATGAGAGGTGTTTAGTGTGTTTCCTTCTGATTAGTTCCTTTTTTCATTCTGAAGTATTGATTTACCATTAAGACAATGGAGGTGCGGAGAGGGAAGGGGCATGCCACAATCAACATGAACCACTTCCTTCAGCACCTAGGTTTCTTTGTTCAGTTCACATTCTCATGCTGCGTACACCTGAAACCAGAGGAAAGCACATTCTAAATTGAGATACTGTAAGAGTGCAGGCACGTAGAATGTATGATGAACAGCATAGACTTCATACAGGAAGTGGTACGCCAGAGAGAAAGACATTGCTCACTTGTCATCAGTTCCAGTGATCTCCTCTACAACAGTGCCAAAGTTTTCTTCTTCCTGAATGGTGACTCCTTGTTAGATAGAGCCTTTGCTGAGCACATTGTTTCAGTCCTGTTTACTTGAGACTATGTGGTCACAAATGTCTTCATTGAAATACTTCAGTTCCATCTCTTTGTGCCCAGTGTGACACCCCCAAAATTCCATGCAGGATCAAAGATCTGGGTTGGTAAGTGAGGTTTGCACACTGGAAGAATCTGGTGTGCCAAGGCAGAAAATTTAAATAATGATGGTGGGGAGGGGGTCGAACGGGGCAGGGGGAGGGCAGGATGGGGAGATGGGGCAGGAGTGGGTGGATCGGGCCCAGGAGGGGGTGCAGGTTTGGTGGCGGTGACGCATGCCAAATCCCAATTTCCTCCCCAGGCCTGATCCACGAGCACAGATCAAAGCAGACTTGCGCCAGTGATATCACTGGTGCAGGTCCGAATCGACCCATTGCGGCAGTTGGGGCTTATCCTGGGGCAAGGGGACAAATGTCCCCTTACCCCAAGGAGACCTCCAGCATGCGAAAATTCCCTGAGGGATGCAGTGCAGCCTGCCCCAGCCCTGCTGCATCACCGTGTGGGAATTTAGTTAGGATTGGGCTGTTAGTAAACTTCCCATGCCACAGAATGCTGCAGTATTACTCAGTGGACCTCATGGCCAACTGATGGAGCATCTGCTCTCTTCCTGGACACACATTGTTTCCCATCTAATAAAAAGTTTAAGCCTCCATTGCAAAATATCCAGAAATGGGCAATAATTTTGATAATTTTGAATTCTCTGTATTCTATCAAATGTTATGGACAAATAACTGGAAAAATAAAACTACCTTATGTAACAAAAAGTGAATTTCCTTTTTTTAAAATATATATTTATATTTTATTGATATATTAAAACATAAAAACAATACATATTTCATAAAGTTATAGCAAGCACGAAGCAATACATCCTACTAGCATACTATTCACTATTTTCTACATATAATATCCAACTAAGCCAAAATAACACCCACATTCTATTCATTAAATCCACATATCATCACATTGTTCTTCTCTCTCTCTCTCTTAAAAAATCGATAAATGGTTTCCAGTTATTCACGAAAAGGTTAACTGACTTTTCCATAATTAAAATTGTAAGTTTATCCATTTCAGCATAGTCCAAAACTTTCAGCCACCAATCTTCCAGCGAAGGTATCTCCGAATTCTTCCAATATTGTGCATATAAAATTCTTGCCGCAGCTATCATATATAAAAACAAAGTTTGAAATTTTTCGCCTACATGATCATCCCTCATACCCAACAAAAAGGTTTCCGGTTTCATTTGAACCTTAATCTTTAAAATCAACTCAATCTGTTTATGAATCTGAGTCCAATACTTCTTTGCTTGGGGGCATGTCCACCACATATGGTAAAAAAGTTCCTTCTTGCTTTTTACATTTCCAACATCTATTTGTCACCTTCTCATACATTTTTGCTAATTTGCTTGGTGTTATATACCATCTATACATCATTTTATACATATTTTCTTTAATATTAACATTTAACGAACATTTCAGCTGTTTTAACCATAGTTGTTCCCATTGGTCCATTAAAATAACATGACCTACATTTTTCGCCCGTACATTCTTTAACCTGTTCTTCTTCTGTCTCAAACTTCAAAAGCAATTTATACATTTTTGAGATTACCTGGTCTTCAGATTTTAATTGTACCTCCAATATTGATTCTTCTTCTACAAATCCATATGCCACTTTAAATCTCTCCAAAATTTGAGCATATACAAACCATTGGCAATTAAAGTCTTCTTCCAGTAATTTTTCTCTTGACTTCATTGTACAATCTCCTTGTGAAAAATTTAATAAATTTCTGTATAGTAGTCCTTTCTCTTTTGGCACGCTACTTCCACCAAAGTGTGCTTCATATGGTGCAACCCATAATGGTATTTTCTCATAAAACCTCATTTTATATCTATTCCAAATTCTCCATAATGCATGTCTAACATAATGATTTTTAAATTCTAAATTTGCTTTCACTTTGTGAATTTCCTTAACTCAAAAACAAACCAATGAGACTGATGGTTCTGAGAGTCGAGTTGGTTACTGATTTGTTGGGTAACCTGTACTGTTATATATTAAAATAAATAAAGTTAATGGGGGTGACACCATGAGTTACCAGACCGGGTGACACCAGTCTTAGTGACACCACTGACTAGGAGTAATCTGTAGAAATACATAGTCCTGCCTGATGGGCATCTTTTGTAGAAACCAGCTCAGCCCAATCTTGTTTCTCCCTATTCGCCGCTGGGATCCATCATGGGGGTGACGTGCTGAGCTCTCTCACCGGGTGATGCAAACCGTAGTGATGGCCTCTGCCGGGGCCAGATTGGGACTCACCCCAGAGCCCTCAAGTAGTAGTAGTTTCTGCAGTATCAGGAGGAAGCCTCATGAGCCATATCTGCAACTAACCTACCAGTCTTTCATCATGAACTTTGAACAAGCCTATATGGACTGTGTTTTCCATAGTTTGTGATGAAAGACTCCACATCACTCCAAGATGGAATACAGAGATTTTTTTTTTTACATCCATTGAAATTGGGGCAGGAACAGGAGGGGGGACTAGCCCTTGTCTAATTCTCTCCAGCTCATTAGCACATGCCATTCTTTCTCTTCCTCCAGCATGAGTTGCTTCTCCTCCCTGCTCCCTCTCCTCTGCTTTTGTTCCTCTCTTTTCCTTTCCCATACAAATTCCAACTCCATCCGTGCACTTCATTTTGAACCTGAATGTCATTTGCTTGGAGGTCATGAATCCTTCTTCTCTACTGAAGTCATGTGGGGCCCGCCCGGGGTAGGATTTTTTTCTGGGAATGGCCAGCCCCATCCTCATTACCAGATGCTTCCATGGCAGGAGATATACAACCACAAGTTTCTTAGTTCTGGGCTTTGGGAGTGCTGGAACTTCTAATGCATTCTTGCCGCTTTATAAAAGTGTACACAGAGTGCTGCCCATACTCTCCAACTAGCCTCACTATTGTAGCGGAATTTTTAAGCAGAGGATAGTTAATAATGGAGAACCGGGAAGACTGGTGAACAAGGAAAAAGTATGGGTTTATTGTTACGCAGCGTAGTGGACAGCCCCCAGGAGGGGATGCTGCCCCTTTGCTACAAGTAAGCACAGCTTTTATACACAAAGAAACAGTACATCACATGGTAATTGGAATGTGCATAGTCACAGAGTCATACAGTTTCTACAAGAGACTTTGGATTTACATTTTACAGAAGAACAATGAGAACAATATTGGGCTGAGCTAGGCAGAGGACTTCTTGATGGTCCTTGATGGTCCGATCATTGAGTCCTGGGAGACTTAATTGAGTTAAGCAAATGGAGCCCCCACCCCACCCTCTGGAGGCAGCTGAACGTGTGTGGGTGAATTTCCAGAGAGGGGGAAATGTGAAGTTGCAAAACCAGAGATTCCCTCTGGTGAACATAATAAGGCAGATATGAATAAAAACCAACTTTTCTGCATCGCTATCCAATTGATCCTGCAAGACAGAAATAAGATTGCTTGGTTTTAACTCCAACCATTCATAGAAACAAGCAAAAAGTCTGCCTGTTTTTAATTCCAGCCATGTACTGTATGTGCCAAACCACACCCTTTGTGCCAAGGAGCAGCTTCCTCCAAATCAAATTTCAAAAGTAAAAAAAGAGGAAAAAAATTGAACCTGCCACAGTTCAAACTCAGAGCTGTTGCTGGGGTTTTGGCTCCCACCACTGCCACCATGTGGTAGTTATCGGATAGGTGCAGGGCATAGAGCTTAGCAACTAGCACTCACCACCAGCCCATCCTTATCCTGAAACTAGGTTTACAAAGGGAATGCCACCACCCACGGCTAGGGAAAAGCAGGGAGAAGGACGGAGGCTGCCTTGGGGAAGCCTCTCTTCCAGAAGAATGAGATCCCAAATCCCTGGGGATCCCCTTAGAAGCCAAACAGTGTACAATTTGTCATAATCTCTGATCACAATAATGCAGAGCAAGGACTGAGTCTTGATCACAGTTCATTACATAGGAAGGGTTCCATATTTCTTTGAAGCCTTCTGTGGCACATTGAGCCCATGGGTGATAAAACATTATAATGCAGTTAGCATGAAAAAAATAACACATCTATTGATGTCTCAAGCCACCTAGTTCATCTAGCATTTTGCTCCAATGCCAAATATTCATTCCTCTTCCAGCACAGGATGCGACTCTTCCTTTCTCAGATCATTAAGAATACCAATTGATAATAAAGTGTGCAGACAAGGGCCTATCTAACCATCTAACTCCAAATTCACTACAGAAAGGTGCACAATCTATGCTATTGTGTGTAAAACTACTCCACACAGAGTAGTAGAATTCCCCCATTGAGTCACTTACACAAGAGACCTTTGTTTGCAAAGAGTTAAATGTCCATTTTTCTGAATTCTCCTACTGGTGCAAAGGCTTCAGGCAATGCGAAGTGGTATCATTCTTGTCATCCAGCTGGAATGCATCATAGAAGAGCCATCCAATCAGAGCTCAGGTTGAGGGTTTATATAGAGATGCATTTCCTCTGCAGAACAGTCAGAAAGGGAACTGTGCACATATTGCTAAAGAATCAGCAGGACTAAGCTGCGGCTGCTGTTACAGCACAGAATACAACACACACTTTTGGCACTCTTAGATGACCGGTAAGTGCAGCATCTTTAAATCTTGTTTATATTCAGTACTAATTCACCCACAGGCAATTTTTTTAATAGCCCCAATGAAGGATTGCAACTATTCAAGGATTAAATACTTTCATTCCGTTTTCAATCATTTCAAAGTTTCATTACAGCGATGACATGCCTTTGGAAAGCGATAAATGCCTCTTCACAAGAGGCAGGAGCATGTGTGCAAGACTACATTGCAAGAGCCTGAGGATTTGTTCTAAACCAATCAGCTTGGGAAAATTTTTTTTTTTTTAAAAAAACTAGCGTTGCCCTTTGAGAAATGGCAGGCAAGGAACACTCAGGAGGCTGGATAAAGCAGCTATTAAATAACAGTTGCTGAAGAAATATGCAGAGCAATTATATTTAAAAAATAAATACACACATGCTTGAGGCATGAATTTGTGATTAAGTGCACTACAAGTTATGGTTATATGTCTGTAAATGTTTTTTCCTTGTTCTATTTATCTTGATTCCTCTTTAGAGCTCTTCCACACTGCCAAGTTGCAGGAAAACATGTGATTGTTTGAGGTTTCATGAGCAGGCAAGCCATTTTCCTTTGGCTAGAAATTCAACACAGTTCTACTGTGACTTTACCTGTTCGTAACCAGGCAAACTGTTGTGTTGTTTGTAGTTTTACATTGCCTGTGATTTACAGTCGTATAATTGTGGGTGGAGTGCTTTTAGAAGGGAATGGACTTCTTTGTCTCTATCTGCCAATTTTTGAAATTTGAACTGTGTGTGTAAAAGACACAAAGGCTGCTTTTTGGGGTGACCAGGCTTCACGTTTTGCTGTTCCTGTGTTAGTCCAGGCAGGACCAGTTTAGGAGTTATCTTGCAAGCAAAGGCACAGATACAATCATGAACTAACCAACATCAGTCTTGCATTAAGAGTCGAATAACCCTGTGTCTTAAATTTCACTGGAATGTTGCAGGCTTTAAATGAAAGATGAAGAACTTCCTGCAACCCATTCAGACATGGTTTGATCTGACTCTCAGGCAAAACTTCTATATACCTACCGGTATTTTGTCCCATGTGCACTGAACCACATTGCCCCCCCCCCCATCTGCATCCCTTTGCACTGCAGATAGAGGTTGGCACTGCTGAAAAATAGTCAGGAGAGGTGCCAGTGCAGCATTATTGCATGCCAACCCTACTTGAATAGGAGCCAACAGAGGAATATGGCAAAGAGAGTTTGAGTGAAAGCAATGGGAAACCTTCCAGCGACAACAGTCAATTTCCACACTTCCTAGGCACATGGTCAGCCACACACTGTTTCTATCTTGAAGTCCTTGATGGGAGTAAAAATCATGAATGGGAATCGGATCAGAGTCTACACCAGAAAAGTGAGCAAGTCATATCTAGATATACAGCAGTGCCTGGCTGTTTGCCATCTGACCAATCTGTGCTTCTTCCCCAGCGTTTATTTTCGCTCTGTCTCCATATATTTGCTGAACAATTTTTAATTTACACGTGTCGGAATCAATTTTTCTTTACAAATGAGCAATTGTTGGTTTTGCTTTGTTTTTTGGTTATGTGGCAGGTGGCAGTCCAAATTCACTAGGTTTCAGGATAGCCCTGACATGAGCAGAGCTTGGAAAGCTACCATGTACAGTATTGCTTTAGAAAAGTTGCCTGCAAGGAGAAGGTTCTATCAGAATTGTAGCCTTTGATGGTAAAACATGGCATAAGGAGCCAGGTAGGCTGACAGGAATCGACCAGATAAAGGTCAAAGGAATGATGATACCAGGCAGAATGGATCATTGCAAAGAATGAAGGCTGCTTGAAGTCCAAGGATTTATAAAGGTCCACATCTCAGGAACAGATATAGCCAATGCTACTGAAGGATTTTGACAGTATAATAGAACTGCTCCCTTGATCCCCCAGCAATCCTATTCTCCTAATGTGGCAACACTGCACCTCTCTTTCAGTTCAATCCTATGCACGTTCATGTGCAAGTAAGTCTGCTCAGTCCAATGGGGCTAACTCCTAGGCAAGGGTGCATAGAAGTGCACCCATGTAGCCCAATCCTGTGCATGCTTATTTAAAAGCATCTCATTGTTCAAAGACACTTACTTCCAAGAAAGTGTGCATGGTATTGGAACCTTACAGCAAAATCCAGCGCAAGGATCCGGCGAGGGGCCCTGGGCTTCCCACCAGATCCCATCCCCTGCCGTGGCCCGCCATGCGGCGGACCAGGTCTGCCCGGGGAAGGGGACATTACGGCATGTATGCGACAGCTTCCAGCGCCGGAGCACTCACTCTGGCAGTTTAGGGTGGATCTCGCCCTTAGACTATTAACTGTACATTTAAGTAAATCAAGGCCCCATAATGGTTGGCTGCCACATCCCTGCATCCAGCTGGCCAAGGTGTGGACATGGTCAGTGAAAACTGTACAAGTGCTGTTGGCACAAAGTGAAACTAAGTTACCCACTTTGGGACAGGACTGGTGAAAATAAAGAAAATAAAGACTGCAGGGGTTATAGACTAGTTCATCTTTTTTCTTTACTGTTTTTCCTCTTTAACTGACTTTGCAGAAATTGAGGTCAAATGACATGTGCATCATTGTGTAGTCACAGGCTTAGGTTTACTTGTGTGTAGGAGTTGCATAGGGCCACAATTTGGATTGGGAATGCAGCTGGGTGGTAGAGAGCATTTAACTCTTTACCTCTGGGCTAGTTTCCTGCTGCAACTAATCTCTAAGTACAGTAGCGGCAATTTAACCCTGCAAATGCCATCTGCTACAAATGTAGGGTTAAATTGCTGCTATAAACTATAGCAGCTAGCTATAACTAGGGTGAATGGGTTGAACCTGATATTGAAGTAGCATCAGCTTTCTCTGATGCTTGCTTTTCTCAGAAGTGTTCCCTGAATCTGAATACTGGTGGTTTGTCACCTAATATGGCAACAGAAACTTGATATGCCTGCTTGTTTCCCAATGCCTTCCTGAAACACTGTGATCTGTTGCTACATGCTGAGACTCAGTAACCCCAGGTTTTGTAAAGATGAGTTCATCTCCATACAGAGTTAAGGTGTCCGTTTTTAATGGAGCAAAGTATACATACATGTCTCATAACAGAAACTGTGCTGCATAAGTTAAAATACACACTGAGTTATTCATACCCTGATAGATTATGATTATTTGAAACCAGAGTACCAAATTCTTAATCACCATCAACATGTAAAATGTTTTCATTATTTGGTAAAGGGTCTACACACAACATGTTCTTAAGGTATCGTCAATGATAATGTGGACAATGTTCTAGGGAATTCAGTTGCAGCTTCATAATCCAACAGCACATTTAGGTGGAAATACATTCCACAGAAATCAATGAACATTTCATACTGCACGTTTGGGTCAATGATATTAAATTAGTTCAGTTTCCTTCCATATCTATATGCTCCAGTCATTAGAATTTAATTCTAGGAAAGGCTAAAAGTATCTTTACCAAAAGTGTGCTTAAACCATCCATGAGATTGACCGAAGCAGGAATGCTTGCTTCTGTCTCCCCTCCTGCCTCCACAGGTGGTCCTCCTCCTACCTCCTCAGTTCAAAAAGAACAAGAAGAATAGAGAAAAGGAAGTGTAGAGGAGAGGAGCATGGTGGTCTATAGCAGGGATGTCAAACTTGTTTCATACAGCAGGCCAAATAGCATTCATGGCACCTGTTGAGGGCCAGAAGTGATGTCATTAAACAGGAAGTGACATCATTACGAAGGTGATGGCTAGTAATAAGCACTTTGTTCTCACCTAGAAACTCATTAGCTGCAAATGACAGAAGAGAAAAACCCTGATCGTATTTTCAAGATATAGGAAAGCCCATTTATCATGGGGACTGGATAAAAAGCTTCCTGGGGCCATATCTGGCCAACCGGTTTTATGTTTGACACCCCTGGTCTAGAATGTTTCTGATGCACAAGCCACTCTTCTTTCCTCTCCATTTTTCTTGTCTCTCAAGTCAAGGGAGAAGAGGAGTGGCAGCTGATGCACCACTGGGTGCAGATCTGGCATGCTGCCCAGTAGTGTAACTGGACTCATACCAGTGGGGCGGTGGGCGGGGCAATGTGTCATCTCCCCACCCACCCTGCCACCGGAATGGCCGTGATCTGGAGCCAAACAGATCAGGGCCATTACCCTGATGATGTGTCGCCCCACCCCACCCCACCACTGGCGTGAGTCCAGCTATGCTACTTATGCTCCCACAGGCATCAGGAGATCTTGAGCTAGTCCTGCTTAAACCCAAATTCTTTCCTTACAATAACAAATATTGAGGACAGAATCCACAAATAAATAGCCAGGTTTCTGCTTGTGGAATGGGAAAAACATTGACTTTCTCCCTCTGCAACCAGTTGCTCTTTTATTTTTTACAATTATATAGTTGGCTGGCAAACAATCATTAACAGAATGGAACTGATGTGACATAGGCACACACACACACACACACACACACACACACACACACACACACACACACACACACACACACACACACACACACACACACACAGTATATTCGGTTATCTCTTGTCAAAGAGGTTTCGGAACACTACAGAAACTTGCAAAGCCTGTTTACCAGAAGTGATAGGGGCATGAATATCGCCACTGTGGCAGAGGCGAAACAAGGGTGGAGCGAAGGCAAGTAGTTCTGCAAGACTCCGTTACACTGGAGTCAGCGGCCCCTCCCCCTTGCTGTTGGAGCCATTCTGGCAGCGAAGGCAACACGCAGGACACTCCCCTGTTGCTGCTGGAATGGCTCCAACAGCAAGGGGGAGGGGCCGCTGACTCCAGGGTAATGGAGTCTTGCAGAACTACTTGCCTTCGCTCCACCCTTGTTTCGCCTCTGCACTGTGGGCAACAATATCTCTGTCATACCACCTGCAGCTCTCAGAAAAACCTCAATTCTTCTTCTAGCCATAGTGATTATTCCCATGTAATGCATTGGTTCCACTGGTGGACCTGGAGAGCCTTGAAGTTTGATCACCAAGCTTGCACCCCCATGTCGGAAAGAAAACGCACAAGGGATTGAAGGGCTGACATCAACAGATTGGCCCTAAAGACAAGTTCTGTTGGTTGATCTCTCTTGATAAAAAGATTGAAATTCACAGCCTGATTTATGCTGAAGTTCAGAAAAAGAGAAAAGCAGCTTTAGCCCATCACCCCCTAAACTACAAGGACAGGGCATTCAGGTTATAAAATAGAGAATATCAGCTTGGCCCAGTGCTCCACACTCACTGTAAGCATGCTGAAGTTATTGTTCTGCTTTCAGAAACCAGTCAAAAGAAGAACCAAAGAAGTGACCCAAATCCACAAAAACAGGGTCCTCTTACCCAACGCCATGAAGTCATTCACCACCATCTATGTAATGCTGAGTGTTCTCATCACAGACATCGTATCAGTAAGTTTTGCAACAAGTAGGACTAAAACTGACAACAACCACTTGTACTTATTTCCTTTTTTGACCATTTCCTTTTTTGACCATAAGTGTGAAGCCTCCTCTCCCACAAAATAGCCCAAAGCTATTTTTAGCACCTTCTTTCATTTTATTTTGTGTACAACTTGTACACGTAGCAAACGTATGCTCTGTAATATGACTGTGACTTGAGACTTGCAAGAAATATGTAGTGGAGGCCTGCTGTTAAAGATTTGGCTGGTTGTTTTACAGCAATATTTGGCCTTCAGTTTTCCTGACCTCTGCACCGTCTGCCCATGTTTGCCTCTCCTTTCTTCCTATTCCCTCTCCCATTTCCACCCCATCAGATTTCTCCCTTTGGCCTTCACCTTCTTGACTACTCCAGTTCTTCTTCTAGCCCTCTGTTCTTCCTACTCCAGTCCTTCTTCTAGCCCTCTGTTCTTCCATATGCCCTTCTGCCTGCTTCTCTCTAGGATCAGAGCAGCCCAGAGATGATTATGCTTACACAGACCCTCTGTAACACAAAGGCAGCTCAGTCAATTGCAGCCAGAGGTTTCTTCTCCATCAGCAGCACCACAACATACTTTGACATGTACTGGGTCATGAATATAGATCAGCGGTTCTCAACTTGGTGGTATGCCTACCAGTAGTGGTATGTGGACCACTGGGAGGTGGTACATGGGCCCCTGGCCGCCAAGATGGTGGCCACCAGGGTGGCCACGCGGCACCACACCAAAGCCCTGGAAATGGCAGCACAAGCTCTGCAGAGCCCATGTGTGCAGGTTTCCAGGGCTGGAAAAGCCCCCCCTTGCCTCCTTACTGTTTTCTGAGCTCCAGCATGGTCGGAAACCTGGAAGTAAGTGGTAATGATGTCATCACCACCACTTACGTCCGGTGGTACTCGGCACGGTCACAGTCATGGAGGTGGAATGCAGCACCAGGGGTTGAGAGGTAGAACCCCTGCTATAGATACCTTGTGTATATCTGCTGTAATTTAGACCACTTGTCTTAGAGACAGCTCAGAATCAGTCTAAACCCATATTTCCCCAGGAAAGTAACACAGAACTATTAGAATTATTGCAAGTTAGACATACTAGATGGTAACAGGTATGACAGTCTAATGACTTCTGTAGCACCTTGAAGAGAGGTTTTCTGACAGTTTGTGGTGTACCTGTTAGGGGGTAGATGCAGACTGAGGCAGCTTCACATCACAGCTCATCAGTTGTAGTCTCTGGTGATCAACATATCTGAGCCTCAGTTCTCCTTCTACAGAATGGAAAGAATGACCAACCTTGTTCATTTGGTGTGAAGGCAAACAAATTTTTTTAAAAAAAGTTTTTTAGGATTTGCTAATTCTAAAGAGGAATGAAGTGGCTGCTTCAAGATGGGGGGAGGCAGCAAACTGACTGAGGGATGCGGAATTTGGGCATTGCTTTGGGTGCCAGTTCAGCCTGGGCCGGGTCTGCTCCTAAATAATATTCATAATTCTTTTAGAATAACTTGCATCTGTTGTTCTCGTTTAGACTTACAGTTGGCAGAAACAGCACAACCTACACAGCAAAACTAAATATGACCATAAAGGTAAAGAAATATTTGCAACTTTTTTCTTTTTTTTGCCAGCTGAAAATTGTTGCTATTTGACCAAGCGCCAAAACGACTTGTTAAATGTAATGACCAAAATGATTCAACGAAATGATTCATGGGCTGGAGCACCTCCCTTATGAGGAAAGGCTACAGTGTTTGAGGCTCTTTAGTCTAGAAAAAAGGTGCCTGAGGGGGGACATGATTGAGAGGTATAAAATTATGCATGGGATGGAGAGAGTGGATAGAGGGAAGTTCTTTTCCCTCGTACACAACACTAGAACCAGGAGACATGCACTAAAATTGATTGGAGGGAGAGTTAGAACAGACAAAAGAAAACATTTCTTCACCCAGTATGTAATTAATCTATGGAACTCCTTGCCACAGGATGTGGTGATGGCACCTGGCCTAGATGCCTTTAAAAGGGGATTGGATAGATTCATGGAGGGAAAGTCCATCACAGGTTACAAGCCATAAGCAACCTCCTGGTTTTAGGAGTAGGTTTTCTCTGTGCCAGGTGCAAGGGAGTGGCAACAAGATAGATGTATCTTGTTGTCTTGAGTGCTCCCTGAGTAGGCTTACCATAGTGCCAGAATCAAGGCATGCTTCGGCCTAGAGCGGACCCAAGAGTGCACCGCGGCTGCCCAATGCGGTTGTGGTTTCCGGTCAACGACATGGCCGCATTGGGCAGCCGCGGTGCACTCTTGGGAGCAGCTCGGGTCTGCTCTAGGCCAAAGCATGCCTCGATTCCGGGACTATGGTGTGGTTATCCCTGAGGCATCTGGTGGGGCCACTGTGAGATACAGGAAGCTGGACTAGATGGGCCTTTGCCCTGATCAAGCAGGGCTCTTCTTATGTTCTTAAATGCACATAATAAAAAAGAGCTTTGGGATGGAACATTTGAAGGGAAGACACAATGGCAGGGAGGGATGCTTAACCCTTTCCCCCCCTGCTTTTCTACTGCAGTAGGCATACCCAATGCAATTCTCCCCCCACACATACAGAGGTTTCCAGACCCTGGGGGAAGAAAAGGAACTGATGGGGGAATGAAGCAGATGAGTGGGGGAAAGCGTTGAGCACCCTTCACTGCTCCTTGCGCTTCTTGCTGCTTCAAAGTACTGCTATCTGAAGCTGCTTTTTCTTAGAGGAAGGGGCTATTGTTGCATGCACTTGCATGTAATCTATGGTTAGGCCCACAGTGTGTGTGCATGTTCTATACCACATACACAACATACTTATGTAAAGTAATTTTTTGATGTCTTGTTTACAGATTGTAACTGTTTAAATGGAGGAAGCTGTGTCTCATACCACTTGTTTTCTCGAATCCAGCGGTGCTTTTGCCCCAAAGGATATAGTGGAGACCACTGTGAAATAGGTATGATAGTTCACAACTTCTTCAGTTTCATGGAACTGCCCACAGCCACTCCCCCGGTTCCATTCTTCATAATGCAACCCCTTCTATACTACCAATGCACTGAAATTAAAATGTGAGTAGTTGATCACTGAATGCAATCCAGAAAATGTTACTTGTGATTAAGGCTTCAGTCCTTTGCATGGTAAGGACCAGTTGCACGAATGCTTGATCGTGCAGCCTGCCCCAACTGGGGCTCAGGCTTATGGCCCAGTCCTATTCTCCCCCCTCCCCCGCTGGTGCAGCCACACCAAAAAGGGGATTTAAATCCCTTTTCCCTTCTGCAAGCCTCCCATTCTGCAATGTGTCTCCTTGGACCTGCGCCAGTGATTTTTCTGGCACAAGTCTGAGGAGAGAAATGGAGTGGGAGGTTGCTGCCGGATGGGGATAGGATCTGACGTGCGCCATTGCTGCCAGTTCCACCCCCTCCTGCAGTCTCCCTGACCCATCCCTCCCCGGCCAGTTTTGCCCCCTCCCCGCCCTTGTTCCACCCTCCCCCACCCCCTCCTGCCTCATGTGCTGGTTTACCTGCTCTGGTGGGCTGCCAGCGCTCCAACGACGTGCACGGGAAGACTCCTTCCCGCCAGTGCTCTGGCCGCACGTGCGGCCAGAGCACACTTTATAGCTGCTTTGCAGCAGCCAGTGCTGACAGAACACTAGTTCCATCAGCGGGGCAGCCCAATAGGATTGGGCTGTTGTCAAAAGAAGAAGGGGCAGTGCCCCCAAAGCAGGAAAAGTCAACTCTTTGGGCTCCGTTCTCTATGTTTCATCAGTTAACTCTGGCAACAGTAGCCTAATTAGTTTTGTTCAATATGTGGAATCCATAAAAATAGACTTTTTCAATTAGATTGGGACCGGTTCAGTGGCAGCAGCATCTGCCGAATCCAAACACCCTTGCTGGCCTCAATCTGCCTTCCTGGGTTCACACAGACATGCGCCAGCTATAGAGTTGGTGCAGGTCTGAGTAGACCTGGTAGCCCAGCACAGGCTTACCCTGGGCCAAAGGAACAAATATTCCCTTACCCCAGAAGACCACCGGAGGCCAAAACTCCCCTGTAGGATACAGCGGGCACCATGTTGTCACTGCTGCATGAGGAGTTAGTTAGGATTTGGCTGTAGAACTGTAACTCCGACAATGGCCATCACTGAACAAGCACAGAAAAGAGTACGTAGAGTGACCAGATGCAAAGCAAAAACAGGGCTCCTGTATTGTTATTAGTTACATGGAAGTGAAAAGTGGATGCCACTTTTCTCACCCCTGCATGACTGCAGCTGATGAAAGTCCCCAAATTCTCCATATTGAGTCCTCATTTGCATATGCTCCCCCTAAGGGGAATAAGTAGATGCCCAATTCTTGTTGTTTAATTCCAGCACCCAAATAGTTAAAGAGATGTGCTGTCTGTCTTCATATCTATCTGCTATGAAAATGGATGAATTAATTCTTAGGTCCTTAAATGAAAACCCTCTGGAACTCTTCTTGTGTATCACAATATACTGATACTGATGAAGAGTTGCATATATATCTATATGTTGTTTAAACATTACATATGATTTTATTATGTTGTATGCTGGCTTTTGTCTTTTACCTTTTTACCCCATGGTCTTTTTACCTCGTCCTCTATGTTTTAACATTGTAAGCTGCCCTGGGTGCCCTGTTTTTGGGGAAAGGGTACAGTAATAAATATTTCAATTAAATAAATATTTTGATCAGTCAGCTTTGTATGCATGGCACCTATACAATGGAACTGTCCCGAACAAGAATCACCCAAACAATGAATCTGTCCCAAACAAGATCTCCCAGGTCTCCTCTGTGCAGAGTATTTTTAATAATTTTCTTTCCCATCAGGGTTTCTGTAGACTTAGTTGTTTTTCAATGCTAATATTGTTGGCTATTTTTAAAGAACACGTACTGTGGTTAAAGAATTGGTTGATTTTAATATGGAGTCCTTAATAAGTACTCTTATTACCAACTACTGTATTGTCCCGAGATAAGATGCACCTGATTATAAGACGCACCCTTAAAGTTTGGTGCTATTACAAAAATTTAATTAAATCACTGGCATTAAATTGCAACAGCCTGATTATAAGACGCACCCCTAGTTAAAAAACTTAAATTAGGAGAAAAAAGTGAGTCTTATACTCAGACCAATACGGTATATTATGAGATTTTATGATATTGTACTGTTGCTTGTAAGCTACTTTGAGGGGTGAGAAAAGACAGGCACAATGATACCTTCTCAATTGTCAATCAGCACTAACAATAATCTTGCCATCTCTTCAGATAATGTAAGTCAGTGTTATACTGGCAACGGGAAGGACTACAGAGGGACCATGTCTCTGAAGAATGGCAATGAAAGATGCCTGGATTGGAACTCCTCTATGCTGCAGGGACGACTTTACAATCATGACCTGCACAATGCCATGGATCTGGGACTAGGCAAGCACAACTACTGCAGGTACAGTGCGCATTAAGCAGCTTTGGTGTTCAATGCTTCTGACATGCTCCAAGAACATTATTTATTTATTTATTTATTTATTTTTCACATTTTATACCACCCTTCCTCCAAGGAGCTCAGAGTGGTGTGCATATTTCCTCCCCTTCTTTTTGTCCTCACAACAACCCTGTGAGGTAGGTGGGGCTGAGAGATAGTGACTGGCCCAAGGTCACCCAGGAAGCTTCGTGGCTGAGCGGGGATTTGAACCTGGATCTTCCAGGTCTAAGTCCGACTCCGAAACCACTACACCATCCTGGCCCTTAGCCAATAGCCCTTAGCCATTAGCCAAGAAAGATTCTAGTGAATGACTTCCAATACCAGATAATGTATTACTTTCAATAGTACAAGGGGCTCATTCCTTCCATTGTTTGTTGAAGTTAACAGGGATTGGATATGATGCTTTTAGGATGACCAGGTGCGAATACAACAACAATTGTATAGAGTGAACATTGGCTGGCACAGTTTGTTACATATCACCTGCTAAAATTCCTCTTTCAGACAACTATTTGTAAAGATTCAGGAGTCCTATCCACTTTCACATATGATTACATTAGGTGCTTTGTAGGACTAATGCTCTGCTAGGGCTTTTAACAAGCATGATCAATGATGACATAGGTGATCCAGCTGTGAAGAATAACTCGAAGAAACTTATAGAATAACTTATGAAGAAACTCGCCCAATCCCCTCCAGGTGGGCTTTGGGATTACTGAGCATTTAACATTTCTGAAGGCAATGTTCTACTATTTTCCAGAAATCCAAATGGCCAATCCAAACCATGGTGTTATGTTAGAAAGGGATTTCGAACTATTACAACACCCTGTGACATACCCTCATGTCATGATGGTAAGTTATTACTTAGAATGCCAGATAATAAATATGAACCTCCAGGTCAATGCAAGTTACATTGCAAGAAATCCAAATTCTGTCTCATGAAACATAGACATCTGTGGTGGTAGAAGCAACGGGGAGGCCTAGATACCTTCTCTGGCACCTGGAATGTTGAAACAGCAGCAGCATCCCAGGTGCCATGAACTCTGGAGAATACTATTTGCCAAAGCACCTTAGTAAGAATATCAGGCACCCAAGAAACAACATGTCTCAGGATTACTTGTATGTCTCCAAGTGCAAGAAGTTCTGGGGCATGTCGTTTCCAGGTCACCTGATGTCCCTTAGTATTCAGGCACCCTGAAAAATGACATGTTCCAGGGATCTTTGCTCACCAGCACCTGGTCAAAAGATCATTTTACAATCCAATTTGAAATGGCACCCAATTCATAATGCAGCAAAGCATTGTAAGCTGGGGAAATGTGTATTCTGAGCCAGCTAAATAGGAACTTTGGTGACATCACGCTCAGTCCATTGTGTCAGGTAGAAGGATTCTAGTGTAGTCATCTACTACAGTCTGAGATGACTACAGTATTTCCATATGGCTTTGCTGAATGTGTAGATCACATTCATCTTGGCTAGAAAACCTGGCTACATCTTGGCTAGAAATTCATGAATCAGCCAAAATGTACACAGTTTCTACCACTAAGGAGACTACCACTAGCTTTTACTGTGCAGAGCTAAAGCAGAAGGGCTTGCCTGTTGTTCTGGAAATGTTCTTCATCGGAGCAAATCTCCACTTAAGATTCTTTCTTTCTTTCACAGAGCCCACCTGTGGCCAGAGGAGCCCCAGCAGGAGCCCCATCAGGTCTTTTAAGATTGTAGGTGGCTACAAGGCAGCAATTGAATCTCAGCCTTGGATAGCAACCATCTTCCGGTCTGGACGGAAAGGTCAGTTTGTCTGCGGTGGCAGCCTCATTGATCCATGCTGGATTCTAACAGCAGCACACTGTTTCGATAACAAGTAAGTCCTTAACTTTTTTCTCCACTTCTGATGTGTTCATTATTGTTTTTTTGACAAAAGTTCTTTGAGTAACATCCAATGCTATAAAAGTAGGGCCATCAGAACTCTTATGGCGCAATCCTCTCTAAGTATAGAGCAGTGGAGCGCATGCTCCGCCGCTCTAAGCCATTGCAAACGTGCTGTAAAGAATGTTTGTGACGGCTCAGGAGTAAGGGCCGCCGAGGCAGAAGCCAGCAGCCCTCACTCCGCCGCCCTTCAGACCCCACGGCCAATGGTGAAGGTACGTCCTGCACCAGTCAGGGGTGGGGGGGAGGGCAGGGGCAGCCAGGGGTGTGGCCATTAGCCAGACCGGACTGGGACAGGGCAGGGATATCGGTGGCGAGCTCTGCCGATATCCTAGGCCTTTTCCCAGCCTGGTTCAGCCTTACACTGCCACCTCATATGCATGGCAGCTTCAAAGCTGGCTTGCATCCGAGGAGGCCCATAGGCCCCGGGTAGCCCTACACTTGGGGAAGGGGACGAACATCCCCTTCTCCCTTGGTGTTCCTGAGCTGTGCTGCAGCGGCCCAGGAACAGGCTTAGGATACAGCGGCCGGCCCTTTAGGCCGGTAGTGTATCCTTACACAGGATTGCGCTGTTAATTGATTACAGTTGCAATCCTATACACACAAGTGGGAGTGGGTCCCATTGAACTCGGTAAGATTTGCTTCTAGGAAATCTTCTAGGAAATGATTCCTAGGATCATACTGTAAACATGAGTTTCAATCAAATTTGCGTTGGGAAAAAAGCATTCATTCTGAAGAAAAAATTGTACTTTTATATGATTCTCACATGTTGCAGCTGGCACTTTCTGAGGTGAAGCATTCCCTTCTGTAAGTAAGGGGAATGCCACTTCTAAGACCAAGTACACCAATTGCAGCTTTGCAAGTAGTTGTCTTAAAAAATAAACATTTCTAATGTTTGCCCTGCCTGTTTGCCCTGCCCTGTAAAGTGGGTCTCTTTTTATCAGGAGGTCTAACCAATAACTTAGGGCCCAATCGTAACCAACTTTCCAGCCACAATGCAGCCCCAAGGTAAGGGAACATTTGTTCCCTTACCTTGAGGGGGCCTCCGTGACTGCCCCTCCACTGCAGGATGCAGCGCGCACCCCATTAGCATGGTTGCATAAGTGCTGGAAAGTTGGTTAGGATTGGGCCCTTGCTGCATTCCTACGCATGTGTACGTGGGAGTAAGCCCCACTGAACGCAAAGGGATTTACTTCTGAGTAATATGCATAGAATTGCACTGCACATATTGCATATAAATAAAAAGGGATTTTAACAGTGTAGTAGAGAAGAAAAAGTAAGACAACACAAAAGCCTATGCATTAAAATTTTAAATCCTGATTTAAAGCAGGGGTGGCCAACCTTCCAGCAATAGGGCCTCTGTGTTCTTAAGAACTGTGTAGAAGACAGAATCTTGGTAGCTGCAATTGCTGGTGGTGCTGCTAAAGCAGCTGCATCTTCTGAAATGCCCTCACCTATGCAACCATTAAAGGTCCAGGAGCATTCATGTTAAAAGGTTGGCCACCCCTGATTTAAAGCATTGATTTCTTCTAGCATAATATTTTCCCCACATTTTTATACCACCCTTCTTCCAAGGAGCTCAGGGTGGTGTACATTGTTTCTTCCCCCCCTTTTTTATCCTCACAATAACCCTGTGAGGTAGGTGAAGCTGAGATATAGTGACTGGCCCAAGGTCACCCAGGAAGCTTCATGGCTGAGCAGGGATTTGAACCTGGTTCCAGGTCTAAGTCTAACACCAGAACCGCTACACCATCCTGATAATAATGGTAAAGCAACTGAAATTATTCTATGTCTATGAGGTTGAGAAGGCTGAAGGTGACAGCAAGACAGTAGTAGATTTCATTGTGAAAATGCCTCTCTAGAAATCTTGCTGGAATTAATGGTTTTATTCCTTTTGCTTCTATTCAGGAACCCTGACCCATCCAAGTTCTCAGTTTTTCTTGGAAAGTCTGCATTGAATACCACTGATTCCAAGGAACAGAAGTTTAATGTTGAGAGAATTGTCGTTCATGAACATTTTTCACAAGACTACAATAATGACATCGGTAAGGTGACATTTCAGATTTCCTTTCAAGTTGTTGACATATGGCCCACTGCATGTAGAGGCATATTTCACTGGAAAGTGTTGGTGTTCTAATGTGATGACATCACTTCTATATTGGAAACAATTTGGGGATGATGAATGCAGATAAAAGCTTGGGAAAAGACAGATATTATGAGCTCTACTTTCTCCAAGCTAGTTATGTGTAACCAAGCTGGTTTTGCAATTAAAACCATGGTTTGGAGAGTCGGGAAAGATGAAACATTTGTTCTGTCTCTGAAATATCTTTTGGAGGGAGGGGGGAAGAATCAAGACACAGCTGTTTCCACACACAACCAGAACAATCCAGTTAATATAGGGTTGGACATAGACTTAGGAGACCTGGATTTCACTTACTTCTCCCTGGGTCATTTGAGGTACATTATGATCTCTAGGCTTTAGCTTCCTGGAAATGTGTTCATGTTTGCTCACAGGTTCTAAGGCTGAGCTACATACAAACTAAAAGAAATTACAAGGGTTTTATACTTTATTGGCAGCATGCCATCAATGTGCTCTACAGTGTAAAATAAAAACATCTGTGTATTAGAGATGACAACCTATTCAGTGGAACAGGGAGGTGTGGGCAGTGGCATTTCTGGAGGGCGCGTGGCACCGCAAGTGGTGCAAGGCGCTGCATTGGCCCTTACAAACCAGTGTAATGTGGCCCCTCCTACTCACCCCTGGAGCCATTCCGGCCCTGAAGGCAACACACTGCCTTCACCACTGGAATAGCTTAGGGGCGAGTGGGAGGGGTCGCGTTGCACCGGTTTGCAAGGCACGGTGCAGCGCCTTGCACAACTTACAGTGCCACACCCCCTCCAGCAACACCACTGGGTGTGGGAAGGGGTGCATGTGAGGAAAAGCAGGAACATAAAAAAATATGTGAAGTTATCTGGGAAAGCAATTAGAATGGGTATTTATTGCAAAACAAAATATTCTGTGTTTGATCAAAGTTAATGGTGGGAGGCTCTCTCTATATATAACATGCACTCTTTACTCCACATTTAGCACTACTAAAGATCAGATCACTTTATGGACAATGTGCAGAAGCATCACAAACTGTCAAAACCATATGTTTACCATCTCATGACCTAGTACTGAGGGACAACTTCCAATGTGAAATTTCGGGCTATGGAAAAGAAAGCAGATGTAAGTGAATGCCCTTTCCATTCCTATCTTTTCAAACTAGTCCTGGTTGTGTAGTTTGTGTGAGTGGTACTCTGTGGAGGCTTGCTAATGTCCAATACCTAGAGAAGTCTATGTTCCATGTACCAACATTCTCTCCTCCAGCTTTGCATTAGAAACTCTGATTCTAATTTTTGCACAATTTTTCTAAAAGAAATTCAGATTCTATACGTAGAATACATTTTGCAAATTGGGATTGCATGGTTTATCTGATGTGATACAATCCTCTGGAGCAAAGCTTAGGAGTGTGGGTATTGCTCATGAGGGCGCAATGGATGTCCACTGAGGCGGACACTGAGGTTCTTCCTTTGTTTTCCCCACAAAGAAAACACTATCAGAGCTCACTGTAGAGAGTCCCAAATGAATGGTGTTGTGTCTTTTGTTTGCAGCTGCCATTTACTACTCGAGGATACTGAAATCGACCAATGTGAACTTGATATCTCAGTCCCTGTGTCAGAATAAATACTATAATGGTCGCACATTCAATGGCAATATGTTTTGTGCTGGTGACGCACAGTGGAAGACGGATGCATGTCAAGTAAGTTTGCTTATGGTCATTTCTAAATTCCATGATAGCAGAATGGTCTGGCGAATGCAAACCCATGTGAACCGAATATTCATAATGCATGGGGAAACGTTTAGAATTGAATTTTCCCCTAACTTAACCAAAATGTCTTGCAGTTGAGATGCATGTTCCTTCAGTGAGGAACACAGCCCTATTCTGTTGGGTTAACCCCGCTCCTCTGTGACTTGGGGGTCTGAGGCTGCACTTGTTGATGCTACTGCTGAAACTGCCATGACTAACTTATTTCACAGTGTCCCATTATTGTGAAAGGAAAAGGGGGATGGGGGGATCACCAATGCAGGCACATAAACAGTGATGCTGAAATTCCTGAAATGCATTACTTATTAGCTTTACCCCCTTTAAATGAAATCGCCTCCTTTTTCATATCCTTTATCTGATTTAGCTAATAGCTACATTTATACTAATAGCTACATTAGGAGAATGCTAACCCTCATTCCTATGTTTTGCCATATCAGGGAGATTCTGGTGGTCCCCTGGTTTGTGAGCACAATGACAGGATGGTGCTATATGGGATTGTCAGCTGGGGTGATGGCTGTGCCAAGGAAGATAAGCCTGGAGTCTATACCAGAGTTACAAGATACCTCCCTTGGATTGAATTGCACACGAAAGAAGTCCATTTCAAAAGTTACTACCTTCCTAAGTGAAGATGGGAATTAATTTTGCAGCATGGAGCTGGAGCATGGAGCCTAGACCAACTCAAGTCTTGTTTTGGAGTGGATCTTTCCTCTTTAGATGCTACATTTTTCAGACTAGGCATGTTAAGTTAACGTTCAGGCCAGTTTATCTGAAGCGGAAATCTACAGCCACTGCTGTAGGTGATAGATCAATTCTCCTATGGAAAAAAATGATGGAATATTTAACATTTAAATAAGGAGTGTTTGCCAGTCAATGTAATGTAAATGTCACATGACTATCTATTGGAATCAGTATTACAGTATGCCAGTAGTTGGTCGATAAAGTTCTAAAATCAGTTGTTAATGGTTGGTGCAATCTAGAGAAAGATAAGCATGGTTGAAAGTCCTATTTAATTGGACAGCTGGCCCTCTGGACAAGTCACTGTTTCTCAATCTCACTTTCAGGTATGTTGGTCAGTCTGGCACAGTTGATATAGGTGTGCTCATAGACTCAAAGTTGTCAAGTTTTCACATTCTCAGGGATGTTGTCTCCATTTCTGAAAGCTTGGATTGACTTTGCAAAGTGTTATACATTCATACCTCTGAGCTTGGAAAAAACAAAGATGGACTTTGGCAAAGTACATCGGTAGTCCCTCATAATGAAGAACATTTCTTCTAGTACATTGTTTAGCAATTATTTTCCTAAGACTCAAATGTAGTAGTAGTAGGGTGTTTTTTTTAAGTAACTTAGTTTGTTGAACATACAATATATGCATGGGGGCTGGAACCCCTACTGTTATTTAATAATTTTACTTTGTTTAACTTATTGTTTATAAACCATGGGTTTAAAAATATAAAATAAAATATTATAACATTACTACTGTGGATTTCACTTTCTTTTTTATTGTCTATGATTCATACAACTACTTGATGTATTCATATTTTTAGATTTTAGAAAGTTCCTATTTGAGAAACAAAATGTCTTGGCCAACCCTTCTACAGGGGGCATCATTTTCCTGCCTCCCTCATCACTCTGTCATTTAAAAGGTTTGCTATATTTATCTGAGGATTTCAATCCCACCTCTTAGCCCTAAAAGTAGCCCTCAAGGTGCTACAAACTCCAGAGTGGGAAGGTGGCCAGCATGGTGACAGTTTACTTCACATGCCCAAAAAATAAGTTGGTACTCCTGGGACCATGGAAGCCTTAACACTAATAATAAAAAATACCAGTATTTATATACCCCCTTTCCTGATCATCGGATTTCTCCTCTGACTTTAATTCAAGGTGGTTTACATAAGCAGGCTTTCTTAAACCCCCGGGGAGGGTGGTTTTTTCCCCTCAGTTTTTTTTTTTTTTTACAACACAATACAATTCTAATCTTGCATAGAACAGCTACATTCCAGATGGTATCATTCACAGTCTGGCCTCTCTCTGGCATTCTCCTCCCATGCTCGCCTTGATGGCAACTCTGCCTCCACTCAGAGTGCGTCTGCTAGCATTCCTCACTCTCACTGAGGGCTCCGCAGACTGGTGTGTCAACAGCTCACGGATCTTCCGGGTGTCTCGAACTGGCTTGCCTCAGATCTTCAGGAATACAAGTTAGCAGCTCTACCACAGAGCCAGACCTCCTGCCCTTATCAACCCTTTTTCAATGTTGTTGTCCATTCCTTTTTTTCCCTTTCTCTCCCATACTATTTGGTGTCTTTATATATATATATATATATATATATATATATATATATATATATATATATATATATATATATATATATATATATATATATATATATATATATATAAGAGCCCCACTTGCACTATTATGTCCTTTATTCAAAGGCCCTCTCACTGAGTTCTTGCTTGAATTCATAGATAATTGCTTTCCATGTTCCATATCCACTTAGCTGTGGTTCACAATGTTACTGAAGCTAGCAATGGGCACCTGTGGGAACTGGGGTTTGCCTATTAATCCACCATGGAGAGAATGCAAGCACTTGCTTGTTTGTGAGCCCTTTTGGGACAGGGAGCCATTTAACCTTTTGATTTTGTCTGTAAACTGCTTTGTGAACTTTTTGTTTGAAAAGCGGTATATAAATACTATTAATAATAATAATAGTGGCAATCACTGCAAGGGTTGAGCAACCATCTTTCAAATTTGATACCCATTAATAGAGGTGGGAGAAAATGGTTTTATTTTTTCGCAGATTTCAGTGTTTAACCAAAACGAAATAGCAGAAAGCAGTGTTGTGTGTTTTTATTCCAAATTTCCCCCATTTTTATCAATTGTAACTGCTTTAAAAGTGTACTAGGTAGGTGGCATAGGTTGTACAGTGTCAGCATATGCAGAATGAGGCAAAATTACATTTTTTTTGCAGATTTTTTTAGCAGAAAGCGATGTTGTGTTTTCATTTCATTACCTATACCAGAGGTTCCCAAACTTTTTCGACCTGTGGCTCCCTCGACCATTGGCGACCATTGGCCGTGGCTCCCCATTACATTATGTTGATGCCTGCCAATTGGCATTGCACTGCATTCCGAGAGGATTCCGTGGCACTCTGCAGCTCCCTTGGCTGGTTTCTGCGGCTCCCCTGGGAGCCGCGCCTCCCAGTTTGGGAACCACTGTCCTATACCCATTAAGAAACAGAAGCTTGAGATAGCTGAATGCATACATTTCCAATCTACTTACTTTGGGGGATGGACATTTGAAGTTGCCATATCCTGAGGCAGACCATTTATGTCCAGTAATGTTTATAGTGATAGTGGCTCTCCAAGGTCTCAGGCAAGGGGTCTCTTTCCTAGTCATAGCTTCAGGTATTGAACCCAGAATCTTTTGCATACAAAGCATATCCTCTAATGCTGAGCAATGACTCCTCCTTTAGTGAGGTTCAAGCAATGCCTCCTAAGTGAACTGAGTGTGTACCCTACAACATGCCTCAGAATCCTTTGCAATGTTGTTGTACATGCAAGGTTCCTTAGCTGATGTCAATGTGGGATGGATTTGGATACTCAACTGCATCCCTCTGAGGTTACAAACAGTGCATCATTTCTTAATTACTGAATGAGACAAGCATCTTACTCAGAGGCATTACATTTAGAGTCTTCAGAGTTTGCTAATATTTTAGAAAACACTTTAGCTAGTTGCTCTTCTAGTGTTTGGCGAAAAGGAGCCCAATTACAAGCAACCACTTCCTTCTGCAGGGAAGTATTAGTGGCCCGACACCTCCCCGTGGGAGGGGGGCCACCGCCACAACACCCCCCATGGGATAAAGCAACCCCAGTATGCCCCCCACGGGACGCCACACGCCCCACCCCTGGGGAGCGTGATGTCATTATCGTGCACCGCCGCGGCGCGGAAACACACACACCCCGGTGCTTTTCGGCTCCTTTTTGGAGCCAAATGGCACCCAGGAGGGTGGGAGGGCCAAAATTGCAGCCGAGAACAGCTGCGAAGAGAAGCCAGCAGCAGGGGAGGGCAACAGATCCGGTGGCAGGTACACCCTCCGCAACCCACCACTTGGGGCCCACCGCCCCCACCGTCATGCTCACGACGCCTCTGCAGGGAAGTCTCACATGCCTTTGGCTACCACTGTCTAATTTCCATTGATTGTACTGAATTCCGAATGACTCTCATAGCTGTTCTCCAACCAATTGTAAATAGTCCCCATAGTCTGGAATCCTCACCATAGTGACATATCAAGGACAAGTAAAGATAAACTCAGAAACGGCTTAATTAATAGATAACAATTATGGGGTGGTGTCTTTCTGTGTTTATTTGCTTTTTGCAGCTCTGTTTCCAGGGAGGTACTTATACTGTATTGTGATCTGAACAATTATACTGCTGATGCTAAGCAGGTCTCAGCCTGGCCAGTGTTTGGATAGGAAAATCCAAGTATGCCACTCCGAGGTTATAGGAGGAAGGGTGGGGTGCAACTTTAAGAAATGGATAAAGCCAAAAGGAGCAACTGTGTAGATTCATCTTAGTCCAAACTGCAGAGCAGGGACTAATAGGATCAATGTATGGGTCATAGTCCAAACAGGAGCTGCTCCACAGAAGCCTCAACTCTTTCTTAATGTGAGGACATCTGTAATCAACCTACATCCACCTCATTACATAATAGCATAGGACTTACTTGAGATCAGATCACTGGCCTATTTAGTCCAGTATGGTCTACTTGAGCTGGCTACAGCTCTTCAGGGTCACTAGCAGAAGTCTTTTCCAGTCCTGCTACCCAAGGGCCTCATAATTGAAGGAATCAGGGATCCGACAAGGGAAGTTGTGCATACAAAGAATGTGTACTACCACCGAGTGAGAGCCCCTCCCTATCAGGGATAAGTGAGAAGAGATGAGTCTCAGTCAAATGTTGATGAGATCAGACAGTCACATAGGGGCCCAATCAGTTCCCCCAGTGGAGACCAAGAAAGGCACTTGTAGACAAATGAGACATTTCAAGCACAACTGCTCACACATGCAATGCAAATGCAAATACATACTGCCCATACATGCAATGCAATGCAATGCAATGCAATGCAATGCAATGCAAACAGCCTTGAAAACAGGCAAGCCTGTGGATGACACCTGCCACCCCTGTCCCATGATGAGTCATTCTCCAGAGGGAAGAAAAAGACATTCCTGGATATGGATAGTGTTTTTATAATTGTGAAAGTCTCTGAAAACTCCACAACTGATCAAATGCATGTATGCTGAGAAATAAGTGTGGCCTGTAACACTATGGACTGCAGATATATAGGGAAATATACAGCTACCTTGCCAACCGCAGTGGTGCAGAAATTGCCTGTAGTGCTTCCATGAGCATCAAAAGAGGCTTTCTGTATTGGCAACAGTTAACCCTACAGGATTAGGATACACCCAGGACAGATGAGGGGCTTCTATAGTAGAACCTCCAAAGGTGCACGCACCCATTGTCTTTCAATGCAGATCAGCACCAGGGACAACAGTGGATAGATCCAGATTTCAAGAAGCAACAAACAGAGACTTTGCTGGGCTCTGTCTGGATGAATATTGTGGTGAGATGAATGGGTTCCCTCCATGGATGGGTAGAAGGCAAGGCATTAGTTTGAACTCGAGGATGAAGCCCTGTGGAGATTGCTAGAGCAACCAGGCAGACTAGGTTGCAAGTGGCAATTACATTAGTAATAACTCAAGAATATAAGGGAGAGATACTCTGCACAGCTCACGATACAGCATGAGCAGGACACCTAAGGCACTCCAAGACCTTGGTCAGGACCCTGATCTTCTATGGACAATGGACCATAGACATATAGACATTATATTTTTTAACATCTCGCTGGTACAGGTGGGGGTGCTGCTGTTTTTATGCTCCTGTTTTAATTGTGCTATGATCTTTTTAATCAATTTTTAGATATTGTTTTTATTAATTGTTTTTTACTGTTTTAAAATGTGATTATTTTTTATATTGTATTTTTTGTATTGTATTTTCTTGGTGTTGTAAGCCGCCTTGGGTCCCTTCGGGGAGAAAGGCGGGATAAAAATACTGTAAATAAATAAATAATAAATAGTCTATGGAGTATATGGAATACTATGGATTATTAGGCAAAATTGTTAAACAAGCAATGTCAGAGAGCTGACAAATGGAGCCTGCCCCTGGTCCTGTTACAGGTCATACCAGTGGCTATCATCAACATCATCAACAGTATTTATATACCACTTTATGAACCTGTTTCAATGGATTGGGATGGATTTAGTTGACCCCGGCACCTCCTGAGGTTACAAACACGTGCAAACATCTTAAAGTAAACTCAGCATAAACTGATCTTGACTACCCAACTGTGTTGCAAGTAGAAGCAATGGTAGGGGTGATGCTCTTAGCCTGCAGTTTCTCTGAAACCCCATTATCATATTCATTGTTCAAGATATTTCTTCCAAGCTTCCAATTTAGCCCTAATATACCAAACCAGGAGTGTATGGCTGCTGCTGTTCAGACACTTCCTTTGTGCCCCCCACCCCCCAAAAAATCTGGCATGATGATAGCACTTAATATACCTGTACAATAAACCCAGCAGCTGTTTTTTTTTTTTTACCAGTAGGTGGAGCAAATTCCGAATTAGGTCTCCTTTAAATATAACCAATACAGGAATAAATTATTGTGGATGCAGACATAAATCAGTGCTAGATCTTTTATTTATGCTTTAGCTCTCCTTTGGTCATTGGTTTTAGTTACCCACCATGTCGCTGTTGGAAGTCTTCATGGCGCTCATGAGAATTCTATCTAGCAGACGCCAGTTTCCCCTTTTATAGTAAAGCAGCGCATAGATTCAGAGCCAAAAACAGAGTAAGTAAAAGCCTCAGCAACTATTAAACGAGGCATTGTGAAATCATTTTCATCAGAACTTTTTTGGGATATGTGGATAAGCACACAACCTTGCCAAGGTCTCAGGCAGGGGTCTTTCTCAGGTCCATTGTGCGATGAGGGTTAGTACACCTATTATGGGGTAACAGTCCTGTGTTTCCTACTCTCACTGACTAATGATGCAAAGGGAAAGTGGTGGACTTCAAAACTCCAAGTAGAGAGACTACTGAACTTTGGAGCAACCCAGAGTACACAGCTTGAAGCAATAGCTAGATCTGGAACAAGTTTCTGGGGGTCACCATTCAGGCCTTCTACAGCATTTAAAGCTGTTTTAACAATTTCACTGTTATGTATATCACTGATTAAGAGCCCAATCCGAACTAACTTTCCAGCACTGATGCAGCCGTGCCAATGGGGTACACACTACATCCTGTCATGGGGGGGGGAGGGAGTAATGGACGCCTTCTCAAGGTAAGGGAATGTTTGTTTCCTTACCTCGAGGCTGCATTGCAGCTGCATAAGCACTGGAAAATTGGATAGGATTGGGCTCTTAATATTGCATTTTTAATGTGCCAGAATATATCTATTTTGTTTGCCAACTAGTAGTCTAGTCTGGCCTCTGGATATTTATTCAGGTGGACATATCTATACTATTGACTCTTACCCAAGAGCCATGATCAATCCAAGATTCCCAAGGAACATATCTGTAGGATACAGCAAGTCCTCACTTAAAGTAGTCAATAGGTTCTTCTTGGAAACTGTGACTTTAAGCAAAATGAAACCAATTATAATGAAACCAATTTTACCATAGGCTAATTGATAAATGTAAATGTAAATGTAAACCCATATATCCTGTTTCATTGAAAAATGTAAATGTCCCGATGGCAGTTTCCCATCAACTTTAAAACAAAACGACTTTAAAGAAAACAACTTTAAGTGAGGACTTGCTGTACATGTACAAAACATCTTGGTTTCATACACACATTTTTCAGTGCACACCTAAAAAAAATAAGGGGTAAAGTACCCTGAGCTCCTGAATGGGAGATACTGTTTCACATCTTGAATTTGTGATAGTCTTATGTTTAGAAACAGGGAATATACTTGGAAATATCATAGGTTTAAAAAGATCATACTAATTATAAATGATAATGTCACAATGCCACATAACACTTTTCTGGTGCTTATCATTTCAATGTTTCATAGGCTGCTTTTATCCATTACTTTGCAGTGACACACAGTTATCTCCAAGGAGATGCACTGTTAGCAGTAACCCACTTGGGGGAGCTGAAATATAAAATGAAGGCAAGAGATAATCTCCATATTCAAGCAAGGCAATCTTTGAAGGATAGGATTGCCACAGAATTTTTAGTGAAAGCAAAATTCAAGGCAAATATGGGTGGGCCTGATTATGTGAGACATAATGTGAGACAATCCTGTAAATGCAACCTCTTTGTACACATGTGTAAGTATTTTAAGGAATTTTGATAGAATAAGTTTGGTAAGATCTGACATTTCTTGGAGGTGGGGCTCATTCAGGGTATAATCACTGTAACTGCAAACTAAAGGTGTTTTCCTCCCATAGCAACTAAAGTACTTGAGAGGATAATGTGTAACAGAATCGATTAGTAATAATTAACCACTATGGCAATACAGCATATATTAGTAGATAACATGCCTGCTGTCTGCTTGCCCACTTGATCCTTGCCCATCATCAGGATCCTTGCCCATTACTAGAGCTGTCTGGGAGGAGCTGACCGAGTGGGCAGGAAGGGTGGTTAATTCACCCTTGAGGGAGGGGGTAATGCTATTGATATTATAGCAGGCAATGGTTCAACCCTCCGGGAAAAGTCCTCCCTGGATTCTATCATGTTGGATAACTACCAGCCAGTCTTGAACCTCTCGTTTTGGGGCAAGGTGATCAAGCAGGTGGTGGCATCTCAACTTCAGAGGGTCCTGGATGAAGTGGATTATCTGAATTCCTTTCAATCTGGCTCCAGGCTAGACTTTGGGACAGAGATGGCCCTGGTCACCTTGATGGATGATTTTCACCAAGGACTGAACAGGGAGCGTGCATCTCTGTTGGTCCTGCTGGACCTCTCAGTGGCTTTCGACACCATCAACCATGGTGTCCTTCTGGGCCAATTGACTTAGGTGGGAGTTGGGGACACTGTTTTGTGGGGGGGACACTGTTTTGCAGTACATCCAGACAGTGGCATAGTAACAGGGGCGGGGGGTGGTCTGCCCCTGGGTGGCAAGGTGTAGGGGGGTGTCAGGGGGATGCACTCACCTGGCGGCGGTAAAATGGCGTCGGCGGCAAAAGACCTATTTTTGGCGTGGCAGCGGGGTAAGGAAGGGCCCGCCCTCCTGAGCCTGTAGTGCATCTTTTACGGAAAAAAATGCATGTTTTTTTTTTCCGCTGGAAAAGGTGCCGGGGTGGGACTTGAGCAGGGGGTGGGATGGGACAATGACATCACGGGCGGTGGCAGGTGCTAGCTATGCCTCTGCATCCAGAGAGTCAGAGTAGGGTGCTGTCAGTATGCTGATGACACCCAACTCTATCTCTCCTTTCCCAAGAAACCAAGATGGTTGTCAAGAGTGCTGCCTGGAGGTGGTTGGGATCTGGATGAGGACGAACAAGCTGAGATTAAATCCAGATAAGACAGATGTTCTGGTTCAGAAATCCATGATGTGGCTAATGGACCATTGTCCTGCTTTGAATGGGGTTGCACTCCCTCTGAAGGTGCAGGTTCGCAGCTTGGGGGTTCTCCTGCTCCTGGATACCCATGTGGTGGCTATGGCCAAGGGGGCCTTTGCCCAGCTTTGGCTGGTATGCGAGCTGCGCCATACCTGGATCATACACCAGGATGGTGTAGTGGTTTGGGAGTCGAACTTAGACCTGGAAGATCCAGGTTCAAATCCCCGCTCAGCCACTAAGCTTCCTGGGTGACCTTGGGCCAGTCACTATCTTTCAGCCCCACCTACCTCACAGGGTTGTTGTGAGGACAAAAGGAGGGGAGGAAATATGTATACCACTCTGAGCTCCTTGGAGGAAGGGCGGTATAAAAATGTGGAAAATAAATAAAATAAAAAATAAATTTAGACCTGGCCATGGTGATCCATGTCATGTTGACATCAAGGGTAGACTATTGTAACATGCTCTATGTGGGGCTGCCCTTGAAGACAGTTCAGAAATTGCAATTAGTACAGTACGCGATGGCTCATGTGGTCACTGGAGGCCAGCAGTTTGACTCTGTTGGACCACTGTTCTGGCTGCTGCACTGGCTGCCAGTTTGTTTCCAGACCCAATTCAAAGTGCTGGTCTTGACCTTTAAAGCCCTATATGGCTTGGGACCAGCGTATTTGAGATGTCGCCTTGGCGCCTTCTTCTGTATGATCCAGCCCACGCTTTTTGGTCATCAGAGACAGCCCCTTAGCTGTGCCATCATTTACAGAGACAGGAGGGACAACAGCAAGGAAATAGGGTCTTCTTGGTAGTGGCACCCACTATATGGAATTCTCTCCCCTTAGATTTACAAATTGCTCCCTCTTTAGAAGCCTTCCGATGGGGCCTTAAAACATTTCTGTTCAGACTAGCTTTCTGATTTTATTTTTCAGCAGATTCTTATAGATGTGTTTCATTGCTGCAATGTATTTTATATGCTGTATTTATATGCTTGCTCTCTTATTCTTTTTTATGGATAATTGCCACTGGTTGTTTTTATGTCGGTTGCATTTATACTGTTTCATATTTTTAACTTTTAAATTGGTGTTTTTATATACATGTATTTTATGCTTTTAATTACTTATGATATTGTTTTATATTTTGTAAGCTGCTTTGGGTGCCTATGTGGTTGAAAAAGTGGTGCATAAATTGAATAAATAAAATATTCAATATTTAGAATATACTAATTGCTGCATTAGTAAAGCATTCAATTTCCAAGAAATAATTAGCACAGTTAAACGGCTTTGCATTCTGTCCACATGGGGTCCTCATGCTTTTACACATGCAGAACGCCCTATTAAGAAGAAAGCCACAATATGAAGCAAAAGGATTAGTCTGCAGCTGTGTGCTCCACTGCGGATCAGTAAGATATCTAAAAGAATAGTCCGATAATTCCATCATCATCTGTTCACTGTACCCCATACAGACTCCATACACATTGGCATCCAGCTGATTTGGCTGATGGACAGAATTTTGGCAATAGTTATGTTGCCTACCATATAATTAGGAAAACACAGAAAGAATAAGTCTGAATAATTTTTTTGCAGTTGAAAATAAATGCGTACAGATCAGGTTCCAGCAAATCTTGAAACAATTTCTCCCTTTACAGTAGCAGAAATGTTATCAGTGTTAAAATGCTCACCAGTTGTGAAAAGGCTGTTGGAAGTCACATTATATATCAGAAGAACCTCCCCCCACAGCAAACGGATTCTGTGCCAACATTTCCTAACACATCCTACAGGACCGACTGAGCAGTGAGAGGTGAAGAATGCATGGCTAGAAGGACTTTGATCTCAAGGGTACAAGAACAGCATGTCTGAAATATTGATACTAATCCTATTTATTTTATGTGTATCAGGTGCTTGCATTATAATTTGCATGGAGTGAACTTGAAGTCCCTCATTGGATGATTAAACCTGCAGAAGGCCATCCTGTGGCCGTGATCATTTATTCTATTTTGAAATGTCTACTCCACCGTTCTGTATAAAAGCAGGCACAAGGCAGTTCACAACAAAAAATCAGCATAAGAAACAAGCATAAAAGCAGACAAAAGAAACAATGCACAAAAGTAGCCGCCTAAGAATAAATAAAAACTTCACTTAACAAGCGACGTTATGCTGAAATATACAGGAAATACTGTATTTATTTAATAAGGTTGAGCCGGCTGGACATGCTGGCTGGACATCAGTGCTAATACCTCTTCTAGGCTCTTCTTCCTCTTCTTTGGTCTCCTCTTCAGTCTCCTCTTCGTCCCGGCCATCCAGGAATGCCCCGCTGCAGCGCGTCTTTGTCTTTATCTTCCTAGCCTTGCGTGCCTGCGCGAGGCTGGAAGCACTTGGAACACGTCCAAGTTCACTCGGACGGTTTCGGAGACGTCCCAGCCTCGCGTGCACTAGCGCGAGGCTAGACGCGCTCCAAAAACGTCCGAGTTGTAAGGCTGGAACGTCTCCGAAACCGTCCGAGTGAACTCGGGTGTGTTCCGAGTGCTTCCAGCCTTGCACAGGCACACAAGGCTAGGAAGATAAAGACGAAGATGCGCTGCAGCGGGGCAGTCCTGGATGGCTGGGACAAAGAGAAGACCGGCCAGGAGCCCGGGATTTGGGCTCCCGAACTGGGATCATCCCGGCCAAATCCGGGAGTATGGTAAGCCCATATATATGGGTATAGCAGGGGGCAAATACCTGGTGAAATAGAGAATTTGTGACTCCCACATTGCAAAAAATGTGCATTGTGGGAGTCATACAGGGGTGGTGTCAGAAGTCAGCCAAGTTGGACATTGGACTGGTCCATTCACTTCTCAGGGCCACCTAGCCAGGACAATGCTTGTACCCTCAGTACTGGGGCGGTGCAACCTGAAATGCTGCCTGATGCTGGTTTGGGACCGCCACCCCTGCACTACCCCCCCAAAAAAAACCTCTTGAAGCACTCCAGAGCACAGTACGTACGGGCATAATGTTCTTCTATGCGGAGGAAGCTGAAAGAAGCAGAGCAGGAGAGGGATGGGTAGTGCAACACAGCTCACTAAAGTAGCAGGCCACTTATCAGCACTGGATGTGCATATGTGCTGGCAGAAAGAAGAGCACGCTGTGGATTTGTGTCTCATTTCACTTTTCCATACAACACAAGCCCTGTTTAAATATGCTTCCCTTCTAGCAGTTTCCCTTTTCACTGGATTGACACTGCAGCCTGAGTAGCAATTTGCTTTGATTAATTCTCTTCATCATGCAGATGTCAGCACATGATTCAATAGACACCGGTTACAGCTCAGGCAGCGATTTTTGTATGTTCAGGCAGGAGGCCATGCACCTTCCTGATTACTCAGAAAATTAACCTTGTTTACAACGGATTGGACATTCTTAGTGATGATGGGCAAACTTCCCTTAGCTTCATTCAGAACTAGGCTTGGCAATCCAAGCTATTTTCAAAAAACAAAAAACAAAAAACACCAACCCCCTGAGAAGTTGCTCAGTGTAAGCTGCCAAATGTGAGTGCGTGCGTAGCTCTCTTCAGATGTTATAAATTTAGGTAGACCAGTGTGTGTGGGGGGATGCATGAGAATATACTGGCAACAAGTTGCACCCCGACCATGCCCCACTTCCCACAGGTACAGTGGGAAATGCTGCACCACCCAGGGAGTTGCCCCATGATCTCATATGCTGGGCACCCTTTTCTGGAATTCAACCTTGCTATTTTGAACCAGATTTGTCTCTTCTCACCCTAGACTCTTCTCACTCTTTTCTCACCCTAACAGACAGCTTCCTCAGGTAGCAAAAGCCAACAGCCTATAGCAGACCTTTGATGATGTCCAATGCTCTTCCCCCCCCCCCCCTTGAATCCAGTTCCAAAACTGAGACCCAGTCATGCTCCCAAGGATACTACCAGGAATTTATAAGGCACAGGATACCTCCACCTGCAATCCTTCAACAGACACAACTTTGGACTCCAGCAGGAAGTTGCTGAACTAGAATTTCTCAGCAAGTTTTATTGGATTCACTTAGGACTTATTCAAGACTGTGGATGCTTCTCCCACAACAGATGTTAAATTAGTATAACATTGTTCTATATATTTGAGCATCTACTTTCTATACATTTGAGCATCACACAGAGATGTCACAGACCTGTGATCTTGCATTTCATCATGCATGGTCTTTTGGCTCCATTTATACAATTTGTTTCTTCTGTACCTATGTATGTATGTATGTATGTATGTATGTATGTATGTATGTATGTATGTATGTATGTATGTATGTGTGTAAATATATTAATGTCTATGCCAGTTGAAGATAACCTAACTCTTCATGCATCTGACTTGTCTGCAAAAGCTTACGCGACAAAAAATCTGTTAGCTTTTGGATGCCACAGGACTTGAAATTATATAGATGCAGCAAATACCATATTATGGTTAAAGAACATTGGGGAAGGGACATGTTACCACAGTGGGTGCTTGATCCATGGAAACACTTCTTGTGACAAAATTTTAAACTTGAAATTACAACCGCTGCAAAATGTTTACAACGTTCTATCCATGGGATGGAACGGTCCATGGGATGGAGAGAGTGGATAGAGGGGAATTCTTCTCCCTTTTGCACAACACCAGAACCAGGGAACATGCACTAAAATTGAGTGGAGGGAGAGTTAGAACGGACAAAAGAAAATATTTCTTCACCCAGTGTGTCATTTATCTGTGGAACTCCTTGCCACAGGATGTGGTGATGGTACCGGGCCTAGATGCCTTTAAAAGGGGTTTCAATAGATTCATAGAGGAAAAGACCATCACAGGTTACAAGCCATAAGCAACCTCCTGGCTTTAGAAGTAGGTTTTCTCTGTGCCAGGTGCAGGGGAGCGACAACAGGAAACAGGTTATCTTGTTAGCTGTGTTCTCTCGGAGGCATCTGGTGGGGACACCATGAGATACAGAAAGCTGGACTAGATGGGCCTTTGGCCTGATCCAGCAAGGCTCTTCTTATGTTCTTATGTTTATGCCTTGATCTAGCAATGTCTGTATTCACCCACAAACAGGAGTTGCATCCTTACTTATCCGGTAACTGCAAATACACAGTATATTTCAAGAATACACAATCTTTCTGTGATACTAACGCACAGCCTCCAAAATTACAGGAAGCACTTGGGGGTGTGTGAGCCACATGAAACTGCATTGTTCAAAGCTCACTGCAAACATGATATGAGTGAATGAGGGAGGGAGGGAGCGAATTAATGCAGTGTGCATGCATGGGAAAAAAGGGCATATGTCCAATAATAAGTACTGTACAAGATGTTTCTGAAGTGGACATCCATTTACCAGTCACTTGAATGAGATTACCATGGAAGCATCAACAACAATATGCTCTCTCTCTGTTGAATACAAGGCCTGGATGAATCCACTGGGGGAGGGGGAGAAAATGGGCAATACTGGAGCAAACTGCAGGCAGGAGAAGACAACATGGGGGCAACACAGGGGGAAATGGAACTGAGAAGGGGGAAGAGAGGGAGACAAGACAAAGCTACGCTGGATGGAATGGAGCTGAGAAGAGGGGAGAGATGAGACAACAATGCTGAAGGGAACTGGAGCAAACTAGGGGGGAGCAGGCAATGCTGGAGCAAATTGTGGGGAGAAAAGAAAAGATAATGTTGGGGGGGAATGCTGGGGAGAATGGAGCTGAGAAGAGAAGGGAAAGAGATGAGTCAAGAGCCAAGGGAGAGACAGAGAGCAATGTTCTCATCCACCTGACCTGCCCACTTGCTTTGAAAATCAAAGTACATTTTACAGGAGGATCTGACGCTGCTCATTTAGGCTGGAACCTCCATTTCCCTGCAGGCCATTGTGAAGAAAAGGGAGAAGGATGCTGACAAGGCCCCACAGCAAGGGAGAGTTACTGCTCTCCCACTCTGCCGCCACTGCTGCCAATTCACTGCCATCAGAGCTTGCACAGAGCTCCTAAATGACATGCACAGGAAGGTCCGACTGCAATGGGGGGGGGGGGTAGGGCAGTTCCAGAATGCATCCTAGGGCAAGGCTGGGAGGAGAGAAGGGTCTTCGTGCAACCCGGAAGTGGGTTGTTCAGCTTGAAAAAGCCCTGCAGAGACTTGGAAACCATGCAGTTTGCCCACGCAGAGGTATCAATGGGGATTGGGGTGCTTTTTCCCCCAAATTTACAAATGTTTTTAAAGTGGACCCCGGTATCCGTAGATGCTCAGTATCTGCGAGGGAGGGGGGGTTCAGAATGGTCCCACTGTAAATGGTATTCAATAGTAAAGGTCTAGTGATCCAGAGACTGCAATTGTCGTTTACACCCCTTTTGCCTTCTATGCCTATCCCAAATAACAAACTAGCCTATATTTCAACTTCAGCCCATGAGTTTCCGAATTCTAGCCCTTAGCTATACATTTTCCCAAACTTTTTTGACCTGTGGTTCCCTTGACCACTGCCAACCTTGAGCATTGCATTTGCTACCCATGACATTATGTTGATGCCTGCCAATTGGCATTGCGCTGTTTTCTGAGAGGATTCCGTGGCACTCTGTGCCTCCCCTGGGAGTCGCACCTCCCAGTTTGGGAACCCCTGCCTTAGCAGAAGTACTACTCTGAGCACCACTATCTATGTGGGTGCAACACTACTTCTGGTTGCATCATGTATCACATAAGCACATGAGCTCTTGCACACAATCTAATACAATTCATAGTTGCTGGACATTTATTCCTGTTTCTCTGACATACGTATGAGACTTCTGAATAATATGGAATTGTAGCACATGTTCACCGGAAATAACCATGTTGTGACTCATTTATAAGGGCCTGACACGTGATTTCCTGGTCTGCTTGTGTGCAAAAATCAACCCACCACCATTAATAACAGCCCTTGTGCTTCTCAACAGAATATCCAGCACAAGTTTATGCTGTGCCAGTCAGCTCCTTACATCAGCTCAGATTTCTCCCGAACAGGTCATCTAGCCGTAACAGTAATTACATCTTCTTCTTCCAGACAACTTGGGAATTACATCTTAATATCACCAACATAATTACCGTGCAGCTCTTGCTTTAGTCCAGGAGCCACAGATAATGGTGTACTTGCTTTAAAAAAAAAACACAGAACAAAAAAACCCACCATCATAGCATGCTTGTTAACATGGTTAGCTATTTGTGCTGTGTAAATTGTTACTTAAGAATCATTATAAAAAAGATCCTTGGGTGGATTGGTTTAAATCAAGACAAATTTATACTGGGGGTTTGAATTAGCCCACATTTTGGAACCTCCACTCTATGGCAAACATAGGTCACAGCAAAGGCAGACCGTGTAGTACGCCAGCAAGATGATCATATAAAACATTAATGTAGAATGTGTGTGGGACCACAGACTATTGTAAATAATTTTACAGATACATGGGCTTTCTTTTTAGCTGGCAAAATGCTTCATTCTTGTTTTCCCAAAAAAGATTTCCTAAAGTAGGAGCTACCAGTTCTTTCCAGGCATTAACCCAGGAGTTGTGGAGAACACAAGTGGCACAGCCACTGGGATCTTGAGGCAACTGGGAATTGCCAGTTTCCTTCCACTGATCTCAGTATTGTCCGGCAGCAGCTCTCCATGGTTTCAGGCAGCACGTTCCCAGTCCTATCTGGAGATGCCAGGGATTGCACAGATTTTTTTTATTTTTATTTTTTGCATGCATGCATGGCAGGTGCTCTGCCATTGAGCTATGGATGTTATCTTGTAGCAGTGCTGCTGAGATTAATGGGAGCTGCACAAGAGCAGCACCATAGTTAAGGTTTGCCAACCTGGCCTGGAGTCTCCATGAATCAGCATTGATCTCCAGGTCACTACTGAAAACAATTCTGGAGATTTTTTACAGGGCCTCCCCGGCTTAATGACATTACATCATGTTGGAAAAGGAAATCTCCAGGAACAGCTTCTGTCAGAGTTACAGTGCTGCTCCACAGAAGCACTTCCTGTTGGGTTGTGTCCCTGGCTTCTAAATGCTCAGACCAGAGGAAACAGAAGTTTTGATGCCAAGATCAAGTCTGTGGTCAGTTATTTGCGTTTGTTTGCAAGTTACTAGACAGTTTCATTTCTAAAACAGCTCAACACTACATGATTCCTCGGATTGAACTTTTTGCTCTTGAGCCCCCACCACTTGATTAAATTCCTAGAGGAAAAAACAAAACAAAACACCATACATATACAGAACTTCCTGTTTGGATTAATGGTACTAAAGTGCCCAGCATGCCTGCAGAGATGCAGAGGTGAGAGCCCAAGCTATCAATGCTAAAAATAAATAGAAGACTATTGCTTTGAATATTTGCTTTAAGGTTCTAATGAAACCGGAAACCTTTTTGTTGGGTATGAGGGATGATCATGTAGGCAACAAATTTCAAAACTTTGTTTTTATATATGATAACTGCGGCAAGAATTTTATATGCACAATATTGGAAGAATTCAGAGATACCTTCGCTGGACAATTGGTGGCTGAATGTTTTGGACTATGCTGAAATGGATAAACTTACAATTTTAATTAAGGAAAAGTCAGTTAACCTTTTCGTGAATAACTGGAAACCATTTATCGATTTTTTGAGAGAGAGAGAGAGAGAGAGAGAGAGAGAGAGAGAGAGAGAGGGAGAGGAACGATGTGATGATATGCGGATTTAATGAATAGAATGTGGGTGTTATTTTGGCTTAGTTGGATATTATATGTAGAAAATAGTGAATAGTATGCTAGTAGGATGTATTGCTTTGTGCTTGCTATAACTTTATGAAATATGTATTGTTTTTATGTTTTAATATATCAATAAAATATAAGTATATGGCTTACAGAGCATCTGAGGAGTCTGCAGTTCAGGTGATTCCTGAAGCATTGCCATATGAAATGTCTCCTTATTTGAAAGGGAGGGGGAAAAATAAACTATGTAAATAAGAACCAACGTAACAAAAGCAGATGTAATGCAGTGTAAGGGTTCCCAACATTTGGTGCTAGGTGCACCCCCTGTCAAGGTAAAAGTTTCTGAAGTACCCCCTGAAAAATAATTAATTTTAATTAAATTACAAATGGGGGGTCGTGGGGGATAAAAAACACTGTGGGGGATCTCCGCAGCCTGGGAGGGAAGGCTCTAGCCCTCCTTCCCCACCCCCCGGGTGAGAAGTTATCAGCTGCTGCTGATTGCAGCAGCTGATAATGGACAGCCTCTTGCATACTGCTGGCCGTCGATACATGTACCCCAAGGGGTACGCGTACCACAGGTTGGGAATGCCTGCTCTAGAGTTAAACAGGCTGAAATTAGCACTGGGGAATGGAACTATGAAATCTCTCTGAATGGAATGACATCCAATGTTAGCTTTGTTGCTCCCTCTTGTCCCTTAAGACACAGGAAGAGTGCTATTTATGCCTCTAGGACATTATTTCTTTTAATCACCGGATCTCAGTTAGCTTTCTCTGCTTTTGGTATTTCTGTGTACGCAGTTAGATTGTGTGGAGAATGATACATACAGGTGTTCCTAGACCTATAGCGATCAACGCTGCAATCCTATGTTAAGTTCCACTTAGCTTGTGGCTGAGTAAACATACATAGGATTGGGCTGCATGATTGCACTCCTATGCTCAGTCACATGGCAGAGCTACTGAACACAGTTGATGTATTTCCAAGTAAATATGTTTAAGACTGTGTTACGTAACTACAAATAAACTAAGCAAATTACCAAGGATAGAAAAATGCTTTTGTTAGGAGAATCCATCAATGTTCACAATGTGATATGCAGGCATTTAATTTACACAGAACACTTCCTTGGACTAGATGTTAGGGAGATTAAGATGGGAGTGGGGGGAGGGCATGGCATTAAGCCCTATCTGCTGTTTGTTTCAGTCATGGAGGGTGATACTAACACAATTTCAATTAGAAGTGAGGCTCATTAAGTTAAGGGTCATTCCATGTGAAATCAACCAATGCATGAAACCTTGATGTCATGGATTTTGTTCATTTTTGGTACATTTGTACCTTACTATGAGATGTTAAAAAAAATCAGATTTTGACATCATCATAGTGTGACATCACTATGCTGTGAGTTCCCCACCTCTACTTGACCTCACTGGTTGGTGCTTCTCAGGGTGGGAAACTTGCAGTGGAGTGATGTCATGTCACCTTTTTGTATTACTAGGTGTGACTAGAGAGAGGAGGAGGAGGAGATGCAAGTCTGCTGTTTTCAGCTGCAGAAGCAACCATGTGCCTCCATAGCATCTAGTTCTGGCCTTAGTAGTAGCATATAGGGAGTTAACCTGAAATCTTAGGGATTTTAGCCTCCTTCTCAGGGTCTCCAAGGGAAGGATTTACCGGTACATCTCAAGGTGAAGATCCAAAAACGAAGGGGCACACAGCTTTTCCCCCTCCACAGGGCTTGTTCTCTCCATTCTCCAGTTTGAACCGTCCCCTTTTCCCCAGCATGCTTGTCTCATCTCTGTGCTATTCTTTTTCTGTGGGAGATTGTGATTGAGGGCATATAATGTGAGCATAACAAATCTATTTTGAAAGTATCACTTGGGACAGGGGGGCGGGGCCCATAATTAAGGTAACTGCTGCATCTCCCTCATTTCTCAATGAATTTGCACCAAATTAGGAGGGGTGGTGGAGGCCATAACCTAGGCATTCTGTGCCAAATCTCAGGAGAATGGGATGAAGGTTCTTATTTTATGACGGATAGAACGTTCAGGGCTTTTACTGATGGAGCACTGCTTGTTCACCTCACCTCACCTTAGTGATATAGGTTTTCCTTGTATAATGTCTCAGCCTCCGCAGATGTGACAACCATAGCAGTATATGATTATTAAGGTAAGCTAGAACTTTGTTGGGGAGGGACAGAGACTTGCAAACAGAGCAGTACAATCAAAATAATAAAAATGTTTTGCCTTAAATGTGGTCACATGAAGTACCTGCATTTAACACATCTTTTGAACTATTATAAATATTTATATATATCACTTACGTAGCAGAATAAAAACAAAAAAGCATTTCCCTGTCCCAAAGTGGCTCACAATATAAAAAAAGATGCAAAAGCCACACCAGCAAAGGGTCACTGGAAAAGACAAGACATTGTGCTGGGCTGAACAGGGACATTTTTTGTTCTCCCCCCCCCCCCTTTCTAAATATAAGGGAACCACCACCTAAAAGGTGCCTCTGAGCCCAGTTAGCAGGGAAATTCCATCTGAATGCTTCTAATTTGTTAAGTATGTGACCCTGTTTTAAAGGCAGCACATTCAGCATGACCTATGGAGGGGAAGGTTTTTGAGATCATGGAGAGCGGGCCTAAATTTATCTCAGTTTGCAGGTCGGTACTAAACATGCTTGCTCAGAAGTCCGTCCCCACTGCGTTAAATGTGTGGTGTTCTTTCTCACTATCCTGCCAGAGCAGAGGCCACCGCACTCAATAGCAGTGAAACTGAATGGACATTGTTGAACTGAGCATCATTTCTTCCCTAATTTTTTTACCCTGTCATTTAAAAGGAGGAATCAGTCTTTCTGCCACTTGAGCGCTGTAGCAACATCAGTTTCTTTTGAGGTCCTGAGTACAGTATATGCACAGTGCCTCAAATACTGATCCCTTTGACTCAACTGGGCCATTTTGCAAATGGAGGAACTGATGGGCATTTAAAACCATACAATGAATGAAGTGACTGTTTCCAAAGAAATTGGGAATGAACTACACACTCTTTTGAGGATGAAGTCAGTCTTTCAAATAGCCCCTTTTATACCAGTTTAGAGCACTTTTAAGAAGCCAAGTTTATTCCTTTGTCTTCATTCATCGTTTTGCACTGGTACAGAAGTTACCACATGCCGTGTATTCAATAACAGGATGTTGAATATTGTGGTACTTATTCAGCAGGAAAAAAACATCTAGGAATGCATAAGTAACAGGAATACTTATGCATTCTTGTCTAGTTTAAATATTTATTTGATACCTGCTATATACAGGGTTGTTTTGTGTTTAGAATAGCAAGCAAAGCTACATCTGTTCAGATGTGGGAGATACTTTGCTATGGAATCTACTTACTAGATTCTAGTATATAGCCATTATGTTCCTATAGTCACAATCTCAGAAGAGCAGACTGTTCCTTTCTCACGCCAATTTAGGATTGTATTGTAAGTTCTAGGTGTGGATAGAATGATGAGAAGGTGTTTATTATCCCAAGTGCTTATCCCCATTTCTTCACTGCTCCCCTTGTTCACTGTCCTTCCCCACCTGCTGTGGGGTAGAACTGGAATCCTCTGCTTACCATGGCAAGTGGGGCAGGAGGATAGACCATGGGACCTCTGGGAGGCCTGTGGAGGGAGAAACAGGACTGGGAGGGAGGTTAGGATAAGGCAGAGCCCTGCCTGCTCTGCCAGTCCCACCCCCTTCCCAGGCCCGATCTGCCCACCCCCACCCCAAAACGCCCCCTGGAATGCCCCTAGAACGTTCTCCTCCAGCCCCTCCACCACCCATATGCAGAAATGCCTTCTTTGACCAGCACCATTTCTGGTCAAAACCTGGCAAACATGTTATCTTGAGGATGGTGTAGTGGTTTGGGAGTCGGACTTAGACCTGGAAGATCCAGGTTCAAATCCCCGCTCAGCCACGAAGCTTCCTGGGTGACCTTGGGCCAGTCACTATCTCTCAGCCCCACCTACCTCACAGGGTTGTTGTGAGGACAAAAAAGGAGGGGAGGAAATATGTACACCACTCTGAGCTCCCTGGAGGAAGGGCGGTATAAAAATTTGAAAAATAAATAAATAAATATAGCCATTTTTCTCCCTTCCCAGCTCATTTGTGGTATTGGAGGGAGAAAAGTGCCTGGAGCAACTGATTTGGAGAGTGAAGTTGTAGGAGTGAGGAAGATTCAGCAATTTCTCCAGTGCATGCTCCCCGCTGCTTTATATGTGAATTATAGAATGGGGGTAGACATGTGTACAATGTCCTCATGGGTCTAGTTCTGCTCTCACATTTCCAAACATTGATGTGTATTGTATTCACTAGCTCCCCTTGATGAAACATCAACCAGGCATCCTGGACTATTAACAAGCCATCGGCTTAACCAAGTACAGCCTCCCAGCCAGTATTGTAACACCATAGACTCAGGAACAAATGTTGACAGGTGTAAATGTCAGTAGATATATCTGACCCATCAAAGGAGTGTTATTTTTAAGCAGTCTGCCTTGGCATCCTGGTGCACATGTACTCTACAGATACATAGAAAGCACTCACAGTTGGAGTTTTCTGGCTCCATCCCTTTGCCTGAGTGCAAAACATTTCAGAACAGTAAAACAGCCTGAGATTTTCCCCTTCTTTGACTGCTCAGCTGCATTGTGTATTCTGTGTGAACAATGTCTTCCCAAAGGGAACCTTTAAATGCTAGTTCCTCAGACTGTTTTTGAGATATAGCAGCATTCAAGAAATGTGTCACAAAGGGAAGCAAAAGGTAGTAAAGGCCTTTGAAACCAGTACAGAACAATGCAAGCATGACAAGAGAAAAAGAATCTCCTCACCTTGGAGTAGGTAACTGAGGGCCAAACTATGTGTGACATTAAAAGCATCACAGGCTCTGACATGCTTCAGTTTTCTTTCATAATGGCAACTGCTGGGTGTAGCGAGGGCCTTAAGCTCACCCCTGCCATGTCCCAATCTGTGTTGTCCACCCTCGTGGTTACTACTTGCCAAGGAAAATAAGTTTCCACTGGTGCCAGTATTTATGTAACAAGTACACTTACATGAAAGGCCAATTCATACGACCTCCCTCAGCAGGTGGCTGACCTTTCCGGAAACTGAGATTGTATTTTACTCTTGACAAATGGAATACAGTATGTGATTATTCTCAAGGGCTCCCTGAAACCTGGGCTCAGGTCCTAATTGGGCTCACCAAATCAGACCTTCCAAATCAGTGGATTGCGCAATGGCACCCTGTCGTGAGTGGAGCTCATGGTGGAGCACTCATCATGAGTGAACTGGAAGAGGAAAGAGGAAAATAGCCAGGAGCAGTTGCAATTGACTCAGAAGTATGTGAATCAGCTGTGAGCTTTTCCATAGAATAAGATATCCCAGTATCTGAATGTTTTTGTCACAGATCCAAGATGCTCTTCTTGACTCTAGTATTGCTAATCCTGAGGGTTCAACCTTAAGTTCAGCATTTTTAGCTGCCTTCTCAGGATCACCAGAGAAAAGACTAAAATCTCAGGGTAAGCGTCAACCTCAAGGGAGGAGCAAGCTATTTCCTGCTTGGTTTGAGGGATTCAGATACGGGTTGAGTATCCTTTATCCGGACTGCTTGAAACGGGAAGTTGTCTGGATTTCAGATTTGTCTGGATTTTGGAATATTTGCATAAATATAATGAGACATCTTGGGAATGGGACCCAAGTCTAAACACGAAATGCATTTATGTCTCATATGCACCTTATACACATAGCCTGAAGGTAATTTTATACAATATTTTTAAATAATTTTGTGGCCCAGCATGCCTTGCGCTATGCCAGCCAGGTGCTGGAAAAAGTTGTTTTTTTTTAAGTCATAGCCCCCAAAATGTCTGGATTTCGGAATAGTCTGGATCTCGGATGTTCACATACGGTAAGGAGTAATCGACCTGTATTTGTTTTGACTGCTCCTGTCTGTCAGATAGATTCCACTCCTGAGGCACCAGGCGAAGACTTCCCCGATTTGCAGGCTTCCACTAGGCCTCGCCAGACATCACTAGGCCTCCATCCTCACCCTACTAGGTTCTGCCCATTGACCTGTTAGGCACCACCATCCAGCTCCCAGACTCTGCATCTCAAGGCCTGAGCCCAAGACTGGCCCGTCCATGAGGCAAACTGAAGCAACTGCTTTGAGCAGCAGGCTGGAGGAGGCAACAAATGGATGAGGGATATCCTGTGTCTGCCTGCCACCCCCCTCCCTGACCTGCAACATAGGAGAGGTGGAAAATTAGGGGGCTGCTTCAAGCACCACTTCACTTTGGGGCAGTCCTGTCTAACCATCAGGACACCTGGCAATCCTAAGTGACCCAACATACTCCCTGAATCACACTAGAGTGTATTTTAAGAAAAAGTCTACTGGATGTCACACTGGAGCCTAACTCTGTAGCTGCCACTGCTTCACGCCTTCCTTGACCCATGATGAACCCTAATCCTATTCATTCAGTTCAATGGCATATACTCCTAAATAAGCGTGCAGACTGAGGACTGCAGCCTTAGATAGGTACCCAAGATTCCTGGGGATTCATAAACAGTCAGGAGTCTGGCTGATGCAGCTTTAAGTAGTAAATTTCCAAAGACTGTAATGCATTTAACAGGTTGGTAACAGGGAAAAGTTCAAAAGGCATAGAGACTTTTCTGATACAGAGATACAGCTATGGGAAAAGCTTTTCCTGTAACATTTTTGCCTGTCTTATCACTCTTCAATATAGGGGATTTTTATGTTTTGAGAAAAGCTATAACTGGACTTACCCACCCCCAATTTCCTTGCATCTAAGCTTGATTGTAATATTGTGACCTTTGGAACAGAAGAATTCTGCAGCTGGAAATTATGACATTATAAAACAGGTTACTCACTGGCAGCAAAACTCTGATGGATTTAATTATGAATCCCTTTCTCTTCTTATAATCTACACTCATCTCCCCATCTTCTGCAAAAGACTTGAGCATGTTTTAACCCAGGATTTATTTATTTATTTCGTCAGGATGACAAACATTAATTTGTCCTATTGAATCCTCCCAGCAACCTGAAGTTTCGACCAATGAGAACTACTGACTTTGTGGCAAACCTGTATCCCAGCTCAGAGGATCAGACATTGAAATATTTTTCAGAACAGTAGAAAGATGCTTGATACTAAGAGTTTGCTGAAATATAATTACATGATTGTGTCAAAGTAAAATATAAGGTAGTTTTACTTTGCTAGATATTCTTGAAGTGTGCTATGCAATTAAGATAAAGATTTGGAACTGAGAGTCAAGTTATTCCATAATACAGTAGTCTGTCTTTTTCTGCTGCTCACTCCTGGAGGTATGAGATGACTTCTAGTTATCAAAGAATCTCTTGTTTAAACAAACACAAAATCCTCCCCCACCCCTTCCACATTTCTTGAAGGACTCTATTAAACATTTACAGCTTTCCTGCACTAGACTCTCCCTCTGAGTGCCTTGGAATCCAGATTGACAATGCATAATGTCCAATTGGTTCCAGGTGTTTTATGGCTGAAGACTGTGTAACAGGCTAGCCTGCATGGAATATTCTGCTCAGTAGATAATTTCCCTGGCACTGGATGGAAATAACATGTAATTGTTTCTGATTATGACTAGATGTTAAATTCTGAAACAAAGCAGAGTACAAATAGCTCAATCTCCCTCTCCCACATCCTCCTTATACTATACTGGTACAGTATACTGTATACCAGTGTTTCTCAAACTGTGGGTCGGGACCCACTTGGTGGGTCGCAACTTGATTTCTGGTGGGTCCCAGGTGATGGAAAGATCAGATAAGTAATTGCCACAAGCTCTGAGGCTATTCAAAAATCAGATAGCTACTAATTGCCCTTCAAAGAGCTGAGCTCCTACAGTGCAAGATAGCTGCTAATTACCGTGCAAGCAGTTGAGCTCTTTACTTGTAAATTTATTTATTTATTTCTAGATCACTTTTTTTTAAAGTCTTGTAAAGCTAGGTGGGTCCCGATAGAGCATCATTTTAAAAAGTGGGTCCTGGTGCTAAAATGTTTGAGAACCACTGCTGTATACTATACTATGCTATTGTATACAGTACTATACTAACAACTGTCAGGAAAACAGTTGACTTGTTTGCTCTTGTACCTTTAACAGCAGCTTATTCTGTAGATATCAGTAGTTGAAGCTTTCCATAGCATGGAGCAAAGCATTATCACTTTATAATGCCTGCCTATCAAAATGCCATTAAATATACAGGAGCACACAGTTGATTTAAAAAAATTGGCAGCATTACTGGTGTAGTCAGGTCTTGGAGTTCTCTCTAGAGAGATATTCAATTTTTAGGGCATTGGCTAATGTGAGGTAGGGTTTTAGCAATTTCTGTTGCTTCCAGCTTAGTTCTCTGGGTTTCTTGACTCCTCTTGGTCCAGCAAAAAAAGGATTACAGGAGTGCAACAACATCTCCATCACATCCTCAAAGTGTGAACTGGTGTGACTATTAGGTGGTACTTGAACTGGGGAAATCTGGTTTCTGTGACAAGGGCAGCAGCGCAATTATGCCTAAGTAGCTGGTGGGCGGCCCAGGCCCAGGCTACCCGCTGGATCCTATCCCTGTTCTGGGAGTAGCCCGGAGGTCTACTCGGGGGAAGGGGACATTCGTCCCCTTCCCCCGGTGTAACTATTTAGCTGGCGCAAGTCCGAGGAGGCCGTGTAATGGCTGCGCTGGCCCGGGAAGGGTACGGGGATATGGTGGCCACCATCTTTGCCCCCTGGGCTGGCTCGGCCAAAGGACCCCTCCCTCGCCGCCCGATCCACCCCCACCCCCTGCACCTGCTGGTGGTGCACTTACTGTCTCTGGTGGCCAAGGTGACGATCCAGCGACCTCTGCACCGGCCGCCCTTAAAGTAATTGTGAACATGCTTTACGGCATGTTTGCGATGGATACGAACAGCGTAACGCTCACTCCGTCGTTCATTATTTAGTAGGGATTGCAGCCTGAATGTGTGTGCTGGCCCCTTAAATTATTTGTATACAGTACTTGGAAATTGCCTGCCAGTAATGGCAGTCTGGAGCAAAGCTCTGGCAGGGGGCAAGAGAGACTTTAATACTTTGCCTCATCATGGATCCAGTCCAGATCATGTGAGCCTTCTCTATGCTATTTGCAGCAATAACAAGTCTTCTGTAGAAAGTCAATGGAATTCATTACCATGTGGGATTCATTGTTATACATTAATTGCCACATGTAGTTTGGCCCTGGCTAGCAAATCAGACTAGCAAATCAAACTCTAGGCTCAGCCATTAATCTTACCCTTCCACCCTGGTTCAGATCTATGCCAGAAGCCCTTTAAAACAAATAAAATAACAGCACCGTACAAATGTTCTGGCATACTGATATACAGTATATGCTCATTTGCCAACTTATTAACAAAAAAGGAAAAAAAACCCTAGAGGTTCAAAACTGCTTGGGGCATCAAGGGAATTTCTTGATGACAACATGGGGCGGGGAGGGGCAGGGCTCAGCCAACATACAACATGTTTTTCCCCTGATCTCAGCTATGGAGAGGAAAAGTTATGTTTGGATTGCTAGTAGTGATGAGGCTTCTAGATTGGCACCACTGCTCTAAAAATGTTATATGTGCCTTGACCCTAAGGTGAATGAGAAGATTTTACAGGCTGACGCAGAGAATGGCCTGCCTTAGGTTACCTTCTAAGGTTGTGTCAGACAGTCAGAAGCAAGATTCAAACCAGGGACTTGCTGATTCATAGTTCAGCTGCTTATCCACTACATCAGGCGTTCCCAACCTGTGGTACGCATAACCCTTGGGGTACGCGGACCACATGCCAGGGGTACGCAAGACACTGCCCGTTATCAGCTGCTGTGATCAGCAGCTGATAACAGGCAGCTGTTACTGGGGTGTTTTTCCAGGTTGCGGCGTGGGCGGGTCCTCCCACTTGAGCCGCAACCCAGAAAAAAACCACTTTAACACGGGGTACGTGGGGGCAGCCAGTCAGGGAGTACGCGGGGCAACTGGAGGCCCGCGTAGGGGATACGCAGGTCTCCAAAGGTTGGGAACCTGTTTAGATTCTAATCTAAACAAACAAACATTGGGACCTTACAGCACCATAACAGCGAAACTCATGCTGCAGATCTGTATAATTCCACATAATTCCCCAAAGACAAATCCCCAAGCCAAAAGTGCAACAGGAAAAGCTGGATACACACAACGTTTTGTGTCATAGGGGATGAACAAAGGCAGCAGAAGGAAAGGGCAAAGGAGGATACAGAGGGTTGGATTGTTGCTGGTATGGCAGCTGTGAAATCAGAGTTATTTGGAATGTCTGTTCCCACTTAAAAACCTGATACAAGAATACTTGTGAAAACAAGCTCTTTCTTAAAGCTGTAAAATTTGAACCACCAAAAAGCTCCAGTGGTACCAGTTTCAAAATGTTGTCAGTATAAGCCCTATGCAGACATTATTGTCTGCGTTCAGAGGCGTCGCTCCGGTAGGGGCGGGGCTGTAAGTATCGCTGCGGTTACAGTCGCTTTACCGAGCGAGGAGGAGGCAGCCCCGCCCCCTCACTGTCCGAGCCATTCGCCTACGGAGAAAGCAGCAGGCAGGGTCTCTTCCCTGCCGGTTTCTCCGTAGGGGACTGGCTCGGACAGTGAGGGGGCGGGGCTGCCTCCTCCTCGCTCGGTAAAGCGACTGTAACCGCAGCGATACTTACAGCCCCGCCCCTACCGGAGCGACGCTTCTGTCTGCGTTCACCACAACATGTGGCCAAGGAGAGTTCGAGAGTACGCCCTGCCCACTTACTGACATGTTCTTGAAGCCCTGCCACCTCCAAGCATTGGTAGTCACTGGAGAGTTAAATCAACTTCAGCTCAGTAATAATAACCTTTCAGTGACAGTAGGAACCAAAGTGTTGTGTGAGCGAGTGCATAGAGGACAGCAATTTTGGGGCACACAGCACAGAATTAAAACCGAGGACAGTGGCCGTTTTGAAAGTGTTTGTAGCAAAAGTTGCATAGCACTATGTATCATTTGTTGGTTCCACACTTCAGTCTCTTTTTTGCCATTTTACAAAATTTGCAGTAATGGATATTATGGACAGCTAGCGGTGTCGATAAGTGCTTATGTGACAACATGAAACCTCATCCCTCATCTGCATCCCTTTTGGACAGATATTTGTTGTGGTGGTTTTTAATTACATCCTGCGTTTCCTCACCATACAGAAATACCCAAAGAGGCTAATTGTCACATGAAAAAGCATCAATAAAATCAAGCAAAAAACCAAAACCATAAAAGCTCTGAGCCTCCAATGGTGGTTGAACATGCAAGAAGGCATGTGAGCCCTGAGTCATGCACTTCATTTGCTAAACGAGCAAGAGTGGGACAGTGTGGCAGCCACCTGAACACTGTGGAGCCTGTCTGTGACATCATTGCCAGATGCTGACTGGGTAAGTAGCATAGGCAGGATTAGGGGAAGCAGGGAGACTGTATCTGCTGATGTTTGCCGGGGGGGTGTTGTGAGCACCCAAGGGTGCTAGTGATTTCAGCTCGTGGGACCCGGTGAGCGGACACCTAACTCCACGAGTGGAGAGGGTAACCCCCCAAAAAAAGAAGGATAGAGAGAGAGGGGAGAGATCTGCAGTATGCAGAGGCGCCAAAATAGAGCTCAAAAAAATAGACCAACGTTGGTGAAAGAAAGCTTTTACTAGGCTAGCCCAGGACACGATCATAAGACAGAAAGTGTGTCATATAAATCATTTACAAAAGCTTTTATACATTTCATTATTTACATACAGAATCATGGAGTACATTGTTTGAGGGAATACATAAGAAAGAAGGGCCAATGAAGGGAAGGATCCAAGAAGTTACACTTCGATACAGCCAATGGAAAGTTGGATTGAAACTTTGCACCAATGAGAACAGCAGCAGCGTGTGTGAAACTTTGAACCAATGAAGGATAAGCTTTATTAAAAGAACCAATGAAAAGTGTGGTGTTTTGTGTGACTGGGGAACCAATGGTATGATGGGTGGGGGTCACTGGGTGGCAGGATATAATAGGAATAAACCCCCACTTCAAGGGAAGCGAGGTTTTCCGGAGTTTTGTGAATGAGTCCTTTTGAGAAGCCTGCTTAACACAAAAGGCAACATTTCCAATGAGATAGCCAAAAATGCCACACAATAGGCCCCTGCCCATGGCACCATACAGTTGGGGAGATTTGAGTGATTGCTGTCAGTCAGGAAGGAGCAAGGGAGATAACTGGATTAGCATGTGAAACAAATGTAGCCAGGAAGAAACAAGAACAATGGAGATAGCTGAGAGGCGTCTGCATAATTGTAGCCAGGTGAGGTAGGGGAAGAGGGGAAGGCAGTGATTGGGTTGGGAAAAGGGTGCACGAAGAGATGGCTTTTTGATATTCAAGGAAATGCAACAATCTGAATCCTTGCTGTGTTTCTGGGCTTCCCCTTTGTCCTTTGCCCCCAGCTGGCACCTGGGTAGAAGGCAGCCATCTGGGAACAACACAGAATTGGAGCCGCTGGTCGTTCCCCTACTCCCTGCAGTGCAGATTCTGGCAGGAGGTGCACCCTCAGTGCCACCTTCGTTAAACCCCCCTGAGTCCTGGCGAAGAGGAGAGACGGGACTCTAACCCTTGCGCAACCCCAGGCTTCCCAGGCAGTCCCAGTGGGGATGCTGAGACTTTAACTCAGCTTTTACAGCCGCAAATCTATTGCCCTGCTTCCAGGAGCCTCTCCGCTCAACCCAGGATTAACCTCAGCAGAGCGGGAGGATAGGGACCCCTCTATGTTGGGACCCATCCCTGGGGTGACTCCGATGATCCTCAATGAAGATCCGGTACATAACTCTCAGGGGAACCCAAAATACACACCAAATCTTCCTAGAATTGCATTTTTCCGGAATAAATCGCTGGCCCTTTAAATCTGTCAAAAAGCGGAGCTAGAGGGGTGAAACGGTCAAGAAGCCGGTTGCGCTCGCCGAGTAACAAGCGGCACGCGCCATCTGCCTGAGTTGGCTGAACGCCCAGAAAGGGGATTACAGGCTTAGTGGGTTAAAAGGTAAAGAGGACTGAGTAGGTACAGAGTGAACTTTGCTGCTGGCTGCTTCTCTTGGGGATTCCGGAGGCGCGTGCGAGGCGCGTGCCTGTGAACTCCCGACCCTGGCGGGCACGCGTCAGCTGTCAAAGTACGCGCAAACCGGAAAAGCCGAATTTGAAAGCGGTTGTTTTAAAATGGCTGTATCTCAGCGATTCCTTGACGGATTTGGATGGGGAAAGAAGGTGGGGGTTCAGGAGAGTGTGGCCGATGAGATAAAAATATTTCAGGGGGGGTTATTTGCATACTACAGGGGGGGTTGGACTGGTGGTACCTAGCCCACAAAGAGGTTGCAGGGGAGGCAGGAGGCAGGGGAGGGTGGGTGAAATTAAGAGCGGTGAGCAAGAGGAAGGAGCAAGGAGCAGGAAGATACAGCAGTGAGTGGAGAGACAAAATGGGAATAGATGGAATGGAGGACAGGAGCCCAGGACAGGGAGAGGAGGATGCCAGCTAGCAAAGGCAAAGGATGAGTGAGTCAAACCAAGAGCAGCAGGAATAGAAGTGAGGACCAACCAGGCAGGGATGAGCAGAGACGAAGCCAGACCAAGGAGATGGAAGAGGAAGACTGGGAAGAAGACCCAGCCATTAGAGACCCCTCCGGGCTGTTGGAATTGGCACAACTCCGGCTGCATCCAGAAGGGGGCAGACTGTGATCCTTGGGGTGTGGTCTAACTGCTTTTTCTGTTTTCCCTCCTTGTTCTTGCTGCTCTTCTTCTCCTGACTGTTGTTGTGACAAAACATGTAGAGACCAAGGCCTACAGGGCGAGCCAGCTTTAGGGGCTTGCTATCACAAAGTATTAGTGAAACCTCTGAAACTAATCAGAAGATGTATATATATTGTGACTGGATATATGTGAGTAAACTTATGTTTCGTTAACGTTTACCACTGCCTCAGTTTTTTTTTTATTGCTAGCACTCAGCCTGGGTGAGGGAGGTTCCCTGAAGAAAAAAGCCTTAGAAGGACTTCCACATCCAATACAGGCCCTCCCTGCTCTTGCAATGGCAGGTGGCCTGTGCTCTTTTTTTTTATCCCCACAGACCCTTTGAGGGACACAGAGCCTTCACTTAGTCACAAGACTGACTGGGACTGAAAACAAAGGTGAAGAAACCTACCAGGGCTGGGAAGGCCCCATCCCATTCTCTGTTATATGAACTGTCTGATCTCTTCAGAAGGCCTCAATAACTAATGCTTGAGCATCATACCCCCATCACAGTCTTGCTTACTCCTCCTCTTTCCCCAACCCCCATGATGTAACTTTGCAACCTCTTTGATGCAGATCTACCTGCTGGGGGGGGGGGGAGGATGAGAAGGACTCCCATGGTCACTAGGTCACACTGGATGATCTTAAAGGGTGGGCAGATTAATATTGGGAGACGTTAGCCTTCAGGTACCAAGGATGTAAGCCAAATAAGGCTTTGTAACTTGAATTTTTCACAGAAATGGACTAGCAGACACTGCAGATGATGACACAACAGAAGTGGAGCACGCTCATGACCTTTTGTGCCAGTCAACATTCTGCACCAGGAAAGTTTCTGAACAGTCTTCAGGAGCAGCCCCATGCAGAGTGTGTTACAGTAGTGCAGCCTTGATGTAAGCAGTGCATAGCTATCCCACATTTCTTTTTGGCAGAAACTGACAAACAGTGTACGGTAATTGTGATCACATGGCATTAGGGGCTGGGCAGCAGTTTTTGCAGAACTTAGCTAAGATTATGAAGTTTCTGTAATACTGTAGTTGTGATGCAATTGTTCTGAGATCCAGTCACTTCTGCATGATTAAGCAACAATGCTCAAAAATTAAGTCCGTTAGTCATGAACTGCCAAGTCTTGTTTGTAGCCCAGTTATCCTCTTGAGTAACTTCATGAAGGTTTGAATTTTGCTAGATACAAGCAACATTTTAAGAGCCTAATGTAACGCCCAAAATTTGGGCCAGATTTTCAAGGGTGTTCCAATTCCTTTTGTCTGCATGATTAATAAGGACCAAACCACACATTACATTTAAAGCATCATTAAAAAGTATCTTTTTGCTTCTGTACGTTGCTACGTGACTGTGGTAGCATGCATTTCTGTTTTGAGAGAATAATCTGTCTCCAGTGTTCTGTTCATTGTGTGACTGCAGAATTGCATCATTTGCGTTATGATGTAATCAATTAATATTGTGCAATCAATATTGTGTAATATGCATCAGGCACTCTCATCGAGGCTGCAGCCCTGTGTGTTCATAGATGTCCTCTCATTCTTGATGGTTTCGTCTCTTGTTCCTCCTGTCACATCACTAGGCTTACCAGATCTCCAACCGGGCCAGAGTGCTAAACCTTTAGGAGAAGGAATGTGGACAGGTGTAGCTTGTTAAACCCTTAGAGCACTATCCTAGGCATGTCTACTCAGAAGCAAGCCCCACTGAACACAATGGGGCTTGCTTCTGAGTAGACATCTCTAGGATTGTGCTCTAAGGCTGAACAAGCTACACCTGCCCACATTCCTTCTCCTAAAGGTCTAGCACTCTGTCCCGGTTGGAGATCTGGTAAGCCTACACATCACCTGACTGGTAGCTGTTTTCCTATATCTATTGTTTTCTTCACACTGAGCAATGTTACTATCTCTTTTTAAAAGGAGGGTGACTGTGGAGGGAGCACAAAAGACAATGCGTTGTCCACTGGAAAACAGGCACTGGCCTCCCCCGCATATGTGGCTCCAGTCAGGTGCTGCCAACCTGGGAAATGTCTGCCTTGATGTGTTTGCAGTGGGACCTGACTGGAATAGGCAAAGCTGGAGAAGTTGGTCTAAACAAGGATCAGGAAGTCTTTCAGACTGATCCTATGCATATTTAGGATGGACTGACTTCAATGGAGCTTACTCCTAGGATTGCATAGGATTGCAACTAGACCGAACAATTCCTGCATATTTACTGGAAAATAAGGTCCAATGCATTCACTCTGGCATAACTGACAGCAGGAGATAGTGTCACCCCACCTCTCCTCCCTCCCCCACCCAACGCCTGCCCTCTTTTCATTAGCTCAGGCAAGGATGGGAGAGAGTTGGAGAGAACGTTCTTGGAAGAGTGCATCATCCACCTCTCCTCTCCTTTGGAGGAGAACAGTGAAAGGAAAGGGAGTATATATGGATGTTCTTTTCTCTCAAGGGGGTCATCTGCTCCTCCCCCATTCTCAACTTCTGATGCTTCCCCGGGCCCACAGGTGTGTGTGTGTGTGTGTGTGTGTGTAAATAAGTGACACGGAGGAGACAGCACTAAACTTAGTTATTATGCTTATTTCCCAAAAAAAGGGAGTGCTTGTTTTCAACAATATTGGATCAGAAGAGGGGTGAATGATGTTATACAAAACATAAGTGGTGATTTACAAATACCGTTGGTGAAAGTATACCTGGGATATCATCCTGCCACACTTGGGCATTCTACCAACAAACTGTGATCAGCTATGCACAATAAGCACAGCAATAATGGTAAGTCGGACTGCATAGCCCATTACATGCTTCATAAAGTCTGCCAGGACTCATGCATTAAATGCAATGTGTAATTTGGGTCCTAAGTGACAATAAACACAAAGACTGATGCTAATAGTCTGATGCACAGACCTTGCTAATAGTCCAGTATGATCAGAGTTTATTTCTATCAATAGGAGCAGCAAATAAATGCTCCTCTGTTAGCGAATGCTCTCTCCCCCCCCTCTCCAGCCTTTGGAATGTAGTGACCATTAGAATTTGGAGAAAGTGATGCCTTTCAGGGAGAAACAGTCTGGAGTCAATATACTGTACATATGGAGAGAAATCAAACCGAGACAGAGTTTGAGACTGCAAGTTGTTGAAGCACCTCAGGATGCATGGGGATCTCTCTCTGGAGATCAGATTAATGCAGGGCTAGCAGATCTGTTTCCTGCTATAGGAGTGCCTACATGCTTCCAATACACACTGCTTATATGTTTGTAAACAAAGCAAATGTTACAGACAGCATAAGCCTCCCATGCTCTCTTATCGAGAGGAAATCAAATACTGCAATGGTGTTCAGGGACTTCTTACTCAAGGGAGCAAAAGTAAAAAAAATTTTTTGCCAGTGCACTAGTTCCTTGTCGTAACCCCACCATTCATTCTACCAGGAGGATTATTAACGTGAAAGAAAACTTAGTGCTTAGAGAGGACTATACAGTGATTAGAACAAGTCTGAAAGACAGGATACATATAATTTCATGGCTTACTGAGGATTGTTGTGAATGACAGCAATACCTCATACTGAATGCTGACAGTTTGGGGGACACATGCAGAAGCGTCGTTAGGGGGGGACTTGGTGCCCATGGCCCCAGGGCGCAGACACCTGAAGGGGCGGAATCACGGGCTCAGGAGGGCGCAAACTTACGATCTGCCTGCCGGCTCGCTGGCTCTTCGCAGGCGGAACAGCCGCATTTTGGCCCTCCCGCTCACCCTTGTCTCCGAACGGCTCCAAAAACAAGTGAAAACAGTGGTGGGGTGTTTGGAGGCGGGGCGTGACGTCTCGCGCCCGCATCACGTGGGGGTGGCGACGTGGGGGCAGGGTGGTGGCCCCCCCCCCCCCGTGGGAGCATAGTGACACCACTGGAATATGACTTTTCTTTTTTCATGGAGCAGCCAGAGGCAGGCAACATGATCATGCTCTGCACTGGAGCCAACTCTATCAGCTGCCACCAGTTTGGAGAACAGAACTACCAGATTGGGGAATGCTATATAAAAGCCCTTCACGAGGCACATCATGACCCAAACTGTCCCCTTTTGTAAATGTATGTGTAAACGTGCTTGGTGTTAGTCCAGTGATGGCGAACCATTTGGGCTTGGTGTGTCAAAATTTTTGAAAATGCCTAACTTGACTCTGCTGGTGTGCCCCCCCAACTTTTAATAGTACTTTGACTATTGCTACTTTTAATAGTAATTTTGAATTGAACTGAAAACAACTATATAACACATTGCATTTTATTTAACATCAATTAGTGAGTTTTGTTGCTGAGTTTTACTAGATAATTTGAAAGAGGTCTGCCAAAATTTCTGCCCTAAACGTTCAAGACAAAGCCTGTAAAAACTTTTGCGAAAATGTATTGTAAGGTGTTTGGGGCCCTGGGGGAAACACTGGCATGTCACCCAAAATGACCCCATGTGTCACCAGTGACACGTGTGTCATAGGTTCGCCGTCATGTTGTTAGTCAGATACTAATAAGGAAGCCAAATTATTTAAAGATGCCAGCCAGTAGGAATTCAGTTTCACTTGGAGTTGCAGGGTTGGCCCATCCATGAGGCCAACTGGAGCAGTCGCCTCAGGCAGCAGATTGGGGGGGGGGAGCCCATTGCTGTCCACCTACTTGCTTTCACTGCTTCTCCTTCTCTTTCCACTCCCTGGATTGGAAAAGGAAGAGAGGGACAAAGAGGAAATGTGGAGGGGAGGAAAGTGCTAAGTTAGGACATTGGAGAGTGGGAGGAGAAGAGGCTGGCTCATCATCATCAAGTAAGAGGGGGACAGCATTTGACATGCTTGGTCAGGAGGTCTTTGGCTGGCCTGCAGAGTTGGCTCAGTGGTGTGATTTGAGCATGGGTGGCCAAGTGTGTTCAGAAGCAGCTTCACTGAGCATGTTCAGCCAGCTTACAACACATGCCCAAAACGTAGCATGGGCACAGTAGTTTATAGAGAGGGAAATGATGGAAAACGATACTGTTTCCAATTTCCTTTCAAAGTGACTGGTCAGGAGTGAGGTTGATGTTGTAAGGCTGCATCTATGTGGCCAACTGCTCCCAATGGAGTATGCATAGAAAAAAAAAATCCTAGTGGACTGAGCCCTAAATGAGCAAACAAAATGCCAATCTTAAAGTTATCAATGGGCTGCTGTTCCCAAATGAAAACTGTAGTGAAGGGTATGGGAATAGAAAGCTATATTTTAACAGAGGGATATTCTTCCCTTATTGCTGTGTAGAATCTACAACTCTTATTAGTGCCAGCTTCATTATGGAGCTGGGCCATCTAAGAGGACGTCAGCTCATGACACTTCTAGTCCCAGAGACCACTGCCTGGAGAATATAACAGGCTCCCAGAATACAGAAATTGGTAATCCCAAATACACAATGCATTAAATCTTCTGGAAAGGATCTTTGGCTTTGGGCCAAGTTGGATGTGCTGAAACTCAGTCCTGGTACTTAGTCTTTCAGGTGGACTCACAGCTGCAATCCTGTAAATACCAGTCTCATAGGGAAAATAATTCAATCATATAAAACACCTTCCAAACTCATTGTTCTGTTGCTAAGCAGAGTTGTAAATGGAGACTTGATCGAAGCTGCATGTACTCTGCTCTAAAAAACATTAAATTTTGCCAGTGGCATTCCTACACCCCGCCTGTGTGTGGGGTCGCCGATGCGACACCCCCATGTGATGCCACAAGCCCTGGCCCCTGGGGGGATGATGATGTCATTTTCCGTGCACCACCGCCGAATTTCGGCAGCAGCATGGCGTGAAAACGTGTGCTTTTCGACGCATTTTGGAGCCAAACAGCTCCAGTGCAGACGGGCCGATCTTGCCGGCGGAGTGACGGAAAAGAAGAAAAAAGCGGCGGAGGGGGCAACCCAGTGATGGCGACTCCAGAGGCAAGTGCACCCCCCGCCATGTGATGCCCCGCTGCCCTGGGGCCCTCGCCCCCCCTGATGCCACTGAATTTTACATCCAGGCATTCTTTTTTGGATGAATTTTACATCCAAATTCTGCACCATAAAAAGCGGAAAAGAGTTAAGTGGTATTTAAATTTTGCTAGTCCTGGAGGAGTAGGAGCCACGCCGGTCATTAAAGCAATTACCCAGTCCCCCCACCACTTCCGTACTAGAATTCTTTCAGCCACTCTTCTGGCTTCTGGGATTTCAGCAAGCATTACCCACCACACATATTCAAGTTCATCTTGCTTTAAATAAAAATAAAAATAAAAAATGAAAGCTGAATTCGGCTTCCTTCCACATGACCACGGAGGCGTCTTCGGACAACGCTGGCTCTTCGGCTTTGAAATGGGGATGAGCACCACACCCTAGAGTCGGACACAACTGGACTTAACTGTCAGGGGTCACCTTTACCTTAAGCATCTCTATGTTCAACAGCTTATTGTACTTCCATATAATAGAATACTTCCAGACTTTACTGATATTTGTTATTGCTGAGCATGGCTAAATCAAAAACAAAACTTTTAACTGGGTTTTTTAAGAGAGGGCTTGCCTCCCTCAGAATAAATCACCATTCCCTTTTCAACAGTATGTCAAAGTCATAGTTTGCTCAACAAACTGAAATGCTGTTAAATGCTAACAACTTAATATGATGCCAGTTATATAACTGATCCAGAACAGGAAGATCAGAATGGAACTGATGAAGTAAGTTACAGAATGGAAATGATGAGGTCTTCTGATGAAGACTTACAAAGTATAAGGCGAAATGTCAACTGATAAGACTTTGTTGTTTTAATTACCAAAGTCTCAAACCCGAAAACTGAGACGTGTTATAGACTGTGAATGCCTGAGTAAATATCTGAAATGCTGTTGATTCGAAGGATAGGTTTCAGTCGATACCTTGAACAAAGAAGCAATTGTACAGTTACATACTGTATTTGCTGACTGTGGTTTCATTGACTAATACAGTCAAGTTACAGATATGAGCTAGAATTGTCTGTAGTCTGGATCTGCAGCAAAAAGCATGACCAAAGGCAAAGGATCTTGGGCTTGATGATTCTTTCCCTCAATTAAAAGAGCAGCTGACCCACAACTACACAGGATGGTGTAGTGGTTTAGGAGTTGGACTTAGACCTGGAAGATCCAGGTTCAAATCCCCGCTCAGCCACGAAGCTTCCTGGGTGACCTTGGGCCAGTCACTATCTCTCAGCCCCACCTACCTCACAGGGTTGTTGTGAGGACAAAAAAGGAGGGGAGGAAATATGTACACCACTCTGAGCTCCTTGGAGGAAGGGCGGTATAAAAATGTGAAAAATAAATAAATAAATAAATAAATAAACAAACTTGGGAGGCCCAAAACAAAGCGGAAAACTGAAGGGAGATTTTGGACAACCTCTGCCAAAAACATTAAATGTTTTTGTACCCAAGCCTCCACTCTACCCCAGGCTGAGAAACAACTCCAAGCTTAACAATGCTAAAAAAAACCATTTAACCAAATGAGACAAAGCCAAGTTCCACTCATCATGCAGAGGGACAACCAAATACAAAAGTTTAGTTTTCTGGAACCAAGCAAAGCGGGATTTTAATTTGCCATAAGTTGCTATGAATTTACATGCCCAAAGGATCTCACCGCTTTCACAGATGTGCAGCTACCCTTCCGGTTGTAGATCAGGCTCAGTTGTGGAAAAAATACATTTAGCAAAACTATTTTGATTGCAGCAGGAAGCATTTCTATTTTGCCACCGGCTTTCAACATGGGGTTGAAAAAGCTAAATCTGTAGTGTGTGATATTGATATTCTATGGCTAGTTGAACTGGCATCTAGGGCCTGAGGTCACTTGTATGAGCTCTTCATATCATCCTGGGTGAAGAAATTCACACACAATCTTTAAATTACTGAACATTTTCCTTCCATGCACTTTTAAATCCTCTCAACCCTTCCCCCTTTGCGTACCACCTCCAGCGCCACTCTCCCTCAGCATACCACCAGAAGCATACCACCACAATGATGTCATCGCCAGTTACTTCCAGGGTTTTTCCATTTTTGGAGCCCAGAAGGGCAGGCAGGAGGGTCACGGAGGGTGGGAGAGCCCTGTTCAGCGCTCCTGAGAGGCTCAGCGAACCGCAGGAGCTTCTCGGGAGTGAAAACACAGCCGAAAACGCTGCATCAGAGCGGGGTTCCAGTGAACCAGCAGTCCGCGTACCACTTCCGGTCGGCCACAGTACCACTGGTGATACAAGTACTACCAGTTGAGAACCCCTGTTCTAAAGATCTCCTTGGGAAGGAGGCCAAAATTCAAAGAACTCTAAAACAAGTGTGTGGTGACTTTTGAAAAGGCAATTTCCAACATCTCATCAAACAGCAAATTAGAGGGACAAAGTTCAGGCATTAATCACTTAACGACGGGGATACATTCTGAGAAATGTGTTGTTACGCGATTTCATTGTGCGAACATCATAGAGTATGCTTACAAAAACCTAGATGGTATATATATAAAGTAGAAAGAGTACACTCTAAAATAACAATAAAGATGTAGTACGATAAATACATAAACCAGTAACAGTCATTTATTATAGCTATCAAGTATTATTTACTGTACATAATTACATGTGCTATACTGGCAGCTCAGTAGGTTTGTTTATACCAGCATCACCACAAACACATGAGTAATGTGTTGTCCTGCGATGTTACGATGGCTACGAAATTCTTTATTTATTTTTGCCGTGGTGGGCCTTTGCTGTGGCATGGTGGGCTTTTTCCCGCCATGGCCTTCCTGCCACTTTCTTCAATCTTGGCTGCGTTCTCTGCGGCTGACCGCGAATGAATACTGGCTCGCGCGTGAGCCTCACGCAGGTGCACAACACCTGGGAGCTTCGACTTCGTAATCATTCAGGGAGTCCCGGACGATTCTGAAGGGCACGTGAGTCAGTATTCAGTCCCAGTCAGCAGCAACAGACGCAGCCGGCCTGCCAGGAAAGGCCAGGACAGTGCCGGTTTCCCGGGCTGGCCGGGATAGACCCTGGAAACCAGGACTGTCCCGGTTTTTCTGGGACAGATGGTAAGCCTACCTTACAGAGTTGTTGTAAGGATCAATATAATACACATGAAGCACTTTGCATGCTCAAAAAGTGCTATGCAAATACTAAGGCTGCAATCCTATTTACACTTACCTGGGAGTAAGATTCACTGAACTCAATGGGATTTACTTCTGAGTAGACATGTATACGATTGTGCTGTCAGTATTATTATTCAGTGTACATGAATATTACAAGGCAACATAAGAAAAAAATGATAAAGTCCCTGCCCTAAAGGTGCATACAGGATAAATGTCATTGGGGAAAACAACAGAAGGAAAAACAAGAGGAGCAAACAACTGAAAGAAGGGAAGAATGGGAGTGGCAAGGGGAAGAAGACCACAAATTTCTAATGCAGATCTATTTAGGCAGGTGAGCTAGAGATAGCTTGTGGACTAGACAACGTTATAGGCTTATCTGTGTGGTTGATGGTGTAATGTGTAAAGGAATAAGAGCAGAAACAGTGTTCAGCTATTTTACTTTGGAAATATCTTCCACGTCGAGATGCAATAACAGCATGTTCCAGGACTGTGAGGTTAAGCTGTATCCAACACTATTAGCTTGTAAATGTCAATTGTACCTTTTGCTTTCCTCCCCTGAGTGACAGAATTCTTCTTCCCATCAGAGGAGCTTACGTAATTAGCAAGAGCACCCTAGTCTTGCTTCCATCCCAGCCTTGTGTAGAAGATAAGCTTGCTCACAGGCAAAACAGGATGCAGGAATAGTACACAGATAATGGCTCCTTATGTTCAAGTGACAGCATGTCCCTCAGGTTAGTTTTTACCCCAATAAACAATTTTCTCATTTAAAATCACCCAGAGGTTTAGCTTATCATGCTTAGGCAGAAAACTGTTGTTATACTGGTACTAAGAGATCTCAAGTCATTCTTCTGAGGGAGATAATGGTCTTGGTTTTAAGGTGGAAAAACACCGAGTTATTTTGGGAGCATGGAAAGCACCACTCGTTTCTTTTCCTACTGGGGGATGCTTTCCCCAGCATCACTTTGACTGAACTCAGGACCTTTGTGTGCAAACCATGTGACCTGCCACTGAGCTCCTCCTTGTAAGTCCAAAGAGGCCCAGACCAGACCCAATATTCAACAACCTGGTAGCAGAGGCGAAACTAGGGCGGAGCGGGCGGAGCACCCGCTCCGGGCGCCATCGCCCAAAGGGCGCCCAGCCCGCGAGTCCAAGTCCGAGTTGGACTCGAGTCCGAGTCGGACTCGGAGACTCGAGTCCGACCGCCCCCTCAATCGGGAGAGCCGGCTCGGGGGCGTCTTCCCCGGCTGGCTGCCCGGGGCCTTCTAAGGAAGGCGCGCAAGAACGGTATTTATACCGTTCTTTTTGCGCATGCTCAGACTGTTACTGAGGGGAAAAGGCTGCCTTTGGCCGCGGCGATATTAATTATAGGGGCGCCACACACCCCGTTGCTCCGGGCGCCTACGGGGGTAGTGACGCCCCTGCCTGGTAGATCAGAGATGGAGCTTAGTAGTCATTGGTAAAGGGATAGGAAGAGTTTGGCTCTTCCTGGTGCCTCAGTAATGGAGCGTGATGAACAGGGGTGGGGAAAAGCAGGACAAATGGCAAAACCTCTCAAGCCAAGCAGCAAGTAGCCTGCCCCCTTAATTAAACCCCCTTAATTCCCCCTGAGATTGTACTCCTTTTGTTGGAAAACCTACGGAAAAGAATTACAATTTCTGGTCAAACCAAAGACCTGGGAACCCTGTACTCTTCCCACAGCATATTTTAAATCTGATTAACAATCACCCAAAGGGCACATTGTTTTTATTAAGAGCATCCATGGATTTCCTTTTCAAGGACAAAGGTTATCCGCTTCCATACAGACTAGAGGCTTGCAGCCCAAGGGTTGGGTGGTTATTTCAAATCAGTAGATGAACTTGAGCTTTCCTCATCGCTGCAGCTCTTGGCTATTATGGGCAGCTTTCTCCTTTGCCTAGCTTCTATCTCTGTTTTCTTCCGCTCTGACCTCCTCTAGTCTCTACCCTCTGGCCTTCTCCTCTTGCCCTCATTGCTCTGGACCAGTCCAAGCCATCAGTTCCTAAGCCCCCTTCCCTTCTCAGGCCCCTTCTCTCTTAGGGCCATTACTCTCTGTCCTTGGGGAGGGGGTGTCAAGTGGGGTTCATGGTTCAGTGTACAGGTTCAAAGTCCAGTTCTTTGTTTGCTGGTTGATTTGGGATGAAGTGGAGGGTGGACAACCTCCTAGGTGAGAGTAAGGTCAAAACAGGCAGAAACTCCTGCAGCATAAATTCAGCAACAGAATGGAAACACTTCTGTTTCTGTCAACAAGCAGTTTCATAGACCCCTATGGCCTCCTCTTCTTTCCTTTTCCTTCATTAGCTACATAAACCAATACCTATCATTCAAATAAAAGTGCTCTAGAGTTCTGACATACGCAAACGCAGTTTTGGGTAGGATTCTCAGACTTTCTGAATATCAGACCCAGGGATTCAGGAGGTGGAGACTGGTGAAGGCAGAGAGCAACACCTGTTCAGTTAGGGGAAGAGCCTGGCTGTGTCTCACAGGCAGCAGTGGCATAGCTGGGGGAGGCGGTGCGGGCTACCGCCCTGGGCAGCAACCATGGGAGGCATCACGACAGGCCCCCCCCCAGTGGCGGGAAGTGCTCTCTGTGGGGTGCGTGTACCACTCGTTGCTCCGAGCAGCCGGAGCTGCAAGCAGAGCAAAGCTTGGCCCTCCGGCCCACCCCTGTGCGGCTCCAAATTGGAGACATTTTGGGAGCGGTGGCGGGGCTACGATGCTAGGGGCAGATCGGCCCTGGGTACCAGCCAGCCCAGCTATACCACTGCTCACAGGAGACTCTGAAGTGCTTAAATCCCTGAAGCTTCAAGTAAAACCCTGAGTCCTGGAATCCCTAGTTGTAGGACCAGACCATGAAAAACAAAGGCAACACAAACTGGGAGACAGATTTTTCTAAATAGAATTTGTGCGGAAATATTACAGCTTTCTTTCAAGACTTCATGTTTATAAAAAAAAACATTCAGGCAAAAATTTGAGGGACTGAAATCACTTAAGAGTCTAAGTAAACAGTATTTGACCCTTAGATTTAAAACGACTGCTGCCGGTCTAGGTTCAGTCACAAGTATGATCAAGGTAATATGGTATTTCAATTCCTGGAGTATTTATTTTACCTCTTCAATCTGTCAAAAGCATTACAGCACCTTTCTGGAGAAGTTCTAAGGGGGTCCATATATTGGAAGTCTTGGCAGCGACTGAATTCTGCCTGTCTTACTAAGCATGGTTTCCTGAACTGTTGCTGCCTGCATTCTCCCATATTTGGAAGTTGGCTGATGGCTTGGAAATCCCTTGTGGCTTCCTGTTTAAATTCCAAAGTCACTGTTACAGTTCAGCTGATATAAATCAACTACAGTACAAAGGGAAAAGCCAGGAGGCACAGACTTCACTAGCTTTCTCAGAAGAAAAAGCAATTTGCTGCAGGCCTGTGCTATCTAGGGGATGCATGTGTGTGCAAATGCACTGTCCTGTTTCCCTTCATTTCACGGTCATTTGCAGTGGTTCATTTCATGCTATTCTCCAATTAAGCTCTTCATCCTGCATCATGCATGTAGGACCAGGGACATGTGGTGCCTCCATCACAGTGTAGGCAACCTCACCCCTTCCTGCTCTATCGAAAATCATCACAGCCGATCTTTGAAGTGCATTTGCGCACTACTCGAGTGCAGCAGGTGCTGTGCAAGTGCACTTCAAAGGTCAGCTACTGCGATTTTTGGTAGAGTAGGAGGGGTGGGGTTGCCTCACCTCTTTCCCCTGTATCTCATGTTCCTGTGTAGGACCTGCTCCAATTTATGCATGAGAATTCCAGTCTCCACCTCAAAGCGTAGCACAGCAGGAAGAAATATTCTAGAGTTAGCCTATTCGATGCGAATGTGTTCTACTTGCAAGGAGTTTCTGCAAAGGAGCATTACAAAATGAGATCCTCCTGCAGGCTGAAGTGGTACAGTCCATTCTAGTATCTCCAACCTTGACCATCTCATTCTGCTGCAAATTTAGACCAGACCTATCACAAACTATTACATAGATAATGGAATAAATTTGGTGGGGTGGAAGGAAAAAGGAGTAGTAGTAGGAAAAACCAGCCAGGAAGCCAGCCACTGAATTACCAATAGTCATGCCATTGTAGACACACAAAGGAATGGGTTTCTAGTTCAACTGGAAACAGCAGATTGCAAAAAGCAAAACCTGCCTCGAAGAAGGGCGCTAATGGAGACAGAACACTAAATGTCTGTCTAGAGAACCATTCCATTCTGGTAACAAAAGCAACAAGTTGTGTGAAATAAGCAAGACCTACAGAACCTTCTTATAGCATGATGGTTCAAACCTAAATCTGTGAAAGTAGATAATTCCTCCCAGGATGAATGAAGAGGGAAAAGGGAGTCAAATGATGTTCACTTATGGAGCCAAGGATAATCAAGGCAGAGATAGTCTAAAGTGGTCAAATAACAGTAGACCCAAACGCAATCCAGCACTTCTCACATACTCCTATGTGTTAGGGCAGCGGTTCTCAAACTCCTACAGGGGAGTAAGGGAATCTGTAAGTGGTCACGGACTCAGCAGCAAAGTCAGCGATGGTACTTCCGGAGTCCTGCCACCACCATGGCAGAAAAAAGGTTGTTTTTTCACTTATGCGGGGTCACATCAGCCCAGAGATGAACCAGAATTACCCACTTCATAGAAACTAGTGCAAAATAGTAAATCATTCATAGATGTAGGAGGCAGCTTTCTCTATGGATGGATAGTTTGGGGTTCACAGGACCCTTTAATTTAATACAATGAGAACTAACATCGTTACAAAACCTCTCATAAGAGACTCTGTACAGCAATGAGATCATGGCCTCAGAACCTCAGACATCTGACAGTGCAGTCCAGTTTGCTCCACCACTCCTGGGTGGTGTAAAGATGCCGTAAGACATGCTCACTCTGCTGGATAGAGGACGCCGCTGACAAATGTAGGTAAGTCCTGTGCTTGGTGGGCGTGGGAAGGTGGAACAGGAGGGGGATTGGCCTGGCTGGTGTTACATGGGCTCCTCGGATTTACGCTGGTCATTCTGCCAGCGGACATCCGAGGAGACCCATAGGGGCGACTGGGGCATTACCTGGGGGGGGGAGGGACCCCCCGAGGTGGTCTTCCGCTGCATCGGCACTGGCTCGGTCTTGCCCAGGATCTGGTCCAGCGTGCTTTTGCACGCTGTGGTGGCCCTGAACAGGATTGGACTGCGATTGTGCTAGGGATATTAGTATTGTGCTCATCCAACAAGAGAGCAGGGTTTGTAGTCTGCGCATGAGAGACTATGAAGGGGGAACTCCTTGCACAATCATCTGGCCAAGAGGTGGGACACTTTGAATGCAATCACTTTGAACCTGCAATCTGGAGTCCAGTGGCAAAGGGAGGAGCTCATACGTCTTGGGATGGAGCAAAGCAGTGAATGGGTGTAACTCAGAAAAAACTAATTTAAGATGTACAGCTATTTCATTTGAGTATAACTCTCCTGCCACCAAACAATAATATCAGAAAATATGGATCATCCTTACACAGTCAAGACTCCAATTGTGCCACAAGCGCAAAGGAAAAACTAAAAGTGCAGAAGTCAACTATTTGAGTGTAGCTGTGGTTTACATATCACATGTATGAACACACATGTGTTAGGCATATTATTCAGGAATTAAGCATGAAGACATTCTGAAAAACAAATTTACCCACTTTACGGATGAGACTACCAAGGCCAAGAGTTTGTAGTCCAAAGAATAGTCAGTGAATACATGAAATAATCAGAGAATACATGGAGAATACGCCACTCAAAAGAGATCCAGATCAACTAAAATATTTAACCAAAATAATTGCATATGCTAATTTCCTTTTAAATGAAAGCACTTTCCTCCCTGCTTTACCCCGCAATTTTATCATCTACACATGGTAAATATAAATGCTATCTATGAAGAAATGTAATAACATTCTTAAATTTCTTGTTCAGCAATTAAAGTGAACCAAAAATTGAGTTTGACTGGTTTCCACCTGCTGCATATCTGTCCATTTCTTTAAAATAAGTAAAACCCACATTTCTGCTATGAGTTGTGATACCAGATGGGTCACAAATGGTGAATTCTGATTTCAACAATGGGAAGCCCCCCCCCCCCGAATAAACTTTGTGCACTTAAGAAATGAAAGATTACATAGAAGTCATTAAGACCATATTGGCTTTTAGAGATCATTTCTAGCAGTATTAAACTATGAAATTACATATTAATATAACTTTTCTTCTTCACACTTTGAAACCACCTCTTTCCTTTGGCTATAATCCTATATGCACAGTCACCAGAAGGTAAGCTCTATGGAGCCTGTAGTGTAAATCTCTTTTTCTCCCTCAGTCTCACACACAACCCCTAACACACTTACTCACCAAATAGCCCTCAAAGACACCCCCACCCCAAAAATACACACTCATCCCCAAGACATACCCCCATGCAACCCAAGCATACATATGCAAACAGCCTCCCCAAACACCAAACATTCTCAGCAGTCTTGTTATGCATGAAGTTGACACTTTCCCCCCCTTTTTCAACCTTTTTTTTACTGTGCCTCTGTGGGCAACAACAGCAGTTTGATCAATGCTTGAAGCACTGACTACATTCCTTGTGGGCTTTCATTCTCCTGCAAACCCTTTTTCGCTGTGCCTCTGCAGGCAGCGGCTGCTTAATCACTTGAAATGCTGATGGGTGTTCCCAGTGGCTGGCCCCTGCTGGTCACCATTTTTTTTTTTAATGTGCTAGAAAATGACCTCGGTGACTGTCAGCACTTCAAGCATTGATGAAGCTACCAGTGCCTACAGAGAAAACAGATTTTCAAGAGAAACGTCCATCAATGCACTTGTTTGACTGCTGTTGTCCTCAAAACCAAAATGGTGGCAGTGGCAGTAATGTCACAACCTACCTGAGGTCACAACTTGCCCACTGAAGACCAGTGAACCAGGTGAAGCTACCTTTTGTTTTATTGGGAGCATGAACAAGAACAAACATGCTGATAGATAAATGTTTTACAGCACAATCCTATAGCTAGCCTAGGGTTTCTCAAACGTGCCATAAAACACATTTGTGACACCCAGTGAGTAAGCAGCGCTGGTGGGAAGGACTGCAGCGTCCCGTCAGCACTGAATCCAGGATTCCATGTGCCGGAGCAGGTAAGGACTGATCCAGGCAGCGCAGGAGGGTGTAATGGGGCTGGGGGAAGGCGGGGTGGGCAGATCTGGCCCGGGAAGGGGTGGGATTGGCAGTGCTGACGCTTGCCGAATCTAACCCCTTTCCCAGGCCCGTTCATGTTTCATGGGCCTCCCGGACTTGCACCAGCTAATTAGCTGGCGCAGATCCGAGGAGAGCCGTAGCGCTGGCTGGGGCTTTACCCAGGGTGTCCCCTTACCTCGATGAGATCTCTGGCCCCTCCCCTTCCCTGCTGGATATGGTGTGGGCTGGGCAGCCCTGCTGCACTGGGGCGGGATAGGATTGGGCTGCCCATCACCTTAATGTAGCTGGCACTGCGGTTCTGGCATTGATAGGCCTTGCAGAAAACATCTTTTAACAGCAGACTTTGCAAGCACATATTTTCCCCTCTCACGCTTTGTACACTTTCGCTCATGTTTATAGAATGTTGTGAAGATCATTAAGACTTTGCATAATACAAGTGTTAAGCATTGCTGTCTCAAAGGTTGGTTTGATATGGCGAAATGCTGTGTGTCCCCCCCCCCTTTCATGGTGCTGTGCCAGCCTCTGCTCCTCCAACACGCTAGCCCACCGCTTTTCTCCACACTTCTGTTCTGTCCCACTCTTTTCCAGTTCAGGGAGTGGTGAGAGGAGGCTTAGAGGAAATAAGCAGGTGAATGGAAGTGGGTGCCCCCTGCTAGTCTGCTGCCTGAGGTGACTGTTTCAGTTGGCCTCATTGATGAGCCAGAGGCGTTTCTACAGTAGGGGCGGTACCGTAAGTTGCGCCCCGTCCTAGTCCCCGTTTACAAACTGGAACGAGGAGGCCCCGCCCCCTCGCTGTCGGAGCCATTCCGCACGGTGAAGGCGACAGGCAGGAGACTCCCTGGCCCTGCCTCAGGTAGCAAGAGGTCTTTAGCTGGCCCTGCACCTGCTTTGGAGCAAACCTAGACCATGTCCTTTAGAAACAACATCTCAGGCTGACAAGGTCAATAGATAAAGGGTGAAATGGGAAATGAAAGCAGAGTGGGTCTAAATTATTTGATGACATGAGCATATTGAAAGTGGGTATCGGGAAATGGAGATGGAGAGGGCACTTCCCTGAAGTTCCCTAACCTGGATCTACCCCGTTTCCACGAAAATAAGATAGGTCTTATATTAATATTTTTTGCTCCAAAAAACACAGTAGGTCTTATTTTCAGGGGAAGTCTTATTTTTTTCATGTACTACAATTTACATTTATTCAAATACAATCACGTCATCTTCTGGAACATCATCATAACTCTCCAAACCCCGCTTTCCGGCCTCAGTTTCTTGCGACTCCATTGCCTGTAGAACCATTGGCCCAGCCCAATCTCTCGTATCCAACAATAGAGCAGGCGAGTATTGGCAGGCGAGTATCTTCCAAATAACGCTGACTCCAGTGCCTGAGGAGAGACTCTGGACTTGCGAAGACGGAGGGGATCGTTGCATTGAAGGAAGACTGAAGGCTCTGAACCTCCTAATTCATACATTATGCTTGTCATGCGAGAACTGAGAATTTCTCCTGGAGCCCTCTCTTGCCTCACCATCTGTTGCTTTTCTCTGTTCCACATGGAATCAAAATGTGCATAATTCAGTAAGCCTATTTTCTGTGTGATTACTTGGGGAGATGTTCGGTTGAGCAACTTTGCAGCATCAACTCTTCAACTACCCCATACTTTCAACCAGGCATGGGTAAGGTCCTTATGTGCAGTCCAGTGCATATTTGCTTGGGGCAAGTCTCATTAGGCTCAGTGGGACTTGCTTCAGAGTACACATGAATTGGACTGAACAGTATCCTGGTAATCTTTGCACAGCTACAGTCCACACTATAATTTACAGAGGTGACAAATGCATTACTGTATGTGGGGAATGAATGTGCCACATTTTTCTCAGAGAAAATGCAATATTAGTGGCAGAAATACATCCTGGTCAAAACATGTTTAGATTGTGCAGTACAAATAGAGAACAAAGGCATATTGCCCTCCAAAAAACAGAGGGTTAGAACATCCCTTAAAAGAAAGTGGAGAAGGTGTCAGAGGAGGATTTTTGCAAAGCCACCAACTACAAGGTCTGTGTATTTTTAATCAGCATAGTTGCTGTATCATGCTGTTCAAAACAAGAGAACACAAATTTGTTTGGTGTCATTGGAAAAGACAAGAGGTTCTTAAGCCTTCAAAATCACTAAGAACAAGAGTTTATATTTGGTCTCATATTGATTTACTTTCTTGCCCGCAACATCTGTTTTCTGTCCTTCAGGCATTCCTCTAATCCATACTCATGCTGGTATCTTGGTTGTTTCATTCTGTGATACTCCAAGATAAACCACTTAGAATGCAATATGGTTAATAAAATGTTTTGTATTCCAGAGCAGTTGGGCACTCAAGGGGAAGGGGAGGGAAAGGAAGAACAAGTTTGCAACTTCTTTCTGGAATGACTAACATAGACATACCCTTGAGCACTTAGGAAAGAGTGCAGTAGGACTACTCTGGTGTACTTATTATAACACCCCCTTTCTCGCACATAAAACCATTTCCTGAGTGCTGTCTGTCACTATGGAAGGCTCATTTCTGCCTTCCATACACTATTTTTATTTGCTGTACAAGAGCCTGTCTTGAACTGACTTTTGAAGTATGGTATCTTGATAAACAGAACCTGTTTCCTAGATGGGGAACATCTAGGGGAACATATTCAAGAATGCTGAATAGCATATAATAGATTTGTTTTTCTATTCAACCATGACAGTACTGGTATGAAAATGCTAATGCTATGTGGTTCAAGATGATATATATCACATCCAAATTTTAGTTTGCGCCAAAATTAATGATTTCAGTAAAGAGGCATACTAATACAGAGTTATTCAAAAAGGATGGTGCAAAAGTAAATCTGATTTATTCTTAAATGAATTGACATACCACAACTGTCAACATAACCGTAAACATACCACAACATGAAAAGACAGAAAAACTGTCCAAGTTTCGCATGCACATTTCAAGTGTTTGATGTGGGCACTTGCGTAGCTACAATGGGGCAAGGGGGGGGCAAACAGCCACAGTCTCCTCCCGTGGAATCTGCAGCTGTTATCCGGGGTGTTTGCCCCCCCATGCCCCATTGTAGCTACGCAAGTGCCCACATTGAACATTTGTAATGTGCGTGTGAAACTTGGACAGTTTTTCAGTATTTTCATGTCGTAACGTTTGTGGTATGTCATTTCATTTAAGAATAAATCAACTTTACTTTTGCATCATCCTTTTTGAACAACCCTGTACATCATTACATTAGAAAAACCCAACCCACCTTCTGCCTGGGTCTTCCTGCCACCCCCCCCTCCAATCCACAGAGCTGCTGGGTAAGAAGAGCATCTTCCAGGTGGTAGCTGATATGTTAAGGCTGCAGTCCTATACACACTTACCTGGGATTGAACTCAGCCTTACTTCTGAATAGAAATGCATAGGATTCCACTGTAAGCTGTGATGGAAACTGTCTTTCACATCTTAAAGGACTATGGGGGGAATTGGTCTTGCAGGATGTGCAAGCTTAGGCATGCATTCTTTGACTTCAATTCCCCCTCCCCCAGAATCAGGCATCGGTTAAACGGAATGTGCATCTGAATGCAGAGGGTCTATCTGCATGGCACTGTTTTCAACGGAATGCACAGTTGGATACACATCTGAGTGCGCATTCCACTGACCATCCACACTGAGTTGTGCATTTAGATGTGCACCCCTACACAAACTGCAAAAATGTCTTGCAGGTCTACACTTGTACTTGTATATTTTGTACATCCAGTAGCAGCAGAAGCTGGACGCCCTATAAAGGAGCTGTTTATAACTGCCAAGGAGCATCTGTTCTCTATCAGCTGAACCTATAGGAGTGCAGTACTGAGCCTTGAATGACGAAGACTGAAATGATTTTGTAAGCTAAAAACAGCAAGGGGTGAGGGGTTGCCCATCGTTTTCAGTTCCAAAATTCTTGGCTGAGATCTTTCTCCTAAGGTTTGCATACTTTCCTATCATGGAATCCAGCAGATGATTAGTTCATATGAATGGAGTTACTATATTTTGATGTCTTCTGATGCCTCGCCATACTATCCAGAAGGACATGCTGTGCTCTCGTTATCTACAGTCCATAATAAGTTAAGTAATCATTCTGAATGCATAAGAGTAACAATAGATGCACAGTGTGGTGTGACTAAGACCCAATATATAAATTCACATTTGGGACTTAGCTCTGCAAAGAATGCTTAACGTTTATAACTGTGAAGAGGGAATCAGACTGTAATAGGTAATTGCATTACATGCTCCAGAACGATAATGAAGGCACCTTTTTGAAGCATGGTCTCATGCTTTTCCCAAATCTTTTGATATATTTCTTCATAAAGAGGCTGATATTTGCTTATGAACTCTTGTTCACCTGATAAAGGCTTAATGATAGGCTTACCAGATCTCCAACCGGGACAGAGTGCTAGACCTTTAGGAGAAGGAATGTGGACAGGTGTAGCTTGTTAAGTCCTAGAACACAATCCTAGGCATGTCTACTCAGAAGCAAGCCCCATTTTGTTTAGTGGGATTGTGCTCTAAGGTTTAACAAGCCTAGGATTGTGCTCTAAGGTTTAACAAGCTACACCTGCCCACATTCCTTCTCCTAAAGGTCTAGCACTCTGTCCGGTTGGAGATCTGATAAGCCTACTTAATGACCAAGTACAGAGGCAAGAAAGAAAGACTCTTGCTATGACAAAAACATACATTCGCAAACTGTGGGACTGTCTCCATAGTGCAGGGAGGAGTGTTGAGGGCGCAATCCTACCCACACTTTCCTGGGAATAAACCCAATTGAGCACAGTAGAATGTGCACAGGATTGTGTTGTCAGTGTCATACCCATGAGAAGGCAGGACTACTGCTCTCCTGGGATCTGTGTCAGTCCTAGGTAGTTGCACTTGGGGGAAGAGTGAATTGGACTAGAGTTGGGTACTAGGAGAAAATGGGAATGGAGTAGTGTTTCTAAAAATATTCAACATTTTTTCCACGCCAACCCACAGATCATCACATACAGCTGCTTGGGAGAATCTCTATGCACTCACCCACCAAACAGATGGTTACCACTTAGTGGAAGCTCTCGTTGCTTGGCCAGCTCCTGCCAACCTAGCAGTTCCAAAGCATGTTAATGCGAGTAGATAAATAGGTACCGGCCATACCGCTTGCGGGAAGGTAAACAGCGCTCCGTGTTCCAGCCGCATGCTACGCGCTGCGGCAAGGAGAGTCATGCCGGCCACATGACCACGGAGGCGTCTTCGGACAACGCTGGCTCTTCGGCTTTGAAATGGGGATGAGCACCACACCCTAGAGTCGGACACGACTGGACTGAATTGTCAGGGGATACCTTTACCTTTTTTATAGACAAGGAACAAAACTGACATTGATACTCTCAGGGTTTTATAGAAGACTTAATTGTCAGGGGTCACCTTTACCTTTACCTAAGTTTAGAAAGAAGGCCTTACCTCAAAATGTTTGAGAACTACCAAGATAAACTTAAAAAAGATAGGGAGAACTCCATCCTGATTTTGGCAATGTCCATTGCTATTTAGATTCTGAAGTCTACCTGAGATTAATTGAAAATAAGTACTAACTATTTATTTATTTCCCAATTCTTCTTCTTTTGTTTTCAGGATCTGTTTACCCAGCCTCTCTTTACTTTCCACTCTTAAAGGGACCTGGCACTGTCCAATTTCATGCAAAATTTGTTTATACCGCTTGGGAAAAAATGGATATTCTGAATTAACATAAACACATAAGTCTTCCTACAACTGCCACAAATGCCTTTTAATGCTACCTACTCACAACTGGATAGTAATACTCACACACAGTATGTTAATTTGCTGTAATATTAGCATATTCACACAATAACTGAGGCTGCAATCCTATGCATACTTACTTCAGAGTAAGTCCATTGACTGCACTTGAGCTTACCTTTGATTAATCATGCATAGGATTGGGCTGTAATGATCCTTACCATACTTATGGCTCAATCCTATCTGAGCCTTGAGATGCTGGAAGTTGTGTTCAGGCAGCACAAGGCCCTTTTAAGTGGTGTGAACGTCTGAACACTGTTGCGCACTTCTGAACCACTACCACAAATGGGCAGAGGCGCGATGTACATAGCAGTGGCTCAGTATCATAGCTGGCCTCCCCACTGCCTGTGGCAGTGATGCCCCGACGTTACATACCGACATCACGTGCCGTCATCATGATGTCACATCCCTTGCCTCCACCTCCTCTTCAGGTTTTCTTGTGAGATAACCTGAAGCAATGGCGTAGGAATGGGGGGCACGGACTGCCCCAGGGCGGCATGCAGGGGTGTATGCAGAAGCCACCACTTCGGCAGCAGGGTGGTGGCGAAAAAGGCGCTTTCTCGGCACGGCAGGGGGAAAGGCGTCAAACCCCCCCCCCCCCCGTCCACCAGGGCCCCTAGTAGCCATTTTCCAGGAAAAAATAACGCCAGGGTGGGGGCGGGTTTTTTTTTTTTTTTTTTAGGAAAAGCTTCTGGAGGGTGATGTCACAAGCGAGGGAGCGAGGCTTGTGACGTCACAGGGGGTGTCACATGGGTGCCGCCCCCACCACAGAGGCTAGCTATGCCACTGATCCAAAGAGGCGGCAGCAGCGGCTGTGTGATCAGGCTACTGCCCCCCTTCCTTCTCCCTTGGAGGCACTTCCAAGAGAGAAGGAAGGGGGGAAACCAGGCCAATCGCAAAGCCACCGTCGCGTCCTCTTCAGGTTTTCTCGCGAGGAAACCTGAAAAGGAGGCAGCAGCAGTTTTGTGATCGGGCTGGTGCTAGCTAGTTAACTGGTGCAGATCTGAGGAGACCTGTAGCGCTGGCTGGGGCTTTACCCGTGATAAGGGGTCAAATTTCCCCTTACCCTGAGGAGACCTACGGCCCCTCCCCTTCCTTTATTGGACTGAGCAGCCCTGCTGCAACGGCGCAGGATAGGATTGGGCTGCCCATCACCTTAATGTAACTAGCATTGATAGGCCTCCTGTCCAGCCTTGCAGGAAACATTTTTTAACTGCAGGCTTTGCAACCACATATTTTCCCCTCCCACGCTTTGTACACTTTTGTTCATGTTTACAGAATGCTGTGAAGATTAAGGCTTTGCATAATACAAGTGTTAAGCATTGCTGTCTCAAAGGTTGGTTTGAATATGGAATACTCCTAACAATTGCTCAGAAAAGTACATTCTGTAACTTATGCTGCTTTATGTATTTTGTATTCATGTCTATGGCTACAACATGACTATTTGGGGGGGATGGCATTACTCAAACGGAGAAAGTAATTTCACACTGGAAAACATGAGACTCTCACACATTGTTATTCTTCTGAAATCCCACTTCTGTACGGAAGTTCCCACTCTGTTCCATACTGACCCCCTTCACCACTTTGTGATTGGGCTGCTGCCCCCTTCTCCCTTGTGCCTCCAAGAGAGAGGGTGGGGCACCAGCCAGATCGCAAAGCCGCCTCCACCTCTTCTTCTTCAGAGGTGCCTCCAAGGGAGAAGGAAGGGGGGGGGGAGCTGGCAGCCGAGTCGTAAAGCTGCTGCTTCATTCTCTTTGGGGTTTCCTCAAGATCAAGCAGTAGCGTAGAAACCAGCGAGTGCCCCCTCAGGCGGTGGAGCCTGGAGCAGCCTGCACCATCCGCTTCACGGTTGCTACGCTACTGCAGCGACTCCGCTGCTCTAAGTATGTTGGCAGTGGGGAGGATTGAGGGCAGGGAGGGGAGAAGGCAGGGAGCACGTTGGCCCCCTTGGTGGCACCAGCTTCCGCCAGGATCCTATCCCCTCTTTTTGGACCCTCCCCTTCGAACTTACATCTATATAGCTGGTATAAGTTAGAAGAGGCCAATATGAGGCCTACAGAGAGGCAAGGGAAAAATATTTTGCCTTACCTCTCTCAGGCCTCGATCGTCCCCCCACCATTGGACACAGTGCACACCCCATTGGAGCAGCTGCATTATCGCCAATGGTGGGGGACGGGATTGGGCTGTTAAACTAATGTATTCCAAGACATAACTTTGTTCATGGAATGACATAGACAAGATCCTGACTGCAGCATAGCAAACTGCATGTACAACTGGTTCCCTTTTTTGGCTATGGAAGGCAAATATCTGCTAGGCCAGTGGTAGTTGATCTTTCTTACAAGTGTGCCATGAGTCATTTTCAAAGTATGAAATAGCACAACTATAGGGCACATGCAGTCTGGATGTGGTTTGGCCTCTAGTCTTCTCATCTGGGGAGAAGATAACAGTGAAGTGGCACTGCTGAAGAAGAGGCAGGCTTGACTTTTTGCTCTAACCAAGCTTGCAGACCCTTTCACTTTTGTCTACGCATGCCACAAACCTTTACTACTACTAGCGCAGTTTATGACATCTATATCATCAGTGCTGGAAAGCCATTCATGCGATAACTTTTTCATACCCAACAGTAGAGTAGCCCGACCTGTGAGCAGTGGCAGATCTACTATGAAACTAGCAGCGCAATCCTAACCAACTTTCTAGTGCCGGTGTAGTCATGCCAACAGGGCGCACACTGCATTTTGCAGTGCAAGGGCAGTCATGGAGGCCTCTTCAAGGTGAGGGAACATTTGTTTCCTTACCTCAGGGCTGCATTGAGGCTGCACCGGTGCTGAAAGGTTGGTTAGGATTGCGCTGTAATACAGCTTAAGCTTCAGGGCCCCTAATCCCAGAGGAGCTCAAGAAGCAGAAGCGACTTTATTATTTATGTATTTATAACCACCTTTATATTATATTTATATTATTTATTAAATATTTATATTATTTATTTATTTAAAGAATTGATATCCCGCCTTTCTCCCGACAGGACAACCAAGGCAACGTTAGTCCACATTGCTTAAACCTTTTGGGTCTATTATATGAGAAGGGTTTTTAAAATAATAATATAGTGTAATTCATTCAAAATAAGTTAAAAATTAAAAGGATATTAAAGTATCATGTAGGCTAGCCATAAATTTGTGGTGATCTGTCGTGGAACAACCCCATTGAAGAAGATAACAGTGGTTACCCAGACTTCGTTGCTGGTTGCAAAGGGGATCCCGTAACAGTTCAAGCTCCAAGACCCCAAAAATGTAGGTCCACCACTGCCTGCGAGCAGGATACTTCCTTGCTTAACTGCAGCCATAGTGTGAAGCGCCACTTTGAAATTGACACACTGTGAACTTAGTTTGTGTATACTGTACTGAATTTTCAACTAACGCTGCAGTTATCTTGTCCAGTTGTACCTAGTTGGTTGGTTAACACAATATAATCTCAGAATGGTACAAATTTGCTCTTAATATGAAATTCTGATTATACACCCCCCCACCCACCCCGGCATTCACGGATCCAGTATTCGCAGATTCACTTATCCACAGATCCGGCATGTGTGGCCCCCATCCCTTACCTTTATTTCTATAGTGCATCAGTTCTCAAAGTGGTGAGTTGTGACCCATCACAAGAACCTGATGCTATCTCCTGCCACCTTAAGAGGCAGAGACAGCATGACAATTTTTTTTTGTCCGAAAACTGGAAATGGTTGTAATAGTTGTTCCACTGTGATCTACATCTGAGGGAGGTCCGCAGAAGGGGCTGTGGGCCTCCCCAAAATCTACAGAGGCCTGCCGAGGCCCCCGGTAAGTGTTTAAAGCACTTTTAAAAAACATTTTCCCCTTGGCAGCAGTGATCCCTGGGATTGCCACCACCGCTGTCCCTGCCCCCGCAAATGTTCAAAAGTTCTCCCCACCTCGCAGGGAGAACTTTGAGATACACTGCTTTAGTGCTAGCGCCAAGCCAGCACAGGTCTTGCATTTCCACCCAGCCCACAGGTGTATACATTTAACTCCTGTTGCATATATACACCCTTGGGTAAAACGACTTAAACAGAACGCTATAAGCAGCAGCGTGCTGCTTATGGCACAGAGCCTGAATGATTCCAGCAAGGAGCCTTGGTGCTAGAGAGGCTCTGGATGTTAACAGGAAGCAGAAACTGCTGCTTATAGTGTTCTGTTTAAGCAAGACCTGCGCTGGCTTGGCATCAGCACTAAAGAAATAAAGGTAAGGGGCACAGGGGGCGTTCACCCCTATCTGTGGTTTTTAAGTATCTGCGGGGGGGGCGGCTGCGGCGGCTGGAACATATCCTCCGTGGATACGTCACCCCCCAGTATAAGGACTTAGCAATGAGAAGGTATAATGCCAGCTTTCTACATACCATCACCATAAGTCTCCTATTTACTTAAGATACACTTTTGTTTACTTATTTTGTGTCAAATGTTTAAAGATTTGCCCAGGGCCTACCTGGGCAGTGGTCCCCAGCACCTGTGTTTCTTCATATTTATAGGGAACCTGCTAGAATTGTAATTCCCCCCCCCTCCAGCTCATTCTTTATAGAACCCTTAAAGTAAAGCAGTGACTCCCTGCATTGAGAGTTAGTTATTACAAATGCCCTGCTTGGAGGGCATTTTTATACACTATACTAAAACAAGCTCATAAACCACTGCTTGTCTACTCACTTTTGGTGAGGCAGAATTGCTTCTAGGCAGGGAAGTTGCTGTAAAGTGAAAAAAAGAGTGTTTTTTTTTCTTTCAGACTGATGCACTACAAATTACTTATACGGATATGTGGGCAGACCGTCTGGTGCACATTTTTATGGAGTCATACTTTCCCTGGATTTATTAGCAAGACACTTACAAGACTTCCTTGTGCTTTTGTGTCATGCAAGAATACTGCTAACGCAAGAGAGAGTTTGGAAGAAAAATTAAATGCACATCCCATGCAATACACATTTAATATTGACATTAGGAGCCAATTTAAACGGTATATGAAACAGACAATGCTTTCAATGTGTTGTGAGCATGGAGGGGGGGGGGTGTCAATATTTTTATTACACAGAGTGCAGCTCATACCACTTTTTACCCTAAAAAGTGGTGCTAAAAAGTTTGAGAACCACTGTGCTACTGTACATTTTCATTGGCGGGAAGTTTGAACCTGGGTTTTTATTAGTTGCTTTCCATGCATTTTCCTTGGATCCTTCTGTTCATTGGTCCTCCTTTCAAATGCATTCATACGCTCAATACCGTACATGGTTTCAATCCAATTCTAAATGTATATAAGTTCCTGTGTTTCCTCTGTACTTTACACAACTTGTGTGGTCAAGTCTGTGTCCTTTGCTGCAAAGTAAAGATCTTTCCTTTTTGAACCAGTACTGTGTTTTACCATCTTTTGAGCTAATTTTTTGGCGCCCTGCCTTTGCGGTCTTTTTCTTTTGCTTCCCGTGGCTGAAGCAGAACGTGGCCTGTCGTGTCGTCCTGCCTACCGGGCAACTGAGCTGAAATCACTTTGAAATCACTTGTACCCCTGGGTTGTAAACCACAAATGTAGTCTACTCTTTTTTGCTTAACTGTGGCACAGGTTGGAGCTTTCTTCTCAGGCCAAAAACCAGTTGTGAGGCCTTGATCCAGATGAGGATCTCAGTGGGGGCAAAGGGTTAAAGCTACCTCGCTTTAACTGATATGTTCTGATCCACTTTTGGGTCCTGCATGGATACTATTTATGCAGATTGCAATCACACCATCAACATACTATCTAGTTTGGCCCTAAATGCATTGTGGAAATTGCTGGTCTTTGGCTTAATTTCTATTAAAAAAAAAAAGCCTGGGGGGATGAATCTTGTGGAGAAGCTGTGTTGCTTTAGTTAATTTGCAGACAAGCTGGTAGGGAATGACATTCTGTACATACTCGAAACACTTTTCATTGCTGCCATCCATATTTCAGGATGGATACTGAAAAAAGATGATAGAACTGAGCTTATGAGTGCTGCTGTTCCCTATAAGTTCTGCTGTCTGCAGTTTCTTGATATGAATAGCATACCATAGGAGAAGTTTAGCTGAAACAGCTCTTGCCTACCTCACATAAATATTATTGCAAGTCATTTCTTCAAAGGCATACATCAAAAGAGGAAGTGGTTGTTCAGCCCCACCCTTCCTATCATGGTACATGTGGCTTGTAAGTGGCCAGCAAGATACATAGCATTCAGTGTATTGATGCAGATGCTATTCCATCACAGGCAACAGAGTAGCATGGCAGGTTAGAACAGGAAAAACAGTACCACTCACCAACCTGATCAATGCACAAAACTGAAGGCGTACATTAAGGAAGAAGTAGAAAAAGGAAATCTCAGTCTGAGACCAACATTTGGACTTCAACTACACTTACCCACAGAAAAGAGGCAAGGCCACACCTAATTTCTAGAGAAAACTGATTGAAGTACATGACTGCATGCACCTGGGAAGATTGTTGAAATGCAAGCTCCCAATTTCCTCCCAGCACACAGGTGTATACATTTAACTCCTGTTGCTTATTATATACACCCTTGGGTAAAAACACCTTACTCCCATATAGGTTCTCAGAAGAGATGGGATAGCTCCCATGGCAAAGCACTTGGCCATGTACATGCTTCACATGTGCACCCATCACACAGAAGCACATTTTTTTTACCACATCAGCCCACTAAGGCAAAGAGACTATCTCAAGGGCACAGCTAACTTTACAAGCAATGGCTGAATCACATGGTAAAGCACATTCATACACACATTGATGTATGTATGTATGTATGAAATTATACAGGTAAGCACTTTACCTGCAACTCCAGTCCCATCTGTTGTGGTCTCAAGTTCATTGGGGCTTACTCTCCTGTGATATACATATACAGGAAGAAGCCCCTCTGAATGCAGCAGAGCCACCTTTTCCCAAGAAAACAGGTACATGATCAGTAGCACCTGAAAACAGTAATCTTCTGCACGCTACTTTGGGAGGAACCACCCCACCGAATGTAAATAGCCATACAGCCGGGGACGCAATTCTTTTGGGGAGGGGAGACAGACAGGGACTGCGCTTGCCATGTCCACCGCTCTGGAATCCTCTCCCACCCTCTTGTCCCAAACGCTCTGGCTTTAATAATCTCCTTATATGGACACCAGAATGTCTGACGTCACCCCCAACTCTGGGAAAACCAATGCCGGAGCAACCAAACTCTTTTCGGCAGGAGTGAGAGAAGGGAAAGAAAAAAGGAGGGGGCGGTGGAATGCAGATAGACGCAGGCGCTTCGCCAATGAGAATGAGGGCTAGTGTATCATGATTGGCTGAGAAATAGCAAGGGAGGGAAAGGCTGTATCTGACCAAGGCCACAGAAGGTATGCGGGAAGGGCCGGGAATGGGTTAGGCTGCGCTAGCTGAAAGCCGCCGCCTGGCTGCAGAGGGGCGTCAGTCAGTACGGGGTAGGCAGTGCTGCCGGGGAAGGAGTTTGGGAGGCCACGCGTTCGGGTCCCGGCACCGGTGACTTTTTAAATTAACTCATATTTTGCATTGACCTTTTTCTAATCGTGGACATTGTTTAAAATCATTTTTGGGAATTGATCTTCGGAGCCGGTTTTTCACTCGTGGAAGTTCTTTTTTTTCTTTTTGCACCGTGGAACTAAGTGGCTGCGAGCAATCATGCCTGTCTTCCACACCCGCACGATTGAAAGTATCCTGGAGCCGGTGGCGCAGCAGATCTCCCACCTGGTCATCATGCACGAGGAGGGTGAGGTGGACGGCAAGGCCATCCCGGATCTCACTGATCCGGTAGCCGCTGTGCAAACCGCCGTTAGCAACCTGGTCCGGGTGAGTAGAGCGAGTGCCTGCGCCGGCCAGGAGGATATCGCATTCTGGAAGCTCTGACAGAAATACGTGTGTTACTTAGAGCTTGTCTGTTTGCGGCGGCTGAGTTGCATGACCCAACAAACTTCAGTTAGCTCCGCCTTAAGCCTTGTGTTTTGGAAATTAAAAAACTGTTTAGAAAATTAAAAAAAGGCTTCCGGACTCACCAGTGTAGATGCAGTGAGGGTCACATTATAAACCCCTTGGTGTTCTCCCTGACTTGTCCAACTGAGCGGGGACTGCCCCATATTGACGTGAGGTGGGTTGTCCGTAATTTCCCGAGTTAAAAGGTGGCGACGATTCTCCTCTTTCCCCTCCCGTCCCGCAACAAAGGAAGGGAGAACAATTCCCACCACAACTTCCTGATAAGTTTTCCGCTCTTTTCCTCTTTCAATTGCTTGACAAGCCTTCACCTTTGTCCTCAGAATCCCTCCCTTTCAAGAAGGATTAATGGACTCGCCCATCGAAGTTTTGTTTCTTTTTAGCAAAAGTTGCATTTTATTGATATATTGTTTCTCTACGTTGCATAAGGAAAACCCCTGACTAGTCAGAATTAAGCCCCACCCCACTCAGATCAGTGAAACTTACTAAGTTTAAGAGTGATCAGGATTGTGGTTGACAACAGATAGGGTCTAAGTAATTACAGGTGATAACGTTTGAATAGTCTACTGTAGTGGTAGTGTGATGGTTGCAGTCTTTTGTGCTGCACAGGTCTCTTCCTATTTCTTCTTTCCAGACTCCTACTGCTTTCACTTCTCAGTGAAGAGGTGTCGAAAATGCTACGTTACTTTGCTCATTTTCCTTAGCAATCCCTTTTCTGTGCCACTACTTGACTTCCTGATACGACTTGCTGTTCTGCCCTGAAACCTGCATGGTAGGAGGTGATCCTTTCTGCTTTGTCCTCCCTCCAGTTCTCCCCTCTAACAATTCTCAGTGTAGTCAGCTGTCAGGCAAAAACAAGCAGGAACACTTTTGGCAACGTTTTGTATGCTATAATATAGGTATGTGGAGAAAGGTTTCCCAAAAGGTGACATACCTTTTTGTAGGGGGTCCCCTAGCATTGTTTTGTATTGCCTGGTCAAACTTCTGAAACTGAGGGGAGCACTATGGATTGGGGACAATGTCAGTGATGGTAGGGGGCACACACTGACATGGAGGAGTATTCTCTGTGTTGCTTAAGCATTTGAAAAGAAGGGAATCCTTTAGTGCTGCCTCATCTGTTCTTTTATTTTTATTTCTCGTGCCTACATTTTTCTCCAACTTCGTGAAAATTGCTTTCGAGTCATCCTCTCATGTTACTGGCCAGTTGCCAAACCAAAACCTTGCCTTCTGGTTTTTGCATTTCTGTGCTTAGAACTTTAAACTCTTGGTCTTTGCATCTTCTCTTGCTTTATACATTTCTCTCTTTTTTTTTCCTTCTGGACAAGCCTTTTACCTGTTACTCCCCCCTCCCCCCCCAGGCCATTCTCTGCCACATCTTTCTCTTGATAAAGTTCCTTCCAGGTCCATGTGATTCCCTAACAAATGCTCTTGTGCATGCTCAAATATTCAGAAACCTGAATAGCCAAGATAATATTTAAGAATTCATTGTACATACAGTCACATCACCATAGCAGCAAACTGAAGGTTCCTGGTGCAGGACTGAATTACGTATTTTCTTGTGTTGGATCAGTTCTACTATGCAGTGGGGATACCTCAGAATTGGATACAGTGTTTCCTTTTAGTTGCTTTGCCCCACTTTTGGCCACCTTTGTACCCCCTTCCTTTTTCTGCTAAAGACTTTCTCTTCCATGTCCTTATTTTAACCGGGAGGGGGGGGGGATTAATAATAAACAGCATTGTGGAGTTGCATTGTTTATTGTAGAAAGTTTTTCTGAACTACTGTTCTGGAGGGACTTCTCATTCTTAGGGACTTCTGGCCTTGGCATGTCCTTCCAGCTCTTTGTTCAAACGGAGAGGATAGAGGCAAGGCTGCTTGTGGAACAGTTGTAGAGTGTGTCATAGAATCCAATTTTTTTTCTTGAACATTCATCAGGTCAATAAATGTGCACTTGTATTCTCCAGGTCTCCTATCTCTGCAACTAGGGACTGTGTTTGGATGTTTCTGAGTCTATTATTATTTAGGGAGGTTTATAGCTGTGCATTCAGAACTGTCTCACGGTTCTGCTTCCTCTCTCATGTAAATGTTTGACACTGTCACACATGTTCTCAATACTGCATTTTTTTAGGACACTGGGATAATTCAGAGCTCCCTTTTTTAAAAGCACACTCCCAACCACAGTTTAGTAATGCTATGTGCATATTTCCAGTGAATGTGCGCACTATCAACATCTTTCCAAGGAGGTCTGCTATGAGGAGAGGAGTTGAACAGCAGCATTGTAGTGGGTTTTTTTTGGGGGGGGGGGAGTTGGTGGTGGTTCAAAATAACCAGTATGACAGTTTAATCTCTCTTCCTTTGCAGGAACACAATGCAAAATTTAATCCTTCCCAGATTGATTGATTGCATGCATGCTGCTAATTAGATGGTTCAATAGATCCAAATGCAACAGTTGCTTACAATCTTGGTACATCCAAACCTGTTGTTCTTACATCATGCATTGTAGCTAAATGTCAGTTATGCAGCACAGTTGGTGGTTTCCATTTTCTCTGGAGTTTCTATAATTGCTGTAATTTTTACTGAATAGGAAAATTGTTAAAACTGATCCTCTTTCAGTTTGCCTTTGCTTTGCATATGGGTCATAGTATTGCTTAGTTGCAGCATCGGTGTAGAAAAAAAATGCACATTTGCTTGAGCCAGTAAATTTTTTAGCTTGAATGGGACTGGGTTGTACTATTGCCTGGCATGTTTATTTCCGACAGGATGCTGAGGTTGTGTTTTACAATGGTGTGTAGCTCCGTGTTGTTGTTGTTTACAAATCAGTGCTAATGTTTCTCTTAGTGCAGCCCCCCTCAGGACAGATTTCTCCCCCTCACACAGTATGATATAGATAGAGGATAAAGATTCCAGAATACAGGGAACAGTAGGAGACAAGGTTAAAGACATGCTTAAAGTAATGTCTAGTTTGACCCTAACAGTGTTAGCTGGAAGTCCCAGTTCATGGTAGTTTGGTCAGACCAATACTGTATCTCTCAGCCTTCTATCAGCTTAAAAATGCTGACCTACTTTACAAGGCTATTTGTAAAGATTATGTCTTTTCTGTATGAGAAACATGTTGAATATATGAAGTATACAGATGCCAAATAGTCATAATTAAGATACCACTTAGAATTCATGTTTGAAACTGAACTGTCCAATTCATGCACATACATGTAAAAGTATGATTCTAATTTTTTTCCCAAGGTCTTAAATGCACGCAGTGGGTTAAACCACTGAACCATGAGCTGTCGATCGAAAGGTCGGCAGTTTGAATCCGTGCGACGGCTCCTGCCAACCTAGCAGTTTGAAAGCAAGAAATTGCAAGTAGATTAATAGGTACCACGTCAGCGGGACGGTAACAGCGTTCCATGTGCCTCAGTGTTGAGTCATGCCGGCCACATGACCATGGAAACATCTTCGGACAGCGTTGGCTCTTCAGCTTTGAAACGGAGATGAGTACTGCTCCCTAGAGTCGGAAACGACTGGACTTAATTGTCAAGGGATACCTTTACCTAGCTGCACTGTATTGAAGCAAGTCTGACATTTTCTCAGAAAACGTTTCCTAAATGTTGGAACATCTCTTGCCATAATGCTTCAGGACTTAAAGCAGCACATCACCACCACCACCACCACCACCACCACCACCACCACCACCATCCCACTATTTAATAATAGGATTGCTGAAAATTTAGATGAAAGATTTCCTTCAGGGGGTAGAGTTGTCTCTAGAGCAGTGGTTCTCAAACTGGTAGGTCGCGACCCACCAGGAGAACTGGATGTTTCCCCTGCCTCTTTAAAGGGTGGGATTAAGGTGGGATTGCCGCCGCTGGCTGGAAAAAAACACCTGAAAATGGGGTTTTTCTACTCACTGGAGGGGGGGTGTGTGTGGGGAGGCCTGTGCGACCCTCTGCAGTCCTCCCCGATCTTCAGATCGCCGGAAAATGAGCCCCAAAGCACTAGTGAGTAGAAAAACGCTGTTTTTGGGCACCTTTTTCCCCGCTGGTGGCAGCAATCCCCAGGATCGCTGCTGCCACTGGCCCCGCCAGCACTCTAAGGTCTCCCTGCCTCATGGGGAGAACTTTGAGAAACACTGCTCTAGAGAATAAAGCACAAGGACAGCTGTATATATCATGTAATTATTGGAGTATATCAAATGCCATGGTTTTAAATGTTGAACTTCTCAGTTTGTCATTCTCCCAGATTTGATGTTTAACTTTTATTTTTGACATAATCATTATTTTCTCCTCTAGTTATTATTATTTAGTGTTTGCTCTTAGTTACGGGGGGGGGGGGGTCTCCATATCTGTTGATCTGCTGCCTGCAGATTCACTTATCTGTGGTTTGCAGGGCCCCCTGCGTGGCAGCTTCCTGTTTAATGTCCTGGAGCCTCTCTAGTATGCCAGCTGCTTGTCTGCTCTGTGCTATAAACCAGCTTATAGCGTTTTGTTAAGGAAGAGGCGTGCTTGCTTGGCGCCAGTGCTAGACTCCTAACAAAGGTAATGGGCATGGGCGGACCATGAGGGTAGCGTTTCCCCTTATCCGTAGATTCCTTGTATCCACAGGGCCCCTCAGGAACCTATCCCCCACGCGTATGGGGGTCATACTGTAATTGTAATTGAGAACTCTTGCTTTCCTTGGTTTGAATATTAATTTTAGAGGTCTGGTAACTAACATTCTGTAGGTGCTTATGGTCGTAATCTTCTGTGGATTTTTATATTGTGTGGGATAGTTGCATGTTATTCCAAGGGCATGTTTTGTAAGATGTACAAATTGCACAACCAATAGTTTAGTGAAGTAAATATCGCTCAACCACTAAATGGAACTGAGGGGGATGGTTCCCTTGGGAAAACATGATGAGTTATAAAAGTTTTTCTCTACACTTTTAAACATTTGTCAATTTGCATATTTGGTGGGGTCCAAAGCAGTCTCGCATTGCCCCATGAGGATGCTGCTGGAAGGTAATATTGCCTTTTTTTCCTGAGCATGCACAAAAGGGCTTTTGTTGCCTGTGCATGTCTGGGGTGAAGTGGCTGTTATGTAACTTGTTTGAACACCAAAAACTTAATACCACTCTTGTTTGAAATTGATGATTGCCAGGCAGCAATGACATTATTGGGTATGACAGACTGTGCCATAGAATTCATGTTGAAATTGAGCTTTGATTATTATATACCGGAGTTGGTAAAAGAATGTTCTGCACTGGGGTGGGTGATGACCAACCTCTAAACTACTTAGTGGCAGCCTTATTCAAGATGTAATTGTTAAGTTTTAGATAGTCCCAGCTTGTTTAGTGTACTGTACTTCTGGTGTGGAAGGAAAAACAGTCTCTTGTTCTTTGAATGAACTGCCACTTTAAGGAAACGCCCAGGCTTCTGCCGCTGAGTGCAGCTTCTTAATTTAGTTTATAAAAGGAGAGGGTTCTAGTACATGAGGGTTGCTCAGAGCAAGTCCTTGACCATAAACAAATAGAAGAAAACTTAATCACTTACCATGATTGTCTCTATGCAACAGCTGGGATAATGCAGTCTCAGGAAGAAGTGGAAAAGGGAGAGGTCTGTTCCTGAGTGGGAAAGAGGAAAGCCTTCGAATTATGGAACAAAGGCATTTTGGAGCCATAGCACATGTTGCTCCACTCCCTGCCATAATACAAATATTGCTGTTAAGTTTTACCTGCTCTACCAGAGGTAGTAATCTCACTTCCTACGTCACCATGTCATTCACTTGACAGATGAGGGCCAAACTAGATGTGACAGCAGCCATATTAGTAAAATCCCATCCATCAAGGACTAGGGGTTTAATCATGCCATCCAAGGATGTGTGCGTGAGGGAACCCGAACTCCCTCTGCTTCCATTTACATTGCTTGCACTCCATTGCTGCAGGCACTTTCCTCCTCAGCCTGGCTCACTTGGAGCCAAAGTGGAAGAAAATCGCATAGGGTGACAGAATGCAGGAAGAAGAGTTGGGGGAGGACTTGGATCCTCTCATGTATGAGATGGCGAAAACAATAACGTTGGATACTGGGAGAGTGGTGTCCATAAATTTGCTGTCCTTTGTGATAAACCTATTTATATTCATAAGAACATAAGAAGAGCCCTGCTGGATCAGGCCAAAGGCCCCTCCAGCTCCCTGTTTCTCACAGTGGCCCTACCAGATACCTCAGGGAGCACACAAGACAAGATTCCTGTATCCTGTCACCGTTCCCTTGTATCAGGCATTCAGAGATAGCCTACTACTAAACCTAGGAGGTTGCATGGCTTATAACCTGTGATGGACTTCTCCATAAATCTGTCTAATCCCCTTTTAAAGGCATCCAGGGCAGGTGATATCACCTGGCTGTGATCCTATGTACCCTAACTTATGACAAAGGTCCTGTGACCATAGTGCGCCTTCCAAGTATAGGATCATGCTGTTAGTGAAACATGTGGATTAGACAGTGCCCTCTGGCTCGAGTCATAACATAGTTGCATTATGTTCCTCAGACAGAACACACTGCCCCCTTTGTTCTAAATGTGAACTGAAAGGCTGTGAATCGGGACTTTCTTGGCTTGAATCTCACTTCTGCCATGAACTTCTCACTTCTGCCATGAACTTCTGCCATCAGTAGAATGGGACCTGTGGTGCAGGTGCGGCAGAACTGCCTTGTCGTCGTCCACAGAAAGAAGCCGCAACCTAATCCTGTGATTGTGCATGCATGCCACCCGCTTGCACCCGAGAAAGCAGGTGGTGCATGCGTGCCATCTCAGAGTTGGGCTGCAGCTTTTTTCCATGGACCACAACAGGGTAGTTCTGCCTCACCTGTTGCCCCCACACCGCATGACCCTGGTAGGGTGGTCTTAGGTAAGACATTTCTCAGCCTCAGCTCCCCAGCTATAATCTATCCATCCATCATCCATCATCTATCATCTATCTATAAAAAAGCAAATGTTCTGACTGACTCATCAATGCCCAATTCAAATCCCTGGACCTAGAAACATGAAATTCGGGGAGTATATTCCTTCCATGTTGTAAGCACCAACTAAAAAGGTATTTGATCTAAGAGGAATGCTGGCTTATAGTGTTTTTGTAAAGAAAGAAACACGCTTGCTTGGTGCCAGTGCTGGAAGCCTAACTAAGGTAATGGGCACGGGAGGCGTGGATAAGTGACTCTGCGGATACGGAGGCCCCCTGTATATATTTTTCCATCAGTTACCATTGGCCACTTCAAAAGGCAAGTGCATAATGTTGTCACACTGATATTTTTACTTGCTCTGAAGTAGAAGTCGCTACTATAGTTCTGTTTTAATGTGGCACATCCCTTCACATAAAGGAATCGAGGATTGGCTCCCTTCTAGTCCCGATTGGCCTAAGTGGCTCCTTAGCCCCACCTTAAATTTAGGTTACATTTTGGCTATTTGGTTTTATTGTTTTTATCCTGTTAGTTACCTTGGGTGTGCTTCTGAGTGGAAACATGGGATAAAAATTCATCAATAAGCTGTAGCCAACAACCTGAAGCCTTATTAATGCTGACTCGATTTTATCTTAATCTGTTTCAAATTCCTATTAAGATGCATCTTCGGTTGGAAGGATAGGAGAAGTTTTGTGACTGCTCCCATCAAGTGAGTTTATCAAAAGATCTTTTTTTCTTCAAACTTTTAAGTTAAAAATGTATAAAAATAATCTTAGGATATGGTTGAAATAAACAAAAATGCAGATAACCGACACTTATTCTGTGCTTGTAATATATACACGCTACATACTTCACAACACTGTCAGCGCCTGTGTACATAAATTCTCTTGTGGACATCATTCGTTCCAGTATTAGATAAATGTTTTCCAATAATTCAAAAATTAGTCATTGCTCTATCACTGCCAGACCTTGCCTTAATAAATTTAATTTACGCATGATCAGTGTTCAACACTTCCCTTCAGAAATCTAATTTGATCTGTAGCTCTGAAAGGAGATGGGGATTATCCCTGCAGCTGTGCTGTGGGGGTGCTCAGATCATTGCAGAAAACACAGCAAATAAACAAGTCATGGTCTCTTCTAGTTGAGAGCCGGAGAGTGGGATGGTTGCACTGGGTTTCTAAAACTCACTGAGCACCTCTGAAGCCCAACACAACTGTTCGGATGATCCCTGCCCCACTTTTCAGCTCCAATAGAGGAGGGGTCATCAGGAGTGGCCAGGTTGGGCAGTAGCTGAGAGCCCATACCCATCAGAGGACCCACCTGGATGGGCCAACCCCTAACCCCTCAGTACCAGTGGTACCATCAGAGGGTGGATGGGGTCTCCCATGCTCTCCCTATGCTTTGGAAGCATAGCATCATTTTAGGAATTGTTCTCTTCCCCCCCCCCCCCGGGTTCATACTGGGGGAGGAAAGAGCTGACCTTGCTTTCAGGTATGGACATGCAACCCCCTTGGGGAAGAACAGAATACTGGGTTGACCACAAATGTTTGATAGACTGAGATTAGATTTTGAATCAGATTGAATAAATTTGCATATGAGAAAAAAATTTCAAAGGGGAAAAAAAAGCATATTCTCTTTTGGTTCTATCCTAAGTGCCTTTTGTACAAAACAGAAAGGGCAAGGGGCATTAGTCATTTTTGCTGATCTCCCTGAACCCCTCTGCACCCCATATAGCTCTGTTACAGAGGATCCCCAGATTTTTTTTGGGGGGGGCTTCAGTGGTCTTGTGTGCAAAAGATGGAGATGGGGAAGTTCATTTGCACAAACTTAGTTCTACTTGCATTCCTTAGAATTAGGAACCACCCTGTGGTGTTCTGTTTTCAGATGATGTGGTTTGGGAGCCGCAATATTTAGGAAGCATTTACATTCTTAAATATATTTACTCACCATGAACATTAAACTTATGTTTTAATCCAGTGGACTCTCAGTTTATACCTCAGAAATATAAAGCTTGAAAATCTCTTATTTACTTTTTATATTAATTGTGATGCAAAAAGGAGCTCAGCCAACATATTTCCGAGAGCCGCACATTACACATCAAATAGAGCCACATGTGGCCCAGGAGCCACAGTTTGGCCACCCCTGGTATATATATGTATAGGCTTACCATATTTTTCAAACTTCAAACCGGGACCCCCCCATACCCCCCCCGAGGTAAATAATTAATTAATGTCAAAGCAACGAAAAAGCAAGGCCAAAGAACCACAACCAATCGTAAACCACAACGAAAAAGCAATCAGAAACAGCCCAAACCAACCGCAAACTACCTTCCACAACGAAAAAGCAATTCTAAACCACAACGAAAAAGCAATCAGAAACAGCTCAAACCAACCCCCAACTACCATCCACCACGAAAAAGCAATCTAAACCACAACAAAAAAGCATTCAGAAACAGCCCAAACCAACCACAAACTACCCTCCACAACGAAAAAGCAATTCTAAACCACAACGAAAAAGCAGAAAAAACAAGCATAAATGTCACAATAAAGCAGAAATCCACATAATAAATCCTTTTAATGAATAAATTATCGAAGAAAGGGGGCGCGAAGCGCGGCCGGTTTTTTAAAAATAATTTAATAAAGTAAAGGGGGCGCGAAGCGCGTCCAAAAATTTTAAATAAATAATAAAATTTTAAATAATTAATTAATAAAGTAAAGGGGGCGCAAAGCGCGTCCAAAATTTTTAAATAAATAATATTTCTATTTAAAATATATTTAAAAAATACGCTTACCTGGTCGCTGGTTGGTGGTCGCTGGTCGGCCCGAGGTTGAGAAGCAGGCTGTGCCACCCAGCGGCTCCATGCAACACGGGCAAGAAGCAGGCTGTGCTTCTCCCGGTGCCGCTGGTCTTGCAGCGGCACCGGGAGAAGCACAGCCTGCTCGCCTGCGTTGCGCAAGCCCTGGAGCTCGCGCAACACGGGCAAGAAGCAGGCTGTGCTTCTCCTGGTGCCGCTGGTCTCGCAGCCGCACCGGCAGAAGCACAGCCTGCTCGCCTGCGTTGCGCGAGCCCTGGAGCTCGCGCAACACGGGCAAGAAGCAGGCTGTGCTTCTCCCGGTGCCGCTGCGAGACCAGCGGCACGGAAAGAAGCACAGCCTGCTTGCCCGCGTTGTGCGAGCCTGCTAGAGGCTCGCGCTGGCCGGGCAAGCAGGCTGTGCTTCTCCGGTCTCCCAGCGGCACCGCATGGAGCCGCTGGGAGACCGGAGAAGCACAGCCTGCTTGCCCGGCCAGCGCGAGCCTCCAGCAGGCTCGCGCAACACGGGCAAGCACTGTGCTTCTCCCGGTGCCGCTGACGATCGGGAGAAGCACCCGCTCGCCGCGCCGCCATCTTTTTTTTTTTTAAATTTCAAACTTCCCGCCATCTTGGGTCACGAAATCTCGCGTGATCCAAGATGTCACGAGATTTGGGCGCCGACATCTTGGATCACGCGAGATTTCGTGACCCAAGATGCTGCCCGGTAAGTTTAAAATTAAAAAAAAAGATGGCGGCGCCCATTCGTCCCCCGGGACACGACCGGGAATCGGGTCCGATTTCCGGGACTGTCCCGGCAAAACCGGGACGAATGGTAAGCCTATATATGTACAGTATGTATATATGCATGTAGTAGAAGTAGTACGTCTTAGAAGACCTACATAGGAAGCTGCCTGATACCTCAACATGCACACAGTCCATTGGTCCATTGGTCAGACCATTGGTCCATCTAGCTCAGTATTGTTGATACTCACTGACAGCAGCTCTCCAAGGTTTCAGAAGGGAATTTTTCCTCTGCCCTATCTGACAATGCCAGGGCTTGAACCTGGGACCTTCTGGATGCAAAACTGGTACTTGTCCACGGAGCTGCCACTCCTCCCTAGTCCCGATTCTCTCTCTCATTCACAAGAAGGAATGCCTCGTAAAATGTGGTGCCTGCCATCCATGTTTTTATAAACATGTTGAAATAGAACTAGCTTAAAAAAATTGCTAATTGATTAAATGGGGATACCTGTCATGACTACTTCCTTTTCTATTGTGTGAAGTAAGGTAGAATTCAAACTACAGGTTTCCCTCCAAAACCACTTAAGTGTTTAAAAAAAAAAAAAGGCGGGAAGGGCAATTTGGTTTGAAATTCCCTCCCAAATGGCCAACTGAAAGGGGGAGGAGCTAAATTGTGGGGGGGGAGGGAGGGAGGGAGGGAGGTAGCGGACACGTTCCTAGGCAGTGGAAAGTTGGAGCTGAAACTCTGAGCTAAAATCGCAGCTGATTCGCATTGCTGAATGCGATTCAGCAATCGCATTCAGCAATTATTGGGGGGGGGGGGGGGAGAGTGCTACCAAAGTGTAAATAAGCTCTGTTTTGACTGGGGAGCTGCATTGTCTCTGCTTCAATCCTGCCCTAACTTCTTGCAGAGCTCCAGGCTACCGGAGGGTCAACTGAATTCAGGAGCTGAGAACCCAGAAGGGAGTGTCCTTCCTCCCTCATGGCCTTGCTCAGCGTGAGGCCCTGGCAAGCTAGGGACTGGTGGCAGTAGAAGAATGGCCAGATGGGTCAGTATTGCTGCCTTGAGTTCAGGAGCCATGAGAGCACTGCAATACTTTTTTTTTTTTTTTAGTTCAAAATATGATTAGTCAATTAATCTAACTACTATTATTTTACCCCCCTTCATGGATCATTGCCTTGTCGTGGCGAAGGGGCTTGCGTAACTCAAAGAAGCCATGAGCTATGCCATGCAGGGACACCCAAGACGGACAGGTCGTAGCAGAGAGTTCTGACTAAAAGTGATCCACTGGAGAAGGAAATGGCAACCCACTCCAGTAACCTTGCCAAGAAAATCCCATGAACAGTACCAAAAGGCTAAAAGATATGACGCCGGAAGATGAGCCCCTCAGGTCGGAAGGTGTCCAATATGCTACTGAGGAAGAGCGGAGGACTATTCCAAGTAGACCCAGAAAGAGTGAAGCGGCTGGGCCAAAGCCGAAAGGACGTCCAGCTGTGGATGTGTCTGAGGTTGAAAGGAAAATCCAATGCTGCAAGGAGCAATACTGCTTAGGAACATGGAATGTGAGGTCTATGAATCAAGGCAAGCTGGATGTGGTCAAAAATGAGATGATAAGATTGAACATTGACATCTTGGGAATCAGCGAACTAAAATGGACGGGCATGGGCGAATTTAAGTCAGGTGACCATCATATCTACTACTGTGGGCATGAATCCCTTAGAAGAAATGGAGTAGCCCTCATAGTCAATCAAAGAGTGGGAAAGGCAGTACTGGGGTGCAACCTCAAAAACGACAGAATGATTTCAGTTCGAATCCAAGGCAAACCATTCAACATTACAGTAATCCAAGTGTATGCCCCAACCACTGATGCCGAAGAAGATGAAGTTGACCGGTTCTATGAAGACCTACAACACCTTCTAGAACTAGCACCCAAAAAAGATGTCCTTTACATCATAGGAGACTGGAATGCTAAAGTAGGAAATCAAGAAATAAACGGAACAACAGGCAAGTTTGGCCTTGGAGCGCAAAATGAAGCAGGGCAAAGGCTAACGGAGTTCTGTCAAGAGAACACGCTGGTCATAGCAAACACTCTTTTCCAACAACACAAGAGGCGACTCTACACATGGACATCACCAGATGGTCAATACCGAAACCAGATAGATTATGTGCTTTGCAGCCAAAGATGGGTCGGATCACGAAGGGTCGGACACGACTTAACGACTGAACAACAACAACAACAAGCCAAAGATGGAGAAGCTCTATACAATCAGTAAAAACAAGACCTGGAGCTGACTGTGGCTCAGATCATGAGCTTCTTATTGCAAAATTCAGACTTAAACTGAAGAATGTAGGGAACACCACTAGACCAGTCAGATATGACCTAAACCATATCCCTTATGAGTATACAGTGGAGGTGAAGAATAGATTTAGGGCATTAGACCTGGTAGACAGAGTGCCTGAAGAACTATGGATGGAAGTTTGTAACATTGTACAGGAGGCAGCAACGAAAACCATCCCAAAGAAAAAGAAATGTAAGAAAGCAAAGTGGCTGTCAGATGAGGCTTTACAAATAGCTGTGGAAAGAAGGAATGCAAAAAGCAAGGGTGAAAGGGAAAGATATAAACAACTGAATGCAGAGTTCCAGAGAATAGCAAGGAGAGATAAGAAGGCCTTCTTAAATGAACAATGCAAGGAAATCGAGGAAAACAACAGAATGGGGAGGACTAGAGATCTGTTCAAGAAAATTGGAGATATCAAGGGAATGTTTTGTGCAAAGATGGGCATGATAAAGGACAAAAAAGGCAAGGACCTAACAGAAGCAGAAGAGATTAAGAAGAGATGGCAAGAATACACAGAAGAACTATACAAGAAAGATCTGAATGTTCCTGATGACCACGCTGGTGTGGTCACTGACCCAGAGCCGGACATCCTAGAGAGTGAAGTCAAGTGGGCCTTAGGTAGCATTACTAACAACAAAGCTAGTGGAGATGATAATATCCCAGCTGAGCTACTTAAAATCCTAAATGATGATGCTGTGAAAGTGCTGCACTCAATATGCCAACAAATTTGGAAAACTCAGCAGTGGCCAAAGGATTGGAAAAGGTCAGTTTACGTTCCAATTCCAAAGAAGGGCAGTGCCAAAGAGTGTTCAAACTACCGTACAATTGCACTCATTTCACATGCTAGCAAGGTTATGCTCAAAATCCTACAAGCTAGGCTTCAGCAGTACGTGGACCGAGAACTACCGGACGTACAAGCTGGGTTTCGAAGAGGCAGAGGAACTAGAGATCAAATTGCCAACATGCGCTGGATCATGGAGAAAGCACGAGAGTTCCAAAAAAACACCTACTTCTGCTTCATTGACTACGCAAAAGCCTTTGATTGTGTGGATCACAACAAACTGTGGCAAATTCTTAAAGAGATGGGGGTACCAGACCACCTTACCTGTCTCCTGAGAAACCTGTATGCGGGTCAAGAAGCAACAGTTCGAACCGGCCATGGAACAACTGATTGGTTCAAAATTGGGAAGGGAGTACGGCAAGGCTGTATATTGTCACCCTGCTTATTTAACTTATATGCAGAGTACATTATGAGAAATGCAGGGCTGAATGAATTGCAAGCCGGAATCAAGATTGCCGGGAGAAATATCAACAACCTCAGATATGCAGACGATACCACCCTAATGGCAGAAAGTGAAGAAGAACTAAAGAGCCTCTTGATGAGAGTGAAAGAGGAGAGTGCAAAAGTTGGCTTGAAACTCAACATTAATAAAACTAAGATCATGGCATCGGGTCCCATCAATTCCTGGCAAATAGAAGGGGCAGAAATGGAAGCAGTAACAGATTTTACTTTTCTGGGCTCCAAGATCACTGCAGACGGAGACAGCAGCCATGAAATTAAAAGACGCTTACTCCTTGGAAGGAAAGCTATGGCAAACTTAGACAGCATAATAAAAAGCAGAGATATCACCATGCCAACAAAAGTTCGCATAGTCAGGGCGATGGTGTTCCCAGTAGCAATGTATGGTTGCGAGAGTTGGACCATAAGGAAGGCTGAGCGCCGAAGAATAGATGCTTTTGAACTGTGGTGCTGGAGAAGACTCCTGAGAGTCCCTTGGACTGCTAGGAGATCAAAACAGTCAATTCTAAATGAAATCAAGCCTGACTGTTCCCTGGAAGGACAGGTACTAAGGCTGAAACTCAAATATTTTGGCCACCTAATGCGAAGAGAGGACTCTCTGGAAAAGACTCTGATGCTAGGAAAGATTGAAGGCAAAAGGAGAAGGGGAAGGCCAAGGATGAGATGGTTAGACAGCATCACCGATGCAACAAACATGAAAATGAGCGAACTCAGGAAGATAGTGGAGGACAGGAAGGCCTGGCGGGATATGGTTCATGGGATCACGAAGGGTCGGACACGACTTAACGACTGAACAACAACAACATTATTTTACCAAATATTTTACTAGTTTATTCAAATGCATAGTAAAAGCAAGGAGCCAACAGCTATACAATTTAATCAATAATCCAATCAAACATGATTCAGATAATTATTGACCAGTATCCAAATGAGGAGGGCTGACATTTGGAAGTGCAGTGCATTGTTTTTGAAAATCTTGGTAGTTATTTTTCAGTCTTTTAAATTGTGGTTTCTTCCTCATCCCACCCCAGGACACTTGCTCCTCCACATGTTTTGTTTTACAAGCAGTGTGTGTGTGCATGTTGAGGACTTAATGTTGTGATGCTGCTTCTGCTGAAGTAGAATATATTCTGAACTGTACTAGTACGATTTCCACCTTGCATTGATTTTTTTTAGCAACCTTTTGCTTCTCTGTTAGCATGTCCCTTATGAACTGAAGAGAAGAGCTGCTTGAGAGCTGCTGCATGTCTTGTGGTGATCTAGGTAAACAGGCAGTTATACCATGAGGAAAGGTGAGATGGTCTTCTCAAGCAGCAGAATAGCAAGCAGGCAGATCCAACACATGGTGGGCAATTTACCTGAGCTTCTGTACTTCCATTTATTTCAGTGAGATTCCCGCAGGTGAGCATCCCATAGGTTTGTGCCCTGTGTCAATGGAGGGGTGCCATTTGCATTATCCACTTTAGGCACGAAAATGCCTTGGTCTGAACCTGCCCCCCCCCTTCCCACATAAAACTATAGAGCTAAGAAAAGAGTAGAGCAAAACACAGAGCCTTTGGCACTAGTCCCTTTACCCAAGCCTGAGTATGCATACAAAAATATTTGCATATTCTTCCCCAGTTATCCTGGCAGTGGCACCACTCATCATCATTCTTCTGTTGTCTGCCTTGTGTCTATTTTAGTGTGTCCCTCAAGGTAGAGTCCTGTCTTCTCTTCTGTTTATAAAGTACTGTGCACATGTCTGATGCTATATAAATTAATAAGCAATAACATAGCCCAGAATTTCATGGCAGGATCATAATACAGAAAAATGAGTCGCTCTGCTTCCTGGTCTCTATGATCCAAATTCTATTTGTCTGTCACTGTGCATCATTCAAGCAGTAAAGCTGGAACCTGGATGTGCCAATCCCCTCCTCAGTTATATCTTGCTAGTATCCCTAAACTACCTACAGTACATCTCTCCCTGCATGCTCAAGCCTCCTTATTTGCAAATGAATGCTTTCCTTTCTTAAGTACTTAATCATATTCCCCTTACCTCATAGCGAAGTAATGGTTCACTGCATTTCCTACATTCTTGCAGCTTTTTGCTACAAGAGAGCACTGGACAGAAGTGCAGGAATTCTAGTCTAGCCGTATTGGTAGTGTGATGGTAGTTGGTAGTGTGATCCTCTCTTGTCCTCTGCACACAGGAGCGCACATTTGGCAGGTGAATTGCAATGGCTACATGGTTCTGTTGGGTAGGATTGAAGTCCTAAAGTGTACTTTAGGGCAGAGGGGTCTGGCTCAGTCGGTAGAGCCGCTGTCTTGCAAGCCCAAAGACCAGTGAATGGCAAGTTCGAGACACGCCATCAACAAAAAAGCTGTGAAACCCTCTGTGAGGAGAGATAAAAGCTGCCAGCTGCATCGGCCGAGTGTGGGAGGCGACGGCCAGTGAAGAGACCAGACTGCAAGAGCATACCATCTGGAATGTAGTTGTTCATGAAAGATTGGACATTTATATACTGTAAAAAAAACATTAGGGGGGTTAGGAAAGCCTGCTCATGTACACCATCTGGGATGTGGTGTCAGAGGAGAATTCCAATGACCAAGAAAGGCGGTATATAAATACTGTATATTACTACTACTACTACTACTACTACTACTACTACTACTTGGTGCAGCAACACCCCCCCCCCCCAACAATAAAATGTATATGGGAACTGGAAGCTTTAAATTATGGGGATAGGCTGTGTTTTGGCGGTTGCCAGTTGTTTCTTTTGCCTATTTGCACTTCCTAATTGAATTTTCTTTTGTATACTATACTCTGCATTTCGAGTAATTGGCCCTAGCTTGAGGATAAAGCTTTTGCTGACATTTGATGGAATAATTATTTGGTATAGCAATTGCTCTTCGCTGGTTGAAATTTTAAAAAGATTTACTCTAGGTGGAACTGGGTTTTGAGGAGCCAAAAAGGATACTTGATTGTAAAGCCTCCCCCAAATCCTTTGCTAAGTGACTTCATCTGAACAGTACTATAAAGCTTGTGTCTTTTAAATTTGCAGCTGTTAACCGAACACAGAGAATTGCCTGAACTACTTTGTTTCTCTGTGAGACTCTCATGCAGTCTTTTTGGCTGGTTGTGATTTTGATCCTTTCCTTTTGTAGATGGTGATCTTTGCTGTGGGAAAATAACCCTCCCATAAATCTAGGGCATTGAACTGTGTTCACTACATGGGTGAAAACAAAGTTTAAACAAAGTCAGTCTGGAGTTCGTTATATTCTGGAAATGCCTGGCAAATGAACTGATTAGTTGATATGCCTTAATTGTGGGTTCACGTGTTTTGAATTTATGGAGTAAAATGTCTTAGTAATGCAGGTCAAGGGCAAAGAATGAGGCGCTCAGTTCTCCCACACACTCTGTTTGCAAAACAAAACCTCTAGCCATAGGAAGAAGCACCTCCCCCTGAACTTGGGGACTGACTAGTAATATTGGACTGACTTACAGGGATGCTCATGTTGCAGAGGTTGCTGAGATAATGTGTGTGAAACACCTTTCAATGCTCTGAATGTCTGTATACAATGGATCCTTTCTAACGGATTTGTCTCACCGTGGATCCCAGACCTGTGGAGGTCCACTTAAAAAAGTTCGTAAAAATGGGGGAAAAACCTCCCAGTTCCTGTTTTTTAACTTTGTGCGGGCAAACCACATGGTTTCCAAACCTCTGCAGGGCTTTTTCAAACTGAACAACCCACTTCCAGGTCACAGGAAGGCTCTTTCCTCCCAGCCTTGCCCTAGGACGCATTCTGGGATGAGCCTGGGAGGAGAGAAGAGCCTTCGTTTGACTCGGAAGTGGATCTTGAAAAAGCCTTGCAGAGGCTTGGAAACTGTGCTGTTTGTTCGCACAAAGGTAAAAACGGGGATTGGGGGGCTTTTCCCACTGTTACAAATGATTTTAAGTAGGCTTACCAGATCTCCAACCGGGACAGAGTGCTAGACCTTTAGGAGAAGGAATGTGGGCAAGTGTAGCTCGTTAAACCTTACAGCACAATCCTAGGCATGTCTATTCAGAAGCAAGCCCCATGGATGCCTAGGATTGTGCTCTAAGGTTTAACAAGCTACACCTGCCCATATTCCTTCTCCTAAAGGTCTAGCACTCTGTCCCGGTTGCAGATCTGATAAGCCTAATTTTAAGTGGACCCTGGTATCCGCAGATTCTCAGTATCTGCAGGAGGGGTGGTCCGGAATGGAACCCCTCGCAGATACTGAGGTCACACTGACACTGGATATGTTGAGGCTACAATCTCATGCTCACTTGCTTGGGCAGAAATCCCAATCAGTGCCCAAGGCTGCACATACCATTATTATGCCAACACAGAGAGTACCTATGTGGAGGAAGAGACCATGCAAACTTTGTGTATATTGTCATGTATGATGACTTTCTCCCACATTTACTTTTTTAAAAAAATAAATAGTTCATTTAGAGAGACCCTCTTGTAGATTCTGCTTCCTTCAAAAGCATGTTTGGTGATAGCCAGCAAGAGGCTTAATTGCACCACCACCACCACCACCTGTTGTTTGAAAACCTGAGAAAGAAGCAGCCACTTCCCTTTTCTTAAAGCCACTTCCCTTTTCCACCTTTCAACCGACATATCTGTGGATTACCTTGAGGAATCCAAAAGCTATACAGTATTCTAGTACTGCAATACCTTTCTTAGGACTAACCAAAATGACACATCTTTAGCAGCTGGCTTTTAGTTCTTTAAGGTTAAGGTATCCCCTGACAGTTAAGTCCAGTCGTGTCCGACTCTAGGGTGTGGTGCTCATCCCCATTTCAATGCTGAAGAGCCAGCGTTGTCCGAAGACGCCTCCGTGGTCATGTGGCCGGCATGACTCTCCTTGCCGCAGCGTGTAGCATGCAGCTGGAACATGGAGCGCTGTTTACCTTCCCACAAGTAGTACCTATTTATCTACTCGCATTGACATGCTTTGGAACTGCTAGGTTGGCAGGAGCTGGCCAAGCAACGAGAGCTCACCCCGTCACGGGAATCGAACTGCCGACCTTTCGATCGACAGTTTATGGTTCAGCGGTTCTTTAGAACTCTTCATTAGGCTGGATGGCAAGAAAAGCAAAAATGAAGTGTGGTGTGTGGGGAGCTGAGCCTGGTGAAATAGGTCTGCAGATTACAGCAGTATGGAAAGTGCACTAAGTCCTTGGCCCTTTTCCATCCAGTTAACTTGGTGTCAAGGCTGCTTTAAGGCAAGAGAAAAAGCAACTGCTTTTGCTGGCTTGAAATAGGTACATCTACATTGGGGGGGGGGGTAGGGACTGTTTGCTGGCTAGTGGGAAAACTTGTTCCCTTTCAAAGGCAATTATTCTCAGCAAGTAACTATTGAGCAAGACTATCTGTGCAGTTCAGCTAAAAACAAAGCTACTTCTGTGAGGAAGTTGTTTCATTTGCACGATTACACTGGAGGGTTCGTGTTGGGTAGGGCCTTGTTGCTAAATCTAGGTGGTTGTCCCTTTGGCTTGTATGACAGTGTTTTTAGTATTTCATGAAACTTTGTAGGCAAAGAACATTGTGTTATTGAAATTGCAGTGTGCTATAATACACGATGTCAAGACACATTTTTTCAAACTGCATTGCTAAATGCAAAGTGTACAGAATTAATCTAGATGTAGTAGTTATGTCTGGTTTATTTTTTTGCAACTGTCTTTCAACTTGCAGGCAAGTGTCCTTGCAGTGGCGTCGCTGGAGGTGGGGCAGAATGCTAAGTTTCGCACTGCGCTGACCTCCATTACTCACCAGCATGAGGCGGCCCTGCCCCCTCGCCTTCGGCGCCATTCAGTGGGGTGAAGGCAACGCGCAGGGAGTCTCCACGCCCCCACTGCGCATTGCCTTCACCCCACTGAATGGCGCCGAAGGCGAGGGGTCAGGGTCACCTCGTGCTGGTGAGTAACGGAGGTCAGCGTGGTGTGGAACTTAGCGTTCCGCCTCACCTCCAGCGATGCCACTGTGTCTTTGGAAGATGCTTAGAAAGTAGAAGTACTACTATACACACATTCTTTAATGTTAAGCAGCATCCACATGCTTTGAAATCCCTTACTTGGGGTTCAACTTGAAGATTATGTTGTGGCAGTCACAATGTAGCAATGCTAGTAAGTGTTTCTAGTTTTTTGAGCTTGGAGAAATAATTAGTCTGTTCCTTTACTAAATACAGTATTTTTTAAAAATCATAGTTATAGCCAATACTTTCTCTATAGTGTGCTTGTCTTTATATACATATATATAATGTACTGTACTGTACTGTTTTTGGATTTAATCTTGGGGCACTGTTTGTTTTTTGGATTCAAATTGGAGCCCTGCTTCCCTCTTATATGCCAACATAACAATAGAAATCTAAAAACATAAAGGATTATTGGCTTGCAGGACATTGTCTTTGCTACTGTATTAATGTTGGAGCTTAGCTTCCCACTCTTCTCTTGCTCAGCTACTCAAGAGCTTGGAGGACAGAACCATGTCTTCTGAGCAGTATTGGTGCTTCTGGAATTCCCTCTTGCTTGCCAGCTGAAGGTCAGGACGTATTAAGGAATACTGTTGCTTCCTAACTCTGAGTCCTGCCTTCAGGAAGATGCGACTACTGCCTGTATATTCGCAGGGAATATACCCTACCGCACTACCTTTCCTGAGTGTGGGGCAAACCATCATCTCACACGATAGCGTTTTTTTAAAAAAATACTTTTCGGTAATTCTTATGGCACATCAGTGTGTCCCTGCAAGCACCTTGGGAATTGCTACTTTAGGCAATAGATAGCATTGTCCACCTCAAGCATTGTTTTCCAGCACCAATTTGTTGTGAAATGTATTTTTGCACTATGTATCTGTCTTCTGTAGGAGGAAGTAATCTGTTACATTTCCTTCTTAATTTTTTACACATTGCTACGTTTTTCTTTTTGCGTGTGATGAGGTGCAAGGTGGGTTTTAGTTCACTGGCAGTTTAATACTGACTTGCTAGGGCAAATATATCCTCTAGAGGGCTAGGTTTGTAGGAAGGATGGTTGCTGCTAGGACCCTTGTCAATCCTACTGTACCTAAAAGATGCGTATAAGGCAACACATAATACAACTTGATTTTGAGTAACTGAAGGGTGCAGATTTAGATCAGGGAAATGGTGTTGATGCTGTCCCAAGCACTGTTTCCCTGATCAGATTAGTATCCCCCCTGCAGTTGCTTTAAAAAGAGAAAATACATTGAGATCTGACCACAGAATCTCCCGTGTCATGTGGTGTTCAACTCTTGAACACTCTTTTTGGCTAGTTTACAGTTTGTTAATGTTTCATCTTAAGTGCAAGTTGATTGAGACTGCCTGGAGACACTGGAGCTATTCTCTTGTGTTGCTGTTCATCTGCTTTTTTGGACTAGATCTACTTTCTAGTTCTGATGAATAGGCTACAGTAAATTAGGTTGGATGATTCCAGAGTTGTCTTCCCTCCTTCACAGCACAAAGTGCTACAGATTGACTAATGGCAACTTGGCTCTGCTGTACCAAACAGTACACATCTTTGTTCCCTGGACTAAGTGTCTTGGTAAAATGCAGGAGAGGCTCACAGAGATGCTTAAAGAGATAGGCATCCTTGAATGATGATTGCCTTGTATGAATCTGTATGAAAGTTTTGAAAAATATTTGCATTCTCAGTATACCAGATGTACTAACTTAATGTTTCTGTTTCTGATCTAGGTTCTTCTATTGTGTGCGTGTGCGTGTGCGTGTGCGTGTGCGTGTGCGTGTGCGTGTGCGTGTGCGTGTGCGTGTGCGTGTGCGTGATATGATCCAGTATTTTCAATAGACCAGGTAAGATTGTTGAAAGGCACGTAATAAATCTAAGTGAAAGATGGCATAAAAATGTCTAGTGAAGGAAGGTGGGGAGGGAAATGTAATTTAACTGGTGTGAGGGAAGGTGCTTCACTTCTTGACACTGTTATTAATCTGTTTTAGATTAATGGTGTCTGAATGTCACCTTGAAGTAATGACTTCCCAGTGGAGAAGAGATACTTTGCTTCAGATTTCTTTCAAGTACAGGATAGGGGCAACAATTATGTAGTTGGCCTGTGGCTCGGTATGATCTGTGCAGCCCGAGGAGGTTCTAGGTGAGCATATGAAGTAGTCTTATATCAAGTCAGACCACTGACCCATCTAGCACCGTGTTGTCTACACTGTCTGTATGGCAGTTTTCCAGAGTTTTAGACGGGACTTCACAGCCCTAGCTGTCCCTCAGAAGATTTTAGAACTCCCCTTGAACCCTGTCTGTGCTGGGGTCTCCAGTGTGGCCATTGTCGTCCTCTTAGTAGGTCTCCTCTGTTGCAGGGTCTTTCTCTGCCTTCTCCTGCTTTAAAAGATGTCCTTGATACCATTGGCCTCACCAGTTAGAAAACATTTACTCTTCCTTACTGTGATAAAGCCGTTGTCTCCTCAGTGGGAAATAGAGCTAGGAAGCATTCATTGGAAGACAGTTCTTCTGGCCTCATTAAGTCAGTGGCCTCTAGCAAAACTGGAAAGGGTGATAATTACTAGTGGACAGCTGGCTCACTAAGCATCCAGTCCTGTAATCTTGTATGTCAGCTGGTGGCCAATTACATTTTCTGAATGGCTTGACATTGAACTTGAAACATTGCATTGCCAGAGGGATGTGCACTACCTCATGGTGGTAGCTGGAGTTGAGAGGAAAAATAAACATTCTGACCTTACACAGGCCATTGTCTCTGGTCCATGCCTATAAAATGGTGACAATAATATTTGCAACATCTTTGCATTCTATTGATCTGACTTAGCAGCTGGCTTTAGCAGTGGCAGGGAATGATAAATTGCTTGGGGAACTAAACCATCTGTAATCACGTTTTGGTGAAGGAAGGAAAAGTTGTCAGTTTGACTGGGATTAAAGCCTTGCATATGGGCAGGTTGAGGACTGAGACATGGTTTGGCAGCCACCCTGCCCTCCCTCTTCTCCCAAGAGAAGACAAGGCCCCCTTGTCTTGTGGCAAGGGGTAAGGCATTGCAATGAGACCAGTGGATCACAATCTACAGTCTTATTTATTGTGTTACAGAATGGGACCCTAGCTGGTAGATAACAAAATATATGGGCTGCTTCACCCTGTCCCCTAAGTCCTCAGGGTCCCAGATACCCTTGGGGTAACCCCCCCTTCCCATTCTGGGGAGTTCTCACAGCCCTCAAGTAGAAGTGTGTCAGTCCCAGTTGCCTCTTGTCACCTGGGGGAACTTGACTGCATGATTAGCCTGCCTGATCAGCTGCTGTACAGTATGGGGTTCTCCTCCACTGGGGTGCCATGTCTTGGGAGATGTGCCCATATGAAAGGGGAGTCCCTGATCCACCTGCATGGCACAACCGTCTTCTTTTGCCTCCAAGGGCTCTACAGGGGATGGCCAGACTTCCAGCCACTCTCCCCTGTTTCTGCCTCAGCTTCCTTGCCTTCCTTCCTTCCTCTGCTCTCCCCTATATTCTTCCCTTAAGCTCTCTCTAGCCCTTTCTCCTTACTTCTCCTAGTCTGCAGTCTGCCTTTTCTCCCCTGCTGCTGTTTCAGCTCCCTCCTTGTTGCTCCTCTTCTCCTTCTCTGTCCTTCCTCTTTCCCACTCCGTTCCTGTAGAATCCAGCAGAATCTCATTTATGCCAGCAGCACCAAATGTTACTGCTCCCCTGTTGCCTTGGATCCAGCTGCTGCTGGAGTTGGTGAGATACAGTAGAGTTAAAAAAAAAAATACACCTTGCTCCAGCTGCTCCCCAGGATAAGGAGGTTTCAGGGTGGGGCAGCTCTTTTTCTGCAGGAGTGTGTGAAAAATCCAAACCATTCTGCCTGTGGTAGCTGCTGATGGAAGAATCTCCTTCCTTCTTTAAGATACCAGTACAGGCCAAGAGGGAGTCATACTGACACATGTTCTCTCAAAAAAAGAATAGTGTGTGACTCAGGGTTCCAGTGAATTTGGTAACTAAGAACCATGATGGTCACAGATTTAATGCAAATGTGGGTGGCCCTTTATTCTCATTTAAGAGCAAGTAACACTTTTTGTATGCAAGGGCTATTTTGCCACATTCTTAAAGATACAGATGAGCAGATAAAGATACAGATAAAGAAGAGACACGTTTAAGACTTCCAACATATAAAAATAATATTGCCTGAAGATGTTAATTGCTTGTCTGAAATTGGAAGGAAGCTGCTTCATAATAGTCTTCCTGCACTATATAGCTTGGTAGCTTAAAATCAAATGACAAGTGTTTTTCATTACTGCCTTTTTGTTTTCTAATTTAAAACTCTCTCTCTTTTGTGCAGTAAAAAGCCAATAAGTAAACATCTGAGCTCATTTTAAAGTAAGTCAGGAGCATACATTTATTTCAAGTGTGTGTGTGTGTGTGTGTGTGTGTGTGTGTGTGTGTGTGTGTGTGTGTGTGTACTATTTCTTGCCATACTGTGCTTGCAGCCAGTAGGTGATCTTGCAGTCTTTCTGTGTCTTCTCAATCCCGCTACCCAGTACTAGCTTCATGTTGAACAGTGGCCTGTGCTTCTCTGTAGTGTAGAGGTTGATTTTGGAATTGGTTGTGAGGATCTTCTTTCACAAGACGTGATAGCCCATATGTTACACCTGCTGGAATGTTAAGATAAATTTAACATGGGAGTAAATATCATGTGATATTGGAATGTAAGGACTGTGTTTTTCACTGAGATGCTCTTTCTTCCCCTCTGTAAATAGCTTTCTGCATTAATGTTAAAGTAACATTAATCCAGCTTTAACAAACATTTTTTTGCCACTAAAGAATTACTTTTGCGGGGTTGGCTTTCTTTCAACCTCACTCCCGCTCGTGTAATATTCTGTAACGGTTGTCTGAGTGAGATTGAAATCCCCTGTTTTGGTTATCACAATTATCCAAGGTCTGAAAGTCAACAGTTTCCTCCCTGCTTAAGCAAGGCTCTGATGGAAGCATCACTTTCTATTTAGCTTTAGAGTAACAAAAAGGAGCTGGGCTGTAAAATTTCAATAAGTGCCAGACATGGAGATAGGAAGACTAAGGAGGATCTCTGTGTGCACCACCTCATCGTATTTGTGGATGTTCTCTGGTCTTGAATAACCTAAAGTGAAAACCATTTTCAATGTCTTGCTCTCATACCATGTCCAATATGTTGCCTGAATAGAGTGCATTTTCTTCCAGAAATCTATATTTTAGGATAAAGAATGAGAGGGCTGCTCAACAAAGCAATTGTTTAACTTTGGTATAAAATGATGGCACTGGTGGTTGGGGATAGTTATAGCTGCCACTGCCAGGCGGAAATAGAAGTACATAGGAAGTCTTTGGTAGATGCTTGTTAACCTGCATTCCAGACCTCAACCAGTGGGGGTATATTTACAGTGGAAGCTTATATTAGAGTTTTAAAATGTTTGCATATATTGATAGATCATTTTCATTTTGTCCATTAAGGCAGAATGACTATTTTATGACTTGTATACCAAACTATGTTACAAAGGACATTGTAAAGTCATTCAAGATACAGTGGCTTGGAAATGGAAACGGAAACTGCTTTGTATAAATCACAATTAGCCAGGATAGAAACCAGGATTTATTATATGGGGTGTATCCCATATAGTATCTTCCCAAGTCTCAGGTGTACTAAATACTCACTTCCTAAGTAGTATTTAGCTATTAGGTTTTCTGCTGCTACCGCCAACAAATGATGAAACAATTTCTCTATAAAAGTTTCTAACTTGCTTGAAAACACATAAAATAACTAAAATGTATATCTCTTTTATACCCGTTAATCTTCTCTGGCTTCCCCCAAAGTATCCTGAGAGTTGCAGTTGGGTAAAGGAGGTGAGAATTTTCATACTGATCCTGACCTCGTTCCTTTTTCAGAGTCCTGGGAAAATACTGTTTAAACTGACTGAAGTCTGTAGTTCAGATAGGCCATGGATTGTTGAACTCGCTGAACCATAAGCTGTCGATCAAAAGGTCGGCAGTTCGATTCCCGCGACGGGGTGAGCGCTCATTGCTTGGCCAGCTCCTGCCAACCTAGCAGTTCCAAAGCATGTCAATGCGAGTAGATAAATAGGTACCTCTTGCGGGAAGGTAAACAGCGCTCCATGTTCCAGCCGCATGCTACACGCTGCGGCAAGGAGAGTCATGCCGGCCACATGACCATGGAGGCGTCTTCGGACAACGCTGGCTCTTCGGCTTTGAAATGGAGATGAGCACCACACCCTAGAGTCGGACACGACTGGACTTAATTGTCAGGGGGTACCTTTACCTTTTACTTTTCTTCACCCCTTCCCTCAAGAAACACTTCATTTTTTTTGCTTTGCTTGAGAAAGGTGGTTAAAAATTAAAGAACAAAAAAAGATGCTTTTGTTACTGTAAAGACAAAACCCGTTTATTTTGGCATGACCTCCCCAGTGCTGGCTTTAGAGATCTGATCACCTGAAGTGCAAAAGCCATCAAGTGATCTCTCCCTGCTCCCATTCCTGGTATTTTGGACATGCATTACTTAAAAATATTAATGCAAGGAAATAGAGACTATGGGAAGGAAAACACTGCCCCTTCTGGAATCTATTGCATGGAATGAATTGCTTCATGGTAAGCCTTACTTTCCATTGACAAGATCCTAGCGGTTTGCAGCGAAAAGTAATGAAAGCTTTTAGAATGAATCATATTTACAGGTAAAAAAAGCCATGGCACAACAAATAAAAGTGTTGTAGGACTGAATAAAACTCGTAAGAAAACATAGTTTTAAAAAACCATTAAAATGGTTCTTTATAAAGGTTAAAAACCAAACTAAAAACAAGTTTAAAAACCAACTTAAGGTTCAGTTTAAAAACAGACAGAACAACAACGCTTAAAATTGCAATGTTTCACCCGAATTTTGTGATGAAAGCTCTTTTTAACTTTTTTCCTCCTTTTTTAAAAGGTTTTTACATTGGCCCCCATATCAGCCAAGCATCCATGTTGAGTTGAATCCGTGAATGCTCAAATTGCAGATACGGAGGGTCCACTGTACTTAAGCCTCTGGGCTCATCACATGACTTCACACCAGAGGCCCCCTGAAATATGCAATGCTGATGTAGAGATTGTCCATATGGTTGGGGTGGTGGATGTAATAAGTGATAAATGCTGTCATGAGACAGTGAATTTTCAGTTGCTGATGTGTGGGGAGTAAACCATATGAGACATCTCCAACATCAGAACCCGCTCTTCTGAAAATTTCTCCCACAGCTTTGGTTTCTCATACAGCTTTGCTGTTCGTTTAATCATAACTGTTTGTTAAATGACTTTACCACTGCTAGTGTAGAACATTTTTAATGACGTTTATGACAAACTGTCCATTAATGTAATTTCTCAACTATCAAACAATATGTTTCATAGAATGCTTGCTTTTTATTGATGTCTTAAGTGGAAAAGTGACATTGCTTGGGTCAACTGGTGGTGTGAAAGTGTAGCAAAGTGTCTCACACATGAGCATGTGTGAAAAAGTAAAGTCTTGGATTTTGAATTTAGCCTTGTCATTTAGTGGAATTCTACGAGCCTATGTTTGTTCATTTTAAAATCCCATTGATTCTACCTAGAGGAGTTGTGTATCTCTAGGATTATATGGCTTTCAAAATTGAATCGACAAAATAAAACATTACAATATTTGCATTGTTTGCTGATATTTGAGATTGTTCCATTTAGATCAGTGGTTCCCAGCCTTTAGACCACTGAGGTAAAAATTGGAATCGTCTTGGAGCATATCCAAACACACAAAAACAATTACATTTGTAATAATTAGAGCAGATTTATTAGGTTTCATACTTACATTTATACATAACTTATTGTGTATTTTGTATTCTGATTAAAAAAAGAAAACAAAATTTAAAACTTAATAGGATAGGTATCTTAATGCAATGTTTACGCTTGCATTTGCTTCACTAGCTGCGAAATTCTTGAGTTGATACTACTGCTCAAAGTATTGTGGGTTGGCACTTATTAAAATAATAAGTACGAAACCAATCCCTTTTTTTTGTGAGACCTCGTGGACCACTTTTCAGATTCTCATGGACCACTGGTTGTTAACCACTGATTTAGATTCTTGACCTTAAATGGTAGGTAAAGCAAATAGCCTGTCCTTTTTGTGCACCTTGAAAAGCTGGAAATAGCATGTGTGGAAACACATGGTGGTTACTGGTTTGATTCTTAAGGACGTCATCCAACCATTCCTTGAGGAAGTGATAAAGGTTTATGTTTCTAAAGTATAAAATGAATTACCTACAAGCAGAGATATCACCATGCCAACAAAAGTTTGTATAGTCAGGGCGATGGTGTTCCCAATAGCAATGTATGGTTGCGAGAGTTGGACCATAAGGAAGGCTGAGCGCCGAAGAATAGATGCTTTCGAACTGTGGTGCTGGAGAAGACTCCTGAGAGTCCCTTGGACTGCTAGGAGATCAAATCAGTCAATCCTAAATGAAATCAACCCTGACTGTTCCCTGGAAGGACAGGTACTGAGGCTGAAGCTCAAATATTTTGGCCACCTAATGGGAAGAGAGGACTCTCTGGAGAAGACTCTGATGCTGGGAAGGATTGAAGGCAAAAGGAGAAGGGGAAGGCAAAGGATGAGATGGTTAGACAGCATCACCGATGCAACGAACATGAAAATGAGCGAACTCAGGAAGATAGTGGAGGACAGGAAGGCCTGGCGGGATGTGGTTCATGGGATCACTTAACGACTGAACAACAACAAGGCAATCCCCCCCCCCCCCTAAGGTCGATCAGTATCATGGCTCTTCTCCATGGACAAAAGTTGATTTACATTTTGACAGCTGATTTTCTCATCAAATGGCAGTCTCATGTTTCAAGTTCCAGACGTTTTGAGGTGTGTCCTCCAATTGTTTCTGACAATGACTCATGCTTAGACAGTTTGTTCCCTGAGGCAGTGAGTGACTCTGTTAGTTGATATGAAAACCTGGCAGTCGGGCTTGATGTAGCTCCCCTGTTTAGCATATCATTGTCCCATTTCCTTCATAGCTAGGATAGTAACTTTATAAACAGCAGGATACATGAGTGGGAGACATAGAAGTTAAAACCTTCAGAAAAATGGATAAACCTTGTAATATAAATTGCAAATTGTGTTTGGATGGTGCAATAAAATGTATTTCACCCCACAGGTATGGGTGTCCAATATCAGACTCACCTAGGAGACCTGGCACCTGTGAGAGCTTACTCTGCCCCATTGGGCCCGACAACGAGCAGTGGAATTCAGCACCTTGTCTGAGTGTGTCAGCATTTGCAATTCCCTGGCCTGTCTTTGCATCAGCCTGTGCCAACATGGGCTCCTTTGCCCAGGTTCACGCATCTTCTTGTACAGCCTTGCCAGGTGTTGGGGTTATGGCCAGGCTACTGGAGGCCTGTGGCCCCACGGAGACCATGTCAGGCAGGGGTGTGGCTTTGAGGGACACTCCCAATGCTGGAAGGGAGAAGGTCTGGCTCAGGAGTAGCGCACCCCTCTCTCCATGTAATCATGAAACTCACTGGGTGATCTTGAGCCAGCTACTTTCCACCAGCCTAGTCCACTTCACAAGGTGGTTGTGTGAGTATAAAGCGGGGGGGGGGGAAGTAAGAAAACTTGAATACTTCTCTGAGCTCTTTGGGAGAAGGAGCAAATGCAAAATGTGAAATATGCATATATGACTGTTAAGGAAAATATAATCTTGGCTTCTGCATTACTTTTAATGTTGCCTATTTCTTTTGATACATTTCTAGATGTGGAACTTGCCACCAGAAGCCCAGCTATGACTTAAACGTAAAATGGAGACTAATAAAGGATCATGGAGCACTTTTCCTAGATTTCTTTCTTGATATTGCTGCCTGAAACTTGCACTGTTCAGGTTGCATCCTTTTGTTCAACATACATTTTTAACCTTGTTGAAAAGGCACTGGGTGCCACCCCAGGGAGGGGTGATGCTAAAATGACTTTCTGTTCCATTTGTTACTGGTGGTGCGAAAATGCATTACTGGTAGAAAATAGGATTTACCGGTGGTACAAAAATGAATTTTTCCTGATCCCTGCTGCAACTCGCGTGGGGATCGCATTTCCCAGGAGGCCACATCATCTGGTCTGGTCTCGACCCGGATGTCACCAACCCTAGTGACACCCCTGAAAAGACACGCCCCATTTGATTCCTTTACTACTATATTGGTTGTCCTGATTTAAGTGAGCTAGTGTATCTTTTATATAAATGCATGAGGCGAATCTGTTCTAAGTATTTGTGTTCCAGGTTACATTGTACTGAGCTCATTCATATAAGGGCAGAACATAATAAATAATTGTTAAATAAGTAATTGTCTTTTCCTAAGATTTGTTGGGTTTATGCCGTTGTCTTTTTTTTGTGGGTGCACTATATAATAACAATAAACAGACTGAAGCAAAAGTTGCTTTTGCCTACTGTATTGGAAACTGTGCTTACAATTAAATATACCTTTAAATATTGTTGTATGAAGAGGTGAGATGTAAGTATTTTAAATGTGCACTTGTAAGAGCACTAGCCAGAAACCAAGGCATAAAGTTAGCAAAGCAATGTCCTGCTCAGTTTCATTTGAATTTAAGGTGCAGTATTGATGCCCATGAAGAACGGTCATCCAATGAGACTGTTATCATGGGGGACGGGTATCTTCTGTTTGTGCTGGATGACTCTTGTGAGTGACATAAAAAACATGTATGAACATGAGGAAATGGTGAGTGAGCGAGGGCCCAATCCTATCGAACTTTCCAGTGCCGATGCAGCACCAAGGTAGGGGAACAAACATTTCTTTACGTTGAGGAGGCCTCTGTGACTGCCCCTCCCACCCCAGGATGCAGTGCATGCCCTGTTGGCACGGCTGCATCAGCACTGGAAATTTGGATATGATTTGGCCCTGAGTCTGCAGCTCTCCCAGCCACGTTCCAATGGGAAACCATTGGAAACTTGCAGTTGGAGCAGCCCTATGTTTGTTCTTAACTATAAAAAGAGGTTATGTTGTTCTTTTTAATGAAATATCATAAAGATGTGCGTTTTCTCCAAAATTGTCACAAGCCCTTTTGGGAAGCACAAATCCATTAATTTGACAGATGCCAACAGGTGATTTTTTTTTTTTTAGCAGGAGCAGATTAGATACTAATGTGATAGCTGGTGGGAGAAGATTTTTCTTTCATTTTTTTTAAAGGAAAGAGCCCTGCTTTGTATGCATGCAATGAGTTCTGTATCACTTGGCAGGGTATTTGTGTGTCTGAAATATGGAAGGTGGCAGTCAATCTGAAAAGGGTAATCATCAGAGAGCGTCGTTCTCTTCCTGTAATTTCCCCTGCCTCCCCGTTTGATTGTCAGAATGGCAATGATAGTAAACGTTCAGTATTAAGAATGAGCTGAAAATTAGGACATTATAAAATGTTGGAGGGTGGGGAAGGAGAAAAGACAGAGCTGTCACTTGCATTTCTTGGTTGAGCTTTTTAGGGGTTCCTTTTTTAAGGGGTCCTACTTGAATTAGAATGCTAGTCCCTGCTTTTCAGAAAAAGAAGGTTCAGAGTTAGTGGCTTAATACACCAGAAGGAGGTCTCAAGGATGAGACGGTGTCTTCCTTTTTGAGTTTGTGTGGTGTGGCGGATATTTGGGAGCTTGTCCTAGCCAGAGAAAATGGTGGTCACGTGCACTGCTGTGGGAGTCCAGCTTTTTGATGCACTATTTACCAAAGACTGATAATTTCATCTCTCTGTTGTGGAGCTTGTTTGCTAATGATTTAGAGTCTGAAGGATTATAGGCTTCTTGTCTAAAATTTAGAGAGTTGCCTGCAAGAGAAGAGGATTTGTTTGCAGTTGATGCAGTTAGTGGTGGTGGCAATAGTGTGGTCACTGCTGTGCAGAGCTACATTTGGGAACTGTAAAGGGTACATATAATGATACTTAGCATTTATGCAGCATTTTGGGGTGTTCAAAGCACTTGACATACAGTATCTTGTTGAAATCCTTAAACCAACCCTGTAAGGTAGGTCAGTATTATTTCTATATTGCAGATGTAAGTGCTGTGGCTAAGAGAGAATGTTTTGCCTAAGGTCCTCTAGTGAGTTCACGAGAGATGCAAATTTTGACCAGGGGTTTCGTCTTATAGCTACTGTGCTAAACCAACCCTCAGTGTAGGGTTTACCAAAATTTGGCAAGAACAATACGTTCCACAGGATTACTACCTGAAGTGGATGCATTTACTTTCTTTCTGATAGCATGGCAAACTGCAAATGATGAAGCCATTTATAGATGGGAGCCCTTGAGAATTCTGATCATTCTAACGTGCTGCTGGTGTAGTCTGCTTCATACCAGTCACGTAGGTAATCTTCTAAGACTTCAGACCTTTAGGGAAGTATTAAATCATGGCAACGGGGAAAGCTGTTTGTTTTGGGTATAATTTTGGTTATTAAGGCTTATGTTGAAATTCTGAAGCAGATTAAAAAATGCTACTTCCCCCTTTCTCCCCCCCCTCCCCCATGCAGGTTGGAAAAGAAACTGTTCAGACAACAGAAGACCAGATTTTGAAGCGAGACATGCCGCCTGCATTCATTAAGTAAGTAAATCAAAATGGTAAGTGGGATTAGTAGTTATAGAAAATGTGTGGCCTAGTTCTCACTGAGGTGGGAAACCTCTGTGTTGTACTGCACCACTTCAGATTGCAGGTAGGGGCTCACGTGACAAATGCTTCTTCACGTTAAAAATAAAAATTAACTTCCGAGTCCCCCCCCCTTTTTCTTCTCATTGTGGTAAATAAGGACAGCTAAGTACTCCAGGATTGTGATCTTTTCATCCTTTCGAGCTTGCTTGATGGCGACTCCTCTCTCTCTCACACACAGCGCAGTCCTGTGCAACTCCTGCATCGGTGTAACAGTAGATCCACCGATGTAAGTGCACTTATGCCAGTGTAACTTTCCGTACATCAACGAAAGCAGGATGGACACCAGCATAACCCCTCTCGGGCGCCGCACATGCGCAGTTCAGACGCAGGACAGATGCCAGTGCAACTCCGCCGGTGCAGGGGGCGTTCGGAACCCCCGAAATGCCCCCTGCACTGGTGGAGTTGCGCTGCTATCTGTCCTGCATCAGAACTGTGCATGTGTGGCGTCCAAGGGGGGTTATGCTGGTGTCTGTCCTGTGTCTGTCGGCCTACAGCAAGTTACACTGGCATAAGTACACTTACACCGGTGGATCTACTGTTACATCGGTGCAAGAGTTGCACAGGATTGCACTGAGAGAGAGTTAACACAAGTTACCTTCAGCTTGTCAGCAACTTCTGGTTGTCTCCCATCCAGGGCACGACCGAGTTTGTCTCATCTTAGCTTTCTTCAGAGAGGCAGCAACTCAGCCACCAGACCACACCCTGATGTGAACTCCTCACCTCCAGTCTGAAGTGGTACAGCCTGGCCACAGATTTGACCACTTCAGTGTGAAAGTCTGTGTCCACGTCCATAATAAGTAAATTTTATTTTAGCAAAGCAACTTCATACTGTTCACCAGACGCTCTGGTCAATTCAGAACAAGGATCTGAAATGTTGTCATAGTCTTCTGACTGCCTATCTCTCCAAATGTTTAGAATTTAAGAACCATGGGTACAAATCCTCTTTTTCTCCCGTAGGCTATTCTTTCTCCTTTGGGTGGAAGAGTCAGTTGCCGTTTATCTGTGTTCTCTCTCTGCCCTTGGTTTGGCTCAGATTTCTTTTGACACCCAAAGGCTAATTGACTGGCACTTGTAATTAACTTCATGCGTCAGTGCTGAAGACATAATGATTTTCTTCTCCGAGGTCTTGAAAGCATAATCATCGCTTTTTCATTATCATTAAACCACTTTCCTTGACAATGTCAAATGCCAACTCCTTATTGAAAAGGCTATTCCTGGCCACCCTCTGAATAGTGCACATTCTTTTATTAGTAATGTGTACTGATTAGATAAGGCAGTGGGATATTTACTGTATTGTTGGGGAGGGGTGGGAAGAGAGAAATAGACAAAAACTCGAGATCCAGGACAAAAAGCTAGCAACTCAAACACACAAATATATTTTTCAGGGACCAACTGTAATGAATGAGCTAAATATGGGAAACTCCTTTAAAGATTCATTTGTCTGGTGTATTACGAGCATGTGCTTAATGGTCAGCCTTATTCCCTCCTTCTCCACCCCAGAACAGCACCTTGCCTGATGCTAAGCGTGCACACATCCATAGTGGCACTGGGTTTCACACTCCTTGCATTCAGCCTCTACATGTCATTGGATCCCAGTCTGTGTTGTGTCACTTGCCTAGTTCTCACTGATGTGGTAAACCTGTGCCTGGACTATAACACGTCCCACTGCATATAGAGACTCCTCGTGATTGAGTGCTTCTCCATACAAAAACATTCCCTGTGCATAGAAAGCTAGCATGTTAGGAAAAGGGCTGTTCGTTTAATTTTATTTATTATGATATTTCTATACTGCTTTTTCTTTAGGCTCAAGGCGGTTTACATTGGCAGGCAATTCTAAACCCCATTTTTTCCAATGGGTTTTTTACAAGTATTGTTCTATGAGAACATAGAACCCTCAATTCACAGATATTTCCTTTCAAAGTGCAGCCACGTCCTGGCTGTGCTTCTGCTTCCAAGCTTTTCGCAGCAGCCGCAGGTCTCCCTCAGTCGGTTCTCAAGGTGTTATCCGTCTTGCCAGCTGACTCCTACACATTCCACACACTCCACACTCACAGTGCCTTCGCGAGATTCAGCAGCGGCAGCGGTCCCCCTTCCAAGGGATGGCTAGGGCTGAGCCTGCTTAGCTTTCTTCGGGCAACAGCTCAACCTCCAGGCCACACCTTCTGCCTTTAGTACAGGCTCCTGTTTGTACATTTGTACTGTAGAACACTTTTTAACAAGAGATTTTACCCAAAGCTGAGCTAGGACCCTTCTTCCTTGGTATCCAGTTTTTAATGGTAAGGGATATTGTTTGTTTGTTTGGAGAAGTATTCTATCAGGTGATTTTTTTCTGTTCTGCCCCCTCACCCAACGGCTGACCCAAGACCTCCTGATGCTTGAGGCAGTATGCCAAATGCTGCCCCCCTAGCCAATGATGTGCCAGCCTCTGCTCTTCCCACTCTCCAATGCTTTAGCTCAGCACTCTCCTCCCTTCCACATTTCCTCTTCCTCTCTGTCCCCTTCTTTTCCAATCCAGGGAGTGAGAGGAGTAGTAGTGGAGGCAAGTAGGTGGGCAAAGATGAACCCCCCCCAATCTGCTGCCTGAGGTGATGGTTTCAGTTGACCTCATGGATGGGACAACCTTGGTGCCCCCCCCCCCCGGTCTGCAGTCTAATAGAACATCTTTTCTCATAAACTCATTGAGTACTAGGACACTGTTGGCCTACACCACAACTGCTAACTGGGCAAGAGGCACTTTTTCAATTGGTGCTCCTCTTATATTTAGCAGGAGGAGAGTAACTGCCCCCCTTTCACCCTAGCACAGTGTCTTTCTGGTGGTTGTTTGCTGGTGGTGTTCTGCATCTTTTTTAGATTGTGAGCCCTTTGGGGACAGGGAGCCATTTAATCATTTGATTTTTTGTCTGTAAACCGCTTTGTGAACCTTTTGTTGAAAAGCGGTATATACCGTATTTATAAGACACACTTTTTTGTCTAAATTTGTGACCCAAAATAGTAGGGTGCGTCTTATACGCCAATACTAAAAAAATCCCTCCCTCCCCCGCCCGTTTTAAAGCATTTTTGGGCTTACCGGGGTTTTCCGGAGCAGGAGAGCTCCCTTGTGCTTTCTTCCCTGGCTAATCTATCCGATCTACAGCTGTTTGTCTGGTTTAATTTATGCATGAGCTTGAGTTGAGCTTCTCAGCAGCCAGCAGAGGGCGCTGTGCTCAGTTCAGTTCAGCTGAGCTGCAGAAGGTCTTTCCTCCTATGCTGAATCAGCTTTGGTAAGCTTCTGAACTGGGCCTAGTTGGGGAGGCTTTGGAAACTGTGCTTAGGTTAGGTTAGGTTGGGTGGGGGAAAAGAGTTCAGCTGAGCTGCAGAGGGCATGGTCTTCCCAGCTCTCCTCAGAAGGGTAAGCTTCTGAACTGGGCCTAGTTGGGAGGCTTTGGAAACTTTGCATAGGTGGGGTGGGGTAAGGGTTGAGTCAGGGGTTTTTTTTTTGTACTTTTATGTTTTTTACTTTTGAAACTGTGCATGGATGGGGTGGGGTGAAAGAGTTTAGTCTGGGGTTTTTTTGTACTTGGAGTAAATGTTTTTTACTTTGGAAACTGCATGGGTGGGTTGGTGGGAAAAAGAGTTGAGTCTGGGTTTTTTTTTGTACTTGTACATTTATGTTCTGGTGCATTTTGTTCATGTGTCTTATTGCTGTGTGTTTTAAAAAAGATCCTGGTATTTTTGTGCAATTTATGTAAATTAGCTAATTAAGCAGCTAAGCAGTAAGTGGCCAAGTGGCCCAAAAATGCTTTAAATCTTTTTTTCTTGAAACCCAGGGCCAAAAGGAAGGTGCATCTTATACGCAGGTGCGTCTTATACGCCGATAAATACGGTAGATACTGTTAATAAAAATAACTGCAGCAAGCAAACTCTAACTTAATTGCCGATGGATGGCTTATTTAACAGCTTTATATAGCTGTGGCTTGTGAGAAGTGAAGGATGGCAGTAAAAACTCATATGGGCAGCGCAGAAGAAGAAATTTAGCCAAGTCAAGTCCTATACAGAACTAATAGCTGTATAGCATTTGGGAAAATCTGGTGTGTAGGCAAGAGAAAGATATATGTTGACACTTGCAGCAATAATATATTATTTTTAGATGCTGAAGTTTTATGTAAAAAAAAAAGTGCTACGTTTTGATCTGGAAAAGATGTAAATGTTTTCTAGCACATTCAGCTCTAGTGGTATTTACAAGATCCTTGGCTGCTATCTAAAACCAGCCCAGTGAATTATATTTAATCTTTTGCTAAATTTGGCTTGTAAATATGATGTTGCTCTCTCATCTGTGTTACAGCTTAGTTTGCACGTCCAACAGTCTGATGTCTGTAACAGGCACTTGTCCAAAATATCATTTTGCATATTGTACTCAACAAAATTCCCAGATTTATTGACCTTTTTTTTTCTTGTCTCTGGCAGAATGCAGCTCTTGTCCTTTTGCCTCCCAAAATTTTCTAGTGTAGAATTACGTTGCAGTTATAAGTTCTTGACGTACCAAAATTCTCAGACTAGTGTTGCAGAAATTAGGTGATTGTGTTATAGCTAGAACACGTTTTCCAATTCCATGTTCTCCAATTCTAAACATGAGACTCTAGAAAACTGGCTTTGAATAAGAGGAACTTAATGATATTGCAAATGGTGCTTAAATACACTTGGACACAGAAGTCTTCTTATAAGGTGATGACTTGTTTTGAGTATTTTTCTGCCCAACTGTGATAGCTGAACCCCACTTTGCTTCCTTCTTCCCCATGTGTTTCTCTGAGGCACTTTAAAAGTGACACCATTGGAGACAAACTGCATGGCCAGGCAAACAGGTCCTTCTGTGTATTCTGTGTCATCTTTTTCAGGCTTCCCCAATAACAGTAGTTCCAGCCAGCCCACCTGCTGGGATTGGCATGTGCTAGCCAATAGGACATCCAAACTCACCTGACCAGGCAGGAATGTCAAGGTGGCCATGAGCCATTCAGTTGAATGGACCTATGACCTCACTGAACCTAGGTTACCTAAGGTCAAGTCCAATGATGTTTGTGTGATCTGTTCTGGCTCTCTGCAGTTTCTACCTGCTTCACTGGTTATCAGAGGGGTGTTATAGAAGCTGGAAAGTGAAGGCCCCGAGTACAGATAGGGACCAGTGAGCTAAAATGTGCTACGGAATTATTTTGCTTTCACGTTGGTCTGTAATCGTCTGCCTATGTTTTTGCTAAGATCGGCACCAGGGCACCGCCAACACCTAAACACATTTTTTTAAAAAAAATTGTATTTCAATCTTTGTTTTAGAACAGTGTTTCTCAACCCGTACCACCAATGGTACACAAGGTGGGTGTCTGGTGGTACCCGCGGACACCCACCTTGCATCAGGGACATGCAACAAATTTTGCAAACGCCGGTAGGAGGCTCAGCAAGCAGAGCTCCAGCATGCGGTTTTCATGCACTTTAAAAAGCTCTCCCGCTTTCTCTGAGCCTCTTGCTGGTGTTTTCAGAGTTGCGTTGTGGTCTCCCAACCCGGAAATAACTGGCGATGACATCATTGCCAGTTACTTCCAGTGGTACGTGAGGAGGTCCGTAACGTTGGAAGTGGTACATCAGGTCGGGAGGTTGAGAAACTCTGTTTTAGAATAATTGAAAACGTTTTTGTTCTTGTTTCTATTTTTACTTAGCATGTGTTCTGAATTCTAAGACGTGTGCACTTACAGGTGGAAGGGGCAAGCAATTGAATGGAGGTGAATGGGGCAACCAGTTGCCCCAAAGATTCCCAGGGGTAAGTCACAATGGCGTGGAGGGGTCTACTCGGACCTGCGCTAGCAAAATCGCTGGTGCAGGTCAGCATGGGCCTGTGCCGTAGGATTGGGTCCAAGAAGGGGGCTAGGATTTGGCAGTTGCTGCTGCCGCTGAACCCTCCCTCTTCCTGGAGCCGATCCACCTTCCCCCTACCCCTATCACCACCCCATTCCACTTTCCCTGCCACCTTACCCATGTCGGCGGATCCACGATGATCCTCCGGCACCCAGGGGAAGGCTCTGACCTTCCCATTGGCACTCTGGCAGCATGCACCTTCATGTGCTATTGGAGTATATATTGTGACTGCCAATGTACATATCGTTCCGCCAGTGTTAAAGCCTAGTAGGATTGGTCTGTGAATCAGAGCCATGCTGCATTATAGCCAAACTGTTTGCAGACCTGGTATGTGGTTCTGACATAAGGTACTGACAAGAGCAGAAGTTTCAGTCCAAGTTCAAATATAAGCAAAAGTGAATCCAAACAGAAGTAAATTGATCTGCAGTGCCGGCAGTACCACTATCCTAGTCGAAAATCATCCTTCTCTTCGATGAATGCTAATTCCAAGATGAATGAAGTTGGCTGCCAAAGAACCCTGCTTTCTTGTCCTTGACTCATATTTGTGGGGGTGGGTGAGTGGAGTTCACCTCCTGTGATTGTTTAATCCAATTTCCCCTTCACCACTGGGGGTGGGTAAATTCAATAATTCAGGCCAGCTTGTTGCTTCACGCAACCAAAGGTTTCTCCTGCATCTCTTATCCATCCTTGCCCCACATTTTTCTTCTTACCTATGGTCAGTGTGGAGCTACCATTATACTAAAAATGTGTTGAATTGCTGTGCTCAGCATTTACGTTGATGTCTACTGTGCACGGTTGGGGGCAGGGAAACACTCGGCCACTGCTGTTGCTATGTAAACCACTGTGAAACTGAGATGTGCTGCTTCAGCAGTTGCAAGCTTTACTTTCCTGAGTTTGTATGAGACTTGAAAAGATTCTTATTGTGATTATGCAGAAAATAGCCTGTAGGGTACCTCCTCCGCTGATACAGTGGTGCCAAAATGGAAGCCGATGGATCGTGTGCGGGGCACGCACGCACACACACAGGGAAGTGTCTGCAGGGCAAGGGGATGTTTAATTCCCTTAGCCCTGCATAAGCCTCTTGGTCCGCAATGGGTCTCCTCGGACCTACGCTAGCAATTTTGCTAGAGTAAATCAGAGGAGAGAAGGGGCAGGGAGGCTGCAGGGAAGGGGGATAGGATCCGATGATGGATCCTTCACCTCCCGCGGCCTCCCTGCCCCATTACACCCAATTTTACCCCGTTACACCCTCCCCCCTCCTTCTCACTGGCTTACCTTTCCCGGCACACGTCATGGCTGGGAAAGCGGAGGCCTTCCCGCCGGTGTCCCTGGCAGCACGCTGATCAGTGTGCTGTCGAGAGTCTTTTGCGATCGGTGCTGACTGCTTTATGGTATTCAGTGCCAGCTCGGGAGGCACGCCGCCATTGGGTGGTGCACATATGATTGGGCTGCCCCTGTGGTTGTGATGGTTAAACTGGGTATTTGGTTTGGATCTGGGAGACTTGGTTTAAAATCCCAGCGCAGCTCTGTAACTGCCTGGCTAGCCTTGAGAGTTATTTTGTTTTTGCTCCTTACTTGTAAAATGGGAATAATCATGACTTGCCTCGGAGAACTGCTGTTAAGAATGAGGTACGGTTTTGTAAGGCATACTGAGTATTGCAATAATGGCTGAGGGCCGAAGAATAGATGCTTTCAAACTGTGGTGCTGGAGAAGACTCCTGAGAGTCCCTTGGACTGCTAGGAGATCAAATCAGTCAATCAATCCTAAATGAAATCAACCCTGACTGTTCCCTGGAAGGACAGGTACTGAGGCTGAAACTCAAATATTTTGGCCACCTAATGCGAAGAGAGGACTCTCTGGAGAAGACTCTGATGCTGGGAAAGATTGAAGGCAAAAGGAGAAGGGGAAGGCAAAGGATGAGATGGTTAGACGACAGCATCACCGATGCAACGAACATGAAAATGAGCGAACTCAGGAAGATAGTGGAGGACAGGAAGGCCTGGTGGGATATGGTTCATGGGATCACGAAGGGTCGGACTCGACTTAACGACTGAACAACAACACTGATGTTTAAAATATATAAAAAGTAATAATCTCAAAGTAGATACAAAATGTCAGTGTTCCATGCACTCATAGGTTTGCTTGTTATCCAAGGTGGCGTAGCACACACCTTCTCTTCACTACCACACAGCTGATGCAGCTATGAGCTGGGTGCCTAGCACTGAACCATGATTGCATGGGGCTCCTGATCACTTTATTGTGCGTTGGCATGGAGCACCTGGCTCATATTGCATCATCTGTGTGCCAAAAAGAGCCATCAGGTAAATGTTATGTGTATTTGCTTGTAATATGTAGCTTTGCTTGAGTTTGGAACTCACTGCTTTAGAGCCGAAGGGCTTAGAGCCAGGTATAATGTATGAAACAATTGTATGTTTTTTTTAGATTAGTGGTCTGACGCTGATTTGTGGTCAGGATACAAGTGTTGGTGGGTAACTAGAGGTTGCATTAGCCAGTCTGTGTGCTGCAGACTTGTATCACTCCATGGTAGCTACCATTTCTTAGTGGCTCCCTTACAGGTTCTGGGACCAATGTTATTTATATAGATAAGATAGATTGTGAGTCCTTTGGGGACAGGGAACCATTTATTGATTTTTTTTCTATGCAAACCACTTTGTGAACTACTCTTGTTTGAAAAGCGGTACATAGATATTCTTATTAATAATATTTGTTTCATAATTGCTCACAGGGTGGAGAATGCTTGCACGAAACTTGTCCAAGCAGCTCAGATGCTCCAAACAGACCCTTATTCGGTACCTGCCCGTGATTACCTTATTGATGGATCAAGAGGCATCCTTTCTGGGACATCAGACTTACTTCTGACATTTGATGAGGCTGAGGTAGGCTTTTAATGGCAGTAAACTGCTATGCGGCACAAAAATTGTTTGTTTTGAATATTCACTTAAGTGCAAATTTCAGCCTATGTACCAAATATGGTATGTACCAAATATGGATTCCTTCAAAAACCATTATGCTTTGTATTTTGGTTCTGCTGTGCTCCCTTCTTCCAGAAATGTGTTATGAGCACTCAATTTCTGCTGTCTAGTGTCCTGTTCACAAACATTTTGAAATACCCGCACCTTAATATTAAATGAAGAAAAACAAATTGGCAGGTATCTCTTCTATCACTCCTCCTAGTCTTCAGCCAGTTGACTTCCTTACTGGCCTTTGTCATGATGTTTGCTTCTGCTCCTGCCAAATGGAACGTTCTAGCAAGATGTCTTGGGGTGAGGAGAAATGCTAAATGTTCCTTTTTATATAAACAATGACTGTATTATTTCCAGTGCTTATTAGTCAGTACTGTGGAGGTTTATGGGAAATGCTTGCATTTAGAGCTAAACATATTGAGCATACTATGAGTATCCTTGGCTCTTGATTTATTAGTGATTACAGTGTGGACAGTCTACAATTCCTTATTGGTATGTTTCAGGATAATAGCTCTTGATGATATAGAGTTGTTAATTTGCCTTCAGGGAGTAGTTATGACTCTGGGCTTCAGAGTGACTCGTATACATAATGGACACAGGACTGCAGCTATTGAGTGTTCCCCTCAGAGCAACAAATCATAGAAGTCTCTATGTCATAAAGACATTCTGAAGTGTGGCAAAATCGGATTTGACACACATTCTCTGCCCTGAAAGAAGTGCCTTGGAATGTAGTGAATGTTTCTTGAAACCACTTCTTTCACACTTGAGAATCTGTGTCTAGGCCAGTGGTTCTCAAACCCTCTCCCCACTGCGACCCACCTGTCCCCCTGCAGAGGGCACTGCAACCCACTTAGTTCTCCGGCAGTGGGCCTCCTGAAGCAACCGGAATTGACTTTTGCAAACCCGGGAGTAAACTGGAAATCACTTTTCGATTGCTTCTGGAGGCCTCTTGAGGCCCAGCGAGACATGGGAGCGGCAGGACAAAGTGAGTTGAACCTGGAAGTGGCTTATGGTTGCTTCTGTTTGGTGCCAAATGGAGGCGCGGGCAGGCAGGTGGGCCAAACTGACGACCCACCAGACATCCGGCCAGGACTCACCAAGTGGGTCACGACCCACAGTTTGAGAAGCTCTGATCTAGGTCTTTGCAGATGCTATGAAACATGAAGAGTCTCCACAGTTTCACTATATCCGTGAACACACAGGAATCGGCTCTGCCCCACTGCTGTGTTCCTCAACCCTGCCCCTGCTCTTGAATCGACAGCATCTGTCACTGTAGACAAACACTGTCTACAGGGATGGTGGGAGCAGAGCTTAGGAGCTGTGGGGTGAGGCTCATCTGTGAGCTCAGAGACATTGTGAAGACTCTCCCTTGTTTGCCTAACACCTGTACGGGGCTTCTGCCTTTACCTTAAGTGTGTGTGTGTAGCTGATGGTGTTCATGTTCTGATTTTAATTAGAAGCATTTGTATAAAATTATACTACTTTGGCTTGTTGTAATAAATGTAAGAATGAGTGTTTCCTGTTATGCTTAAGGTCCGTAAAATCATCCGTGTCTGCAAAGGAATTTTGGAATACCTAACTGTGGCGGAGGTAGTGGAGACTATGGAGGACTTGGTGACCTACACAAAGAACCTGGGGCCAGGTTAGACATTCCTCTTAGCGTATGTTTGTGCTGTTTTTAACCAAGAGCTTTTGCGTGTGGGATTTGTTTTTTTTTTTTTGAGCTATTGGAAAGACTCAGAAGTCAAGTACATGTTTTTTATATGAAGAAGGCTCCAGATTTAGTCTTTGGCATCTTCAGTTTGAAAGGGCCTCAGGTTGCAGCTCTGGGAAAGATCCTTGCCTGAGATCTTTGAGAACTGCTGCTTGTTAGAGTAGGCAGTTTCGGACTAAATAACCCAATGGTCAGACTCGGTGCAAGGCAGCTTCATTTGTTCACATATTCATGAATGTTCATAGCACACATGTACTCGTAAGGTTAAATGATGTGGAGCTCACCGGCTTGAACCAGAGGGGGAGAGGAAGTACCAAGCAAACAGGTTGGGGGAGGGTGTCTGTGTCTTTATTCCTGTTATATCGTTTGTTTATTCATTCATTCATTGTTGTTTATATACAGTAGCACCATCTGCGTCTCTGCGAAGCATGTGAAGTGCTATCTCTGTAGGATGCCCTGATGTACTACCATATTGTCCCGAGTATAAGACGCACCTGATTATAAGACGCACCCTTAAAGTTTGGTGCTATTAAAAAAAATTAATTAAATCACTGGCATTAAATTGCAACAGCCTGATTATAAGACGCACCCCTAGTTTAAAAACTTAAATTAGGAGAAAAAAGTGAGTCTTATACTCAGACCAATACGGTATTTCTGTCAGCACCCTTGAGTTTATTATAGCCATATTTTGTGACTGTCACTCTATGGGGTAGTATGTACTATCGCACTGTTTGTATGTCAAACTGTAAAGTTGTAGCTAGGCAGAGAGGCACATCTCCGGTGATGTAGACTTGAGTCAATTGAGTCAAACGTGAGTTGGACTCAAGTTGCATCAAAGACTTGACTCAGCAATTGTAAAAGACTCAAAAGACTTGACTCGAGACTTGGAGCCTTTTATAACAAGTCAAATTTTATTCAAGTTTAAACCCATTTTCCCCATTAAATACGTAGATAGGGACTCGCAACCAAAGACTCGGGACTTGACTTGGACCCAGAGACTTGGGACTTGTCTCGAGATTTGGAGTCAGAAACTTGATCCACATCCTTGCACATCTCCCCTTTGATCAGAAGAGGAAGAAATGGCAAACAGTTGGAACTTGTGGCCTCATTTACTGAGAGTGAGAGCCATGCTAAATGTGACAACTGCAGCCTCATTTTTTTTATTCACATGCATGCCCTATGGTCCATGGCCTTGGGCACCTTTCCCCCTCAATTTGACTTACCTCCAGTACTCCCCTCATCTGCTCCCTTTGATGTTAAAATTGGACTGTTCCCTCCACCCCCACTCCCCACATTATACATGAGCAGGACAGGCATGTGAATGACTGTCATTTTTGCAACCTCTTTGACCCTGAGATGTAACTATTGGGAACCTATTGAAATGATTGAATGAACTGTCCTTGAGTTGAGAAGATTCAGGATGGCAGGCAGAAACAAGAGGGAGGAGTGTGAAGCTGCTGCACCCTCTTCCCCCATATGTAGGTACTGAGGGAAGAGCAAGAGAGTCTCCAACGCCAAACAAGATAGTAGAAGGGAGAAAAGACGTGCGTGTCTGTGTGTAAGTCCCAATTGCCTAGAGACCAGATTTTTAAAGGGAGCAACTCAGTGGAGCAAGGCAGAGAGATTAAATGCAAGAGCAGGACCAAGAAATGTCACGTTAGTCAAAACAGCGAAGAGTCTTATGCTGTAATAAACTTGTTCACCTTTAATGTGTCACAAGATTTTGTTGTGTTTTGTTGCTGTATATGTGGCAAACCTCTGTAGACCTTGTTAGCCAAAAACTGGAAGGCTCTTCAGTCTTTCCCCCCACATTCAGGGAATGTGTGGAGGGGACATTCCATGGTCCTGCTCCATCAATGGTGCACCTGCTCCCCCCCCCCCCAATCATGGCACATTCATCTAAATGCATGAAAAGGGCTTTCCACATGTATGGGAACTCTGCTGATCAGGACTTGTGGGTTCATGGAAGATTTGTGTGTATACCTGTATGCATGAGCAGTAGCGTAGCTAGCTAGAGGGGGCGGCGGTGTGGAAAGCCTGCATGGTGGTGCAAAGTGGCCCCTCCCACTTGCCGTCAGAGCCATTTCAGCAGCGAAGGCAATGCTGCCTTTGCTGTCGGAATGCCTCCGATGGTGAGTAGGAGGGGCCACCTTGCACCACCGTGCAGCACTTAATATGCCCCCCCCAGCTACTCTACTGCACATGAGAGGTCCTTTTGCTTATATTAAGCTGAATGCATGGACACTGAGGGGGCAGCAGATGCACAAATGTTGGGGTGGGGATTGACAGGCATAGTCTTATCTCATTCTCCATGCATTCAGTGGACACATGGGAGGAGAAATGTCTGCACTAGAATTGTCCAGCAGATCTATCTAAGTTTGCTTCACCTGAGTGCTTTGAAGATGTCTTGGCTTCGAGGGCTGTGGTGTTTTCACTTATCTGACTTCAGTGGCGGACTGGGTCTAAAAATATTGGTTACCAGGAGACAAAGGGGGCCCACCCACAACCATAATAATAATAATTATTATTTGTGTATACTGTGACCCTATGCCCTTTAATTTAATTTAATTTAATACATACCTCTAAAGGTCATTAACATTTTTAGTATATTGTCTAATGTTTAAGGGGGCCCACTTCATCGGGGACCCCATCAGGCAAGCTGACACCCTGGCGAATCCTCCACTGTCTGACTTCATAATATTATGGTATTGATAGACAGCTTAGCTTGTTGCTTAAAAGTCTTGTATATTCAGAGTTCATTTATCTCCTTCTGGTGATAACATCAGGTAATGCTCATGGTTGATTGTGTCTTCAGTTTTGTTTATCAATCATTCTCTCTTATAGGAAGGACTTGCTTCCCTGCTGTCTTCTTTCTTTCCATGCTTTCTGAAGGCAGTGATGACTAGTGCTCCCAGAATATATTAGGACACTGGTTCCCAAATGTTTTTAACACTGGGACCCACTTTTTAAAACAGGCTCGATCATTGAGGCCATACCAACAAGATGAAGTTGAGTAGTGTCAAATGTAAAGTCCTGTGCATAGGTGTAAAAAAATGCACAAGTAGAGGATGGGAGAGAGCTGGCTTGTCAGCAGCATGTGTGAAAAGTATCTAGGTGTCTTAGTGGACCATAAACAGAAAACGAGCCAGCAGTGTGATGCAGCTGCAAAAAAAAAAGGGAATGCAATGTTGTGTTGCATTAGCAAAAGCATAGAGTCTAGAATAGATCATGAGAAGTAATGCTTCCACTTTGCTTTGTGCTAGTCAGGCGGCCTCCCTTGGAATATTTTATCAATTTCTCGGCACCACATTTAAGATGGGTGTTAATAAACTGGAATGGGTTCAGAGGAGCGCAACAAAGATGATGAGGGATCTGGAAACCAAGTTCTAAACCTCAGCAGCCGCAACGGGTCAACTTGGGCCTGCACCAGTGATATCGCTGGTGCAAGTCCACGTTCATCTGTGCAGGCGGATCAGTCCCAGGAAGGTGGTCAGGATTTGGTGTGTATGCTGCCGCCACACCCCTCCTGAACCTGATCCACCTTCCTCCTCGCACTGTCACCACCCCTTTCCGCCCACCCCCTCCCCTGTTCCACCCTCCCCCTGCCCTGATCCACCCCCTGCGCGAGGCTTACTTGCTCTGGCGGGCCTTTGTCATCCCGCCAGCACGTGGGAAGGCTCCAGCCTTCATACTGCTTCATATGATCTCCTTCATACTGCTGCCCTTACATGACATGACCTCATCTGGCATGGAACTCAATAATATTTTGATCACTGTCTCCTGAGAGATGCGCAGACGTTGTCAAAAAATAAATATAATTGACGTGCTAAGTTGGAAATACACCAAGGCTAGCGGTTTAAATAAGTAGCCTTTTTTGCGTTGTTGAAATGCTTTCTATCTAAACCTGATCATATTTCAGTCTGGCATACTGTTTAAAGTAGGGAATTGAAATTGCCTATTCGTACTTATAGGGAACTGTTGTTCCATCCAAGCAAGTGCTATGAACTCTTGACTGGCAGTGGCTCCCCAAGGTCTATGGGTAGAGGCTTCTTCCCGTCTCACAAGCGGAGATCCTTTTAACCAATGATTCATGGAAATTGAACTTGAGACCTTTGGCGTGCAAAGCATGTGATCTACCACTGAACTTTAGTTCTCTAGTTGGCCACTTGGACTAACTGAGATTGGCGCAACCTGGGTGTGAGTTGCAGATTCTGGGTATGCTGATTAGGATGCCTGACACCTGAGAGAACTTTCCATCTGGATGTGTCCTTATTAATATTAGACCCAATTGGAGTGATTCTTGGCATCGGTCTTTTTCCCCCAAGTCAATTTCAGATAATTTACTCAATTGTCTTAGCACTTCAGCAGTGTTAAGGGTTTAGGTTTTACTGTAGTCTATTTGGCTAAGTAGAGGTATCCCTTAAGCTTCCTTCTGTGTACAGTATGTCTTGGTTCCTATATATGTGCACTGAAGTGGTAGACTTTTAGATTGTATCACTTCTGACTCTGTCAGCGCAATCCTGACTAAAGATCCGGCCGGCAGTCCAGGGCCACCCGCCAGATCCTGAGCCTGAGCTGCCCGTCAACCCAGGGAAGGGGACACTTGTCCCCTTCCCTAGGTGTAAACCGGGGCCGGCCCTATTGGCCTCCTCAGATTTCTGCCAGCTAAATAGCTGGCGGAAGTAGAGGAGGCCGTGTAATGGCGTAGCCAGCCCGGCGGGGACGGGGATATGGCTGGAGCCACCCTCTGCCCCCTCCCATGCCGGCTAGGCCAACGGCCCCCTCCCTCGCCCGCCGAACTGCCCCTGCACCCGCCAGATCCATACCTACCTTCTCCAGCGGCCACCTGTGCGTTCCGGTGACGGAGCAAGGGAGGCCAGCCTCTGCACCGGCCTCCCTTGCTCCCAAGTAGTTGCAAACATGCTTTACGGCACGTTCACGACACGTTAGAACGGGCGGAATGCGCGCTCCACCGTTCTAACGTTCCACAGGATTGCACCCTGTGTGTGTTGTTTAATGCCCCTGAACATTAAAAACCAAAACAAACCATATGCATAGTAAGCATATCTGTAAGGGAAGTTTTAGCATAGTCCTCTCCCAAAGAGGCTGTAGCTTAGTGGCTCGGCACATGCTTTGCATAGAGAGGACCATGCCTCTCACAGCGCAGTCCTGTATATGTTTACTCAGAAGTAACTGTGTTGAGTGGAACTTACTTTTTGGTAAGTATATATAGGATTGGAGCCTTAGCCACTATGGTATACTAGCTCAGGGATGTATGTGCATGTGACTTCATAATAGATAGAGGCTTCCAGGGTAAGCCATTCTTTATACTTGGTTTGAGAAACATGTTCTTTGGCCGCAAGCTGGTTGTATTTTCTGTGTTTTTATTAAACAGACGTTTAATCAAACGTTCAAAGGGTAGAAGAAGCTTTAAATTACATTGTCACACACATTGTTGAGCTGGCTTATTTTCTCTTAAATTGACTTCTGGCTTTTGTATTTAAAGTAGGTCTTGCCTTAGAAAATTGCATTGGTGAACATGAGGAATATAAGACTTTTTGAATTAATAATTAGAAAATTACTCTGGCAGCTTTGAAATTGCAGAAACATAATACTTGAACTGGAACGTCATTTAGTGTAATCATCTCTCGGTTGGTGTGAAACTATGGATGAAATGTTGCTTAACAGTTGACGTTCTTCACTTTAGGAATGACCAAGATGGCCAAAATGATTGATGAACGGCAGCAGGAGCTGACACACCAGGAACACAGAGTCATGTTGGTAAACTCCATGAACACTGTGAAGGAACTGTTGCCCGTCCTTATTTCAGGTAACATTCCACAATGCTACATGAATGAAAGGTACATATAAATGTGTTGGATTGTGTAAGTATACATTTGATAAAAATTGTGTGTGAATAAAATTGTCCAGGTTGATGCATGTCGAAAGCCTTTTAAAAATAGAAGCCTTTTTATGGACTTTTGTAAACTGACTACAGAGACTAAACCTGTGGTATTATTTGTGGCTGTCTTGGAGGGAAGCTTGCGCCTCCTAAGTCCCGGCGTGCATACCCTGCGTATCTCCTATTTAAGATCTATGAGCAGAGCTCCCTCAGACATGTGAACTGATAGGCTATTTATAAGCAATTATATTTGTGATGCTTGCCTGTAAATGGGTGCTGTCTTTAATTCTCACTGTGTCTGGGCTGTATCATTGCAACTAGGAGCTCATTCATAGCGTGTGTGCGCACTCACGCACATGTTTCTCCATCTAAAAAATGCCTGTCAGATAAAAAAAACATGTCGGGGAGAAGACTACGCTGCAGTACTTCTCTCTGACATGCTGGTGTTTTTAATATGTGCAATGGGTGGGTGGGCTGTATGGAAGAGCATTTTGTTGTCCGATTCCCCACCTACAGTCTGAAGTGGTACAGTCCAGAAACATGTTGACAACCTCAGTGAGAGCATCTAAGTGAATATTCAAGGGTAAGTCTTAGTCTAATCTGAAAGCACAGTACAAATGCTAATTACAATCAAATCTCAGTATCCGCGGGAGTTCTGTTCCACAGATATCGAGAATCCGTGGATACTGGGGTCCACTTTAAAAACGTTTTCAAAAGTGGGAAAACCCCCAAAATCGCTGATCCTACCTTCGCGCGGGCAAACCGTGCGGTTTCCAAGGCTCTGAAGGTCTTTTTCAAGCTGAAAGACCCACTTCTGGGTCACACGAAGGCTCCTCTCTTCTCCCAGGCTAGTTCCAGAATGCAAAACGGCAATTTTGGGGCTTTTTTCACTTTTGATAATGTTTTTTTAAAGTGGACTCCTGCGGGTCCGGGATTCGTGGTGAGACATCTGCAGATCCTGGATTTGCTGACAGAGAGGACCCACTGCATTGTTAGTAGTAGTATTATCCATTTTGCTGGGAAGCCACGTGGCAGACTCTCCATGCTGACTTTGCTGCCTCTTCTTCAGACTACATGTGTTGTAGTTTCCTGTCACCACCACTCCTGCATCCCCTTTATATTCATCACAAACAATGGTGGAAAGAGCCATGAGCTCTTGTACAAGAGGTACGTTGAAATAAATGAACCTGATATGAGGCTACTGTGTTCTGTTTCTCATTGAAGTCAAAAAGTCAGTCAGAAATTAAAATATCCTTCTGCTTATTAGGATATCATGAATTTCACCTCCACAACAAAATTTGTTTGTTCATCTAATTATGTATATACACTTTTCCACCATCAGGTCCACAAAGTGGCAAACCATCTGCTAAAAAACAATAAAAGAATGTTTCCACTGTCCACCAGGAGGAAAAAGCTCTGTTTCTTGTACTGGTCCATTCCAGTACAAGCATAGCCATAGTGCTTGTCTAAGAGGCCTCCTGATCTCAACTTATGGGGGGGATGTGCATGGGGGAATGTACTCCTTCAAATATCTTGAGCCAACCCATTCAGGGCGTTAAAGTTCTTAGGGAAACAAAGTTCTTGTGGTATTTAGTTGGGACCAGCCTGACTTTGCAAGCAACCCAAGCAATTGCATTGGGCAGTGATATTTTTAGAGGTGAAGCAGCCAGATATGGACTGACAGATATGGACTGACAGGTGCACACCATGGTCCTTTGCAGTGCCATAAAAGAAACTGGGGTGTAACTCAAACTGCGGATAATTCCAGAGTTGCACCCCAACACCTCTGTGGTATTGCATGGGACCACAGTTTTGTTTGAGTGAGGCTGCAGCAGAAGCTGCATTGGCTGAGAAATTGCCCCCTTCACCTTAGGCTTCATGGTGGAAGTCGCACATAGTTTGGAGTTGTTAAATGAGACAAATATATTTAGTTCAGAATGTGTAAGGTAAAGGCTCCAATCATCATGAATAATATCCATCTACTGTGAGCATTGCTTATTTTGCCTGGTTTTGTGCAGTTGGGCATTTTGTATTGCACATCCTGTAACTTCCTGATAGGCATTTCTAATCATCTGTGTAATCTTCACAGCTATGAAGATATTTGTAACAACTAAAAATTCCAAAAACCAAGGAATAGAGGAGGCCTTGAAAAATCGCGTCTTTACAGTGGAGAAGATGAGTGCTGAGATAAATGAAATAATCCGTGTGTTACAGCTCACATCCTGGGATGAAGATGCCTGGGCCAGCAAGGTGGGTCTCCTGTACAATTCGGAAATGGCGTTGGGAATCTACTATTCACTCTGGTACACTAAGAGGTTTTCAAGAAGGCAAAGTCTGTACTCTTAGCAATTCACAAGGTGACATGAACTAATTTTGTGTGTAATTTCATGACTTTAAAAGAAGACTCCATATTTAAGGTGGTATTTAGTAACTACTGCGTTCTAGATATATGAACTTACTTGTTGCTAATATTCCAGTATTGCTACACAATCTTCATATAATTAACTGGATTTGTATTTGTAGTTTTTTTTAAATGTATCATATGGTATATTTTTTACACACACACACACACACACACACACACACACACACACACACACACACACACACACACACACACACACACACACACACACACACACACACACACACACACACACACACACACACACACAAAAGTAAGTGGCTCAACTTGGATTATCTTTCAAACCATAGTTTGGATGATAGGCAGGGACTTGATTGTGAAGCTCCCTGTTTCTTCTCTTCCTTTTCATCTTTAGTGCTAACCATAGCTTGCTGTGATGTCCAAATTGGCAAACTATGGTTAGTGCTTGCCTTCAAACCACTGTTGCTGATTCTGGTTTGGAAAGCAAATGTTAACCAATTTGAACATCTTGGCAAACTATGATTAGAGCTGAACACAGAAGCTGTATGCCGGAGGGGAGGAAGGAATATGCAAACTTGTGACTTGATCTGACCTCTGAGTTTGTGGTGTCCCATTCATTCTTCAGTAGCACTTATTTTCAATGGCTTACCGGTAAGTCATTTAATTAAGAGTAGTTCATTTGAAATCAATGGGACTTGCTCCAAAGCTAGTATATGTTAGTTACATCAAACAGCCCAATCCTAACTAACTTTCAAGTGCCGAGAATTACCAGAAAATCACCAGAATTACTTTCATACTTAAGCACCTGAGATGTTACTTGCCCAGTTTTCTTCTGTAATAGTGGTGTTTGTAGTGTAGGCAAACTACATCGCTCTTGAATGTTACCCTTGGTACGGATTACTTACTAAGAAAATCAGTATTTTAGGGAAGAAGGATTGTACCATGTTCAAATACGTCCTTGCAAAGTGCAGTCTAAGAATTCCTAACAAATCTTCTACTGATTATTTTAATAAATGCTCAATTAGCCAGAGCACCCAAAGATTTAAAACTCTAATCTAACAAAATTGCACCACAAGCTTATGCACATTTATCCAGAAGTAAGTTACACTATGTTCATGGGATTTACTTCCCGATAAGTGTGCATGAAATTGCAACCCTAGTGGAATTAGAGGAGAAACACTGGGAACATTTGTAAAGAGAACAGTGGCAAAGAAATGGAAAAGGAAGGCAAGACCCTGTCTCCTCCCCCCCCCCCCCCCACTTTTCCTCTAGCTAGGAGGCAAGTTATTCAGGAAACCTAAGGGGAGAGGCCTGGTAAAAAAACACCTGGTAAAAATGTCCATAACTGGAAAAGGTTAGTCTTCACTGCAGTCTCCACTTTTCCTGAAGCTCCTGAAAAATAAGAGAGCCAGGGACGAGTGCTGGAAGGTAAAACCCACTCTTCAAGAGTATTCAACTGACAACCAAAAGTAGCTATTGGAACAAGCATGACATCTCTCTTCCCAGCCATTGTGGAGCGATAAATATCTTAGTTTGCTTTACAAATCCAGTGAAAAATGTGTCATGAGATCATTTATATATAAAATCTGGTGTCGCTTGGTCACATGCAAGCATGACAAGGAGGCTGGGTAGGGCAGAGTGAAGCAGATTTGTGAGTTTTCCTCTTCTTCGTTCCCACCCCTTGCTCTTAGCAATGTGGGAGCATTGGATCTGCTATTGCCACAAGAGGAAAGCGGTTCCCTCTTACTGCAGCGACAGTGGCTGAGTTGTTGCTGACAGAAACCTGCAGGGTACAATCAGTGCCACCATTCCCTCTGAGGGGTCTGCGCTGATGTGTGGACCCCTTCAGCAGCTGCTTGGCTTTGTGATTTGTCCCAACGCCGCCTCCAGATGTCATCACCAAACATCACGCATCACCAAACTTCAAGGAGCTCGGCTGGGAGGTGCGCAGTTATGCACCTTAGCGGGAACACTGATCAGTGCCAGTTTGGATGCTGCTATGGGGGGAAAAAAAAGATGTGCAAAGTATTTAGCTGCCTTTTTAGATTGAGTCAAACCATTAGACATCTAACCTAGTGTTGTCTATTTTGATGGACAGCAACTCTCCATGTTAGTATTATTTTATTTATTTATTTACAATATTTATATCCCGCCTTTCTCCCCGAAGGGACCCAAGGCGGCTCACAACAGAAATACAAAAAATACCATATAAAAACATCACACTTTAAAACAATAAAAACAATTAATAACATTGATAAAAACAATGACTAAAAATCAGTTAAAAAGATCATGGCGACAGTCACAACACGAGCATAAAAACAGTAGCACCCCCACCTATACCAGTGAGATGTTAAAAAAGGCAAGGGCTTAGAAGGCTTCTTGAAACAAGAAGGTTTTTAGGCCTCGCCGGAAAGTGTCCAAGGAGGGAGCAGTTCGTAGATCAAAGGGGAGGGAATTCCATAAGGTAGATGCATATCTTTCCCACTTGTGATCCTTTTAACTAGAAATAGCAGGAATTGAATCTGAGACCTTCTATGTGCAAAGCATGTGCTCCACCATTGAACCATATAGCCTGGTGAACCTGGCCAGTCATACCACAGGATTCTACTTGTCCTTTCCATCACCCCCTTACTTTAACAAATTGTCTCCTCACCTGACCTGTTTCAGAGTTGCTTCATCAACTTGGGTTAAAAGGAAACCAAACCTGCTCTGAACAGATGCTGAGAACCCTGTTCAAAGACAGGTTGCCAAAATGAGTTTAGGAGTATACCTGGTTTCATTTCAACCTGACTTGTGATGATAGTTGCGCATAGCTATGAAACTAGATAAAAGGAGGCTGGAAGCGAGCAAGTGACATCCTGCTGCCTTTTGTGTGATTGCTAAAGCTGGGCTCAATTAAATCTAAACTAGCCCATATTCTCTTGATATAAGTACAGTGAGCCTTCATTTTAACGAACTAATGGGGGAAAGAGGTTCCATTAATGCTGGAAGTCCATTATATCTGAATGCATTGAAGTCAGTGAAGACGCACATACGCAAAATGTATATGATTAGTTTTTAATGGATTAGAAAAGTCAGTTGTTTCTAAAGTCTGTTAAAATGAGGCCCATTAAATCCAGGATTCACTATAGCGTCCATTAAACATGGTGATTAATGGATGTAATCAGAACTGGCAAGTGAAAAACTTTTATTTAACTAGATTAGCTTGGAAGTTGTATATACAAACCTCTTCATCAACTGACAACTTTAATTATTATGCTAAGACAAACCACTGAGGGCTCATTTAGTAAGGTGTTAGATGAAGGATGGCATAAGAGGAAAAATCATAGCTGTTCCTAAATAGAGATTGTTTCAGAGAGCCTATGGCTGTATTGTATTATGTCCCTCACTCTTATTGTGAAATAATACTTTACTATTTATCATAACACCTTTTTACATATCTTTGTTTTTCTTTTTCTTTTTTCTCACCTTTTAGAAGGTAAGATCTCCTCCACAACCCACAACTTTTACCATTGTACTAAAAAAAAAAGCAGCATGGTGCTGGGATGTTGTGCAGTGTGCAGACTGTGTGCTGTGCATTTTTCTGTGTGTTGATTGTAACACTGTACTCACTTCTGAAGGCAGAGGTATTAAAATGCACTCAGAGCATTGCCGGGTAGACGTTGAAATATGGAGTTGTTTATGCGGTGATGACAGCAGCCATCTATGTTATCTCAAGGCTTGCTAATGTGGGTTTCATGATAACAGGTTTTTTCTGGTGAATGTGGAGTTTACCTCTGTGCTGCTTGCTTCCTAGCTTTGAGGATTCTGACATCCAAGAAAAGGTATTTGCTTAGCCTTTAGTGAATGCTTCAGACATGCGTTTGTGAGCAGTCTTCTAAATTTCAGCTTTATGGAAGGAAAAAAATAGAATGTTTGTAAACATTTTTTTGCTACAATGTAAGCGTAAAAAAATCAGTTAGTGCTTATAGTCTGACTACCAATGGCTGTGAGCCAGTTATATGCTGTATAATTATATGCATGCTTACAGCTTTCTAAGGAGATTGGCTGGAATAGTAACTATCACCAGATTGCATTTTTTTTTAAAAAAAAATCTTGCTATGTATTAAAAATGGCGGGTACTTTCCTGCTGGAGGTTTCCAACTCCCTCGACTATATTGTCCCCACTTGGGTATTGTAAATTATCATCTTAGGGAATTTACCTTTTGGCATCTGCAATGGATTTGGATTTTTCCTCTGACTGAATGGATATGTATGGGGTATAAGGTAAAGGTATCCCCTGACAATTAAGTCCAGTCGTGTCCGACTCTAGGGTGTGGTGCTCATCTCCATTTCAAAGCTGAAGAGCCAGCGTTGTCCGAGGACGCCTCCATGGTCATGTGGCCGGCATGACTCTCCTTGCCGCAGCGCGTAGCATGCAGCTGGAACACGGAGCGCTGTTTACCTTCCCGCAAGCGGTACCTATTTATCTACTCGCATTGACATGCTTTGGAACTGCTAGGTTGGCAGGAGCTGGCCAAGCAACTAGCGCTCACCCCGTCGCGGGAATCGAACTGCCGACCTTTCAATCGACAGCTTATGGTTCAGCGGTTTAACCCGCTGCGCCACCCGCTGGCCTGGGGTATACCCGCTGGGGTATACCATCAAATAAACAAGTTGATGGCTGTAAGAAAAAAGACAATTCTGAAGATCTCTGTGGCTACTGCTTTTATAAATACTTGACCAAAAGTGTACATTGGGGCACCTTTTCAACTGAAAGGTTTGTCCAGATTGAAAAGTACCCAAGCGATTCCTTATTGGAGGCTTTCAAGCAGAGGTTGGGTGGGCACCTGTCTGTCAAGGATTCTGTAGTAGTTGCCTGCACTGAGCAGGGGGTTGGACTTGATGTTCTTTATGGTCCCTTCCAATTCTAACATTCTGTGATTCTAAGTTCTGTCCCAGAAATAACAATACCGGCAGGATTTAAAGGGCTCATGCTGTTGTTACTTGTCTCGGTGTTATCTCTATTAAGGTGTTTGATTTTAGTCTTTGTTAAAGCTGGAATCCAACTGCTGCTGATGGTTTTGTTTCCTCCTTTTCAATTAAAATTGTTTCTATGTTTAAAGATTTCTATGGCTTCTCTATGTATCTGAGGTAAGTTTGGTTTAATAGTTGAAAGAGACTGGGTTTCGTTGAACTGGATGTGTGGACCAAGCATGTTCAGCCACAGCCGACTTTTCAGGTTGACACAATCTACAGTACCTCTCGTGTTCTTTTAATCTAGTATTAATACTCCTTTTTGTAGTTCCAACGTGTACTGCACCACACAATCAAGGTATCGTTTAGACTCCTGCTGTAGAGAGAGGGGGTCTCTTATCTTTAGCTGATCTTAATATCTGGATTGGTCCACTTTTGTAGTGGACATAGACAGGTTACTGGAGAGTGATTTCACCAGATGTATCTAATATAAGGAATAAAAAGCAGCAGCTTCTGAACCATTGTATCATTGGTTTTGTAGAGCTCTCTAACAGGAGGCTCTGAACCTTTACCCCTGAAGAAGCCCGTCAAATGAACTGGTGAAACGTTGGGTGAGTGTAAGAACTTGGTTGTTTTAAAACTTTGGAAGAACTTCTAACTTTTATCTATTTTTACAAGGCTGTTAAACCCGAAAACCTTTATTGTCAAAATTCCAGTGGCCATGAAAGTCTTACCAATTGTTGCTGTTCATTTCTCCTTTTTCCACCCACCTTTGGATGTTGTTTGGAGAGCTTCCAAACTATAAATAGAACCAGTATTTCATGAGGTCAAACTTTTACTTTCTCCCCAGGAAGAGCAGGGCAAGAGTATGTGCAGGACAGAGAAAGTTCCCTTTCTCATCAGTTATAGAAATGAACACCTGAGCATTTGAGAAAACATTCTTTGAGTCCAGACACTACTAGTATTTCTCATCCATTTGTAAGGCTAGCAATGTGTTGGTTGGGATGGAGCTGTTAGTTTGTGCCTTTTGCATGCTTCTTTCTAACTTGGGCTTCTGTTGGAAAAAGAGAATTCATGCAGAAAAAAAGGAGGGAGAAGATAAATGATTGGTCCTTGAAAGAAAACTGCCCATTTCTGTGCTAACCCTCTGTGCCTTCTTTTTTCTTTGAGTTGCTTATGAAACTCTTGTTGGTTTTTCAAAGACAGTCAGCCATGTGCCATGGAGGACTGCTGTTTGAGAAATAGAAGACCAAGCTCCCTTGATTGCAAGGAGCAACTTGCACAGTTCTTTGTGCAAGTGGATTTGGATCTGCTTTGTGGATTTAAAAATCACAATATTAGAAACCCTTCTTTGATCTCATGTGATTCTCTTGTTTCTAACCCACTTTTGGTTAATAATTCTGCAGTCACATTTTCAAACTTTCCTTGGCAGTGAAGAAAGCTATGAAATGCTCAAATGAAAACTGGAATTCTTAAGAGCCTGTGGGCTGTGAGTGTCATGAAGGCTGCATTTAAGCCTGCAGATTGTATGTTGCCCATCCTTGTATTTTGAGATTATGCACAAGAATTATCCAGTCTGAAATTTAGAATTGTCTTCTAATTTAGAGGAACATTTTGAGTCAGTCGCCATCTACAAATTTTCATTTTGGTTGTTGCTGCAAAGATGATTCCATAATGTATCAATTAAGTGTTCCAAATCACATGGATATCCTTTTACCCACCGCAGTTCTGCACTTTCATTAGGGTGGATGATGCTGATGTAGAAAGTACCAACGAAAAGTGAATCTTTTACATGTAGCTGATGTAACTTAAGAAATAACCAGAGAGGAGCAGTTCTGTAATGACAACACCAGATCACACAAGAGTAACACATACCGGTAATTGGGCATAGGGCAACTATGAAGACATTTTTAGAGCTAAACGTCTAAGGGAACGCTTACATTTTTGACTAGCTAATACAAAGGAGCCAGCCACTCCTTATAGTACCGTGCCACTTCAGAGTTCAGTTGTAGGGATTGCATGTTAGAATATGCCCCCATGTCTCACATCCCTTACATGTGTAAAGCTACCATTCCATGACAGCTAAACTAGACCCCTTCTTCTTGGCGTGCTAGCTTTCCACCCGCAGGGGTTCTTCAATCTTGAAGGGGGCATTCAAATATGAATTCCCCATCCACATTCTGAAGTCCTGGGGGTACTTTCCTGTACTACTTTTACGTACTGTATTTGATTCTGCTCTAATTACCATTCTACACTTAAAATCCTTGGAACTGATGCCAATATGAAGCTGTAAATGGAATAACTTGAGTCTATTAATACTTGCCCTCTTATTAAAATAGCTTGCTTACAAACTGTAATTTTGATTTTATAGTTCTAATATATTACAAGTGCTTTGCTTGTGGCCTTTCCCATTTAAGCCTGAAGAATACGGGATGGATTCCTGCCTGGTGTTCAACTCCACTTGGCTGTTTTCTCTCAAAAGATTTTGGTACCTTGAAGCATTGGAGCCTGGGCATGGTGACTAAGTTAGCAGTTATGTCAGAAAGTTGGACTTGATGTGTTCCTTCCAGCATTGCCTTCTTTGGTAATGAAATGCAGATATGGTTCAGGCTTGCTAGACTCGTATCATTTCATAGGTATTAGACCCTGATTGTCAACTTGTCCGTATTTAACAGGGACCATATTTTGCATGGAATATGAGCTGAAGGGTTTGTAACATTGGCTTTGCCCACTGACTCACTTCTGCACCAAGACACTGTTTACTTAACCGCTTCCTTTCCAATGTGAACAGTAACAGAGACCTTGACAGATCAGTAGACTTCCTTCTAGTGTTGTGGCTGAGTGTGTGTGAGTGTGTGAGTGTGTGAGTGTGTGTGTGTGTGTGTGTGTGTGAGTGTGTGTGTAATTGTAATGTGTGTGTGCCACTTCTAATGGGGGGTTATCTGTTATCCACAAACATCTTGGTATCATTCATCTAGTATCTCGCCCTCATTTGCTGCAGAATTATGGGTTATACTCATTTCCTCCCAGCCCACAGGTGTATGCATTTAACTCCTGTTGCGTATATACACCCTTGGGTAAAAATGCCTTAATCTTTTTTCTTTGCCTATGGCTTCTTCCAAGCACTCTAATCTGCTTAATGCTTGACTTTAAAGAGAGGATTAAGTTAATGTACATCTTTCCATATTGCTCATGTTGTGTACATTCCATTTCTAGTAAAGCTTTCCTTTCAGTCATTAGAGCCACAATACTCTTGAAAGCATCACTAACTTTTTAAAATATGCTATTTTCCATTAACGGCTTTAATATACTGTATATATATTTTTACTTTAGCCAAAGCAGATGGCATATATGTACATTTAATTGCTTTAAGTTTTCAATTGATGCCTACTGTAGGATGTTAGCCTTCCCCCTTGGATATACCGGTACCCATTTTTAAACCTATCCTGACATGGTCGTCTAAAGCTTATATCTTCATGTAAACATTGCGTGTTCATTTGTCCAAATAAAGATGGCTTCAACTGGTGTAATTATAACACCAGGTTCAGCCCCCATTAGGGGCACAGTGTATCAGGGAGTTCAGTGGGGTTTAGATTAGAATTTCTGGTTGGAGTAAGCCCTAAGTGAAAGTGACTAAGCATGTTAGTCTTTGCTTCAGGAAACACTATGCAAGCGATAAATGATGGGTATCTTTCGGGGATGTGCGGTACGGGGGCGGCAGGTGAGGGCCCTGCCATCATCCACAGAAAATAACTGCAGCCTAACCCTGTGATTGTGCATGCATGCCACTCGCTTTCACCCGAGTAAGTGGGCGGCGCACGCAATCTCATGGTTAGGCTGTGGCTATTTTCCACGGACCACAGTGGGGTGGTTCTGCCTCACCTGTCGCCCCCACACCACATGTCTCTGATAGACACCCATCATTCATCGCTTGCATAGTGTTTCCTGAAGCAAAGACTATCCCTAAAAAAACAGGTATGTATGCACTTGAAATGCTTCACCGTTTTATCTGTTTTTCTGAGCCTGTCTTGTGTTGACTGTTGTGTCAATGAAGTTACAGTTGGATTCACCTCTCATTGTTAATGTACTGCTGCCTTGAGAGCTCCATGTATTCAGCGGGAAAGGCAGGATATAAATCATTTAGATAAATAGAATTTATTTATCTAGTTCCTTCTCTTACTGCAGGTACAAAGCATGGAGATTTCAACTTCATAGTTAAGTCTAAATTTACGTCAAATCTACATTAATCACAGAACAGATCATTTGGATAATAGAATTCTTTATTTTGTGAATAGGCCTCCAGTCTTGGCTCCATTAAATGCATTACACAGGGCACAGGTCTGGCTGCTGGATGAATATACCAGAATGGCACATTTTTTGTTTTAATTTTTAAGCATACCTTGATTGCATTCATGTTTTAAGTGCATACCTAAAAAATATGTGCACTATCTATGTGCATGTAGATATCTCCTTTTGTAGCAGGAGTTATCAGTGTGTCTAATTTCCAAAGATCTCCCTGGTGTATTGCATAGTGGCTGGGCAAGTTTTGGTACTGATGTGTGTTAGATGTTGACAGTCCAGCTCCTGGCTTAGTTTGGAGGCTGAAAACTGTGTTGGTTGTCCTAGTAGATGTCTTAAGATGGGGGAGAGATGGCAGGAGTGTGACCCTGTTGATTCTCCTCAATTTCTCAGCAGCTGTAGATAACCTCATCCATGATATCCTCCTACATAGCCTGAGGGGATTGGGAGTATGGGGGAACTTGTGTCATTGGCTCTGCTCCTATGTGACAGGCAGGGTGAGAGCAATTCTTTCCATGGGAAATTAACCTGTGAGATTTCTGCATGTGGTTTAGTGTCCTACATGAAATTGCTGGGTGAAGTCATCTGGGAGTTTGGAGTACTGTGCCATCAGTATGCTGATATCACCTAGTTTTTATTTTTCTTCTTCATCTGAACCCAGTGTGGCAGGGGATAATCTGCATGGACGCAGTGAAGGGCTGTAATTTAAGGGTGAACAAACTGAATCTCGGTCAGAATAAGGGTAGTTGGAGAGCCTCATGACTTGGGAATGAGTGGTTTGTCTGCTCTGGGTGACGACACGTTTTCCCTTAAGGAGCAGGTTTGCAGTTGAGGAGTTACTTCTGGAAGCCCCGGTGACATCCCTAGCCCCAGGTGGCTTTTATTAGCTCCAGTGGATTCACCAGCTGCACACCCCTTTTGAAGAATAGATACCTGGCAACCGTCCTATACGCTCCTTCACCAGATATGCGCTGGTTTTTCTCTGTGATGGTGTTTGTATTTTTTAATTGTGTGTTTGTGGTGTTATGATGATGTATTTTATTAGAAGTGCTGTAAGCTACCTTATGTCACTTTGCAAAGCAAGGCAAGATACACATTTTATCACAAAGAATATAACCTCTCATTCAGATTACTGTAAACTCATGCCACATGGGGCTGCCTTTGGAAAGTGTTCAGGGACTCGAGTTGGTGCAAAATACAGGTCAGTTTGAAGTGCTGGTCTTGACTTTAAAAGTCCTACATAGGTTGTGGCTGGGATACTTAGGAGCATACCTTCTTGCACCTGAACCCCACCATAAGTGGAGGACCTCAACTGATGCCATGCTTTGGGTGTCATTGCCTTGTGAGTTTCAAAAGATAGTGATAAGAAGCAGGGCTTTTTTGATGGCAGCCCTTACCTTGTGGAACTTCTTTCTTGAACTCCTCTCTTCTTGGTTTTCAGATGGCTGGCTAAATCATTTCTACTTCAGAAGGCATTTGAAGATCTTAGCTGAATTGCTGTTTTAATTCCGCCCTATTGCTGATTTTGCCCGGAGTTGTGATTCTCTCTTGGGGGAACAAGGATGGAAAACTTGTGGGAAAGCTTATATTCTGATGGTGCTGTTCATCATGAGTACACCTACAGCTATATCTGCCTCTTCCCCAGTGCCTCACAGTGCAATCTTATGTATGTTTATTTGGAAGTAAGGCCCATTGAGTTCAATGGGACTTACTCCTATGAATATGTGTGTAGGATTGCAGGCTTGGAACAGTAAACCTCACACTACCCTTACTGGAGAATGGGGAGAGAACTTGAGAGTGCATGTACAGAAGGTGTGGTCTTTTTCTTTTTCTTTTGAGGATTAAATATTTAACATTAGGGTAGTTCTGAAAAGCCATGTGGTATCCTATTCTTGAGTTGCTGTATTGCTTGGGAAATGACAGAGAATAATAAAACCTAAAACAATGCATGTTCCAACTTCTGCGTTTTGAGTGATGGGAATGTGTCTGGAATATAATGTTAAGTTGCTGATACATCTGATTTTTTTTTTTAATGCAAGCAGGTTATGTGTTTAATTTTGTGTGCTGCTGTTGCATCCAAATCTGTTTTGGTCATTGGCTTAATTTTTTTTTAAAGGACACAGAAGCCATGAAGAGAGCATTGGCCTTAATAGATTCCAAGATGAACCAGGCCAAGGGTTGGCTTAGAGATCCCAGTGCTCCAGCAGGTAACCTGAAATCCTTGCTGATAACACACATCAATGTGGGATATTATGTCGGGCTATTTTCATTAGGAAAAAAAATGAAAAATCCTGTACCAAGAAAAGCTGCATTAAGCACAATTAAGCACACATCCATATTTTTTATTTTGTATAACTTTATTTTTGCTTCTGTAAATTATTGAGAGGGACAAAGATCTTGCCAGGGCACTGAAACATCATTCTCAGCCACTTTATTTCCTTAGCCTTACCCTCTTCTCCTAGACTTTTGAGGTGAACTGACATAGCTTATGCACTTTCAAGTCTATTTTTGCAGCCCAGAGGGCTAGACACTTGTTTTTATAATATAATAACAATATATTTATCATTATTAAAATTAAAGTTGAGATTCTTGGGATGTGGAATTGTGTGCTCAGTATCAAGTTCCAGGCTAAGTGTGCTGTGAATGCTGAGTTACACACAACCCTGAATTATTTTAATGGGGTGGTACCCTATATGGAACCTCTTAGGCACTCTTCTTTCAAATATTAATGTAAAACAAACTGTTTCTATACTAAGTGGTTTGGAAAGCTTTGCTTATTTTATCACGTCAGGCAAATTACTTAGTTCAGAACCTTCTTAAATTAGTATTCTGGGATTGTCGCTCTTGGAAAGACTTTGCATTTTTATTACCTTACCAGCTTTGCTTTGCAGTAAGAAAATGAGTCCTATATCTAAAATAAACATGTGAGAGCCAGAGTTGGCATTTTGTAAAATTAATGCTGGCTCGGCATATTGACTCGCATCTCTTAAGCATCAGTCACATTTTGTATCTATATTTACCTGCCAAATTGCTAGAATCTATCAGAAAACTTGTAAAACGTGAGGGGGGAGGTGTACACATAAAATATATGTACACAGTGCTGTTTATTTCTGTACTGTATTTATATACCCCCTTTCTTAGGTTCTTTAAATGTTACTCAAGGCAATTTACATAGGCAGGCAGTTGTGTGTGTCTGCGTGCGCGCACACACACCCTACAATTCCAGATTGTTTGTTTGTTTGTTTTTTCCACGGTGTAGTCATCTTCACTTAGCTACCGAACACAAGCCTTGAGCTCTCTCTGCAGGATGCCACAGATCATGGTGAACAAGGAAACATTTTTCCAGTTGTTATCGCTCTGTCACTGACGTTCTCAGCATTCCAGTCCATACTTTCTCACCATGGCTCACTACAGTGACACCTCTCTGCCACCGAGGGTCATAGCAGCTTATCAGTGATTTCTGGTTTGTCTCCCAACATGAATGGGCTGCTCCTGCTTAGCTTCCAGCAGTCTTTAGGCAGTCCTCAGGACCACACCTCCTGCCCCTGCTTAATTCTATGAAACATGCTCAGACATGACTCCGTATTCCTGCTAGGGGTGACTCAGTTTTCATGGTTTCTGAAAATTGGTTTTGCCAATTTTTTGTCTAAGTACACCCCAGATAATGGAGCATCAGAAGTATATTGACTGAGAAACATGCTCAGTGAGATAGGATGGTGATCAGTGATTGGAAGATCAATGATGGGGGCATCAGGCACTACTCTTACTAGACACTATAAGGTGGAACTTGTGTCTTCATCTCATGTAGCCTTTGGACCAAAGGTTTTGCCAATTTTTCAAAGGTACAATTTTTCAAAGGTACACATTTTTTTCAAAGGTACAAGTTTCCTGAGGAGATGCCCTACATCACAAGGGCCCCTACTTCAGAATGTTTTGTACATTGCAAGTTTACCCTCTGGATCCAGGGCCTGGGGGAAAGAGGGAAACATTTGCTTGCTTATCAACTCCCTTTCTTCTAGGTATTCAGAGATCAGTCTACCCACCCAATAGTGAGTGTCTTGGCTGATCTGCACTCATAGGCATATGTGAGGGAAATGGACAGAGCCCTACATGGGTGTTCCTCATCTGTCTTCACAGCTGATCACTTTCTAAGTTAGAGTGCTTGTTGTTCATTTATATATACATATTAGGGTTCAGCAAGCAGGGTGGGAACTTTCCTGCTCTTCTGGGAAGATGAGGAGTTCCTCCAACTAGGAAGTGACACTATCTCAGATGTATATGCTCTTTCTAAGTAACTTGAATGGGAATTTATAGTAAGTGTAAAAAAAAAAAGTCTTGCTGGTTCTCTCAAATCAGTCGGGTGCAAGAATATTCTTGAACAAAAAAATGAAATGGAATTGCCTCTCTCAAGATATAACTTTCCAGCTTTAGTAATTTAACTGACTTTCAGTGACATGCTTCGTGCCTCATCCTGTGGAATGAGACGTCTGTTGCTAGAACTGCATTATCCTGCTCCGGAAACACTGTCCTATTACGATGGATTATGTTTCTTGTTCAGCACATTCAGTAAATGATCTTCCTTCATTGAATGTTGAATAGGTTCTGACAGGACTAGTAGTTTTCTTTGAGTAAATAATGCATGGGTTGCATTGTCCATATTCACACATTCTTGCTTCCTAGGAGACTCTGGTGAACAGGCCATACGGCAGATCCTGGATGAAGCTGGGAAAGTTGGAGAGCTGTGTGCAGGCAAAGAACGAAGAGAGATACTAGGAACCTGTAAAATGCTAGGCCAATTAACAGATCAAGTGGCTGACCTTCGAGCTAGGTAAACATCCTCTTGTTGCTAAATACGCTTCACTTTTTGTTTATGTAATATTAATAATTGCATTTCAAGATACGGGATTTCCTGAAACCAACATAAATGGGGATTTAAACATGTTGGCTACAAAAATGCTAATAGTATTGAATTCTTCTATGGGTGGGCTCTGCCCCATGTTCTGCTTCACCAGACTTTCAACCTTGCATGGAGAAGTTCTATAATTATGTTCAGAAATGGTGAATGTATGCACAGCATACTCTGTTTTTTTCTATCTTTTAGTATACTCTTTTTTCTGTTATCTTTTATGTCTAGGTAAGCCATATACACATATGATTGTGCAAATTAAAGCTCTGAGCAATTTTTTTAAAGCACGTGTTCTTGTGCATGAACCAGATTGGTATTCCTTTTAGTTAATTGAAAGGTCCCGACTTTTTGATGCAGATTTTAGTGTGTGTGCTATCCATTTAAAGGTACATAGACCTTTATCAGAATGCAATTCATTAGTTTATCTTCAACAAATATAACTTTGCTTTTGTGCCGGATAGTGACACAAAGCATTTCAAAATAAAGACTATTCTGGAGATGGGAGAAGGAAAAAGTGGCCATTGTGCATGTCTCCCCATTAAAACCTGATCCACTTGTGAGTGCTCAACTGGTTCCCCATAGAAAGCCCTCTCCAATTTCATTCACTTCCATGCTATACTGCTTGGAAAGAAAAATGATGCACAACAATGGTTGAGACCTTTATTCTACTCGGAAGTTCACAAATTTTAGCTTGGCTTGCTAACCAATCATAATTGGTGGTCAGTACTGACATGCCACTGATGTGCCAGAGAACTGGAGAGGTCATGAGAACCTGCGCCCAAATTCAGCGACTCACACTACTTCTGCCTGCTCCAAAGCCCACCAAAATTTATATTTTGGTGGGCTTTGGAGCAGGCAGAAGCAGTGTGAGTTGATGGGATGCAGGTTCTCATGTCATGCTTAGCAGGTTTCTTGCCCACAGTGGCATTTGCCTGTGGTGAGTAGATTTGTAGAAGCCTGTCTATACCGCTTTTTCATATCATGTAGCTTGGGGTAGGGGAGAGAGAATTAATCCTGATGGCTTCGGGAGTTACCTTCCAATCAAATCAACATCGTTTCCACATTTCTATTTGTGGCAAATTGGTGGTAGTTGGGGGCAGCCTTCTGCAGCTGGCTTATTAATTAGCAGCCATAGATAATATTTTATAATGTAGAGTATTAATAAGTCTGATTAATCAAAGTATTTGTATAATGCTTTTTTGAGTGTGTAAAGTGCTTCACGTGTGTTACCTCTATGTTACCCTTATAACAACTTTCTAAAGTAATTGTTGTCATCACCATATTGTAGCTGGTGAGCTGAGACTGAGAGGGAGTAGTTTGTCAGTACACTACAGTTCAGGAAGGGAAAACAAGTCAAGCCCTAACAAAGTACCTTGCCTTGTTCAAATGTGCAGAAACAGTTGGATTCTTCCAGGAATATAAATGTAGTGCACACTTAGTATTTATTAACTTCCAATTGAATTGACTGGAATCAGAAAGGTGGCTCAAGTGGGCACCGAAACAATTCTGCATTTAGGCATTGAGGTCATCGGTGTCTGGGCTGGGGGAAGGTTTTTGCCCCATCTCTTCAGTCTGTAGTTGTATCCTGCATATTTTCTGCATTACATTATGTGGAAGCAGATTAATGGACTGTACTTGGCAAGAGAGTGTAGGATTTATGTATCTTTTTTTCCCCCTTCCATGAACAGAGGACAAGGTGCTACTCCACTTGCAATGCAGAAGGCACAACAAGTGTCCCAAGGTTTGGATTTACTAACAGCAAAAGTGGAAAATGCAGCCCGCAAGCTGGAGGCCATGACCAACTCTAAGCAGGCAATTGCGAAAAAGATCGATGCTGCTCAGGTACTCTCAATGCTGTTAGGAAGAAAGAATGTAAAGGTCCTTCTTAATGGTTCTCCTGAGCTATGATGGGTTTGGATTTCTTCTCTGAGAACATCTTATTTTTGTTCATTACAATGATTTGTCATTAAAGATTATGCCTCTAAAATAAGGGCCTTTTCTTGCATTAGTCTCCAAGGCTCAGGTGCACTTTTAAAATCTGTTTTATAGAGTAGCTTCTTGTAGCGCAAGACCCAAGTTCTGGAGTTCATGTGTCTCTTCTCTGACAGAAGGTGTGTGTGTGATAGTTCTGAGATCTCTTTCAATAAGGGGGTGACCTTCAAACATATACAGTGGACCCAGGACCACTCAGAGGAATTTTATCAGGGGGTACAAAGTTTCTTTTGGCCCCCTTCCCTTCATGAAAATTTGACTCCTGGGCCCCCTTTTAAACCCATTTTTGGCCCTGGGCCTGGGTACGATTTACCCCCTTAACCCCCCCTCTCAGAGGCCCTGAGTAGACCCTCATTTCGCAATGGTAATCTGTTCCAGAGACAACATTGTATTGTGAAAATATTGTAATGTGAACCCAATAATACATTGTTTTTTTGGTAATTCGTTCCAAAACTTCCAAAACTTGGAAGTTTCTGCCACAGAACTAAGCCACTTCCCTCTCTAAAAAGTTATCTAAAAGGTGCATACTGCACTCTTTAGGTGCCATGGTTATCAGTTCACACAATATAACAATAAAACACAAATTACAAAGCTGTATCCTTCCCTCAGTATGCCACAATGTTAAAAATGCTACTATGAGCTTGCATTCGCAGCTGTGATTGGCTTATCCAATTACCCATGAGGTCCTGTTGATGGCAGTTGTGAGCCCATTGTAAAGTGAATAACATATAGTGAGCCTTGTTTTACTATGGGGAGTCGATTGTAAAGTGATGTGATTAAAAAGTGAACCCATTGTAAAGTCAGGGTCCACTATATTTGCATCTTTCAAATCAGTACTCCAGCTTAACAGTTTTGTGAATCTGATATTCTCTTCTGCTTCCCTAAACTTGGTCTAAAATTACGGTAGCCCCTTGGTATCCATGGGGATTCGTTCCAGGGGCTCCATGGATACCAAGAGTCAGTGGATGGTGAAATCCCATTAAAAAAAACCTTTTTAAACAGTTTTTTTTAAAATCATTTTTTTAACCTTCGCGTGGCAGACTCTGCTAGCTGGAGGGCAGTCTCTGGTGCTCCTGGAAGCCACGTCCTGCGCGATCGCACTTCCTGCGTGATGTATTCTGGGATGACTCTATTTTTGAAAAAAAAAAAAAAAGATTCCCACTGTCTGTGTGAAGTTTGAATGTTCTTCCCATGTCTGCATGGGTTTTTTCCAACCCGTTAAGCTCGCATTTATTTAAGTTTATAATATTAGAAGTTTTTTGGGTCTTTATTTAGAAGTTTGGTGATGTTTTTATGACCAGAAATATGCTGTAAACTCCTGTTTATGTATATCAATTAGCCTACAGTAAAATTGGATTCATTATGTCATTTCACTTTAAGCTGCAGTTTCCAAGAACTTGTCAACAACTTTAAGTGAAGACTTTGCTGTATTCTTGTTTTCAAAAAGAATGTAGGCTACAATCCTATACACACTTACCTTGTAGTAGGTCCCATGAACTCAGTGGCACTTACATATGAGTAGACACAAATAGGACTACATTGCCAGTGTTTTTCTCTTCCCACACCAACATACTCCACTTTTTCAGCCAAGTTGGATTCTAAGAAAGACCTTTGTGTTTGTTAACATTGGACTTTAAGAGACTTGCCCTATCTGTTGCTTAGCTAAATTTCAGAACTATCATCTTAGAATCTGTCATTTCAGACCATAGGAGATTGAAGTGTTGTTGTAAATAGATAATAAGTTTGTGTTAACACCTGTTTCTTTATATCAAGAGCTGGCTAGCAGATCCTAATGGGGGCAGCGAAGGGGAGGAACACATTCGAGGAATTATGGCGGAAGCCAGGAAAATTGCAGAACTCTGTGACGATCCTAAAGAGCGAGATGATATTTTGCGGTCCCTGGGAGAAATCTCTGCTCTGACTGCTAAGTTGTCTGACCTTCGGAAACAGTGGGTATTAGCATACTCCTGCTGATGTCACCCTGTCTGCTACCTCTGCCACTACTTTTTGATTTTGGTGCTGGGCACAGTTGTTTTCCCCTAAGCTCCAATGTAGTTCAAAGGTTCAAAGTGTCATGGCTATATAATTAAAAATAATTTGTGCAATTGCTATGCAATGATCTGTGTTTGGGGACAGAGAAAACCTATGGGCTAGGGATCTCATTCTCCGCACTTAATGAAGCTGTTATACTTAGGATTCTTTGGAGTCATGACAATTAGTGTCATAAAACTGATATAAATTTGTAGTGTAGATAGGTTGCCTCTATAATTAAATGTGTCCAAAGGGATATTCAGCTTTAACTGTAAGTTCTTACACAAGATGTTTAGTTGAGCTTTCCCTGCCATCATTGTTAAAATATAGACCTTGAGTCTTTGTTAAATGTAATAATTGTGCTTATAATTGTAATTGACTGATTCACATTGTATAACACATAAGCTTTGCCTTCTTAATAGAAACCAACCTAGTTTTTGCACTGAGTTTGCAAAGTTTGCTGAACAGCTTCTCTTTGATCTGCAGTGGGAAAGGGGATTCTCCAGAAGCCCGTGCATTAGCCAAGCAAATAGCTACATCGCTTCAGAATTTGCAGTCTAAAACTAACAGGGCTGTTGCAAACAGCAGACCCGCCAAGGCAGCTGTCCATCTGGAAGGGAAGATTGAGCAGGCTCAGAGGTGGATAGACAATCCTACAGTTGATGACCGTGGAGTAGGTAAGCTTTTCAGTGTCTCTTTGCTGAACCCTTTATTAGGTCTTAAGCAAAAATGTTCCACTGGCATCTGAATGTAGTAGCCTCATGGGGGTGGGAACAGATGTTCCTCAACTGCCTCCAATCACAATTTTGTTTTCACCTCCACTCTTTTGCGTTTCCTGAAATGGGAAGTGGAGTAAGAGACTATAGTGTGCCAGCAAGAAGAGATTTCTTCTCATGTCTTGTCTGCTTCAGTCTCTTGATTCCCTTTCTGGAAGGTTAGAAGGGAGGGGGGAGTAGAAATTGGAGCCTGGAGCCTGCTAGCAAAAGTGGGGGGGGGGGGTGTTCATCCTTTTTGGAGTTCCTTTTCCTACTTAAGGGAATCATGAAATGAAGGGTGATTGAGAGGGATTGAGTGGGAAGCTCATCCTTTCTCTCACTGGTGTGGCCCAATTCTCTTTCCTACTAACGTATCCCGAAGATAAGTGGGAATGTGGACTGAGACTGCCTTGATTCTGAGGATCTGATATTTTAAGCATTGATTTTTTTCAGTTCAGTTCATTTTTAATTTGTACCCTGCTTTCCCACAAAGTGAAATTGTGTCTGAAGTGACTCACAATGCATGAAACAATTCAAACAGCAAACAACCCATGCCAAGAAGGTAGTAATTCAACAGTCATTTTATTTCAGTGGATGCAATTTCAGTATTGCACTAAGCAGGTCAATAAAGTGTCATAAGCATAATAGAAACAATTCAGCAGCATCTCCATTCCGTGGCCATAATTTCAAAATCACACTAAACAGTTCGATAACATTTCATTTTTGTAAACCTATCAACTTTCAATAAGGAATAAAAGCAACAGCAGGGAGACTCATATGTGTGTAAAATGCTATGATATTGAAATAGGAAGATATGAAGCTGCCTTAGCCGGAGTCAGACCCTTGGTCTATCTAGCTTAGTAATGTCAACACTGACTTGCAGCAGCTCTCCAGGGGTTCAGACCACAGTTCCCTCCAAGCTGTGCAGCTGAAATGGGAGCCCTGCGCAGCTTCTGTCAGGGCGCTTCAGAGCTTGGCAATGACATTCAGCTCTGTGCACTCCCTGTAAAAAGGAACCTTGGTTCCAACAGCCCTACCTGGAGATGCCAGGATTTGATGCTGGGACCTTGTGCGTGCATGTGTGTGTGCACGCGCGCGCAAAGTGTGTGCTCTGCCACTGAACTATGCCCCCCCCCCAATATAAAGATAACCAGTTGAGAATAGGTGGTTTCAATCTGGAGGTTGGATTTCAGTCCAATCTAACCTCCAGATCAAAACCACCTATTCTTCTAAAGATACCCTACGTAGTGAGGGTGAAATGTTGAGATTTTAATTTTGTTTTTAATATCCTGTGCAGTCTTAAACCCGAAATAAATGGCACCCTCTGTTAACTACTGTTTCATGAGCATCATAGGGACCACTTTTGCTGCTAATGAAGTTTTTGGGAACTTTATTATACATTGCTGACATTTTATATTTCTGGCTAACCGCAACTCAATTAGCTAGAATTAGCTTCAGGACTGTAGTTTCGTTTTCATAGGCTATGCATTTTGTTCAGTACTGTAGATGTTCTCCTGAAGATACCATATATCGTGCGGGTGAAATGTTGAGGTTTTAATTTTGTTTTTAAAATCCTGTACAGTATTAAACCCGAAATAAAAGAAACCCTCTGTAACTACAGACTGTGAATCTCTGAGCCAAAGAAATAGTTAACAGGTTTTTCACAACCAACCCCCTCCCCCACATTGGTAGGCAGACACATGTTACACCCAAGTCTATCTTCCACTCCCACCCACCCCAAACTCTTACCTGGGCCACTGTTAATCACAACTTTCCTACCTCTCACAAGAGGCTATACAAGAAATCTACCTAAGTAACTGTCTGTATACAAATATTATTTCACCTAAAAAAAAAAAAAAAGGAAAAAAGCAGACAACATGAATGGATTAGGTTCGCAAAGTGACCAAATGACTGGATAACACTGAATCTCAAACTACAGCTGGAATGATAATGAATACCTATCTAGGAGTGAATTGTAGTGTAATGGTTAAGAGCAGGTAGCTCCCAGTGCAAATCTCATGTCGACCACAAATTCACTTGGTGGTCTTAGGCAAGCCACTATTCTTAGTCAAAACTCTCCCTCCCATTTTGTTATATGGGGATAGTAATACCAGTCTACTTCACAGGGATCTTTTTGTAAGGATTACTAGCATAATGCATGTCTAACACTTATAAAAGGTGTTGTTATTTTGCTGATGGTAAAGTTCAACAACCTCTCTGTTTTGGTTTATGGGCACTGGAACTACTGGTCTGTTCTCTAATTTTTCTTTAATAAAGCAAGATGAATAACTTTTGGTGTAGGTCAGGCTGCCATTCGGGGACTTGTGGCTGAAGGTCGTCGTCTTGCCAATGTCATGATGGGACCTTATCGTCAGGACCTGCTTGCCAAATGTGACCGTGTGGACCAGCTTGCCGCCCAACTGGCTGATCTGGCAGCAAGAGGCGAAGGAGAATCCCCTCAAGCTAGAGCCATTGCTGCTCAGTTGCAGGACTCATTAAAGGTAAAGAGAGGGGGAACCTGCTATTGAGTTGAGAGTGTTGCCAGTCCATATGCCTATGGTTGTAATCTTAAACACACTTACCTGGGAGTAAGTCCCACGTAACTCAGTGGGGCTTACTTCTTAGTAGACATGCATATTGTTGTGCTGTTAACTAACCAAGGGGAAGGAACCTTGTGCTCAGGCTGCTGAAACTGTTTTGACTTTGTAACATTGATAAAAAAAGTAGCCATCAGAAAAGCTTTGACTGCAGTTGTACCATTCTTTGCCATCCTCCATTTAATTTAACTTCATTTGTATTCAGGGTCTCCATCTACCCCTAGCCATTTGTTAGCTCAGACCCACCTTGTTTCTAGTTTGGAGAAATAAAATTTCTTAAGGTGAGGGAGAGAAAGTAAAGGAGCATCTGGCAGTGCTTGGCAGATTTCTGAATCATTTAAATAACACTGGACAACAAAACTTTAACAAAGGTCATGCCCCCGAGATTAGTCATTTCTTATAGATTTTGAGGTGCTGAACACACATATAACAGCGCAAGTGCAAAATTGGCTACGGTTTGTGAGAGATCCACAGTAGATAGTTCCATATACATGTACTGGTAAGTGCCTGATGGCACTTGCAACACCTATGTACGCAATGTGGACTGCTCCTAAACTAGAGCCAATTGACAGATTTTATTGTCATGTTCATTTTCAGCATGTCGAAATTAGTAAAGATTAGCTGTTTTCATTTCAGGGTCAATTTTGTGTGTTCAGTGTAATACAAGTGGATTTTTGTTTCAGTTCTTGTTGAAAGCCAGTAGGTAATCTAGTTTCGTATTGGCGCTTGACAAATATCAGCCTTATAGACTGGACTGATATAGATGAAAAGACTAGCTAGATGCTACAGTGAGTGAGGTGTATTTGGATAGTTGGTCATGGGACCTTCCATCTCAGTCTTTCAACTCACCATCTCCAGACTGTTATGGGGTCGGGATGCCAATAGTGGCATCTCGCTGCATGGTGTCTATTCAGATCACCACCATATGCAGTGGTTCAGGTGGCCCTGTTTTCTGCTGCTTTTAAAATTATTAATTCTTATTTTTTATTTATTTTATTTTTCACATTTTTATACCGCCCTTCCTCCAAGGAGCTCAGAGTGGTGTACATATTTTCCTCCCCTCCTTTTTGTCCTCACAACAACCCTGTGAGGTAGGTGGGGCTGAGAGATAGTGACTGGCCCAAGGTCACCCAGGGAGCTTCGTGGCTGAGCGGGGATCTGAACCTGGATCTTCCAGGTCTAAGTCCGACTCCCAAACCACTACACCATCTGAGCAGAATTTCAACCTGGGATGTCCATATCCAAGCTCATTATTCTGACTTCTGCACCCCACTGTGCTGTAGCGAATTCATTTCTGTGTTCTGATGTGGAATTTTTTAATTGTTAAGGATCTGAAATCAAGGATGCAAGAAGCTATGACCCAGGAAGTATCTGATGTTTTCAGTGACACAACAACACCAATTAAACTGTTGGCAGTGGCAGCCACTGCTCCCCCAGATGCACCCAACAGGGATGAGGTAAGTGTGTCCAATATTTATTTATTTTATTTATTTAAAAAAATTATACCCCGTGTTTTCCTATGCCAAGCCAAATGCCCAAGGCGGTTTACAAAAGAGTTAAAATACATAATTTAAAAACAATACATAAAATAAATTAAACAATAAAATCCACTGGGGGGTAACAATATGGAGCAGAGAAACAGCAAGGCAGAACATGCTGAGGCACTGGGGGCAGACAACAACCCCATCACCCAAACGCAAGATAAAGCAGAAACGTTTTGAGCCCCCGCTGAAAAGTCATGAGGGAGGGGGTTGTTCTTAAATCCCCTGGCAAGGAGTTCCACAATTGTGACGCCACAGCAGAGAAGGCTCGTCCACAAGCTGCCATTCCCCTAACTTGAGACAGAGGTGGCACTCGCAGGAGAGCCCCCTCAGATCAGATGACCTAAGAGAGCGGGCCGGAATGTATGGGAGAAGGCAGTCCTTCAGACATCTTCTGTGTGGTACTATGTGGTTTTGCTTGTTTGCTTTTTTGACCTTCTTTAACATGCTTTGCTTTAAGTTTCAGTGAGCAAGGCCAGCTTGACCTAGTGCTTAGAGTAGACTAAGATAGTGCAAGATGAAGAATGCTGTATAATTCTAATTAGCAGTACTCCCTTAAAGAGTTCTTTTACTTTTAATGAAATACATTCCATACCCCCCCCCCCCGGATAGCGAGGATCCATGGATAGCGGAGTCCATGCTAAAAACCCTGTCCCCAAATCACCATTTTTACTTTTAAATACCCAAATCCTGCTGTTTTCAAGCCTCCGTGGGGCTTCTGCAAGCTTAATGATCCACTTCCGGGTCACGTGAAGGATCTTCCCCCCCCCTTCCAGTCTTGCCCCAGGATGTATTCTGGGACAAGGCTGGGAGGGGGGAAGAGCCTTTGCGCGACCCGGAAGTGGGTTGTTAAGCTTCCAGAAGCCCTGCAGAGGCTTCAGAACGGCACAGTTTGCTGCTATAAGGTAAAAAAACCCACACTTTTTCCTCTTCCTTTTTACAGTGGATCCCCACGGGTTCGGGACCTGCGGTGAGACAAATCTGCGGGTCCTGAATCCACGGATAGAAAGGGCCCACTGTAATACATGGATTTTTTTTTTTTTAAAAATTGCAATCAGGTGATAGACTTGAATTAGCGAACCAGTGTACGTAGCATTGGCAAGAAGAGTAGAATGACTACTGTAATTGTTTGATATTTCTATTGAATGATTCAAGTTTCAAATAATTTTCAAAGAAATGTAAAATTATTGTATAATTAACACAAGCCACCTAGCTTGTGTTGAATGAATTTGAGTGAATTGGCCATGAGTATGACCATGGTTCAGTATAAAAATCTGAACTGATCTCATTTTTGAAAATACTACTTGCTGGTTGACAGTACATTTCAAATTTCAGGTGTTTGATGAAAGGGCAGCCAACTTTGAAAACCATGCTGCCAGGCTTGGTGCTACTGCAGATAAGGCAGCTGCTGTTGGAACAGCCAACAAAAGTACCGTGGAAGGCATTCAAGCAACTGTGAAGTCTGCAAGAGAACTCACACCTCAGGTACCTCTCTATTACAAACGCCTAAAAATACTTGCATTGGTTTATGAAAGGGCTCAGTTCCAGCCATGCTTACCCTGTGACTTTTGTTTATGGAAAACAGAAAGGTGGCATTGCAGCTAGTTGTGGCTTAAAAACATAAGATCTGCCTACTGAATCTAGTCTGACATCTTGTTTCCAACAGTTAAGTGGCCAGTCAGATACTTCTGGAAAGTGCACAAGCCAGTGATGTGGTTCTCCTGTTATTTGTCACCAGTATCTAGTAACCAGAAGGATGCTGTCTCTGGATGTGGAGGTTCTGTTAAATTTTTTTTAGAGAAAAGATCTATTAGCTGTTTAAGGCTACAGAATGTTAAAGAATGGTTAGGAAGAATGTCTTCAAATTTGTGTTCCAGAATGAGGAGCCACATTTTTCAAATTTATTTTTGAACTACTGTGATTTCAGTTATATTTTATTCATTATGCAATAGGTGAATGGAGTTTTTAAAATTGAGTTTTTGACTGCATATTGGTAGAAAATGCTAGCTGCATTTTTGTCTGGGTATCCATTTTGAATTATATTATGTTGCTTGTGCTGGAGTTTGGCAGTTTGTTCTCTTAGTCTAGAGTTCTCAGACTGTCCAGCTTGCAGACTCCTCAAATTTCTGCCCTGTAAAAGTACACATATACCAGCAGGCATACAGCTAGAGATTTCAGCTGGTACAGACAGAAACATGTTAATTGCTATTCAGAAGATCCATCATATAAAATGTCAAGTGCTGAGTAATCTGCCACATCGCTCACTCTACAAAGCCAGCTTTCTAGTTACAGTATTGTCGCGTACTGGGGTGGCATTGCCAGTCCCCAGGGTGGTTGGGGTGTGTCAAAGGGGTTAGGAACAGATATACCGGAGACATTGCTAAACTGAGAGGTACCTTTATTCAGGCTTCTTTACAAAGGAGGGTCAACAGACAGGGAGGATCGCCGCCGCCGTAGTTGCCTTCACTCAGAGGTGGGGTCAGGTAGACAAACTAAAGATGGGGGGATGTAGCTTTTGTTGAGAGGCAGGGCTCTGATGCCTCTTTGTTGGTTATGCCAGTTGTCTTCCCGGGTCAACAGTTGAGTTGCTGGATCCGTGCCCAGCAGGGGCAGCTGATACCTCCGCATGGTTCCTGGAATGGAAGTCCCCAAGGATAGGGGTGTCCCCGGCCCGTCTGGGAGAAGTAGTGCCCTGGCGAGGGGTGTCATGGCCCCAAGGCTGGGGGAGAGAGAGAGCGAGAGCGTGGGCCTGCTATGTTTCCTGGGAGGCGCAGTTGCCCAGATGCTCTTGGGTTAGAGCCAGCGCCTGTTCCTCTCTGACCTCTCTTAAGTCTGGATCTGCCCAGGGGATCCTGGCTCCGCCCTGGGTGGCCAGCTGATGCTGGTCAGGTGGGGCAGGGCCAGCTGAGAGGAGGAAGCTGGTCAGGTTGGGCCGGGCCTGGATCCTGCAGAGGACCACAAGCACTGCATGTATTTTGTTTGACAAGAAACAAAGTGTATAAAGCCTATTATTTACCTGATTTAGACTTGAAAGTTTTTCAAGCAACTCCAGTGATTCCACACTTTAGGTTCTAGAGTGATAAGCAGCTAACCTGGTCAACTGAAGATGATGATGTCAGTCTATGGTCATGTCAATAGCAAGCCTGTTCTGCATTGTATAAAACATAACAGATCCATATGTGACCTTTTGCACTTGAAATGAAGTATGCAATGGAGTGGAGGGAAACTGGTATTGGAACTCATAGTTAAAGAATTTGAATGAGTAACGTTCCACAATTGTTTGCTGACTTTGCTTGGCAAGGCAAAATTGTCACCTCCATGAAGCAGTCCCCTTCTCCACCACCACCACCACTTCCCCCTCTTGCTCTGGAGCAGGAGAGGAAAACACAGGGCTCTGCTGTTTGGCTGCACTCTACTGAAGTGTCCATGGTACCTTGGCTGAGTGCAGCCCCTGCAGCGCCTGCAACCCCCTTCCCACGCTTCTGTCTTCTGCTCTGGAGTAAGCAAGAAAAGCACAGGGCTTTTCACTGTGCTCAGCAGAGTCATCCAGCAGGGACGTGTGATGCGGGGGTGGGAGGTGAAGCACCCACTCCTGCTCTACCAAAAATCACCACAGCCAACCTTTGAAATGTACTCATGTGCTGCCCGTTGCACTCGATTAGCGGCCAGTGCACAAGCACACTTCAAAGTTGGCTGCAGCGATTTTCGGTAGAGTAAGAAGGGGCGGGGTTGCTTCCCCTGTGACAAAGGCACCTTACATCCTTGTCATCCAAGGCACCTCTGCTGAGTGCAGGTAAAGCTCATTCACTTCCCTCATTAGAGGGTGCCAGCCCACTTGCCATGGAATGAGTGGTGGCTGTAATTGTGAAGCCTGTGAATGAGAGAGGAGGAAACTAAGAAGAGTGTGTGTGTGGGTTTTTTTTTCCTGGGACATAATCCTCCATCACGTTCTCCAGCACAAAAGCCCTATCTGGAGCTGGAGCCCCATCTGGGTATGAGCAGGCGCTGCACAAAAGCACTTTAGGGAATCCTGAGTGCTTTTAAAGTGTTCTTGAACATTATAAATTCCTCTTGCTAGTTTAGTGACTTCCTGTGAAAATCAACAAAGTGATATTTATATTTAAAATGCTATGCTTAACCTTCCAGATTATCAAGACTGAAAAGCAAATTCCAACTCCTCCTGTGCAACAATATTTTGTTGTGGGATTTTATTTATTTATTTATTTATTTATTTATTTATTTATTTTGGATAGGTGGTATCTGCTGCCCGCATCCTTCTAAGGAACCCTGGTAACCAAGCTGCCTATGAACATTTTGAGACCATGAAGAACCAGTGGATTGACAATGTTGAAAAAATGACAGGTAAAATGGCAGTGCTGCTGCAAATGTTGCAGCCCCAAATCATCACTGGTTCAAAACATCATTGAAGGGAAAACTGGAAGGAAGAAGAGAGGGAAGGCCTAGACACAACTTCATAAAACAAATGAAAGAGATAAAAAGGTTAGAGGAAGATGCAGACCTGAAAGGTTTGTGTAAAGCAAAAACAAAAAAACAAAAAAGGGAAGAATGGTTGATCTGTTCTTGATTGAAACACGTGAGATAAATCATTAAGTTAATAGAAGATGCCATAAACAGAGTGATGACGTGTACTAGGAAGCACATTGCAGGATCGCCCTTTGATCTTGGAAAATGTGCTCCTGAAAGCTGATTTGCACAGGAATGTATGTACCATCTGCTATATGAACAGAAGCCTACAGTTGTGACTGCAGCTGCAACTGGCTCTCTCTAGCCCACTGGAGAGCCCAATTTCAGCTCTCTTGGCAATGCTGCTGCCATAAATGCTTCCCAGTTGTCTGGACAATATCTGGCTTTTGGGGGAAGAACACCATAGCACTCTGTGGTCAGCTGTAGCAACTAGCAGAGTTGGTGACTGCAACAGTCACCTTGAAGCTTCTGTACATATAGATGGAGCTGTGTCAGAAGCTCCTTCATGGATTGACCCTTGCATAACACAAAATGGTCCAAATACAGTTTAATGCACAATACATTTTGTAGTTTCTAGCTAATTCCTCACAAGGCAAATCACTACTAATTGCCCATTTTACTGATGGGGGAAATCAAACCTGAGAGCCAGTGAACTGTCTGAAACTGAGGTGAGTTCTGAAGTTTATCATGCTGCCCATTATTCCATAATATTTTATGGGCCCAGCCAATATAGATGTAACTTCTTTCATCCATGCCTACCACTTTGATAGCTACTGAGCTAAATGACCTCTTTCTAAAACGGATTAGTTCTTTCACCATAGGTCTCACAAGGAAGTAAGAATGGCGACGTTGCTTTCTATTGTGAGCTTTTTTGGTCTGAGGTTTGGGAATGCCTGTAGAATTGCAGTGATATCTAGATTCTGTTGGGTGTTACACTGGTCTTGACATTTCAGCAGGTCCGTGGTCTGACTATAACCTATCCAGAGGTAAACACAGCCTGGGTGGAAGTGGTATCATATCATTGTATGTTTTTTTTGGTCCCTAAAAACTCTTCATGAAGCAGGAAAGGGAGGAGAAAGCTAGGCACCGAGGAGCCTGGATGGCAGGGGTGGCACACATACTACACACCCTGTCTCAGTGGTGTAGCTGGGGGGGCAGTGGGGCCCACTGTCCCAGGCGCCAAGCCAGAGGGGGGGCACATCACGCTGTCCATGGGGGGCGCGTAGCTCTCGCTGCTTCAAGCAGTCGGAGCAGTGAGCAGAGTGACATTTGACCTCAACCTCCGTTTGGCTCCAAACCGGAGCCATTCCAGAAGAGGAGGGAAGGGGTGGCCCCAGCTATGCTACTGCCCTGTCTGCCAGAAAGGACTGCTGTCCCTGGCTTCTCCTGCCTAGACATGGAACTACTGCTGAGGAGATGAACCCTTGTTGTGACCCAGTAGGTAGGTGAGAATGTGGGGACTTGGGTCCCTGCAGAATGATTGTTGAGGTAAGGTTATGTCCTTTGAGGTGGTAATGAGAAGTGAGTTGAGATGGAGACACAAAAGTAATAGTAGGCTTAAGAAAAACCTCACTATTGTCTGCTGTTGTCTTGAATATCTCTTGGCCTGATGATTGGCACGCCACAACAATTTTATTAGGAAAATCACAGTATTTTCATTGGGGCCTCTCTTTTGATTTCCTGTTCAGTACAGCAAAATCATACAAATGTTTGGATGTCTTTGTGTTCCCACACAGATGATGAGAGAACAAACATGGCATTCTTTTTATGTGTGCAAGTTCCATCTAAGTTTCCATTGTCTTGTGGCAGTGGGTTAATTTTCCATAAATCTAGCATGACAGAAATCTAGTCTTTTCCCAATTTCCTGCCATGTGAAAATATTTTCATTACTAAAAACAATAAATAAATGAAAACCATTTTGTGTCTGAATTTTATAGAATTAAAGTGGTGGTTATGAGACATTGGGGTGGTAAGTGCAGTGTGGGTAACGGAAAAGAGCTGAGATTCTCAGAAAACAAAATTCTGTACCTGACATCCTCCCAAATTCTGCTTGCCCAAAATAGCAGAATTCCAATGGCCGTATCATTGCATGTGAAGTGTACAGTATATCCAAGGATGTGGTTCCCCTTGAGTACCGTTTCTGATTGTTATGCATGCAAAGGAATGTAACTATGTCAACTTTTTACCCCAGGCCTGGTGGATGAAGCCATTGATACCAAGTCGCTGTTGGATGCCTCCGAAGAAGCCATTAAGAAAGATCTGGATAAATGCAAAGTGGCAATGGCAAATATTCAACCACAGATGCTTGTAGCTGGGGCCACCAGCATTGCTCGACGAGCAAACCGGATTTTGTTAGTGGCCAAGAAGGAGGTGGAAAACTCGGAGGATCCCAAGTTTCGTGAAGCTGTTAAAGCTGCCTCTGATGACCTGAGCAAAACCATCTCGCCAATGGTTATGGATGCTAAAGCTGTGGCAGGCAACATTTCCGATCCTGGTAAGCATGAAAAAAAGTGGCTGTCTCAAACCCTTTCCCCATTATCTTAGTGAATTCAAGCTGAGGTGTGCAGAGTTGAACTGCTCCAGACTGCCTAAAGATTCCACTGATGTGGAATTCATAATGAGTTGATCTACAAAACTAAGAAGGCATCTCTGTAGGATTACCGGTGTTTAGTCTTAGCAGCAAAACCATGTTCTGACGGGTAACCAATATTGGGTGCCTGAAAACACACATACACACCAATATTTGGCCTGGCTGTTCTATCAATGGCAACCTTTATACCCTCTATGTTAACACAACTTTCTATATAGTCAAGTGATTTGGTGTACAGCAGCCATTTAAAAAACATTCTCTTTTGTCTTAGTCCTCACATGGAAAAATGCTTTGTCACTGTATATTTAAAATGAAAATTTTCAGGTTTGCAGAAGAACTTCTTGGATTCTGGATATAGGATTCTGGGAGCTGTGGCCAAAGTCCGAGAAGCCTTCCAGCCCCAGGAACCCGACTTCCCCCCTCCTCCTCCTGACCTTGAGCATCTTCATGTGAGTGGAGTCATCTCAGTTCCTGGGCAAAACTGCTACTGAAGGAGCTGCAGAATCTGCAGCCAATTTGACTGAGCCACTTATAACTGTTAAAATGGTTACGGCTCTCTTGTGCTGGTTGATTTGCTATGTATGGTACTTGGTTTCAAATTGCATAAGGGTCTGATTCAGGCTTTCTAGATGTCAGCTATGTTGAAACTTGGACTTGTGCACTTCCCCTCCTCTTCATAAGCAAGAGGAAGGGAAAGTTTGAAGCTTCCACCTGCAATTTGTAATAAACGGCAATGTCCTTCCAAATAAATGATGGTTTGGGCAAAGTGTAGATTACAAACCAGGGTCTGGTTTGGATGAAAAAAAGGACCTGTGCTTTGTTAAATGAGAAACAGAAGCTTTAATTTCCCTCGTATGTCGAGGGGAGGGGAGGAGCACAGAAGCCCAAGGCTCTCCACAGTTGATGCAAAAATGGCAAGCCATGGTTTGTTCTGTTGAACCAGGTCTGTCTTTTTTATGGTTTAGAGCAGGCTTTTGGTGTGCATAGTACCTTACAATCTCATTTCTTTAACAATTTCTTGAGCAAACATTTGAACTGAAGTCTCTGAGGTCAGAGTACAACATTCTAGGTAGTCCAGCCAAAATACACAGAAGCAGTAATTGGGGAAAAAGTCAATGAAGCAGCAGCTGAGAAAAGTAACTGTCCAAAGTGTGTTGTGTGTCATTCATAGCTAATACAAGGTGCATAAATTGTGTACTCTGGCCATCTGTTGTTTTAAGCACATACTGTATATGAATAGGAATGACACTTTCTTGCCTCTAGAGAGCAAGTTCATGGTTCTGAGATTTAAGGCAATGTCTGATTGGCATGAAAACATGGGCTTTTGAATTCAGGTGCTGCATTTATGATATATGGGAAGACCTTGCTTACTATCTTCTGGTGAAGGTAGAAGAAGTGAGATATTGTACTTTATCCTTTTCTAGAATGCCCTGCTCGTTTACAATTCAGAAAACCCGAGCTCCTCCTTAACGAGAGGGCTATTTCTCTAAATTCATCTCTAAAGTTAAAAAAAAATGTAAAAAGCAAACATAATGGATGATTCAACTATGTGGTGGAATTTGATTTAAATTGTATTCTTAGGTGGACATTTTAAATGTTATGGTGTTAATATATGGCAAAACAATAAATTTAAAATTGTAAGAAGGACCTGTAGAAAATCACTGGTCGTGCTGTAGGTGACTGACTAGATTGCTGCAGATCTAGCAACTTTCCTTCTGCACCCATGTGCAGCTAAACCAACTTCCTTTCTTCTTCAGCTCACTGATGAACTTGCTCCTCCAAAGCCACCTCTGCCAGAGGGTGAGGTCCCTCCTCCCAGACCCCCTCCCCCTGAAGAGAAGGATGAAGAGTTCCCAGAGCAGAAGGCTGGTGAGGTGCTGAACCAGCCTATGATGATGGCTGCCAGGCAGCTACATGATGAAGCCAGAAAGTGGTCCAGCAAGGTAAGAGTGACTAATCCATCCCTGCAGTATCAGCTTCTTCTATGTTTAACCCAAATAAGTCTTTTATGTTAAATCATATAACAAGGTATCACATGCACAGAATAGTGTACAGTCCTTGTTCCTCTCTCTCACACACACTCTCTCACACTCGCACACTCGCTCTCTCTCACACTCTCTCTCCTGTGAATTATTAATTTTGTTAACTTTTGTGGCCAATTTAAACATTGGTCCATGTAAAAGACAGTAGCTGTCATGGATTTAGTATGCATAGCCATTCCTCGCTTATGTTTTGAAATGAGACTAAGATGACAAGGACCCTGTAGTAGCTCTGTCTCGGTTCATCAAGGATCGCTGTGGGTCATCTAGCTTGCTCTTGTTAATAAGGTTGGCTCCTTGAGAGTAAGAGATGCAAACTTCTAAGTGTCATTATACTTTTCTCAGTTATGAATTGTAATTCTGACCTATGCATTTACTAGCAATGAGGTGGCAAGCCTATGAGGAAAAGCTGGGTAGTGTGGTAGATGACATTTTAAAACAGTATGGGTACAATCCTGCCAAATGCCATCTTTCTGTGTATGAGGGGACTTGAATATATGCGCCTTGAATTGCATTTGAATAGTTGGCAGACAATGTTAGTCATATTATTGTACCATTGCAGACTGAATTACAGGGCCTGTTTGTATGGTACTTCAGTGCCCCCAGTTTTTGTACAAGATGAAACTGGTAACAAACGTAGGCTTCTACAGTCTCTCTACTGCCTTTTCAGTTCAGATTGAAAGTAATGAGTGAATTGGGGAGACTTGTCATTTTAAATGGTTCTGAGTGAGCATCTTTTTTTTTTTTTTTTAAATGCAATATCCAATGGTGGTGATACAGAAGTTAAAAGCAATTCTGGATGAACTTCTTCATGTCATTTTGTTTGTAAATCAAGGCAATCTTTAATTTAGAAATCACGGATGGGTTTTGAAAAGTTCCATGACCATCTGTTTAAAGAGCAGAACAGTTCTTTAAACATTGACCTACAGATTTCGCGCACCCCAAGCTCTTGATGCGTGTAGACTTTGCAACAGCAGAGGTTGCCTCGCAGAGGCGAGTTGGGGCTAACCTCTGTGCACTTGACCATTTAGCTTAAATGAACAATGCGCACTCTTAGGGCCCAATCCTACCCAACTTTCCAGCGCTGATTCAGCCCCTAGGTAAGGCAACACTTGTTCCCTTACCTTGAGGAGGCCTCCATGACTGCCCCCCCCCCCACATGATGCAGCACACACCCTGTTGGCACTGCTGCATCAGTGCTGGAAAGTTGGATAAGATTGGGCCTTTAGGCTGCAGTCCTCTAACACTTTCCTGAGAGTAAGCCCCATTGACCACAGTGCATGCAGCTTACTTCTGAGTAGACATACATAGGATTGCGCTGTGAACCGTTTACTTGGGTTGGGGATCAAGTGCATAGTGCATACTTGGGTCTTTTTTTTATGCTCTAGTCTACTCCTTTTCTCTCGTGCCCTGTCACCTTAAAGCCTTAAACTGATAGAGGCTAGTTCTGGTAGTAGTACATCCCAGAGATTGCTATATATAATATCCACACTGATCTCAGGATGGGGGTTGTAATATGGATGTCATCAACTGCATTCAAGATTCTTACACCATTGTAAGTAAGATGCCATTTTTTGCTTTTCATCATAAAACACCTGGTAACTTTGGTGGCTAATATTTGAAAGGTACTAATGGCATAGCATCTTAAAAGTCTAAAATGAATTTCATGAGCAATGTTATACTCAAATATTTGCTAGATTCTCATTGACAATGCTCATGTATTTCAGTAGCATGCCTCTTAAAATGGCTATATCTCTGTGCAAGTACAGAGTAAAAGTAAATTAATTTTATTTGTAATTTGACTTTATACGCATCACAGTTGAAATTTGTGCCTTTCAGGCACAAAGCAGGGGTGGCCAACCTTTCAGCATGACTGCTCCTGGACCTTTAATGGTTGTATAGGTGCAGCTGCTTTAGCAGCACCATCAGCAATTGTAGCTGCCAAGATTCTGTTTTCTACACAACTCTAAAGAACGCAGAGGCCCTAATGGTGGAAGGTTGACAACCCCTGGTTTAAAGTATGTGTGCAACGTTTTTAAAAAAGCAACTGAAGCCGACTCCAGAGTCCAGAAGGAAGTTGAAATCTGATTTGCTGTTCATTGTTAATTCAGTTCAGGAGAACAACTTCTGCAATGCCCAATGTAAAAGCATGGCTGCTATTTGAAATATTAGCAAGTACCGGTATATATCATGAGACTTTTTTTTTTGTTCTAAATTTTCAACTGATCTCCAAAATGAAAATCTCCTACCAGATCTCCAAAAATGAAAAATATTGCAGCTACTGCCTGAGTACCTCTTCCAGGCTGGCAACCACTGGTTCTGAAGCAAAGCAGTTTTAGAAAGAGGAAGTCTACTTGGAGTAGAGCTAAAAAAAATGGTGTCCAATTTCAATGGTGTAAAATCAGTTTATTCACCTCATATCTGTGGAGTTTTTTTTAACAGTACAAAGTCACATTTTTCCTTAGTGCTCTCGAAGTATCATCATTTTCCTTTTTTCATTAATAGACAATTTGTTGATTTCCTTCTTCTTTGTCTATTCACCTTCCCCATTTTACTTTAACATTTGCTAGTGTTTACCTGCTAGTATGGTTGTCTGCCGTGTTACTCACAGATCACAAGACAGAAGGAGATAACTTTTATTGGACCAGTGCTCTCTGAGAAATGAGTGCACGCTTTAGTGTTGCATAGAATTATTCACTAAGCAAAATGAAAGCGTATTGTAACACACACAGAAATGAAATGTAGTCGTGGTGGTGGTGGTGAAGATGTGCAGAACAAGGACCAAGTTTTTTCTTCCATTTGTTAGGATGTAAAGCAATTGCAGAAAAGGATGTGTTTTCTGGGAAAGCCTCACTTCCAACATGACTACTTCTCTCATCTCTTGGTCCTTATTCTAAAAGGAAATTTAGCAAAGCCCTGTGGGGGGAAATGGCTAAAAATTAAGTTGTATGTTCTTGCTAATATTTAGAATCAGTCAGTCAAGATCTGGTTTCTTGGGTCATTTAATGTTGTCTGTTAACAGTTGCTGTTTCAAACAGTTCAAATTAGTGTTAATTAAACCATACTCTACCAAAGACATTGGCATTAGTAACCAATGTTGCATAACTTTATTTAAGAAAGCAAAAAGAGAGGTGAACCTTCAACTTGGTGTCAAATGGGCAACGTGTGAGAGTACTGCCAACATAATAAGTATTTATTTCTCCATATGGGCACCCATTTGAGATCTGCCTCTTGTTTTGTTGGCTATTTTTTTAAAAAATGTTTTCTTCCTTTTCACTTGTATGTGCACTATGACACATTGGATCCCTTCAGATGTAATGCTAAACCATGACTTGGTGTTACGTGAATGAGCAGAGAGGAGGAGCCTTGGGGGGTTTGTGCTCCCTCCTCCCCTATTAATATTATTCCTTCCCTCACATCTGCAATTCTCTCCCTCTTTATATTCTGCTTTGTTGTACCATAGTTTGCTACTTCATCTGGACTGGCAAATCAGAGGAAAAGAGCTATGGCTTGTATTTGGGGAGGAGGAAGCATGTGATCCTGAGATTCCCTCCTTGTCAGTTCCAAATCATGATTTGGCATGATATGTGAACCATCCCGTTAGCAATGACCTGGTTGAACTATACTTTTTTTTTCCTTGACTATAGTCTTATTTCAAAATTTCTATCTGTAGTAATGTTGGGGGGGGGGGGATTGTTCAGCAAGCGAATGCTGTTTTCCAGACAAGATCATCTTTAAGACAGAGTTTCCCAAATTGGGCATTGCAATGAGTCCCCAAGGGTGTCGCGGGATGCGCATCGACTGAGCCGGCCAGCAGCAGGACTGCAACGCATTGTGGAGCAGAGGCTCTGCTCCATCGGCACGCAGTGTTTTGCTGGCCTTTTTTGGGGGGGGGGCCCTCCTGCCTGCCCTTACCTTTTTAATGTTATTTTTAGTGTCTTCATAGGCTGCAGAACCCGGACGTAAGTGCCGATGACGACATTGCGTCACATGTCGTCGGCACTTACTTCCGGGTTCCACGACTGGTGCCAGCGGGAGAAGGGTGTCACTTTGCAGGTAAGTTTGGGAACCACCGCCTTGTATGCCTTTTGAGTGGCTTGCTTTTTTCCAGACAAGGTCATCTTAAGAGGATATGCCTTTTGAGTGGCTTTGCTTTTAAAACCAAGACATTGAACAGAAGCATGTTAGAGAGCAATCAGAACTCCATCCTATGATCTGTCCCAAAACGTCTGATGTGAGGTTTTTTATTTACTCAAGAATGTTTGCATCATTAGAGGCCCAAGTTGTTGCATGATTTGATCTGTATAGAAGATGAAAGGTCTTTCTTTCTGGCCATTGTTGAATATGTTCTCCATTATTGGATTTCTCTTTATTTAACAATGAGTTTCTTCCATTGCACCCATTCACCTAGATGGCCTGTTAATTTTCTCTGCTAGTTTCCTTTAGCAGACACAACTCAACTCATAATAGTTGCAAGGCAATTCATCTTGCAATGCAGTTTTTGGCAAGGTGTATCAGATTTTATTTGGGAACCATACAGGTATAACTCTACAAACTGAGCAAAATTTTAATACGTAAGGCCACAACTCTGGAAGAAGGAAGTGTAAGCTTACAGAAAATACCCATGGGTTAGTGAGCGGAAGCAATATGGAAATAAAAGGTGACGTGTTGATCTGGGTGCGTCCTTATGTTCTTGATTAAGGTGATGTTTGGTTTTCCCATTCTTCTCTTTCAGTAATAGACTGGTATTGCGAAGTTTCGCTACAGTAATATTGAGCTATTCTGTGATACTTTCATCCCACAGGATGTGATCCAGTGTACTGAAGCAAATGATCTAAAATCCTCATTTGGATTTTTGTAGAACAACATTGTGGCAAAACAATCTGGCACCATTTCATTAACATCTGCTAACAGAAACATTCTGACTGGCTTTGTTGTGTGCTGCTAACATCACTTTTGATCTGCTAGCAATTAACACATTGATGGTGTCATTTGACGACTAGCCTTTCCTGTCACTTCCACCATCCCTTAATTTTTGTCATATCTTCTTCCTACTTTGTGTTTTGCTTTTAATAACTGTTTACAGTGGCTGGACCAAGACATTTTGGAGAATCCAAATGACAACATTTCTTCTTTTTCTCTTCTCTTCTCTCCCCCACCCTGCAACTAATGAAGATGGAGTACAATTCGCTGGTTAGTTCTCCTACACAAGCTTCATTGAAACAAGCAAACTCCTTTTAAGTGAGGGAGTACTTCCATGCTCTTGTGCAGGCCGAGCTTATTCCTGTGGCGCTTCTGCAGGGGAGAGTGCCAGTGAATTGTATTCTGTGGGTCAGATCTGTCTCTTTCTCATTCTGCCACCCTTCATAGCTTCCAAAATTTGCCCAAGGTGGCTTTCTCATGCTAGGGCCTTCTCTGGCCTTTGCATCTCTTGGGAGACCAGGAAGTAGCTGCAGGCATTCTTGCTCTCTGGCTGGTCTCTTAGCTCTCGGTTCATATTGTTGAAGCTTTCATCTGGCACCCCTCATTAATCTTTGTGTTGTGCTTGCTTCGTTTCTGTCTCAGCAGTTCTATTGTCTTGCCAGAAAAGAATGTTGTGGTGAAATTAATTAGAAATGCGTATAAGACACTTGCGGTTCAAATGAAAAAAATATGTCTTGGTATGCTTTCTAAAACTCTGCGTTTCTCTCCCTTAACACTTTGTAGATTTTCAGATCAAGTGTTTCCTTTGGAATTGTGCCCGTCCCCTCTATCCTTCCATTGCCTTCTAGATTGAGGAATTTACTAAACCAGCTCAGTTCTTGCTCTTTGACCAGATCCTGCTTCTTGTACTAACTGTCCCTGTTTCTTCATCCTCATCCCCCCACCTGCAAAGCCTGATGTGACTGATGAGGTTAAGGAAGCCCCTGAGGCTGATGTAGATGTAGATCAGGAGGAGGAGGAGGAGGAGGAGGAAGCAGATGTTGAATTCACTCTCCCCTCTGACATTGAAGATGATTACGAGCCTGAGCTGCTGTTAATGCCAACCAACCAACCTGTTAACCAACCCATTCTGGCTGCTGCTCAGTCTCTGCACCGAGAAGCCACCAAGTGGTCTAGTAAGGTACTTCCTTCGTTTCCCCCTGGCGACTGATCCGCGTTGCATCCAGCCATTTTGGAACGTTGACACATTTGCATCACTCTTGATCCTTGCTGGGTCCCATTTTCTTTTCTTTTTTACCGGAATGAATTCAAGTTTGTCTGCACTTCATTGTTGAAGATTGAGAGTGGCTTCACAAGTTTTGTTAGGCCTGCTTACAGCCAGGCTAAAGCTTCATTTGGCTCGCAACTTCCTTCTTTACTCTCCTCTTTAATAAGACTTCTTATCCCTGTCGTTGCCCTCTGTCTTAACTGTCTCTTCATGGCAGTGTTTTTTCGAAAAGGAAAGAAAAAAGAAACCAAAAGATTCTGACTACCTGTGAAGCCATGGTTGACAGTCTCTCAGTGACTTCCCGATTGTGAGGGAGTCATTGTTGTCATTCCCAAAGTCATTTAACACACATAATCGTGCTTCTTGCCTCTTGCCTATCAATGGCTTCCACTAAAACATTGTACAGACAAGGAATGGCTTTGTATGGCGGTGTTGTTGAGGAGTTGGATCTGCTGATTTGCATTTGGCTGTGTTGCAACAGGCTGGCTGTGGTGAGAGGATTTTGGTTGAGAAGCTATGCTGAACATGTTGGTTGCTAAGTTCAGCCTTTGTTGGGTTTTTGTTAATTTAAAAAAAACCGATGCTAAAGATCTCCGGTCTGTGGAGTGGGGACCTGAGTCTACTTGTGCTAAACACAACTAAGAGTTTGTGAAGCTGCTGGGTCACTTTTTTTGCTTTTGGGACTAGCATGCTGCAAGGAGTAAGTGTGTGGCTGTGCCTTTACTAAGATTAGGTATGTATGTGTGGAAAACCTTTTTTAAATTTAAGATGTGTGCCTTCTAAATATTGTTGTCATTTCAGTCACTGTGTTATCTTGGTGCCTGGGGCAGAAAATCCCCCATCTTGGTCCCCAATCCAAGGAGAAAATCCCCAATCCAAGACATCTTGGTGCCTGGGGCGGAAAATCCCAATGATACCTCTCAGTTAATATGGGGCATAATCCCACGCTCAGTTCTCCTGCACAAGCCTCATTCAAATGAATGGAGCTTGTGCAGCTCCATTATAGTGCTCTTGCACAGCTCCCATTCACTTTACAGGAGAAGGTCCCACTGGATTATGCCTCATGGGTGAGATTCAGCTGTGCCTTCCTAAAGGGCACCCCAAACCCAATTTCCACCCCATGCTTCTTGTTGTTATGGCCTCTGATTGTCATATATACATCTCTCTGATGACCTTACTCCTCTTCACGAATTGAGAGGGAGAGGGTGCATGTCCTGGCCTTCGTTGCTCAAGGGGGTGGGCAGACAATGCACTTCAGGTTGCTTTTGCACATTTCACAGCAGCAAACATGTTTACCACCCTGGCTCTGTGGTGTGGCTCCCTGGCAATATGTGTGTGGTGGTTCCTGCAGATTTGCAGATGAGTATATTATGTTGTGTATCAGTTTAACAGACGTGTAAGAGGGATGTGGTCCTGGAATGTGGCTCTCCAGAATTTTGCATCTGCACAGCCTGTTGTGATGTGTAACATGTAGCTAAACACAATGCTTGGAAGGACATCCATAAGGACTACAAGTATCCTTGCCCAGTCAGTCTCGCACTTTGTGTCTTTTGCTCTGGACGCGTTTCTTCATATAGTACTAATACCCAACACAACCACTTTCTGCATGAAAACGATTACACACAAGCCACTTCTTCTACTTTCATCTGAGTTAGATGGACATGTCACATTAACACAGTACTCTTCACAAAAAGCACTGTATAATCTAACCATTTATTACGTTGATCTGAATATTCTTACAGCTGTGTTATTTCACATAGAGAATGGAATAATGCCAGTTGTTTATATTGTCCCTTGTTTTAAAAACTGAGTTAAAAGCTTAACTGAATGCTTTTACCCTTTCAGTTAAAGGGGTATAGATTGTGTTCTTAGGATGAAATACACACATCAAACACAAGAAAAGGTAGCTGTGGGGCTGTCACCTGATGAAAGCAACCTTAGGCTGCAATCCTATACTTACCTGGGAATAAGTTCAATTAAACTCGGTGATACTTACTTCTGAGTAGACATGCATAGAATTGCAGTTCATTTGCTTGTATGTGAATTGACCAGTTAATAGATTAAATATGCACATATATGCATGTATTATTATGCATTTATATATCACTATTCAACAAAAATGTTCATAGAGCACTTTATGTAGCAATATACAGTAAATAGGAAAATATGGCTCCCTATCCCATAGGGCTTACAGTCCAAAAGAGACACCAGCAGCAGCCACAGGAAAAGATACTGTGCTGGGGTGAAGAGGGCCAATTGCTCGCCTGTTCAATAGAAGACAAACACCACTTAAAAGGCGCCTTTTTTATATAGTTCTGAAGAAAAAAGCATTTTTCTTTTGATTTGATGCATATGCAGATAGCAGTAGGCACTCTCTTATTAAAGGCAATGCTTCTTTGTGGTGCCTCCCACTTGCAGTTTTCTAAAACTTTTTTACTAAAAATAATGATAACATTTTAATAAATTTGTTCCCAAATGAACTAGGGACATCTTTTCATTAATCAGTAGGCTTAAATGATTAAATGTTGCAAAAAATTGTTTCCCTTTCAAAAACCTGTAGTTGCTGTCTCGGAATGTAGACTGACAATGTAATTGATGGATTTCTATAGCCATATTCAGTCATTCGTTCTCTCATGGGTGCTGTCCATGCGATGGGAGAAAAGTAGCAACCCCCCTCCCCTTAGTGCTTCTGAATTCCCTTTGTTGCTGCCCCATGATCAACGTTTGTCTGCTATGATAAAACACTGAACACAAAGGGAGATCCTCCCCAAGATTACCAGAATGGAATGTTGGTAGGTGGCAAGCACGTTTGTTGCTGCGGATAAATGCTGGTCATGGCGAGGGGGCGAGGGCTTCAGGAGTGTATTGGCATAGGGCTAAGCAGCACTCTCACTTCTATCCCCTCCATTGCATGGACAGTGTCCATGCAAGGAAGAATGACTAAGGCTCATGATTGTCAAATTGGATGCCACATATTCATATGTGGATATTAAGAATATTCACCATCATAAACTTGCTTTAAGGCGCTCTTTTGACACCCTTCTTAAATTGCTGAATTTCTAACTGGCAGCAGTCACAATGTCTGAACTTTGTCCGTTTCTTTTCATCCACAAAACTAACCAGTCTGTCGATGACACTTTTCAATCAAAGCTCAATTTCACTGGGTTTTGGGAGAGAAAGTATTTCACAAATAGCCTTTGTGGAGAGATCTCCAGTGCTCTTTGTGGAGCAGTGACTCCCCCTCCCCACTGCACAGAACATCTCTTCTTTGCCTTCCCAGAAGGTTTGGGTACAGAATGTGGTTGATAGTTTGGGCTGCTGTTTCAGTCCCAAGCTTTCATGGCTGCCTTTTGTTCTTTCCAGGGTAATGACATCATTGCTGCTGCCAAACGGATGGCCCTTCTGATGGCCGAAATGTCCCGTTTGGTGAGAGGTGGCAGCGGAAACAAACGAGCGCTGATCCAGTGTGCCAAGGATATTGCAAAAGCTTCAGATGAAGTGACCAGGCTGGCAAAGGAAGTGGCAAAGCAGTGCACTGACAAGCGCATCAGAACAAACCTTTTGCAGGTAGGCAATGAACTAGAGAAGGCAAGGGAAATGGCAAGTATTATGAGTTGGTGCTAATGTGTTGAGTATGGGAGGTTAGTGTGAATCCATTTCAAGTGGTGTTCAGTCTTGAGGTCTCGACTGCAATATATTGATCTTAAGAAGTTAAATTGCACCAGGGTTTTGGCTAGGGAGAACGTGGAACTATCTTGGCTAATCAAAGCAGAAGAAACCTATGTGTATATTCATGTAGACTAAACCCTTCAGCCAAAACATGGACTGGCTAGTTCACATCATGTGAAATGCAACCCTACCCACCCATGCTTCTTGGCCCTCGTTGTCCCATTAAGACTGCCAGATCACAATGTTACAGCAACAGTAGAGGCCACAACTGACAGAATTTCCCTTCCAGGGTCTAGACTTGAAAAGTAGTCACCATTTCATTTAGCCAGCTTCTCTTGACCTGCCTCCCTAGCACTCCTATCTCTTTTCCTAGTCTTTCACACTATACAGTCCTTCCTGACCTTACATGCTGTAAGTTTCTTCAGTCTCTGCTCTCTGTTCAGCTTCTTTTTTATTCCGTTCCCTGAGCCCCTTTTCCTCAAAATTCATTCTCCTCTTATCTATCCCTCAGCTTACTGTTTGTTTCACCCATTGCCATCTTGTTCTGCACCGTTCTTCAGCCTCATTGTCCCTGTGTCCCGACCTTCTACCAATTGTCAGTGTACCCCCCCCCCCGTGTGAGGTTTAACTCCTGCCAAATTGACAATGTTCCTTCTCTCACAGAAGTTGGCTACAGACTGTTTAGTTCTCTGAGCAATTGGACATCCCACCACACCAGCTCAGCTAATCAGTGTCTAGGACTTCTCTGCCACAAGCTCAGTACAATGTAGATAGAACATACGAGGCCTATGTGAAACAGCGATTTGTGCAGAGAGCATTGCAGGATGGGGTGATTTTGATTCCACCCTTCAGATAGAAAGGGGGTCTCCTGAATCTCTAGTGTGGGACTTCAGACAAACATAACTTGAGAAACTCTGCTGTAAAATGGTATGATTCCAAATCCTGCCCACAAGTGCTTGAGGAAATAGGTAACTTAGTTGTCACAGTTCTCACGAAGTTTGGTCAGGAAAGACATGGTGACCTGGAAGTGTGCGAATCCTTATTTTGGAGCATTAGCAATGCCCATTTTTGCTTGCAACTTTCCTAGTTGTGAAAGCATAATGTGAGCTTTGGGGAACCATGTGCTCCGGGTATAGTGGTAGCATTTTACTTTGCAAATAGCCTAGTACATGTGAGCAAACCTGTAGTTCTGTGTTTTGTAGGTCTGTGAACGAATCCCAACCATCAGTACCCAGCTCAAAATCCTCTCTACTGTCAAAGCAACCATGTTGGGCCGCACTAACATCAGCGACGAGGAATCTGAACAGGTAATACTGCCCACTGTGAGGGGATGTGTGCTCCAGGGCAAGCATTCTTGGCTCTTTCGAAAAGTGGGCATTGTTATACTAGGAGCTTGCTCATTGGTGAACTAATCTCTGTTAGCAGGAGAGTCTTGGTGTAATCCAGTGGTTCCCAAACTTTTTCAACCCGCCGCTCCCTTGACCTAGTGGCCGTTGGCTGTGGCTCCCCATTATGTTACTTTTTAATGATCTGTCGGAAGACCCCTGTGCACCTCTCCCGCAGAGGGAGGAAGAAGCGCTAACGTCTCCTCCAATTGCCTGCTCAGAATTCTTACAGCACAATTGTATGCATGTCTTCTCAGAAGTAAGCTCCATTGAGTTCAATGGGACTTACTCCTAGGTAAGTGTGCGTAGAATTGCAGCCTTACAGTGCAATCCTAACCAACTTTCCAGTGCTGATGCAGCTGCAGTGCAGCCCCGAGGTAAAGGAACAAACTTTCCTTTACCTTGCAGAGGCCTCAGTGACTGCCTCTCCACTGCAGGATGCAGCGTGTGCCCCGTTGGCACTGCTGCATCGGCCCTGGAAAATTGGTTAGGATTGGGCTGCCAGTCAAGCTCATACTCAGTCTCGCCTCCTGCAGTTCTCATTCTCCCCCCCCCCCAAGAGTCCCCTCAGGCCAGATTGATTAGAGAGCGGTGTGTGTGTGTGTGTGTGTGTGTGTGTGTGCGTGTGCGTGCGCGTGCGCGTGCGCGCGTGTGTGTGCGTGCATGCGCGTGCGTGCGTGCTTCGCCAAGCCTCACATTAAAGAAAGGGAGCTACCCATTGCTGGCACTGGCTAGTAGAGTTCCTAGATAAGCTCTACCGCCTTCTCACAGAACATAACTAGTGAACCCCACCAGGTTACTCACAGCTCCTTAGGGTGGTCAAAGCAGCTGGTCATCCTTGGCGTGCACAAGCAAAATGCATGCCTCCAAGAGCACACTTGGCCAATAAGAAGATGGGGAAGAAGACCAGCACCTCTTTCTCCCGCCTAGTCTCCACCCTCCTTACAGAAAGGGAGAAGGGGCAAATGTGTTGCTGCAATCTTGTGGAGTACAAGGAAGCCACTTCATAGCCCAGTGAGGCTAAAGCGCCTGTTTTGAGAAATTGGTGAGCTGATTCATGTAGGGCAGTGGTTCCCAAACTGTGCACCGCTGAGGCGCAGTTTGGGAACCACTGGTGTAACCCTTCATTCTTGTTTAAAAGCAGAAGTCAGCCTTCTGACTGATTCCTATGCTATGATAATGGAGATGGCAAACAATGAGGTTCCTTTCTAAGGGCCTCTATATGTTTTTCATTATGTAGGTGTATCTCTGATTTTTGTTAAGTGTACATCAAAAAATGTGAAGTGTGAATGTGGCGAACAGATGTTTGAAAACATGTGCTTCTTACAGCTACCTTATCAGAACTGATAATGGCTGTAGGATACACTCAGTCGCAAATTTGGGGTTTTTGCTGTGTTGCATATTAGGCTTTGTGATACAAAGCCGGAACTGCTTGCATAGGGGAGGATCTACAATCTGTGTTAACATTTATTCACTAGCACCCTCTGGTGGTTAAAAAAAATGATAGTTTGGAGAGAAACTATTTTTGTGTGTTAAAAATAAAACTCACTTGTTCTACCAGTATTAATTTGAATGATAGAGGCACTTCCGTAATCCACCAGGCTCAGTTTTTGATGCGAATATTGTTTTGCTGTTGTAAACAATTATCTTGAGACTTCCTTATTGCTGATTTTCTGTCAGACTCTATCAGAATTTAAGCTGCCGTGATGGCCACTGGTTTAGATAGCTTAAAGGGAATAGGGTATGTTGTTCCAGGAGCCCCAGGGCATAGGCCACAGCAGCAAGAGCCCACTTCGCCCAGAGGCAAGAGGGTGACTTGCAGCCAGCTTTGGCAGAAGGCAGGCGGGACCAAGAAGCCCTGCAGACACGCCCCTTGAGACTGAGTCATAGAGGGGAGGTGGTTAGGGCTGCACCTGCCCTCCTCCTCCTGCCTGCCTCGCGCAGTCACTGGGGCTTGCCTGACATTCCCCAGCAGGATGATGGGTCTGTTGGGACTCGCTCCCTTCTCTCCTAGTTGGGCTGGGACTGGTCTTTTATAGCTGGTTGCCTGCAATGCAGATGCATTACTTCATCCCACTCTACCCACCCTGCCCCAAACCTGGATGCAGTATCCTGGCTGCTGGAGAAACTGGGACATGCTCTTTGGTATCTGGGGAGGGTGCTGATTGTCCCCAGGCAGCCCCCCATACTGACATCTCCTGGCTCCTCTGGCTGGAGTTCTTCTCTTGAGGATGGCAACAACAGTGTCTGGCTGGTCAAGACCTGGACAGGGTGGGGTCTATCAATGACCATGTGAGCTAAATTGAACCTCTATTCAATTTAGAGGTAGTGTACTTCTGAATATTCAGTTAAAGGGGTGGTGTACTTCTGAATATCAGTTGCTGGGGGGAAGACTGGTGGAGAACCTGTGGCTTTCATGCCCTGTTTGCAGGCTCCCAGAAACAGATGGCTGGATGCTGTGGAACAAGGTGTAGGTCTAGACGGACACTTGTTCTGATCCATCAAGCTCTTCTTACAGTGTGTGTGTTCTTAAAAACAGTAATCAATAATTGGATGGAAAGAACATTCGTGAAAGCTAGGCAGAGAGGGATAAGAACTGAAGGTGAATGCCCTTTCAAGGTTGGATGCTATGGAGCACTGCAGTACTCTTCGCTGGATGTACAGTTCCATCACAACCAGCATTAATTATGCATAACGATATTCAACTAGCGCTGAATTGGTGTGTATATGAGCAAAGCTTAAAGTGCAATATCAATTAGCAAAATAATTTGTTTGCATCTGTTGCTGGTGCTCTGTGGGATGGTCTGTGGCCATGCACAGGGGCAGCATGATCCTTGGGTCCTCTGCTTCTGTGCTAAAAAAAAAAACCCACCAAAACACTTACCATGCTTCTCGCACACTGCCCATGAACCCAGAAGTGTGGGACTTGGTGAATTTTTGCACTGTCCCTGTAACTGTGAAACCAGAAGTCCCACACTTCCAGATTTTACCGCAGTGCATAAGGACCACAGTAAGGGGAGGAATGATCGATGTTACATTTTTGAATGAGCACAAAGCAAATCAGTGTGGCTTGGACTGGCAGTAGGTTGGAGGGCGGCAGCAGACTCATGGTGCGGTGAAATGCACCCCGAATCCGTGAGCCCCTTGAACCCCTCAAACTGTCACTGGTGCAGCCTGCTTCAGGTGGCTACGTGGATGGGCCGGTACTGGTTCAGTGTTGCTCTTCAACTGCGCATGTGCCCATGAAGCAAGGCAGCAAGATAGAATTGAAGTTGTGGCACATCCAGCAATCTTGCACATGTATTTGTTCGTGCAAAATGTTGGCATATGTGCATCATCTTGCCATTATTATGCGGAACTGCATTAGCAGAGGAAATACACAAAGATCTAGGGATAAACTTCCCTGGGATCGAGGGAGCTTAAACTTCTGGTGGAAACGAAGCAGAATATTTTGCTGGGGGAAAAAAAAGCAGATTTTGCACATCCCTAATGAAAGATTGTTTGCTTCGCAGGCATCTTTGGGGTTTTATGATTGGTTTAACATGGTAATTTTTCAGTTTGCTCTGACTTTGGATAGATGGGTTAAGCTTACTGAAGTATGTGGCTACAGCCATCCTTATCAAGTCAGGTTTTACATATTAGCAAGAAGTGCTGCTGTTTTTGTGAGTCAGATTTGATGCCCACAGAAAATGCGCCTGCTTGTAATTCAGCCTTTTTGCTCGTGTATCTTTATCCCTGGAATTAGCCAGGCCTCTGTTTAGTTATCTATCTGAAAATCTCTGTGTTGCTTTTTCAGAATTATGTTTTAAGTTGTTTTCTTTCTCTCTCTCTCTCTCTCTCTCTCTCTCTCTCTCTCTCTTCTGCAGGCCACTGAGATGTTGGTTCACAATGCCCAGAACCTTATGCAGTCTGTCAAGGAGACAGTTCGAGAAGCAGAGGCTGCTTCTATTAAGATTAGAACAGATGCTGGATTCACTCTACGTTGGGTCCGAAAAACCCCTTGGTACCAGTAGAGAGCTGCCCCTCCTCAAAGCATTGTCTTTTTTGTAAAATCCCTTTTGAAGCAAAGAGAATTTTGTAAACAGCCAAAAGGTGCTGCAATGGTGACAACTAGTCTTCTGAAGCCCCATTCTAAGGGCTTTTAACAAATGCGCTGAGCTTACCTTTTGGTATCTAACCTCACTCTAGTTTGTTTCCAAAAGGACTACTTCTCTTTCTCTCTTGCTTTTTGAGGGGTTTTAAATATGTGTTTTCATGAACTCTATAATCTAGGAAACACTTTTCCCCCCACTTATGCACTGTATATTCCGGTAGTTTCTACATGAGGCAATATATGCGGATTTCATTTTAGCATAGATTGAAACTCTGGGACACTCTTGGTTTGCTTAGCTGTTTATTGTGAGGGACAATCAGAAGACAAAACAGCCCACTTCACTGTTTTCTGCTCCCTTTTCTGACTCTATCTAAACAGGCATGTTGCTAAGTTCAGTTCATTTCCTCCAAAGGGGTTGGTTCCCTTGTGAGAGGAAAAAGTTCTCTGCTCAAAAACTGCTGCTACTTCTCTGCCTTACGGAGATCATAAGCCATCAGTGTGGGAATGACTTCCCCTGACTGTTGAGAGCACCTATTTACTTGTTCAGACGTCTCTGGGAGCATCACCAGTATGGTCAAACTCAAACAAACACTAAGATAGAATATTCAGAGTATTTTCGCCTTTTCCTACAAAAGTTGGGCTCTCTTTTGCCTGCCCTCCCACTTTTAGTTTCTTGGGCCAGGAGAAAAGGTATGTTGTGTTTTTCTTTTATTTTACTCTCCTAGCTATAGAATGGTTCCCTTGGTATCTATTCTAGATAATAACCATAGGGAAGTATTGGAGGTACGCAAGGAGGATGTCTCCCATCGGCTTTAAGAAATAACTTTCTCTTTAGAGTTGTTTGGACTACACAGACCTCACAGTACAATCCTAAGCACACAATTCGCAAGCGCACTGCTTGTTAGCTGAATCTGTAGTGAAATGGAACGGGCTCTTTCAATCATGTTGGGAATACTGAAATTTAGAAGGGTGTTGGAATGCTAAAGCGGTATGCCTTTATTTTAGCTTGTTTGATGCCTGACCAACAAAGAGCTGACTTGTGCATTTCTGCAGAGCAGACAATTTAAGACCCAGTGCACCATGACCATCTGCAACACAAGCTCTGTTGACATTAATGAAAGAGCACATTTGTCTTGTGCTGGAAACGTTCTGGCATAAGTCATTTAACTACATGTCTGAGCTTGCTAAGAAATGATGTATGAATGCTGCAATGTCTGTATAATGTCAGTTTGCTGTTGTGCAACAGTTCCTGCCTGGGAGACCTGCAAATGTGCCCACTAGGAGAGAATGGATAAGAAGTAGCATTGTTTACATGTTAACATTTCTTACAAGTTTTAGTACTGTGTTCCCTTCTCCTTGGTGCAACTTAAAAGGGAAATTAAAACTATAGAAGTTACTTTAATAACTTCCTCACTGCCAAAAAGCAGGGGAGCTTCCTTGCCCACCCTTTCCTGACTGCTTGTGCCTGCTGATTGCTGACTGTACGGTACTCAGAATCCTAATTTAGTCTCAGGCAATAATTAGCCACAACCAGCTGAAAGGGAATATTACAGTCTTAGCCTTTGCTTGGTTTCATGAACTCAGTAGGGAGGGGAGACCCAAGAGGCCTTCCTACTTTTCTTCTGGAATGTCTCTCTACCAACGCATAGTTCAGTCTTTCCTCATCAGCTTTTTGAATCACTACCCTTTAGTTGCTTGACTTTATATTAATGCAATATTACTAATGCCTTTAATTACATGGTTTATGCCAAAGATTGCTTTTTGTTAAAGAATGTTTGAGGGAAAGCTTGGAATCATTTGCCTTGGATATTTCTTCAGAATGTTGGCTAAGTTCAAACCTTTTTATAGAAGTTAATATCCTGTACACCTTTATGCAATTTATGCTTTCTTGAACACACTTGTTCAGACCTAAGATGAAGCAAACTTGAATGTTGGTTAGGAGCATTTTGCCACTGAATACCTTTTGTTTATAAACCAGAAGTGTGTTATATGCTAATTTTCAACTTCCTTTGTTCTGTTCAAACAAAATAAATGAATTTGTATAAAAAAAAATCTAGTCAGTATATTTTCAGGGACTAAATAAAAATTGAGTGAAATGCAGATGAATATGCAAGATTTTCAGCTGTTAATTGCAGGATAGAATTAGGAAAAGTACCAAAGGTTGAAAAAACCTGAATTATGTGGAACGAAAACATGGATTGTCTTATATTACAGGGCCAAAAATAATATCTGTTACATGAGACTATTACCAATATTACTTTTTGCCTACTATTGTGTTCTGTAGTAAAGACACATTAAGAAGCCCCTTAAAGTATGAGGAGGAAAATATTGGGTGGTTAGCCAATGTTTAGTGTCGAAGTGGTCCACTGGTTTAGTTATGTTAAGCCAGGTTTAGAGTGCAATCCTAACCAACGTTCCAGCACCGGTGCAGTCACAATGCAGCTCTGAGATAAGGAAGGAACAAATGTTCCCTCACCTTGGAGAGGCCTCCATGACTGCCCCTGCACTGTAAAATGCAGTGCACACCCTGTTGGTACAGCTACACTGGCGCTGGAAAGTTGGTTAGGACTGTGCTGTTAGACACGTTAAGTCCTATAGAAATCATGTGCAGTTAAGTTCTTGCTTACTGTTTTGCTAACCATTATTTTGCTTTAACGTTGTCTCTGTGGCTGCAGCTTCTGGGTTGCTCTGGGCTAGTGACCTGGTCCTGGTCCTATTTGTGCCCCAGAATGCCTTGGAGGTAGCTTCTGCAAGGCATTCTGGAGGTGGGAACAAAGCCAAGGAACCCAGAAGTGGCTTTGCAGCATGCAGTCAGCCTGCCAGAACCCTTTGGAGCATTATTGAACCCACAGGTGAAAATTGGTTTGTTATACGTTTCACTTAATGTTGCAGTTTCCAGGAACTTATCTACAAATGTTAAGCGAGGACTTCTTGCTCCTATTGAAGCAAATGGGACTTAACATGGTTACTTTGGGTTGGATTGTGTCCATATTTTTAAAAAGCCACCACTACAGTTGCCTCCCCCAGTCATTGTTTTACATGACCACACACACACTAACTGCACTCTGGTTTTATATCAGCTACATTTTTGTGCTGGCAAGAACAATGTTATTCCATGTTGGTTTGCAACAAGCAGAGCAGTGCTTGTATCATTTGCACCTTTGTTTCCATTAGCAAGTAGCACCTTCCTTCAGTTCCCTGCCCTCTGTGTAATGACTTAAATAGGTTGATTCTCAGTTGTTTTCTAAGGAGGAAAAGGATAAGCTAAACATTTGTGCTATAGATGCCTATTTAAAATGAGGTGCATAGTTATGCTATGATCTTATAGTCCTGGGCTAATCCACACAGTAGGTTAAGTAGTAAACCCAAAGGGCAAGCAATAAATTTTGCTATATACTCTAGTAGCTGCCAAGTGCTGAAGACTTGATCAGCCAAGAACTAACTAAATGACAAGAAACTACCTCCAGCAGCATTCCCTTTTATTTCATTACAAATAAGCAATACAATCTTTAAATAAACTTTGCTGCCTACATTGAGCTACTCTTGAGGTACACATGGCACAAACTGTGGGTGTAAAAGGGAGATTTTCAAAGTGGCAGTACTCATCAAAACGAAGACTTCACTTCTATACATTTCTCTCAAAAGTAAAGCAAGTTGTAGAAAATCTAGAATTGGCTACAGATTGTCTGCTGAATGCACAAGAGGAAAGGTGATAAGGCAAAGTTTGGATTAAAAGGCAGCATGTTGTAAACATGGCATGGAAAGCCTCTTTCATACCACTGAAGTTCCCTCTCTAAGGCAGGCAGATAGCACTCATGCCCTTATGTTTCCCAAGGGACTTTAAAGTTGGCATTCTGTAGCACTTTGCCAACAGGCTGCAAGAACATCCATTTTCATCAGTGCTGTCCAAAGTGGGATTTGCCATCTGTCCAGAATCTCCTGTGTCCTCCTTGTGCTTTGGTAGTTTGGCAGTGTACAGTGTTAGCTGGTTCCATGGACAGCCCCCAGTGTGCCATTACAATTTGAACCAGAGGGCCCCCAAGAGGAAACCACTAAAGAAAGTTATTCTATTTCAAAACCATATACAGTGTATATATATAAAAGACATATTAAACTGTGGTTTAATTTGAAGAGCTGCAGTGCACAGGAATGCATCTAATCAAAGGAATTAAAACTGGCATCTAAGTAACTTAAGTCACTAAGCAGTCACATTTTTTCCCTCAACTGCAAAAACGCAAACCGTTATCTGCCAGAATGGCAGGGGTCTCGTCTCATGTTCGGACTTGGAATTTCCCTGCTTTGGTAATGTACTTCACACCTTTAAATGGCTTGTACTTTTCTCCATACATGTCTAGGCGATTCACTTTCAGTCCTGAAACAAAACAGATTAAGCTCTCTCAAGTCAGAATAGAATAGTTTTAAATTCTGATCGTCCTCATCATGGAGAAGGGCTGGAAGCTATGGAGGGTTTTGCAATGATGCCTTTGGCCCCTGGAAATTTTCAGCTACCCCTCATCTAAGATTGCAGCAGGCATGACAAAGACTTCCAAATACTGTATTGCTTGAGAGTCAGAAGGAACAGAAAGCATGATGCAGAAAACTCCTTATCATAGAAATTGGGCCCAATCAAACTCTGAACTTCCACAACATCTCAACGTACCTGCCTCTGCTTACCACTATTCTGGATCAGCCTGTGACAGGACATACAAAGAGGAGAGCCTGTCCAATACAAGGTCCTGCTCCTTCCTGTATAGGGCCCTGGTCAGTGGAGGCCAGGCCACCCAACAGCTTTTACCCCTCCGCAGCAATAATGCCTAATAAAAGCACTTTTACATTCCACACAGCATGGATAGCAACCACTCACTTATTCAGGAGAAAGTAAGTGGGGGCAAGGGCCAAGACTGTCTAGGGTTTTGCACTCTCTCAGTTGCGTTTCAAGCTGTAGCCAGTTTACTTTGTCCCAGGAAACTACAGGGACAGCCAGTCCTTCTCTGTAAACAGCAGCCCAAGTTTCTGCTTCTTGCAGTGCAATCCTACCCAGCTCCTCCACTGGTGCAGCAGTGGTGGAGAGAGAACGGGAGGCTTTGGGGATTTAAATCCCCTTTCACTGCCAAAGTCTCCCGTTCTGCCCTCCACCATTGCTGCACCAGTGGAGGAGCTGGGTAGGATTGTGCTGTTGGTCATGTTCGAGTGGGGCTTGAAAACAGGATCGGGCTTCTCTCTCTCTCTCTCTCTCTCTCTCTCTCGGAAAGCATGCTTGAAAGAACTTTCAGAAAGCTAAGCATCTCCCCTCCAATAACTAAAAATGTCAACTTACTATAGCCTTACCAGCGCCCCGGAATCTATGCTGGCCTCGACCTAGAGCGGACCCGAGCCACTCCCAAAGGTGCACCATGGCTGCCCAATGGGCTTCTGGCTTCCAGAACTTCTGGTCAACAACGCGAGAGAAGCCGGAACCCTGTTGGGCAGCCATGGTGCACCCTGGGGAGCGGCTCAGGTCCGCTCTAAGCTGAAGCCAGCATTGATTCCAGGATGCTGGTAAGCCTAACTCACTGAATTTGTGGTAAGCAATTCAAAAATGAAGGGCCCAATCCTATCTAACTTTCCAACACCAATGCAGCCACAATGCAGCCTCACGCTAATGGAGCAAACATTCCCTTACCTTGAGGAGGCCTCCATGCCCCCCCCCCCCCAAGCAGGATGCATCTTGCGGGCATGGCTGCATCAGCGTTGGAAAATTGAATGGGATTGGGCCCTAAGTTCTGTATAAACCTGAGCCCTGCCCCAGGCAATGAGATGCCCTTCTCACCTGAAATAGCCAACTGCTGTATCTTGAACTGGATGTTCAGGCTGGGATTTTCTTCTGGTTTAGGTGCTCCAGACTGCAAGTTCACTATCCCTTTAAGGCTGGGCAGTTTCTGAGGGGTGATTTTGCCAACATCCCACATTAACACCTACAACAACAAAAACAACAACAACAACAACCCTATTTATATAGGACATTTCCAAACTGCTGATCCTACTTGAATTGCCTCCTCAGTACTCCTTACAGCACCTTCTGAAAGATGAGTCAGCATTGTCATTCTCATACTGTATTACCAGGAAATAGGGCTGGTGGTGGTAAACATGGCATTTCCCCTCCCATGAATTTATGGAGAAGCTGAAGTCTGAACCAGCAGCTCTCTGGCTTGTAACTTTCTACCAACACATGCTCATTCCAATAGGGTTAATGAGAAAGTGGAGCTTGCACAGCGATGAATTGGCCAAGAGTCCAAAGGTGAATGGTTTTGCTGGTGGTTTTTTTGCCACCAGCCAGCTCTTGATCTACACTGTACTTCTAAACCAAGAAACGCTACAGAACAGATTTGCCACAGGGCTTTTTGCAAGACAAATTTCTTGAGGCTCATCTTAGTCATGTTTACTTGAAAGGAGGTATAATTTCAGAAGAATATGCTTCCAAGTAAGTGAACCGGGGAAAGGAGCCTTCAGTCATATTCCATGTCTGCTTACTCAGAAGCAAGTTCCACTTAGTTCAATAGGGCTGACCTCCAAATAAGGGGGAACAGAGCTACAGCTATAGTGCAACAGACTGACAGATGGGAGGGAGCTACAGCTCTCTCTCATACACACACTTTGTTTCAGTCAAGGCAAGTAACATGCAAAACAATAATCAATTAAACAAATTGCAGAAATAGGCTCAAATTTGGGGGCTGTGTTCTATACTGAAAATTTCCAGGAAAATTCTGGGTCCCCTCCTTTGGCTCCTGGGCCCCCTTTTTGACCCTGAGCCTGGGTACAATTTACCCCCTTTTCATGGGCCCTGTTTTCAGGGTCTAATGCTATTCATTAGTGTTTCTTGTATGACATCAGCAACTCATCATGCAATTTTAACAATAGCTACTACAAAAGTCAGGAATTAGGCAAAGGCGTCCTAAAATACATCAATGGAGGTAAGATCAAACAAGCTTAAGTAGCAGAGAGTCCAGTCAACTGGTCTAATGTTCCATTAGGCACAACGTGTTCAAGCACTGCAACCTCGTTTCACTTTGTCAGGCTTCCCATAAGACAGCGGTTCTCAAATAGTGGGGCGCACCCCCCCTGAGGCTCCGTAAAGGGGGGCTCGTTGCAATAGTTAGTGTATGCTTTACACCACTTAACTAGATTGTAGGAGCCTCCAGCGACGATCTCCTTCACCGACGATCTCTTCCGGGGAGCAGATCGTTCCTCTGCTCTCCGGCGCGAACTCTGTAACGCGCCTAGGAGCGCTCTGCAGAGTTCACGCTGTGAATCACGCATGCGCAAGACGATGATTGGCAACATCATCGTCTTGCGAATGCGTGATTCACAGCGTGAACTCTGCAGAGCGCTCCTAGGCGCGTTACAGAGTTCGCGCCGGAGAGCAGAGGAACGATCTGCTCCCCGGAAGAGATCATCGGTGAAGTAGATCGTCGCTGGAGACTCCTACAATCTAGTTAAGTGGCGCAAAGCATACACTAACTATTGCATTATTTATATTGGGGGGCGCGAAATTTTCTCTTCTTCCTAGGGGGGGCATGACAGAAAAAAATTGAGAAGCACTGCCATAAGAGAAGGGAGCTTAGTGGATCTTGCCCTGAAAGTGACAACTGGCAGGATACGACTTACTTTAGTGACAGGATCGAATGTGTAGTTGCCTTGTGCGGCAGTAAGGTTCATATTGAGGACCGCTTTCGGCATGTGAACCGTCATGACGACTCCTTCCACTGTCTTTCCCATGTTTTGCTTGGGTCCAATTGTAACATCGAATCTTCCAGAAGAGGAGTTCTCTTTGAAACTGATTGTGTGTTTCACATACACTGGGATGGCCACCAAACTAAAAAGGTATTAAAATAAAAATAAAAAGACACAAATGCAGGTGAAAACTGTGTGGGAGAGAACAATTTATGGAGGCATTTTAAGGACTAAAAACACATTTCAGAATAAGCTTTCATGGACCTCGGACCACTTCAGAGGCATGAAGAGAAATCCCCAGCAGGCAGGTGCGCACAGGTGTACAGAATAAATATACAGTCAGTTCTCTTTACATGCGGATTTGCTACCTGCGAGGGGCAGAATTGCCACCACCTCTCCATATCCACAGTCTGTTCTCATGGGTGTGTACTTAGCTTTTTTTCCATGAGTCTCTACATTGCTCAGGGAGCAAATTTCCCTGCCTTGCTGCATTTACTGCAAGAGGTAATCTCTCTCTTCTGGAGTTGGTGTTGAATGCCATATGCAACACAATGGGAACCGTCTGTGCTCTCTCTGGGCTTACAGGATACTCCAGGATACTATACAATACCTTTTATAATTGCATAATGTTGTTAGGAAGGAATAATCATCAATTTGAGAATAATCATCAATTTGCTAGAGTTAGGAATTGTAGTATTAGGAATTCTATAACAAAGAGCCAATGTGGTATACTGGATGCTGCCCCCACTATCACCCGGCCCATAGACTTCAAGGTAAGATTCAGGTTCACAAAGTTCAGATGGTGTATGGCGATGAGGGTCCCCTGGAACCTAACCCCATTTCCCCCCATAGGCTCAATGATTTGGTATCCACTAATTTGGTATCCACTAGATTTTCCAGGAACCTAACCCTAGCGGATAATGAGGACTGTATTTACCAGGTATTAACTGAGAGTCCGCTGGATTAAAATGCAAGTTGAGTGTTCATGGTGAGTAAATATATTTAAGAATTTAAATGGTTCTTAAATATTTTTGCTCTCAAACATCTCTCTTACGGCTCTCAAACATGTGAAGTTTTTTGTATGTTGCTCTTACATTAAGCAAGTTTGGCTACCCCTGCAATAAACATTTCAACATCGGAAACAGACTTCTCACAGCAGAACTTCAGGTGGACAGGACTTTGTTTTATATTTTGGATACTTCCTAGTTCCACTGGGCACATAAATAACACTATTAAAATTCTCAAGATCCTTCTTGTGGACAGACGGATGGACATTGTACTGCCTCTCACTCAGAGTTTCAAAGCAGCTCATAACAATCTTTGAGAAAAGCAGTAACAAAAACAAAGTAGAGACAAAACTCACACGACTACTCCAGCAGCAGGTCAACACCAAACAAATGTGCTTCAGAACAATGTTCTTCAACTCTTTGCTCATGACCCCCCAGGGGTCAGGATGCCTCATGGGGGGGGGTTGTGGCTGGAGTTTATTTATGTGAGCCTATCTACCTAGCTCACATCGCATGCATTATGCTGGTGCACCAGGCCTCCACATGTTTTAAAAGTGCTTTGTGACAGTGCGGAGGCTACGTGCTACGGTGAAGGTCCAGCGGAGGAGGTCTGCCGGGCCGTGCAGGGGCAGGGGAGGCGGAATGGGGCGGGGGGGCAGATTGGGCCCAGGAGGGGGGGGCATGGGGTCATGGCACGAAAAAGGTTGAAGTCCACTGTTTCAGAGCACAAGCAGGCGAGTCTTTATACAAAAGTTCAAAAAATTCATGAATACAAGTCAACTGCTGCATACATAATCAGACCCCTTCAAAAACTTACTTTTGTGAGCTGACCCGATATGAAATCAACCTGAAGTTCCCATCTGGAGGGATGAAGGAGAGAACTCTTTCTGACTCCCAGCGCTTGAATCGAATACAAGGATGAAAGCTAACATCGTCCAGCAGTCTTGGGTTCTATGGGCAGCAAAAGAAGGTAAGCTCTTTCCCTGCTCAGATGCAAAACTACCGTGCTAATCTTGGTGGCTGGGGAACAGTTTCTTTCCAAAGGAATTTCTTCATTAGGTTGAAGGGAATTGGTGTGCCTAGAGCCAGGTTCAAAACCTAGCTTAGTTAAACTTCCTAAATCTGTGGCGAGACAAGGTCTTAAAATGAGAGTTGCGTTCTACCCTTTAGGGTTGTTGGAAGAGCCTAAGACTGTAATTCTATATATATTTACCTGGAAAAAATTCTCACTGAAGACAGTGGATAGGATTGTGCTATTAATTAGGAATACACCGAGATGAGTAGTCAGGCCCCAATCCTATCCAACTTTCCAGCACTGATGCAGCCGCAATGCAGCCCTGAGGTAAGGGAACAAACATCCCCTTACCTTGAGGTCTCTGTGACTGCCCCCCCCCCCACCGCAGGATGCAGCGCACGCCCCGTTGACACAGGTGCATCAGCGCTGAAAAGTTGAATAGGATTGGGCCCTCAAAAAGGAGCAATATTTCTCTTCAGTGCAAAAAACACTGTATTGACCTGTTTCTACTGCCTTAAGGGCAAAAGAGTAAGCCAGTCGTTGGGTTTTGTATCCTACTCCATACTGTCCACATTGACTGCAGTGAGATGCTCTGCTGCCACATCACCTTCCCAAGAAGGCTCAGAGCTACCCTCTGCAATGTCATCTGAAAACACTGCTCTGGCACTTTAAAGGGGGTTATACCTATCCCCATGTGGTTTGGGGCAGGCCCATCAGGACTATCGTTCTCCTTCCCCATGCTTTACAGCAGTGAATTAAACCAGTTCACGTAGCGAGGCGTTTCAGGGCCTACTCTTATTTTCCTTAGTGCCAATAATAATAATAATAGGGAATTTTAAGCAGCTACAGTGTACTCAAGTAACTACAATGTATTGAAGTAAAACCATTGGAACTGCAACCCCCCCCCCCCCAGCATTTTTAGGAACATCTTACATATTGCATCGATACCTCGTTGATACTTAAGTGTCAGGTTGAAACTTGTACCCACAATTTAGCACCAGTCAATGACACGTTTTATCTATCTGACTGTGCTCTAGGAGGTTTTGAATAAAATAAAATAATAATGGGGACTTGCAGTCAATACGGGATCTGAAATGGTTCAGAAGATGCCTGAAGCGGAAGGGATTCAAGATGGAGACGCTGAAGTGACAGCAACGGAGCAACGGGATTTTCCAACGTTAGATCAGCCAGAAGGTTCTGGACTTACAATCAAAGGCACTTTCGTTTCAGACTGAGCTCTCTGACCTCATAGCAGCACACGTGTTCACCAAACTATGGGTGGCAGGGGTAGGATTCAGGGAGTCTGTGTCAAGTCTTCATTCTTGTGTCCAATCGATGTGCTACTGAAAAACTGCATTCCTATGTGGGATCTCTACACCACACTATTAATGCATGTAAACTCCATTCCTGTGGGCTACACATCTCATGTCCTACATCCCATTGTGTGTCAGTGGCACCAGCCCTCAGGACTCTGCAACACTGGCACGGGAAATGACTGTGCAAGTTGGAAACCCACATTCAGACAGAGCCTCTATACATTATCAGCATAATGTTGAGCTCCCCCCTGGCCTCTTCCTCACAGAAGTTGTTTTGCAGTAGTTGCCATGCTGAATCGGCAATACACACTTTAGCCTTCAGTCGATAAAAGCATGTGCAGACTGGGGCTCCCGAGTTAAATGAACCTTCTGGGTTGTTTGAAAAGTAACTAGAAGTTAATGAAGAAGCACCTTGGCATGCGCAGGTGTGCAAACATGCATGCTGGCAGCATAGCCCCTTGCCCTTCTCTGCCATAGGCTAGAACCAAGCGAGTTCTGAAGGTAGCAAGAACCTTTTTATGTGACTCCAAAGTGCAACTCCCTAGTAGAGGCTAAGTAGTCGTAGACTACTCTCCTCCTAGTAGGGGAGGAAAGACAACAACAAAAAAAAGGGAACAGGTGACTTACTAGGAACTGCTGAAAGACTGGAGAGAATGACAGGAAATGAGCACAAGGTACAAACAAGACTGGAGGGGCAGTTGTTAAACAGGAACAGAGGTAAAATCTTCTTTGTCTCATGCTTCTTGTCCATTATGAAGTTTCTGGTACGCGATTCCACCACTTAGAATACATATGCACTCATGCTCTCACACGCATATGCACAGGCAAAAGTAGCTTGGATCAATAACAGTGCATGTTCAGCCAGGGCTACATGCAAACAAGAACTGGGTTTACCATGAAAGAAAGTGAGAGGTCCGGCATCCCCGAGAGCTTGATGCAGGCATCAATGACACCTTGGATTTCCGCAAAGACCGTGGAGCCTGGTAGGTAGAACAGAATGAGAAACGACTTAAGAAAGTGATCTTAAGAAGAGAATATCAGCGGACAATTAAAGAGAGTTATTTGTACCATGCACGTAAATATCCCAATCCATTGTGTTTCACACTAAACCCAACATCCACTCATGGATCATTCATATAGCAGCAAACACTTGATTTTGAATGGCGACAAGTAAGCTTGTGCATTCCACTAGGTGAGAGTTCTCCTTTTACGATGCCGTTCGGCAACATACAAGATATCGTACGTTCCCTGAAGGCGCCTCATGAGCAACTGTAGCATTGCAGCTAGGAGACTGAGCTGTGCCCTTTCATCTGCCATGAATTCAGAAGGGAGCTTGAGAAAGACCTCTCTGCCTCATCCTCGCCACCCCACCTGAAATGTGAGAGTAATACCACCAACCTATCTTTGTAAGGTTTATTGACCTAACAGAAAGGAAGCGTAGCCAGTGGTGTGCGGACCGCACTGGGCGACACCTTCAGTGGGAGGCGACACCACTAGTGGCCAAAACTGTGGAAACCTTATGGAAAAGGTGTGTTTATGAATATCATAACATTATCATTGGAAAGGAAGGGGGACAAGGCGGGGGGGGGGAAGCCTTCGCACGACCCAGAAGTGGGTCGTTCAGCTTGTTGAAGCTCCATGGAGGCTTGGAAATAGCACGGTTTGCTATTAAAAGGTGAAAAACCTGTGTGTTTTAAAACTTTTTCCTTCTTTTTAAAGCTATTTTTACAGACCCCGGTATCTGTGGATCCTCGCTATCCGCGGGGGTGGTGGTGGTGTCCGGAATGGATCCTCACGGATAGCGAGGGCCAACTGTACTCTTGACCCATTTTGAGAATTAAAAAAAATCACAACCAGTTTTGCACACCTCTTACCAGATTTGTCTATAATGGCATCTATTTCTTCAATCACATCAAAGTAGGCTTCATTGTTTGTGTATTTCACGCCAGCTCTCCGCCACGGAATGTTTGACAGCTGCCCAGTTGGAAGCGTGTCACCTACATTACTGCTACCTTGGAAATACAAGAAAAGTTTAAGAAATCAGCAAGAAATCCGTATTCTAACAAAAACATGCAACTTGTCATGAAAATTGGTCTTCTCACCAGAAGACTGGAAAGTAGCCAATATAAAGCTGCACTGTTGTTGTTTTAAACGGTTCCAGAAAGTTACTGGCCAAGAAGTCCAATGTCTGTCCCAGGTAAACTGGTGAAAAGCATTATTAAATATCGATATGCTTCACAATTCTAAGAACAAAATTTGCCCTGAAAGAATCAGCATGGCTTCTGCCAAGGGAAGTCCTGCCTCACTAGCCTTTTGGAGTTCTCCAAGAATGTCAACAAGCATGTACATAGGGGTGATCCAGTACATTATATAGCTAGACTTGCAAAAAGCTTTGACAAAGTCCCCAACTAATGCCCTTGAGTAAGTTTAGCAATCATGGAATAAGAGGACAGATCATTTTGTGGAACAGCAATTGCTCAGAACACAGGACAGTGTAAATGGACAGTTTTTAAAAATAGAAGGAAGCAAGTAAAATAGAAGGAAGCATGTAACATGATCCCTAAACATGTGTACTGAGGCCAGTGCTATTTACCTTGTTCATAAGTGATCTGGAGTTAGGGGTGGGTAACAAGGTTGTCAAGTTTGTGAACGGCACCAAATTATTCAGGGTAGTAAAAAAAAAAAAAAAAAACACCACCCACCAAAGTAGAAACTGCGAAGATCTCCAGAAAGGTTTCTCCACATTAGGTGAATGGACAACATGGAAAAGGAGGCTCCGTGTCAGTGAGCAAAAAAGTAATGCACATTAGGACTTATATACGGTATAGTACATGGATAGTTATGAGCTGGTGGTGACCGGCTGGGTCACGGTGGATAGTTCAATGAAAATGTTGATCCAGTGTGCAGCACCTGCAAAAGCTGCTAATGCCATGCTAGGGATGTTTGGAAAGGGATTGAAAATAAGACTGCCATTACTGTATTACCCTTGCACAAATCTACAATGTAGCCAGAGTTTGGTAGTGTACAATTCTGGGCCACTGTTTCAAAAACAGTATCATAGCATGGAAAAAAAAAGTTAAAGTAGTTCCCCTGTGAGGAAAGGCTCAGACATTTGGGGCTCTTTAACTGAGGAAAAGAGGAACAAGAGTGGCAGGACATAGGGACACATGTTTTATTTAAAATATTTTTATACCATTTTTTTCAACGCTCAAAGCACATGAGAGATTTACAGAATTACATATGATGTAAACTTTTTTTTTGGTCACCTATACAGGTTGATTACCCCTTATTCGGACATCCGAAATCCAGACATTTTGGGGGCCAAGACTTTTTTTTTTAAAATTCCAGCACCTGGCTGGCATAGTGCAAGGCATGCTGGAGCACAAAATTATTAAAAATATTGTATAAAATTGCCTCCAGGCTATTTGTATAAGGTGAATATGAGACAAACGAATATTGTGTTTAGACTTGGTTCCCATCCCCAAGATTATATTTATGCAAATATTCCAAAATCCAGACAAATTCAAAATCCACTTCCCATCCCAAGCAGTCCGGATAAGGGATACTAAACCTGTAATACTAAAACTCCGGATCAACCAAATGAGACATTCAGGCCAGACAATAGAAAATACTTCCTCACACACCGCACAATTATCTTCTGGAACCCACTGGCACTTCTTAAAAATGCTTAAAAAGGCGATTACATGGCAAGCAGGTCTATCTACAACTACCAGGTATGACAGCAAGTGGAACCTCCTAGTTCAAAGGCAGAATGCTGGGACAAAACAGCAGGGGGAGACTGTGGCACCTTCATGCTCTGCTTGGCCACGGAGTAGGGTTCCCATATCCAAAAGGGGACAGGGTGCTTACACCTTTAAAGGCTTTAACCATAGTTTTGAAGAGGGAAGTTGGGCAGGTGCAGTTTATTGCACCCTTCCATGATGAGCTGCACCTGCCCAACTTCCCTTTTCTAAACAATGGTTAAAGCCTTTAAAGGTGTAAGCACCCTGTCCCCTTTTGGATACGAGAAGCCTACCACTGAGGGAAATGGGGTACTGGACTAGATGGATTCTTGGACTGATCCAGCACCACTTTTGTGCTTTTCAGATGCAACAGACAGGAGCCACAGTGGGCAGCTACCCAGTCTGCCAGACTCTAATATTTTGTAACGGGACAAATATCCAAACACTTTCTTTTTCAGAGAGTCTCCATTACCTTCTTGTACTGTATATACACAAACAGACACACCCCAAGAGCAAAGTAATCAGTGTTTGATTTCAAGAAACTGTTGCCCTTAATAATGAAATAATTTGTCGCATTGGGAACGGTCATGGTACCTGTGATGGAATTGACAACAGAGCGCAGGATTGTGGGAGGTTTAATGAGCTCTTTCAAGATATTGGATTCCGTTGCCAGTGGAAAGCCATTGTCCAGCATTTCTTCAAGAAGCTCATACACAATAACGACATTCTCTTTAATTGCAGACTCGGAACATTCTCCAAAGTAATCCTAAACCAACCAGAGGATGTACAGGAAGCGATTCAGTCTACTTTAAAAGCCTTACCTAGTCCTAAAACATCAGGATGGTGAACAAAAATACCTTTGCTATCATTTAACAAACATGTGGCGACTGTGCTTAAAAATGTTGTGCAAGCTCTTGAACCACACACAGTGGACATCACAGGTCAGCGCGCACACGCACACACCCTGACATCGATAGTCCATGCAGAGAAACTGCAAGTCCAGGGTGTGTACAGTTGCTGATCTCAAGTCCATCCTCCCAAGCTGTGAATCAGGGCTTCCTGCCCCATGTACTTGTGAAGACAGACAAGTATGCATTACACAGGGATACAAACAAACAATTTCCTATATGGTAGCAGAGGCAGGAATCTGCAATGTGTGAACCATTCCTTGGGAAACAAATGAGGTTTCTGGCCAGGCTTTATTAACTGGTAATCACTTGTCCAAATATTCAGAAGCGGTAATAGGGTTAAGGTTCTCCCAAGCTTTTAAATCAGGGGTTCTCAACCTGTGGTACGAGTACCCCAAGGGGTACACAGACCAATGGCCGGGGGTACGCCAGAGTCTGCCCTTTATCAGCATCAATCAGTAGTTAATTAGAACTTACATGCAATCCCTGTCTGTCTGTCTGTCTGTCTGTCTGTCTGTCTCTCTCTCTCACACACACACACACACACACACACACAGAGTTAAGTAAGACATTTTTCACATTTAAAATTGTTATAGTACTTTTTTTATTTAATGATTAATAATTAATTAATCCAATTAATTAGCAATTATTTAGCAGTGGGTACTTCAGAAAATTGGACCGTGATAGGGGTTACCCGGGCCTCCAAAAGGTTGAGAACCCCTGTTTTAAATAAAAGTGAAGTCTAAGTTATGAATTTTACATTTCTCAAGGTCAGCATCAAAGAGATACCACTGAATCCTTCTAGATCGGCAGGGACAACCCAAAAGTTGCCATTATACTGCTTGACTAAAGCTAAAGCTGCTCCACATTTTAAAGGCTTGGTTTACAAACTGACAATTTTTTTACTGCATTTTAAAAGCTTTAAAATGCAAAGAGCACCAAGGCCCAATTCACATAGGACAGTGGTTCTCAAACTTTTAGCACCAGGACCCACTCTTTAAAATGACACTCTATTGGGACCCACCTAGTTTTACAAGACACTCAAACATTTATCTCCCTATATTTACACAAGTTTGCAAACTGCAGGAGCTCAGCTGTTTGCAGGGTAATTAGCAGCTATCTTGCAAATTGCAGGAACTCAGCTCTTTGCAGGGCAACTAGCAGCTATCTGATTTTTGAATAGCCTCAGGGCTTGTGGCAATTACTGATCTGATCTTTCTATCACCCCTGTTTTCATTGGAGGCTCTGTGGGACCCACCAGAAATTATGTCGCGACCTACCAAGTGGGTCCCGACCCACAGTTTGAGGAACATTGACATATATGGGACATGGGTAAAGTCTTGGAAGACTGCTTGGTAACTGCAGCGAGTTCAAAATATAACCTCATGGCTGCTAACTGGGACCAGGTGACGGGAATGTATCTCACTGTTTAACTAGCTGTACTGGCTCCCGGCCAAAAGTGGTGCTTGGGACAAGGCAGACTGCAACATGGGAGGGGCCTTTACAGTGGCAATGCCTCACTTAGAGAACTCTCTCCCCAGAGAGACTTGCCTTCCATCTACTACGATGTCTTTCTGGAAGCAGATAAAGACCTCCCCCCCCCCATGCCAGTGGTTCCCAAACTGGGAGGCGTGGCTCCCAGGGGAGTAATGGAAACCAGCCAGGGAGCTGCAGAGTGCCACGGAATCCTCTCGGAAAACAGTGCAATGCCAATTGGCAGGCGTCAACATAAGGTAATGGGGAGCCGCAGCCAATGGTCAAGGTCAAAAAAGTTTGGGAAACATTGCCCTATGCTAAGTGGAGAACTTACAATGCTGCCTTTTATTTGTTATTTCATCCCATGTTTTTGCAGTTCTAGATTTCATAAAACACCTGGAAATCTCTGTATGGAAGAGTGGCACATACATGATAGATTAAATGAATCCATGCAAATGTTCCACATGTTTATGCCCTGGCTCATTTGCATGTAGTGCAAGCATGCGGGGGTGCACCCAATGGTTAAGAGCACCTGAACACTACATGTGAAAGGGCCTGTGCTCCTGGCAAGCGCATTTGAACATTACTGGACACATACAGAACTGACATGCAAAAGCGTCGTTTGATGGGGGGCCCTGGTGCCCTGGGCACCAGGTGCTGCTTTGGGGGGGGCGGAATTTCCGGGGGGAGGGGGCGGAATGTTGCAGGGCGCTTACCCGTTTATCACCGCTTCTTCGGAGTCATCATGGCTCTGTTTGGCTCCAAAAAGGAAGCCAAATGGCAGGGGGGTGGGGGGGGGTGATTGGAGCCGTGCGCTGATGTCACGACGTGGGCGTCGCCGGCCCCCCCACGTGGGGGCGGAGCAACACCACTGTTGACATGTATAAGGGCTTTACTTGTGGTTCATGCGCTGCATGAATTAGGCCTCAGTGTCCTCTGAAGTCAGGCAACTCCTCGAGAAACCAACCTGGAAAGTATCTGCTACTCGGTGAAGGAATTCAATGACAAAGAGCGGTGGCACTTCCGTCTGTATGACAGACACAAAAAAGATTTTATCCCGATAGATGCTGATGAGGTAGTGGTGCGGCGTGGGGATAACAGGAGGCACATTTTCAACATCAGCTGCTCTCTCCTGAGCTTCAAAGAAATAATCACACACAGATTGGCTGACAACGCTCTTCCAGTGCTTCTCCAAGAATATATCACCAGAACAGTTTATAAGAAACAGACTGTGGATCATTTTCTGTTGGAGACACAATCACAGTGATCAATAAAAAAAGACAATTTTGAACTTTAGGCCTTCCCACTCCCTCCCTCCCGCTTCAATTTGACAATATTGGAAACTGTATGCAACCGAGGTGGTAAGGAGGGTAACCTACATTACATATAGTAAACATAATATCTTTTGCTTGTGATTTCTTTTTTTGGGGGGGTCAACACATCAGTGTTACAACAAATGCTTTGAAACCCAACGTATCCCAACAGTTCTCAATCTTGGTGTGGCTGTGACCCACCTTGTCCTCCGGTGGTGGCGTCACAACCTACCTCCTGCAGCTGCTCCCGGCCCAGAATGGCCTCCAGAGGCCTCTGCAGGCTGCAGAGAGGCCTCTGGATGCAACCAGAAGTTGTGTCGGCAAAACCGGAAGTGACCTGGAAGTCGCTTCCGGGCATCTTCCGACACCCGCGGAAGCTGTTTTTGGCCAGGAGCAGCTGCAGGAGGAGTTGTGACCCAGAAGTGGCCTTCAGTTGCTTCCATTTGGTTCCAATTTAGAGCCAAAGGGAGGGCAGGTGGAGCCAACTCACGGCCCACCTCTGCATCGGGCTGCAACCCACCAAGTTTGAGAAGCCCTGCTGTAAGGTAATCAGGAGTCACCAAATCAGGGAAGGCCCAGCAAAGAAACATTTGATGTGGGCTTGCAAGTTGGCTGAACAACACTTGACTAGAGGGTCTATTGGTTGCAGTCAGTACAAAACCTAGTATGGGAAGGTTTTTTTGAAACTTAAAAATACAGTCATACCTAGTTGTTGCACTAAGTGTATGTGTGCATATACATGTAACTTCTTCCATGGAACCTTCAGCAACATAGGTTTGCTGGGCCCAGAGCTTCAGTCATCAATACGCAAGACTAGCTCTACAAACGTTTTGATGGCCATCACTATGATTAACTGGAGACCACACGGTCCATGTTGAAATCAAATTGCTAACTTCATACCAATTTATCCATATACCATACAGACACAAAAAGCCAACTGGCCACTGGTAGTTCGTAAATGAACATTGTGAGAATGTGAGGGACACACAGCCATCACCTACGATGACTCAAGGAAAGATGCCAACACCAACTTGTTTACTTAGATTATCCAATTTAAAAAAATGACTGCAAAATGGCAACAGGGCTCAGTCTTTATAACAACTCCGAGTTCAGACACAAATATTTACACAGTTGTAAAGTCTGGAGTTTCTCACTCCTCCTCCAAAGCTCCATGACCCCATGTCAATCATAGCAGTGGGCAGTCACAGACTGTTGTTGTTCCTGTCGTTTATTACAAGCGGTTTCCAAGTTGCATATAGCTCTCCCACCTGGTACAGCCATTTAGCTACCAACAGAAGTCAACATTAAAAAACTTCACACAAACTAGACATTGGTCAATAAAGAATTTGTTTTATTTGGTTCGAAACAGGTTCAAAGTGTTCCCGACTCTTGATGTTACCAATTATCTTTTTTGTCCCCTCCATAAAAACCCATCTAATGCTCTGCTTTGGGTCACATTTCCAAAACTCCAGCAGTTTAATCCAAGCTTTCAGTCTTCTGCTCCCAATACAAGTACAGTCTGAGTCGCCCCTCTTTATCCATGGGGGTTCTGTTCTCGGAATCCCCACGGATGCCAAAAATCATGCTAAACCAAATCAGTGTCGGGGGGAGCAGAGGGGGACAACGCCACATCACAGTACCTTATTTTTCAGCTGCTCAGGGACCACCACCCGCTTCTCGCCTCCCGTGTGCCTTCTAACTACTCCAAAATGCTTCTCAGTTTAAAAAAAAAATACATTCAGAAATGACGTCCAGTTGCATGTGAACCGGAAGTAGTTTGATTGCTTTTTTTTTTTAACTGTTTGAAGCATTTTGGAGTACTTAGAAAAGGTGCACGAGAGGCAAGAAGTGGGCGGAGGGCAGCTGAAAAATAAGGTACTGTGGCACTACCCCCAGCAGGACCCTTACTTCTGGGGTTAGCCGCCTGCGTCGAGGCAAAACTTCAATGCTAATCCATGGAAAAAAAAGGGGGTAACTACACTGTATTCCTAGCTCAGTTCACCGATTTTACAAGATTAATGCCTCCCACATCGGTGTCTCCTTCACAAACTATTTTTTAATATAGTCATCAAACTCTTGATATAATCTTCAATTTCATAATCCCACTTGGAAAAGGAATATAAATAGCTAGCCAAGTATTGTCTCTAGATTATGTGTACCTGTGATGATCAGGGAAGTGTGGTGCAGGAACGGTAGGTGAGGCAGAGCTGCCCCGTCGTAGTCCACGGAAAAAAGCTGCAGCCTAACCCTGTGATTGCACACTCGTGATACCTGTTTGCACCTGAGTAAGTGGGTAGTGTGTACATGCAATCACAGTGTTAGGCTGCAGCTTTTTCTTGTGGACTACGGTGGGGCAGTTCTACCTCACCTGCCGGCCCCATACAGCATGTTACTGGTGATAATCCTGTAATGCCATGCCGTTTGTCTGCACCCCCCCCCCCCCCCGTGCAGGGATGGGGAACTAGTAAGGCATACAGTCTGTGCCCCTGATCTTCCTGTGCACCCTTTGGTACTTCCAGTAGTCAACCTTATTTGGTGGTAGTGCTGAGGGATGCACGTTAAATATATTTTATCTGTGTATTGCTTTTGATTACATCTGTTTTTCATATTGTTATGCCCAAGGGATAGTCAAAAAAACAAGCAACCAATGAAATTATGGGAAAATAGTCAATCATTTCCTTAAGTGCTCTTCAAACTCCAGCCATAATGGAACAAAATAAGACGACTACCATGTCAGCCACGACTTTGTGGGTAACCCTCAGGGCAAACCATATCACAGTCTCAAATCTACCCACCCCCAAACCTGTAAAATGGGGGATAATAATACCAACCTACTTTATCAAGGGTAACTTAAAAAGGATTACTGAGATAATACTGCAAAATTTCTAGTACTGCCAGATAAGATGTTTACGTGCGTTTGGGCTGACTCATCAATATACTGACGGCATTCAGTTCTCTCTCTCATTGCCACCAAATCCTGGAGAGGCAGTGAAAATCCTGAACTGTTGCCTGGCAGCTGTGAAGGACTGGATGGGGGAGACAAAACTGAAACATAATCCAGATAAGGCTGTGGCTTGGTGGGCCATCTGATCTGGGACTAGCAGTACAGTCTGTTTTGGAAAGGACTGAAATCCTCCTGAAGAATGCAGATGTTGTTGCTGGCACTGAAGTAGATCACTCCAGAAGTAGATCACTCTAGTCTTGAATGGGCAAGCAGTGCAGATCATACATTTTAATCTTGTTGTAAACCGCCTTGGGCATTTGCCTTTCGGCATAGGAAAAGGCGGGATATAATTTTTTTAATAAATAAATAAATAAATTCCTGGGCTCAATTCAAGAGGGCCCTAAACAGTTTGGGACCCAAATATGTTAAGGACCAGCTGCCTCCCCCCCCCCCCCCATTTCCACCCTGATGTACTCTCTTCAACGTTTTAAGTAGCCTGCCTTGCCTGACCTAGCAAAAAAAAAAGAAAAAAAAGAAGAAGCAGCTCAAGGCAGCTTACAGAATAACCACCAATCAATCCATCCATCATAAAAACGCAAACAGAACTCTCAACAATCCAGTAAAACTGTGTCATCACCACCCCTGCTATGCATACCCCTGCTCTGCATATGTTCAGGTGTCAACTAGGAGCACAGCTTTTTCAGCAGTGATGCCAGCCTATGGAATACCTTCCTTAAGGAAATTCAGCAGGTCTCAACCCTTTAGGTGCCAAATCAAAACCTGGCTCTTTAGGACGGTCTTTGAGAGCTCATCTGAATGGGGCTCTCATCTGCTGTCGCCGGGTGCGTTTTAACATTTCTGCTGCTTTGTTTTACAGAGTTGTCCAGTGGATTTTGCAATTCTGAACGACGTTTCAGTTTTGGTGTTCTGTTTTTGAGCTTTTCCTAGATGGTGCGTTGCTGTAAACTGGTTTGGCTTAATTTCAGAAAAACAGGATAGAAATTTAAAAGTAGAACACCACGATTTTAATATTGTGCCAGAAGAAATGTAGCACCCGCTGCTCTTCTCACACAAATTTACCAATTTGATAGCACTGGCTAAATAGCTCCTGAGCATGCAGAAGTTTTGGCTTACCCCCTCAGTCCACCTCCAACTGAAACGGAGCCCAGCTACCCTTAACTGCATTTGCTTCCATTTCTCCTGTTACTCTTCATTCCTCACCTTGCCTTCATTCTGTCCCCCAATTTCTAGATTTTAGATGCAAGTTCTGGAAGACAGAACCAACCTTGTTTTTGGTTTATAATACCCTCTACCACTGCATACCAGTATGTTGATGGAGCCATATAATTTGATGGCAGGGGGCAATACCTTTAATTCTTATGGCCAACCAGAGAACTAAACCCAAAACATACAATCGAAACACATGTATGTTTTTCCGTGGTTTACCCTTCTCCCCACTCTTTGTTGCCTGACTTGTGGTGTTTCTTTTACTGGCAACTCCTTGGGGCAGAGCCCTGTCATTTTGTTGGCTGCTCTATAAAACACCATGCATCATATAACAAAACCGTAACAGTAAGTAGCCGGGTCCTATGCATGCTTATTGAGCAAGGAACAAGCCCCACTGAGCTTAGCTAACCTTAGTAAACGTACATAGGATTCCAGCGTTAAATTTTCAAGAGAGAACACTGGGTGGGACCGGTCTTCTAGGCAAAGCCCAGGGCAGAGAGCCTCAAGGGAACACAACTTTTGTTTCAGCAAGACCAATGCTTCTGCTTTTGGAGAACCCCCATGCAACAGATGCCCCCGCCCGTCCCAACTCACCCTCTGGGCGGAGATCTCACTCCAAGAGCAGCAGCAGGAGCAGCGGCAATACGGCAGCAGCGCTGGCAAAAGATGGCTGCAAAGCCCTCTGACGGCCCGGCCCTCCTTCAGCCACACCCCTGCAGGGTGTCTAGGTTAATCGCCTGCTCCAAATGCAAGCTCCCGGCTAGTAGAGACGGCTGCTTCTCTTCCTTGGGCAAGGAGTCTAGATATCTGAGTCTGCATGATCTCATGTATATTTCTAGCCTTTAGCAAGTGATAGTCCTTGGCTTCTAAGCCGGGACTCGGGAAGCTCAGCTAGCTTTGCAGTGTGTGTGCGTTTTAGAATGTGCTGCAGTGCAATGCAAACTTTGCAAGAAAAAAAAGCAGGGAATTGCGTTCTTTGTTTTCAAATAAAAATGAATAGGTAGTAGGTTTGTTTGAAAATTTTGTGTGCATTTTTGATTCATTTGATCTTCTCTCCCAGAACCCTTGCACTCCGTTAATTTCTGGATCAGGCACTGGTACAGCCGACCGCGGCTGCTTTCGTTCCCTTCTATGCTCTTCTCTCCCCTCTACCGGCTTCCCTGGAAGAAACTGGGCATCTCGGCTGCCTATCGTCAGAAGTCCGACGCTGTTGCAGACACGCGCGTGGCGAGCATGAAGATGGCAGCGGAGGAGCCCCAAGCCAAGAAGCAAAAGCTGGAGCCCTCTCGACTTAGGTAAAGGGAAAGGGAGAAAGAGAGACAAAAACCACATGTGAAACGTGTCGTGACAGACGCCGGAGCGAGGAACAAGCCCTTTTCCATTCCCCTCCGAGTGTGCGGATGACAAGGCAGTTGCATTTATTTGAGCAAAAAAAGGAGGGGGAGCAATCGTGGATAGGACGCCTCCAGCTGCATCAGAATCGTCTGAGCACCGCCTGGGGCTAAGGCAGCGGTGGAAGGGGGACAGAGCATGTGTGACAACAAGAGTGTCCTCCGAGGGCTAGAAAAGGGCTCGTTTGTTGCCGGCGCCGCCCGTCGAAGGCGTGCGTCCCAGATGATGTAGCCGCAAGGTGCTTGAGAGAGACTTCAATCCTATACACGCTTACCTGGGAGTAAGTTCCATTGAACTTGATATAGGACTTAATTCTGAGTAGACATGCATAGGATTGTGCTGTGTGACTCTTGGCCAGACTGTCTGTCAGTGACCTCCTCCGCTCCGCCGCATTCTCTTGGAAGCAGATCGTTTCCAGAGAGTGAAGTCCAGTTTCAAAGGCCGGTTGTATTTGGCACAGACAATGCACACAGTCCAGGGGCCGCGGGTTGCTCCTCCCGGGCAGCCTTGGAGAGAAATTCCGTGAGCGCCAGTGTGACGAGGGCTGCTGCAATCCTAGTATACAGGCCTATACTGACCTGGGAAGGAAGTCCCATTGAAATCCCATGAGGAGGAGGCGGCACACGTATAGGGTTGGGAAGTCCCATTGAGGAGGAGGTGGCACACGTATAGGGTTGCGCTGTGATTCGAGCGATCGGTCGGTTTAGCTTCTTCGGGAAAAAGGATATTGTTTCGAAAATGCCTTGGAACCGCGGGAGGCCGCGTTGCTGGCGTGTGCGGCCAGCTGTGTTTGTGGGACAAGCCCGCCGGCGGCGGCGCGTATGACATCCTCGCTTCACGTGTTTGCTTGCACATGCTGGGCTGGGAGGAGACCTGCCCTGAGCAAGAATTCCTTGCGCTTGGCAGAAGAGGTAGCTAGAGATGCTGTTGGGAAGGCAGGAAAAGGCAAGTATGACAGACGGAGTGACTTTATCTTTATGAGGTACTAAGCCTAGATGTTCACGTGTTCATGCTGTAGTCACTCTTGGGGCTACTTCAGACATTACCACCAGTAGTTGATAGGTGTGCACTAAAGATGCTGCAAGTGTATAGCTGAAAAGCTAACATTTGCAACTAGATGTGCGTTGTACAGATACAGGTGTCAGTAGGGCCTCAGTTTCCTGACCAATATGCACTTGATGACTAACAGTGCAATCCTATCTAGGTTTACCACCTACAACACAAGCCTATGCATGTCTAAACAATGGGATTTATTCCCAGCAGCTTGCAAGCCTGCCTATACATTCTTTCCTGGGAATAAATCCCACTGAATTCAATGGGACTTCTGAGTAGATATACATACATAGCCTATAGGGTTGTGTTGAAATTTGAGTTTGCCTCACTAATTAGAAGTGACTCCTGTGCAACTATGTGTTGCCACATTCACAATGTTTTGGAGTACCCATAATAAAACATCTTAGGTGGGCATTTAAAAAAGAATTTGTGAAATAGCCACTTTAGGAAACCTCTTCTAGGCCCGTCCCTGAAAGTTTGGGCCTAGAAAATGGGATGGTTGTGATTTGCAGATCAGATTGCACTGAAATAAACCATGTCCCCTCTAATGTATTGACTGAAGGAGTCAGAGAGACAAAAGACAGACCGCCTGTCAGAACTGTGAACTTTGTACACTGTTATAGTTTGACATCCCGGAAATCTGTACTGTTAGAGGAGCCCAAATGGGCACAACACAACACTGGGGATTAGGTCAAATCAGAGGAGATTAGAGCTAAAAGAAGATTAGCAATGAAGCCACAAATTGGATTACTCACTTCAGTAATTCATTTAAAATGGAAAATATGATTTTTTAAAAACTCAGCCTCAACTCAGTTAATTTTCATCTCAGTGTTGCTTTGTGAAAGGGTCCTCAGTAAATCAGGGTTTAAGGTAATTATGTCATTAGCAATTTGCCCAGTCTCCTATGATGATTAAAAATAATCTCCAAGTGACCAGGAAGGAGTGTTTTGTCAACCGGAAGAGAACTGATTCTTTGTTTCATGTGCCATAAATGAAGGTGCCTGCAATCCTATATTATTGTTATTTTATCATCATTATTATTTTATTAAGAATATGTACCACTATACATACTTACCTGGGAGTAAGTCCCACTGAACAAGTGAGGTTTACTTCTGAGTAGACATGTCTAAAATTGCACTGTAAAGCCCGACACACACCGCACAAGCTCTGGTGCGGAGGCGAGTGAGCGTAGGTGCCTGGACACCCGCCTCCCAGCGCTGACCTCGTCTCCACAAGCCTCTTCTTGCAAATAGTTCCTCCTGTTGTCCCGCCTTCTTAGAAAGCACAGCGGTGATTGGCTAAGCACAAGTGCGGTCCGATACACGAGAGAAGAGAGAGAGGGGCAGGAAGGAGCCAGGAATAGAATTCATCTTGCTAACTTTTTTGAGAAGGAGAAATGGATCCAAAAGAAATCGGAGACTCAAGTGAGTTCCGATTAACTGACAACCCCTTTCATCCCACCCTCTCATCTGATTGGTGGCTGCAGTAGCTCCGCATACCCGTCCCCTCAAAACATGGGCAACAAACTTTCTGACCTCTTGACCCAAATATGCAACTTGTTCCTTAAAACGGCCACTGTGCCAGAGGATTGGAGGATAGCTAATGTCACGCCAATCTTTAAGAAAGGAAGGAGGGGGGACCCTGGAAACTACAGGCCGGTCAGCCTAACATCTGTTCCAGGGAAGATGGTGGAAAGTCTCATTAAGGATAAAATCTTAAAACACATAGAAGAACAAGCTTTGCTGAGGGAGAGTCAGCATGGCTTCTGCAAGGGGAAGTCTTGCCTCACAAACCTGTTAGAATTTTTTGAAAAGGTCAACAGGCATGTGGATGCGAGCGAACCCGTGGATATTATATATCTGGATTTTCAGAAGGCGTTTGACACGGTCCCTCATGAAAGGCTCCTAAGAAAACTCCACAGTCAGGGAATAAGAGGGCAGGTCCTCTTGTGGATTAGGAACTGGTTGAAGACCAGGAAACAGCGAGTGGTAGTCAATGGGCAATTTTCACAATGGTGAGAGGTGAAAAGCGGTGTGCCCCAAGGATCGGTCTTGGGACCGGTGCTTTTCAACTTATTCATAAATGACCTGGAGTTGGGGATAAGCAGTGAGGTGGACAAGTTTGCGGATGACACTAAACTTTTCCGGGTAGTGAAGACTAGCAGGGATTGTGAAGAGCTCCAGAAGGACCTCTCCAAACTGGAAGAATGGGCAGCAAAATGGCAGATGTGCTTCAGTGTAAGTAAGTGCAAAGTGATGCACATTGGGGCAAGAAACCAACATTTCACATATACGCTAATGGGTTCTGAGTTGTCTGTGACAGATCAAGAGAGAGATCTTGGGGTGCTGGTGGACAGGTCGATGAAAGTGTCGACCCAGTGTGCGGTGGCTGTGAAGAAGGCCAATTCCATGCTCGGGATCATTAAAAAAGGGATTGAGAATAAAACGGCCAATATCATTATGCCTTTGTACAAATCGATGGTAAGGCCACATCTGGAGTATTGTGTCCAGTTCTGGTCACCACACCTCAAAAAGGATATAGTTGAATTGGAAAAGGTGCAGAAAAGAGCGACCAGAATTATTCGTGGGCTGGAGCACCTCCCTTATGAGGAAAGGCTACAGCGTTTGGGGCTTTTCAGTCTAGAAAAAAGGCGCCTGAGGGGGGACATGATTGAGACTTATAAAATTATGCATGGGATGGAGAGAGTGGATAGAGGGAAATTCTTCTCCCTCTCGCATAACACCAGAACCAGGGGACATGAACTAAAATTGAGTGGAAGGAGAGTTAGAACAGACAAAAGAAAATATTTCTTTACCCAGCGTATATTTCATCTGTGGAACTCCTTGCCACAGGATGTGGTGATGGCACCTGGCCTAGATGCCTTTAAAAGGGGTTTGGACAGATTCATGGAGGAAAAGACCATCACAGGTTACAAGCCATAAGCAACCTCCTGGTTGTAGGAGTAGATTTTCTCTGTGCCAGGTGCGGGGGAGTGGCAGCAGAAAACAGGTTATCTTGTTGGCTGTGTGCTCCCTGAGGCATCTGGTGGGGCCACTGTGTGATATAGGAAGCTGGACTAGATGGGCCTTTGGCCTGATCCAGCAGGGCTCTTCTTAAGTTCTGCACGTGCTCTCTCCCGAAATGGTGACCGCACAGCTCCGCGCGCATTTGGGACACACCAGAAATCGTGTGGTGTGGGTCGGGCTTTACAAACGTGGTCTAAGACTGGCTATAGACTTCTTTGCAAGTCTGCTTGAAGGAGACGAACAGGTCAGATCATTAGTTTTCTCTCATCAAGCATTACAGTCAGCTGTGCTCCAAGATGTCATTGCATCACTGACATTTGGAACTTCCACACAATACTGACACAATTGAAATTGTTCAGATTTGAAGCCATGTGGACTCTGGTGTGTCTCTACAATAGGGAATACAAGTGTGGACTCAGGGAAAACATGTCACCGTTTAAGAGGGACTGTAGGGATTTGTCTCAGAGGATCTGTGTCCTTGAAGCACCACTGCTTTCCTTGCTCTGGTCCTCTGCAGGATTTCGCCTGGCAATTTAAGAGGTTTACTTTAAGGGGTGAAATTGGATTCAGGTTCCTCTGCTAGTGCTTGAGCAGAAAGATTGCTCTGGCTCAAAAGCTTGGCTTCATGGAACCAATTTTGGGGGAGAGCTGCTACCAAACTGGGAAATGCTTGGCTCAAGCACAGCTGTCCTGGAGCTTGGTCTGGGGAGAGACACAGCATCACCTCCTCTTGCAGAATTGGGTGTCTCCTGGTTTGAGCATGCAGAGGGGCTGCAGTTGTGACTCTACAGCCCCTGCAATGACTTTTGAGGCAGAAGGGCTGAATGGAAGGTTACCTGCCTCTTCCTTCAGCTGCTATGGGGGCAAACTGTGTTGATTTCCTTAGGCCAACTCACTGCACTCAAGCCCTATGAGGGGAGCTTTCTCCTTTGGCCCCTGAAGCCATCACAGAAATGTCTGATAGGATGAAGGGAGGAGAGCGTCATGGGGTGGTGGTGAGAGAGAAGGCAACTCCCACCCCTGCTGACTCCCTCACAGTTTAAAACATCTTGGGAGCTGGGTGGGTCTGGAGTTCGATTGTCTTTCCTCTTCAAGCCCCAAGTGGAAGAAAAAGTAGGGGTAGGCAATGCATTTGCTTCAGGTGCACCTGAGGTTAAGAGGGAAAGGGTTTCTGAGGGATTGTGTCCTAACTGGAACTCAGAGGTGGTTCCAGGGTTTGGCCAGGTTGGGAAGTGTCTTGAGAGCCCATGTCCACCAGAGGGTGCACCTGGCTGAGCTGATATACCTCAATACCACTGACACTGTCAGCACCCAATTCACCAACTGGAAGGTGGGCATATATAGGGTATATCTAGCATGGGGGTTTGTCTCAGGGCTTCCTGCAACCTGGTGCTGGTGGAATTACCTCTCAAGGTAGCTCATCCCTCTGATCTGCTTCTGCTCTGTTTTTATTTGATCTGCTGTTTGGGTTTAAAAAAATGTGATTGTATAAATGTTTCACCATTTGCCACTATGGTATACCAGCTCTTGCTGCTTTCTTTTATATTCTAGTGCTTTGTTTATATTTTGTATTTGAATGGTATTGTTAAGAAAAAGAGGCTGAAATACTCAGTAGAAGTGTAAGTACCTTTGTTCTGTTGGTTTCAGTGGAAGAGAGTAACAGTGTGAGCCTGTGCATGCCTACTCAAAAGTAAGTTCTACTGAGTTCAGTGGCACTTGCTTCCAGGAAAATGTGTACAGGATTGCAGATTCTAAGCACATCTGCCTGGAAGTCAATCCCTCAGAACGCAAGGGCCTCTCCCTATGATTGCAGTCTTGTATATGTTTAATGTTGTCTGGCTCTTGCTGAAAGCTAATAAAATTTTACAGTGTTTTGAATTGAACTAAAGTCAGAACTAACTTTCTACTGAGGTTTTGTATGATGGGAATTGTTGTAGCTTATTAAAATATAACCTAAGAAATACACTTGCAGATCAACCTAGTAAAACAGTGTTGTTGATTCTGTAGCTAATCTTTTGATATGGGCATTTGATTTGCAGTCCAGAGAATGGATGTCAGATAACAAGCCAGATATGTAGAATGGTTCTGTGAAATGTTGCAAGCATTATGAAATGTTTCTTGGAAAGTAATTGTAACTGATGCCACAAATCCTGCTCACTAAAGAGTTGGGTAAGCCTCATCAAGTCCAGAGCATATAAATGCATATAAATTCACAGGACATGTGCCCCCCCCCCACACCCTACCTTAATGATGGTGTGTGACAGCTCAAAAGGACCTATCCCCCTGGTAAATTCTAAAGAAGGGAGAAAGGGGAGTCAACTGAGATGTAAAGCCTTTTGAATTGAATTGGACTTACTCCCAAGAAAGTGGGTATATGATTGCAGTTTTAATAACAGACCAAAAGCACCATCCTAAGCATGTCTTCTCAGAATTATGCTTTGTGGCTGCAGTGTTGTGTGCACTTACTTGGAATTTCTTGCTGAGTATACAGGCACAGGATTGCATTGTCAGGTATACCAATTGCTCTGCAGCAGTTTTGTTTCCACAAACCTTGTGAATTTTTGCAAGTTTCCTAGTGACTAGCAACGTTTGCTTTGCTTCCTGGAACAGGTTGATGCTTGTATATTTCGCATATATATTAAAAGGAGAAAAAAGTACACAGGACAAATTGCACTATTATAAGATGAGGGATAATTGTGTATACACGGAAGTACATCTGAGAAGGAACTGTGTGCCACAACCTCTTGTTTTAATTAAAAGACAAATAGCTGCGGATTGGCTTTTATCTTGAAGCCAGTTAGATTCCTTGTTCCTATAGCTAGTGCACAATTCCAACAGAGCTTCAATATACCTGTAGTAATTAGTATATTTTTTAATCTGTGTTAATTAACCATTTACAACCGCTTGGGGGAATTTTCAAATTTCAAAGCTAGGATTTATTAGCATGAAGGTGGATAGTAGCAGAAATAAGGTTGTTCTGTGGGTGTATTGCTTCCTCTTCCCTGCATCATGGGAAGTGTTAAGGGCTGCTTTTTCGTGACTTGGAGAAGATAACTTTTGATGATGGTTTTTTGGGGGGCACAAAATGCTGGTGCGAAGTTGCTGGAGGCCTGAGACAAAGCCTGTGCTGGGTGATGGCAGTGAATGGTAGGTCTTCTCGGTCTTCTCAACGGCGAATGAAGGGAATCTGTGGCTTCTGGTTGGGTGGGCTCTCTGAGTGTGGGCCCCTGGTTGGTGGCTGACCTGTTCAACTTCAGGTGCCCTTGCTGCAGGTGTATAAAACTTAGATGAATTGAAGGACCACATTTTCCTGGACCAAATTTATCTGTGTCTTTTCCCGACTGAAAAAGATAGTTCACTTGAATTTACCACCACTGCCCTGATGTCCTGGGCTTCACTGCACACTTTGGTACTCAACATTTACAGGTTGATTACCCCTTATCCGGACATCCAACATCCAGATTATTCTGAAATCCAGACATTTTGGGGGGCTATGACTTAAAAAAAACAACCCACCAAAAACTTTTTTCCAGCACCTGGCTGGCATAGCGCAAGACATGCTGGGGCACAAAATTATTTAAAATATTGTATAAAATTACCTTCAGGCTATGTGTATAGGGTGTATATGAGACATAAATGATTATTGTGTTTAGACTTGGGTCCCATCCCCAAGATATCTCATTTATGCAAATATTCTGAAATCCAGACAAATCCAAAATCCAGACAACTTTCCATCCCAAGCTGTCCGGATATGGGATAATCAACCTGTACTGTGACATCTAGGTTCTGATTTGGAAGGAAAATGGGGAGGGAAGGCTGATGCTGTGGCGTGTAGTAGCAGCTATTGACAGGTCAACCTTTTTGTCTTGTTCAGGACATCTAGTTGCTAGGATGGTCCCTAAAGATTGGTCAATTTTGTGTGACATGTGGAAATATTATGGACTGCTAGGGCTTGATAAGGTCTATGGGCCTTATGTATGACACTCGCTCCTTATCTCTAAGGAAAGTATATCTGTATCTCTAAGGAAATCTGTTTATATTCACATTTTCATGTGCAAATCGAATGGCAAGAGCAGCCACTGTTAGCTGTAAGGTAGAAATAGGTTCAACGCCCAGAATCTGTTTTGTTAAGAGGAATGATGCAGTGCTAACAGCACAATCCTATGCATACTTACCTGGGAATAAGTTCCATTGAACTTAGTGGAACTCACCTCTGGGTAGCCATGCACAAGATTGTAGCGTCAGGCTACTTTTAGCTCTTAAGACAACCAGATCTGAGGCCACATATCCAGTCCTTGAATTTGTTTTGCTGGAAATGCAGGGTTTCCATCTGAGGCAAGCTAGCTAAATGGGCTTGGTGGTTGGTCCCTTCTTTTGATGTGTAACTAAAGACATTACAGTGTGTTCTCAGATTACTCCTGGCAAAACTAGACAGTCTAGAACACAGTTATTATTGTGCCATTGTAACTATCATAGATCCCTTTCAGAATGATGACTTGCAATCTTGGAGTCCTTTCAGATAAATGGATCACTTCAGACAGCACACCAAATCATGGTGTGTTTTGGTAGTTTAAAACAAGTGCCTTTTCTCTCAAGAGCATTAAAAAAAGTGGAAGAAATGAATACAGGGAATGGGTAATTATACAGACTTTGTCCTGCAAGGATCTCTCCTGCACCACCCACTAATAACTTGCACAACCAACTTATGCATTGCAGTCCTCCTGTGTGGACTGATATGACAGATGCAACCTTTTACAGGACCAATTTATAAAATTGCTAATTTGAGGAAGTGAACTATAGGCACATGCTAATTTGCTCCATATACTATAATGTCAATTCATGTATGTATGCTGCACACAGCTTTTATACTACTCCCAGTTGCTTATTACTGAGGTTTGGCAAGTTGGCTAAAACAAGATACATGGTACTCTCAACATAGAAAACAACTGAAATGGCAGCTAGTATTGAATGGAATATGGAAAGTTACTTCTTTTGTTTTGCAGTATAGAAGGATGGTTTGTGTAACTCAGCTCTGCTGTAAATGAGGGTTTTTTTTCTATAGCTCTGCTAACAGGCCTACTCCTGAGTACTGGGTTCTGCTAGCATCCAGTGTACTATCAGGGGGTGGGCACAGGTGCTATGGGGGGGGGGCAGTGCAGGGCTTTGCCCCAGGGCCATCAGCAGCCTGATATACCAGCACTGAGAACCAGAAACCATTATTTTGAAATGTTTTTGCAAGTTATGGTTTGTGCAAACTATAGCATGGTGGGATGTCTTGATTGACGAACAATAATTAGGGCTGTTGCTTCACCTGTAAAGGTTCTTGCGCCATGGACACAGGGGTGTGGAGCAGTTGGAAAACAATAATGGACAACCAGCAGAGCTGGCCTTAGGAGCTGCGGGTCCCAATTGGAAACATTTTTGCAGGGCCCCAGGTTCACAGCCGAGGTCTGTAGAATCTTAGAGACGTAAATAAAATGTATTATATGTTTTATATATCTATGGTAGAATGGAAAGCAATCAAAATGTGCGCTTAAAAGGTACATGTGAGCTAATGGACCAAATGGATCTAAGCACGTTTTAATATAAAATTACATACATGTAAGCCTACAAGTCAGCGGGTGGCGCAGTGGGTTAAACCGCTGAACCATGAGCTGTCGATCGAAAGGTCGGCAGTTCGAATCCGCAACGGGGTGAGCTCTCATTGCTTGGCCAGCTCCTGCCAACCTAACAGTTCCAAAGCATGTTAATGCGAGTAGATAAATAGGTACCGCTTGCGGGAAGGTAAACAGCGCTCCGTGTTCCAGCCGCAAGCTACGCGCTGCGGCAAGGAGAGTCATGTCGGCCACATGACCACGGAGGCGTCTTCGGACAATGCTGGCTCTTCGGCTTTGAAATGGGGATGAGCACCACACCCTAGAGTTGGACATGACTGGACTTAATTATCAGGGGTCATCTTTACCTTTAAGCCTACAAGTAAACAAACAAAATGTGTAGATTACCTTTGAAAAGTAAATAGTTACAAAACCACCCTAGCGCGGGGCTCCCTTAGGCTCAGAGCCCAATTGGGAGCAATTGGTCTAGTTGGGTTAAAGCCAGCCCTGACAACCAGCTCTAAATCTTTTTCTTCTGTACATTTGGAAGCTCCGTTTCAAGTCATGACTCAGGTTCTAAACTATGGTTACTGCAAACCATGATTTGGTGTGCTGTCTGAAGTGATCCATTTATCTGAAAGGACTCCAAGATTGCAAGTTGTGTAAATAGGGGTGTGTGCTACTATGGGTAAAGGACAGTGATTGCCTGATGCAATGTCCGCAATAGGTACATGAAGCAATACTAACAAGTATTGATGAAACCTGTTGCTCATTGATTTTGCATTTGAAGCACAGTGATATAACGCTAGAGAAAGATAACTTGCATGGAATTGAATGAAGAAGATGCTTATGAAACTTCAAAGACACTCGGAAAGCCTTTTGCCAATTGATGAATGCTTACACACACGAGAATTATGAAACTATACTCGGAAGCAAGTCCCATTGATTTCAGTGGGGCTTGCTTGCTTTTGGGTAACTGGGCTTAGGGGAATGTAGGATTAAATATTAACACTTGAGTGAAGTTCTTTTGAAAGTGGGGTTTATGCACAAATATATGTAGGACTGGACTTTCAGATGCGATTCATGCGCTGTGCTCTGAAGCATGTTTACTTGGAAATGAGCTTAGTTGGGTGACTTTTTCCTTAATTTGCTTAGTTGAGTGACTATCTCCACAGTGTGTTTAGATTTGCAGGAAGACCCACTGAACTCTTGAGACTTGAGTTCTGTCAGCACTATTTTTATCAGACTTATAATTTGTTAACATTTGTGGCATGTGGAAATCTTTCAGTTCTTGGTTATAGGAGACTTTGTAGATCTCTTAAGCCAGCGGTATTCAACCTTTTCAGCCCACATACCACCTACATGGGCCTCCAGCCGGCTGTGTACCACCGGAAAGAAGTGCCAACGATGTCATTGGCACTTTCTTCCAGGTTTGCGGCCGCGCTGGAGCTTGGAAAAGGCAAGTAAGACACAGGAGAGGGTGGGACGGCCATCCCCATTGCCTGGAGCCTGTGCACTCAAGCTCTGCTGCCTCAGCAGAGCTTGTAGCGTCGCTTTTCAGGCTCCAACGTGGCGTAGCCCAGCCGCGATGGCAGCTGCCATCTTGGCTGCTGGTGGCCCACATACCAGCAGCCTGCGGTTCGTTTACTATCAGTGGTTACGATCAGCGGTCCGTTTATTAAGCAAACCAGGGCAGATTTATTCAGTGTGTAGTTTGTTTTTAAACATAAACATCAATTTCATGAGTCAACATTTCTGGTTCCAAAACTTAAATCAATAATTTGAGAGCCAGATGTATAAGGCAACTCTGGCTTCAATTAAATGAGGAAGAGATGGAGAAGTTGGCAATGAAAGAGATGGGAAAATAATTCTAGAGAAGTTGAGCCCTCTGGGTCCAAAATTATGGCTGTGTAAAACAGACCATTATATTATTTGGGACACAAGTCGCTCTAGATGGGAAAGACAACTCTTGGCAATGGTAGGAGTGTTTGATCAAGTAACATGCAGGTGCCCCTCGCACAGACTCTGCCAAGCAATCATGGAACGTTTGCCACTTTTCCAACTTGTTTCTGTGCATACTTACTTAGAAATAGGTCACACTGATGTTGGTGTACCAGGTAAATGTGGCTCAGATGGGAACTCCATAGTTCAGTCCTCTACATGTTTACTTAGAAATTAGCTATTAGTTGTCCCTGGTGTATAGGATTGCCACCTTTAGTTTGTTCTGTGACTGGGCGCAACCTGCATTGTGAAATGTGGCTGCTGAGGTCACAACATGTCTTGGGTCAGCTGTGGCTTTTATTATCCTTTCAAAAGTCAAATTGCCAAAGGAAAGGAGCACTACAGTCTTGCATATCTGCACACACATTTTCACCCGTCGTGGAAGTTATTTGAGATTAGCAGAGTTTCGAGCCTTGACTGTTGTTCTTTTCCAATATCCTTTTTACATGTTGCAGCTGGTTATGGCACTATCAGGACACTCAGCCACCCTGCTGGTTGGAATGCAGCAACGGGAACAGAGCCAGGCTCCTTACTCCACTTCATTAACCATGGTGCCTAGGAGTAAATATCCATCGAAAGCAGCAGCCTGAGTTCAATCCTTGTTCTGCATATTGCAGGAAACAATGAGATGCTGCCTCCCTTGCCCTATCACAGTGTTGCACATCATGAACACTTCGTAGCAATTGATTAGCATGAAGCATATGATCTTTCCACAACCTGTAGTCTGATGCTGGCAAATAAGCATGATTATACTGACACTTGCATTATTTTTTTTATTACTGACACTTGCATTATTTTTACATCAGTAATTCTTAAACTGTGGGGTAGGCTCTGGAAGTGGGGGAAAGGGTTAAAGCCTAAAAGAGGGGGGTAGATCTTGCAGCAAGCTGAGCCAGAAGCACTTTCTAGCCAACTGCAGGGATTTAGCATTGTAGCCTCCCCTCCCCCCCCCACTGTGCTAATTATGGGAGCTGTAAAGAGGCAGAGAACATGTGGGAACTTTTGGCTTCCACAGCACCTCCTCTCCACTCCTGCCTCCTTTCCTGGCTGGTTGGTTGTGTTTTTTTTTTTTTTTTTTGGGGGGGGGGAGACACACCTGAGCTGCCAGCTTATGCCAGTCCCTTTTTACTGCCACAGGGTTGGATTAATGTCCCAGTCCATAGATCCTTACACATGCAGCTGAGTGTGAGGATTGTGTGTGTTTTGCCTGCTAAAGAAATGGCTGCTGGGGGGGCCGTGGAAAATAGAGTACAATTAGAAGGGGCCCTGATTTTAAAAAGCTGGAGCAATACTGTTTTAAATGCAATCTGGTATTTTGCGTTCTGTTCTCACTTACTAACTGATTTAGGGCTGGTTCATAGGTTATACTGAAATGGTGCAAATTTATATCTTGAGTCATTTTTTTAAAAAGAGTTTTAATAGTTGAGGAGGAATCAAGAGACTCGAAACATGTTGGGCCAATAAACTATCAGCTCTGCACCTCTGAGGTCTCCTCTTTACATTCTTGCAACTGGTGCCCTTCCATCTTCCCTCAATAGATTACAATGCTGCCTGTCCGGGGCACCCGGTGCGGTGACTCTGGCATCACCCACTGAGTGCGCAGACCCAAAAGTAATTGGTGGCAACAACGTGATGACGTCACCACGTCACTGCCAGTTACTTTTGGCTCAGAGCCGCTCCAACTCCGCCTACTTGGCTCAGAGCTGAGCAGGCTGAGTCAGAGCAGCAGAAAGCAGCGAGCAAAGGTGATGCCCCTCAGGGAGAGGTGTTGGCCTTGCTTGGCCACTTTCTGCTGCTTGGACGCGGCAACTCGGCTCAGAGCTGAGCAGGCCATGTCGGAGTGACAGAAAGCGGCCAAGACCAGGCAAGCACAACAGGGTGCTGCGGCAGGTTTCTCTGTTGTGTCGCCCCTCAAATGTGCGTCACCTGGTGTGGGCTGCACCCCCATAATGGCACCAGTGATTACAATTGTTACATAACGTGACTACAATTACAAATAATGATTATTATGATTGTTTCTGAGCTGTGGAAATGTATACTGTACTAAAAGAAGCAATTCACACATCTTACATCTGGCCTAGTGTAGTGATACTGCCGACTTTCTGTAATCTATCCAATGCAGAGTGAGTAACTTAATACATCCTCCTTGCCACTCCCTGCCAAGTAATGAAATGTAAAGATTTTTCCCCCCAAGTGCTTACTCAGGTTTCTGGGGTCTCTGCGACTCATACTCTTAAAACAGTACTTTAAACTATGTAGTACATTTAAAATGTGTAGTTGCAACAGGTCAGCAAGACTGCTTGTTGTCACAGATTGGAAATGAAAGTTTAGACTCTACTGATTCTGACTGGGTAAGAACTGATGTAGCACAGTAAGACATTTTTACTCAAGGGTGTATATACGCAACAGGAGTTAAATGCGTACATTTGGCTGCAGTTTTGTGCACAGTTTCCTGGGAGTATGCCCCACTGAACACAATGGGACTTACTTTCTGAGTAGACATGCTTAAGATTGCACTGTAAGAGACTGAGGCTGAAATCCTATGCACACTTGGGAGTAAGTCCCATTGAAATGGATGGGACTTACTTTTGAGTAGACATACATAGGATTGCACTGTGAGCTATGAATCTGGAAGCCTCAGCTTCACACTGCACTTCTGCCATGGAGTAGCTGAGGCTGCACTCCTATGCACACCTATGTGGGAGTAAGACTACCATAACTGAACTCAGCAGGTATTGCATGCAAGTGAAATCTGCAGAAGATGGGGCTGTAGGCAAGTCACTGGACCTCAGCCTACTCAATCTACAGTTCAGAAGCCTACTATAGCCTGGGCTATTGTAAAGATTACTGAGACCTAGGCCACACATGCAAAATGATGAAGTGGTAGAATCCTGAGGTGGGATGTACTATGTCACTAGCTTGTTGATGGGGGATGCAGTTTTTTTTAATGTTCACCATGTAGTGAGAGTCTTTCATCTCGGTGCAAGTTTAAAAAAAGGTGCTTTTCTTAAACCTAGACTTTTCTTGCTGTACTTGTTTTCCATTTACATTTGGCTTTTTAAAAAACAAAGCAAGGGAGCATTAAAAAAGAGATTCCCTACTGCACTCTGAACTGGTACATTCCATTATAACCTCCCATCTCGTTTTGCAGTATTGTATAGTAAACGGCATCACCGATGCAATGAACATGAAAATGAGTGAACTCAGGAAGATAGTGGAGGACAGGAAGGCCTGGTGGGATATGGTTCACGGGATCACGAAGGGTTGGACACGACTCAACAACAACAACAACAACGTAGTTCTAGTCTTAGGCTGCAAATCCTATATACTGTACTTACTTGGGAGTAAGTCCTAGTGAATGCAATGCGACATATTTCTGAGTAGACGTGCCTAGGAGTGTGCTGTTAGATAACACAGCCTCCAACAAAAAAAAAGTTTCTTTTTCTGATGGTTTGGAAATTAGACCTATTCTTGGGTATATTTGGGGCGTTGATTCCAAAAATGGCACCCATTTTGCATCTTTCAACTTTAGTTTTGGAGATACGGCATAGCCACCTTATATGCTGATTCAAGCAGCTTCCTCTTGAGGAAGCCACAGCATCGGCTTCTTCACAAGGAAGCTGATTGAATCTGTATATAAGGTGGCTATGCACAGTATATCACCAAAAAACTAGAGCTGAAAGGGCAAACCGGATGCTATTGTTGTAATTCAGTGCCCTAAATACTGTATACTCCCAAAAAGGTCTAACTTTTAAGGCACCAAAATGTGTGTCGGGTGTTGTAATGTACTGAAGCGTTTTTGAACACTGAAATAACCATTTGCATGCTAAGCGTTGTTACCGGAGAGTCAATCAACAATAATTCATGTTAAGTGATCCATCTTGAGTACACGGCTTAAGTATGGCTTTTGATGGGGCAGCGAACCAAGAGCGCGATGATTCCGTCCCGCATGGTTGTGTTGGCATCTAAGAATGGCACGCTGGCAGGAGTCAGGACTGCTACTGAGAATCCAGATTGCCCGAACTGAGTTTTTCCTTCTTTCCTTTTTTGATTGCCATCTTTACTAAGGAGCACATTGTGCTATAACTCTTTATAAACGACTCATCTTACATTGTTCTTAGACATAAATAAAATGGGGGGGGGGAGAGAGTCGGTCGGGGCAAATAGCGTGGAGAGAGAGGAGAAAGTCGTCCGTCTCTGTGCGCGCGCGCGCTTGCGTCTTGCCCACAGCAAAGATGGCGCAACGGTACTTCAAGCCATTGCCCACAGCAAAGATGGCGGGAACGGCACCTCATTTGGAACCGACAGCGGCTTGCCGACTACACCATATTTATGGTGCAGTAAACATACACGGTATTCGGCTGGATTGCAAGGCAGTCCCGACAGCTGGTCAGAGAAGCTCTGTAAATTCCAGCATCCGTCTTGCGGATGCGCGGTAGCTTGTCTCTTTCGTTTTCTGGTCACGCCCACCGGCTTCCCCGCAGTAGCCAATGGCGGCAAGCCAGTGGTGAAAGGAGGCGGGGTTGGCATGGTTCTGTTGGTCGGCCAGCCAGCTTTGCCCGAGGCGGCTTAGTCAGTCAGCAGAGCTGCTGGAGGGAGACTAGTCGGCTGGGCGTCGCGTGTTGAGGGACAGAGAGCTTTTTAGTGCTCCGCTTGCCGCCTCCCCTGTCAGGTTCAAGTCAGCAGCAGCAGCAGCAGCGACGCCGGCGTCATGCCCACCACTCTAAGGTAAAAAGGGGGTTGAGGTTGCTTCAGTGGAGGCTTTCCCCGGGGCACAAGACTGTTGCTGTTGCCCTGCTCTCCTGTTCCGCCTCTGGGGCGATTTGCATGGGTTTGAATGTGAGGTGTGTGGGGTAGAGAGGAACCATGCGGTTGTGGTGGCTTAGCTCCGCTTCCCCATGTGGTCTGTCTTCACACTTGTATTTTATATTTTAAATACAATATACAGTAGCAGAGAGGTTTTTGATTATCTCTCTGTGTGTCTCAGAAAAACCTTGCACACATTTGGGAATCTGAGACTTTAACATAGTTACGTGACTTCACCCCAGTGCATTCTTTGAGTGGAGGTTTGAACACAGGTCTTTGTATACAGTTTAAAGGTAAATTTGGTTTTAGCCCTGGGGAAAAAAAGAAGCGTGTTGGATTATTTTCTTTCTCTTCTTCCTCCAGTTAAGGCTCTTACAGCATGTTTACTGAACATGTTTACCACATGTGTGGTTACTGGAGTTCCATTTAATACAGTGGTGCAAAGTGTGCGTACCTATGATTACCAGCACTTCTTCCAAAATAGATGCTCTTGTTAGTAAATATCTGAAGTAAAATTCTTTGGATATCACTGTTGCTCTTACCGTATTTTCTTACCTGAATTGCTATCAACATTTTGCTGTTCTTTCCCAAAGCCAGAAGCATGGGGTGAGAAATGTTGATGTTTTGAATGGTTGGCTTCTCTGTGCATAGGCATGTAGCATGCTTGTGAGTTTCGTGTATCTGGTTCTCTAATTCAAAAGATCCTCCTGCATCAGTGATAATGTATGCAAGAAACTGCCACTCTATACCAGGGGTGGCCAAACAGCAGATCCTGAGCCACATGTAGCTCTTTGACGTATAATGTGCGGCTCTCGGAAATACGTTGGCTGAACTCCTTTTTGCATCACAATTAATATAAAAGGTAAATAAAAAAAATCAAGCTTTATAATTATTTGCCAGGTATAAACTGAGAGTCCACTGGATTAAAACATAAATTTTTAATGTTCATGGTGAGTAAATATAAGAATTTAAATGTTTCTTAAATATTGTGGCTCTCAAAACCTCTCTTACAGCTCTCAAACATCTGAAGTTTATCATATGTGGCTCTTGCATTAATAAGCAAGTTTGGCCACCCCTGCTCTATACTGTACACTGCTCTTTCTCTCTGCTTTGTGTCTCCTACTCCTAAAAAGTAGATGTTTGCTGTTGCTCATGTGCTTTCAACAATCATGTGCTTGGAGAGTGTATTATAGAGAATCTGGCAGAAGATTCTGGGATGAAATCTCAGTTTCCCTTGGGCCTGATGAGCCTAATCTACTTGCCATGCAAATTGAGAGTGCCCCCAAGAAGGTATCCTGAAGCTGTGTATTGCAGGCAAATAGTCAACAAGTTGTGTCTTGGACTATTACTGGATAATCTCACCGGAGAAACCTCTGTTATCTTCTGTGGGACTTGGAGACGGCAAAACATAGTTTGGAAATTGCTACTTTAAAGCAACAGTAACTTGGTTTTGGCTACCCGATAAGTGCTACTCTACAGGCTTCTTAAGGGCAGAACCTATGATGAGATTGTAGGAGAAGCAGTGCTGGATCAGACCAAAGGTACATCTAGTTTGTTCTCCTGTTGCTACGATGGTTTCAGGAAGCCCACAAGCAAGGCCGGGGCGGCATGCAGCAGTCCTTCCTTTGAATGCCAGATGCTGGGGAACAGAAACCTGTTGCCTCAGAATCATAGAGGTTCCATGTAGCCATGGTGGTTAATAGCTCCTAGTAGACAGATTGATGGAGGATAGATCCATTTCCCTTTTAAAGCTATCTACGCTAGTGACCAGCACCGCAAGTTGTGGCACCTACCCTGGGTGGTGAAATGGACATAAATATTTCCTTGTTTTAGTAAACAGGGTTGTGGTTGACTGCGGCTAAACTGCTATGGATGACTTGGTTTCATTTGTACTTGTGTCAGATGAGGATACATGAGCAAAGGCAAGGAGCTGTGTCTGCAGAGCAGTGATAAGCACCGTTACCCAAAAATGCTTAAGGTCTGATTTGTAAGGTCAAAGTCTGCGTAAGTTGCTTTTTAATTATTATTTTTTAACTATGTGAGTGGGTTTTTAAATAGTCACTGCTTCAGACTTGTATAGAATGCAGGTCTGTATTGTCTACCCATAATGTGTGAAGCAGCTCTTGGGAACTCCAGGTGGTTAATAGGTTGTAGATGAGGTAATTATCAAAACTAATTGAGCTGTCCTGCATAGATAATTGTCCTGTGGTTAAACTTTTTGAAAATATTTGTTTTTAAATAGTAGTTCTCACTGTGTTAATAGTCCCGTAGTTGATGGGTGACCTCTTGTGTGTGTGTGTGTGCGCACGCGCGCACGCACGCACGCGTGCATGCACATTAGGGTGTTTAAGTTCCTATTTTCATGTCAATTTGCTCATCCCCTTGGTTCTGTTCATCTAAAAGATCCTTATGCCAAATTTTAGACAAAGTGAATAATATTTAGAGGTTGCACACTTTTGTCACTTTCGTAGGGTTCAGCTTTTTTTGCAAGAGAGCTGTAGGTTGTAGTTGTACTACCTTATTTTTTTGCAAGAGAGCTGTAGGTTGTAGTTGTACTACCCTATTACCTCGCTTACAAGGCAAGAAATTTAGGCCAAAAAAAGGACCCGGAAAAGCTGCCTCGTCTTCACATCCGGTCAATGTATGTTCTCCTTTCAATGTATCCCCCCCCCGCGGTGCCTCCCGCCACCCCATTATCTTCGTTGTTTTAATTCAAGCCTGGAATTTGAATTAAATTCCTGGAGAAAACAGGAGTTGCATCTTCCAAATGTAACTAATGTAGATAACATGAATGTTTGTTAAGTTGTTTCATCTAAGTCTTGTTTGAAGTTTAGTTTTGTTGGATGGATTTGACAATAAAAATAATCATTGGAAATCTTGTTTGTTTAGCCTATATATTATATATTAGTGTGAAAAGTGTACAACCTCTAAATATTACCCAATCTTCCTTAAATTTGTCAGATGTCCTTTTTATATCAATAGGAATGAGGGAATGAGCAAAGTCAACAAAAATGTAATCGTTTTATTTTAACACTATAAAATGAAACACCCTAATGTGCATATATAATTCTTTTGTAACTGACCTCATAGTTCCCAAAGAGCAGTCTAAAACTGCAGCTTCCATTTAATTCTCTCTTCAGGATGGCTCTCTGATTCCTTTTTGTCCACCACCAGTATCTGGTGGATCAGATATCTGCCTCTAGCTGAGCACCACAGACCACTGTATCTCTGAGAATGTGATTCAGTTCAACTACCAGATTACACTTGAGATGTCTCTAGGAATAGAACAGCTCTCATTCCGATTGATTTAATGTCTGTAGTACTTGCTTAAAGAAGTTGGCAGCTGAGGAGCTGCGTATGTGTATTTAACTCTTTTTGCTAGACTGTTTTCCACAGGTTAGGTGCTAGACTAAAAACTGTGATAGAAGGCAGCAGTTACACAAAAGGTTTTCCCAGAGCCGCATCACACACTGTGTTCTTGCACTGAAATGTGCTGACGTGGATTCATTTCTGTGTTGGCAAATGGTTGCGTGTGAAGCAGTCCGTAGTGGCCTGGAGCAAATGACTCTTTCTGCTTCTGTTCCTGAATTATAAAATGCCAAGAATAATCCTGTCTCTCTCAGGGTTGCATTCAGGACAAACACATTAAAAAATCATGTGCAAGGCCAAGGCTTCACTCTTATGTCTGCTCACTTTGGAACAAACCCTGTTGAATTCAGCAGAACCTGCATCTGAATACTATTGCATAGGATTAAGGTGCCCGCTCCATTGTTGGGTATGCTTACCTGACAGTTCCATTGCTTTTTTTTCAGTAGGACTTGCACTCCAAATCCTGAGCCTGTTTACTTATGAGTATACATCTCATGGATATGCAGAGCAGGAACTGCTGAAGGCAATCTCCATTCGTCTTCTGAGGCTTGTATGGGTTTTCCATCTAAGTAGGCTGGGGAGATTTCTCCCAAAACAATAACAAATTATTGGCAAAACAGAGATTTGCTTATAGTGTTGAGTGCTGTGCTACACTTGCTACTGTAACTTCAGGTGTTCGCAGGCAAAAATTCCAAAACTGCTCTGCTTCTCAAAGAATGACTGCTTATTTATCTGTCGTGATTGTTTTCTGTACCTTCTTCAAGAATCTCAGGGCATGTGACATAGTGTGTTCTCCACTTGATCTTCACAACAGCCCTGTAAGAGAGATGGTGAGCCATTGAGCTGCATAGTTAAACAGTGATTTGAAGCCACATCTTTCCTGTCTGAGTCGGACACTCTCGCCACTTACTGACTTCTGTTATGTAATTTATTTTTGTTGTAAATAACAGCGCAATCCTACTTAACTTTTGTGCCGGTTTAACCAGCGGCGCAGCGAGAACAGGAGGCCCCAAAACGGAAAAGGGATTTAAATCCCCTCCAAAAGAGGAATTCAAAGGGGATTTGAATACCTTTTCCGTTCTGGGGCCTCCCGTTCTCGCTGCGCTGGTGGTTAAACTGACACAAAAGTTAAGTCTGATTGCGCTGTAAGTCTGTTACACTGTGAGAGCTGAGAAAGGGCTTAATAGTGTTTCTTGACTCGGGTTCTGGCATGTGTACCCTCTTTTGAGACTGTTGCAAGGAAGGCTTGTATTGTGATTGTGAATTCAGACTTATGTTTGCAAATTATTTGTAGAAAGTAGTTTTGTTGCACTTCAGTCTACATGACATGAATTCTCTGAAATCATTAGAAGTTTGCCTCTTCTAGAAGTAATTGCAGTCTGTATTTCTAACTACTTTTTGCTGTTGGTAGATAAGTTACCTAAGTGACATGTCAGAGTGGCACCCAGTGAAAGCTGGCAAATGATTAATACTGGTTTTACCATGTTAACAATGTTAAACAAACTACAGAACAGCTTACATTACTCAGTGACCCTCAATGTATAACATAGAAACCAACTCTTGCTGAAGTTAGTGGAATTTGCTTTGTGCTTTAGTTTCAGAATAATTTGTGTTTTTTTTTCATACAACCATTAGCAGTGGTAAACTCCTTGTCTAAGTTAAAATTGTTCCTGTAACTGTCAATCTTCTGAATATAAAATCTAAAAATATGAAGTACAGTACTTTGACTCTGTTAATTTTGCCTGTTACTTAGGGCCCAATCCTATCCAACTTTCCAGTGCCAATGCAGCCCCAAGGTAAGGGAACAAATGTTCCCTTACCGTGAGGAGACCTCCGCGACTGCCTCCCCCACTGCAGGATGCAGTGCACACCCCGTTGGCATGGATGCATCAATGCTGAAAAGTTTGATAGGATTGGGTCCTTAGTTTAAAATAAATACAGTTTTTTCCCTTTAAATATGTTAACTAACTTTGTGGTGGTCATGTTTTTTCCTTTATAATGTGACATACCTATTTTGGGGATGAAGACATTGTTTATCCAAAATGAGACCTTAATCTTGAACAGGAGAAGATTTTGCATGCTATTTTTTTTCTAAATTAACTGGTACACAAAGAGATGGTTTACTTTTTGTTCACATCCTGTATCTAGCTTGTTTACATTTAGTCACAAGATAGTTGAAGTATATAATGCCATTTGTCCACAGATACCAGTATAGGAAAATATGAAGTTACTTTACTGTTGGTCCATTGGTCCATTTTGATTGGTGACCAGGGTGTCAGGCAGATGTTTTTCTCCTGAAATACTTTTAACAAAAAATGCTAGGGGTTGAACGTAGCAGGGCTCTTTGCATGCAAAGGATGTTCTCCATCCATTGGGCTTTGGCCCCTACTTTAGAATGGAATGTGTTGGCTCCAGAGAAGCATGAGTGTAAAGAAAATGTGTGGAAGGGTGCTTCCCAGCCCCTTCTCCTACAACTCCTCCCCCCCCCCATTTGTGCAAGTTGCATCTACTCATTCTTGGTAGATTACTGACATCCCCACCGGAGCCCCCCATGTGCCACATGTCGTCCTATATGTGAGGGTCTCCCTTTGGAGCAGATTTGGGGGGGCACATGGATACAGTGCTGAGGAGGGGTGGGAAAATCACTTCCATGGGTTTTTTTTCTTGTGCTTCTCCAAATCCAGCCCATCCACTTGAGCGATAGCCAAAGCCTATTCAATATTGCATCATATACTTGGTCAGCAAGTAAGTCTAGCTGGGGAAATTCTCAGTGTTACAGTGAGCAAATGCTTGTTTAGCCCAGCTGACTGGCAAAATTCAAGGATTTGAAAATGTTCCCATGGAAGTGTTTACTTGAATGCAAATCACAATGATGTGGGAACTGGAGTGGCAGATGGTGAAAGATGGCTTAGGCTGGAACTACACTGCACGATTTCTTGACGATTTCCGGCGCTTCGCAGCCGAACACGGAGCTGTAAATGCTGTGTAGTTGGAATTGCGGTAGCAAGCGGAAGCAACTGCAATCTCACGATTTCCGGCGCGTGCAGGAAGTCGACTGCCCATGTTTTCAGGGGTTCGCTTTGCGGAGCTACTGCAGCCACCAATGAGATGAGAGGGAGAGGAGAGGGGTTGCATGCCAATCAGAACTACTTCCAATCACCATGGAGGTTTCTTCCAAGAGGATTAATTGTAACAAGAAAGGATTAATTGTAACAAGAAAGAGTAGGTAGAGGGGTGTGTGTGTGTGTGTGTGTGTGTGTGTGTGTGTGTGTGTGTGTGTAGGTGCTCGCAAGGGAACGGTCTGTTGTGTGTGCACAGGCAGAACAGAACAATATTTCCACTGCAGACCGATTTGATGCTTATGGATTGAAAGCAAAATATTGCTTACGACTGCTCCATGTACCACGTTGACTCATTCAGAGATGCACAGGAAGATGAGCAGTACCCGAAATCCCCCTCAATGTGTGTTAAAACGAAATAGAGAAACGTAGTTGAGCAGTACCCGAAACCCCCCTCAACGTGTGTGTTAAAAAAAACGAAATAGAGAGAAACGTGTGAAGCTTGTGGGTGATTTTATCTCGGCTGCCTTTGCGATTACGTAAAGATGCATAGGGTAAGGTTGTTAAAAAGTAAAAACCGGCAACGAACTTGACAACGGCCCCGCTGTGAAGAACAGACCTGCAAGGTTTTCGGCCAATCAGAGCACGCTTGTGTTTAGCCAATCACAGCTGCATTTTCTTAAGAAGGCGGGACAACATTGCGGGAAGACACAAGCTCAGCACGCGAGACGAGCGGCCAGATGCGCCAGAAATCGACGGAAATCATCAAGAAATCGTGCAGTGTAGTTCCAGCCTTACAATGGGAAGGAGGGTACAGAGTGTTTTGGTTCTGAGTTCCAAAACGTGGCCTGACTTGATATTGTGAGAATAAATGCACTTCTTCCCCTCAAGTTCCAGATGCTCAAATTGGAGCAGGTGAATGGCCAGAGAGAAAGGGTTCAGTGCCCTTTCTACACCACTCTCCAGTCATTCCTATGTTCAAAACTGCCCCTTCTGAAGCAGCTTTTCATTTTGAAAAATGAAAATTTTCATTTTCAGTTGGACTTGGTTGCATGTTATAATCATCTTGTACCTTCTGCAGATCAAAAATAATTACAATTTGCCTTATAATGAAATTAGTTAGAATTATTTGCACTGGAGATAGATGCGCCTGTGTATTCAGGCTGAGGCCAGCGGGTGGCGCAGCGGGTTAAACCACTGAACCATAAGCTGTCGATCGAAAGGTTGGCAGTTCGATTCCCGCGACGGGGTGAGCGCTCGTTGCTTGGCCAGCTCCTGCCAACCTAGCAGTTCCAAAGCATGTCAATGCGAGTAGATAAATAGGTACCGCTTGTGGGAAGGTAAACAGCGCTCCGTGTTCCAGCTGCATTCTACGCGCTGCGGCAAGGAGAGTCATGCCGGCCACATGACCACGGAGGCGTCTTCGGACAACGCTGGCTCTTCGGCTTTGAAATGGAGATGAGCACCACACCCTAGAGTCGGACACGACTGGACTTAATTGTCAGGGGATACCTTTACCTTATTCAGGCTGAGCCATTTTTTAACGAAATTCATGTGTGTTTAGTTTATCAGACTGTCCGCTCAATATTTGAGTATTTCAAAGATCATTTACGGTAATCATTTTCTAGAAAACATTGTACTGCAAGCACTTTGCAAAAAGAATTGGACCTAGATAAGCAACATATAAATTAGGGACTTGGCTTATTTGCTTAGTCTCATCATTATCTCTCTCCTCTCTCCAAATCCTGTGGTCTACATTCCGTCCTCAAATCATGATTAGTTCATGGTACGTAGAAGGATGACTGCGTAAACTCAGAATTGTCGCTATTGCTGATGAATGTGCTGCAATCCTTAAATTTGAGTAACTTGGACACTCTTATCTTTCAGTGAAAATGTGCTTTTTGGAATGGGAAATCCCCTCCTCGATATCTGTGCAGTTGTGGACAAGGACTTCCTTGACAAGTAAGTTTTTTAAACTCTACTCGTATTAAATCCCTTCATTTGCAAAACGTGAATGCTGGGTTTGTGAAAATACTCCCAGTATTCGTATGTATTCTTCTGAAATTGTAAACTTGGATTAATTCTTTTCACTGAAAATAACATTGAATTTACACAAGTGAAATACTTAATGTATATTGGTGCACAACTTCTCAGCTCAATGTACAAAACCAAATTTACCTTTATGTTAAAAAAATTAGTGAGATTTCTAAGCAAATGGGTTCAAACATACAAGGCCACGATTCTCAAGCTGTAGGTCATGACTGATTTTTGGTAGGTTGTGAAACTGACAAGCTGATAGCTGACAAGAAAAATGTTTTGAGCCCTATGGAAAACGAAATGAAGCAGCATGTGGGCGTTTACTCACAAGTAGGCAAACTCGCGAGTAGGCGGTCTACTTCAAAGAACAGGCTGAGGGAACACAACACTACCAGAATGGTCCCAGTCTGATGAATGCAGATCCCAACAAACTCTCGAAGGAAGTGTGTTCCCCCCCCCCTCCAAGCAGACAAGGAAAATATATTGAGCCCTATAGAAAGCAAAACTGAGCTACATATGTGCGTTTACTCATGAGTATATGAACATGCCTCGGCTCTTATCAAAGGCCAGGTGTATGGGAATGCAAGGCCACCAAAATGGTCCCGATCCAATGAACATGGAGCTCAACAAAGGTAGTTCCTCCCAACATAGTAAAAAAGTATAAAACAGAGGCTTGAGTGGCTGGTAAAGTGATTTTTTAAAAAAGTCTCGTAAAGCTCAGTGGGTCCCAGTGGTGTCACTAGGGTACATGTCACCCTGGGGGTGGGGGGTTGCCGTGTCACCCCCTCACCCCCTGCTGCCGCGTCACCCCTCCTGCCACCACACGTCCCCCACCAGGGTCTCCTCCGGCTCTGCGTCGCCCACCAGGTCACCTTCGAGGCCACCGGCAGCTCTGTGTCACTCCCTGAGGTCGCCCAGTGTGAGCCGGGAGAGGGTCTCGACGCATCCTCTTTGGCCGGCGGCTTGGCCTCTTCTGACTAGGCCCTCAGTGGCGTTTTCACACATGCGCACTACGCCGCCGAGGGCAAGAGGCTTGCCCTCAGCGGCATTGTGTGCATGTGTGAAAACACTGCTGAGGGAGGGCCTAGTCAGAAGAGGCCGAGCCGCCGGCCAAAGAGGATGCGTCGAGACCCTCTCCCGGCTTGTACCGGTCAGCTTTGGGGGGGGGTTTGACGTGCGGAGCCGCTAGAGGCCTTTGGCGCGCATCACCCCCTGGCACCCCGCCCCCCCGCTACTGCCCAACGATGCCACTGGTGAATCCTGATGGAATGTCCTTTTAAAAAGTGGGTCCCGGTGCTAAAACATTTGGGAACCACTGTTTTAAGGCATGATTTAAAGAGGCAGTGAGAGAGCTCTAAATGTGAAAGGTGGGAAGGACAAGCGAGAGCATGTGGCTTCTGTCCGGGCTACTTGTGTGAAGATGATGTCCCTCTAATGAAATAAAAGGCTTCATACTAAAATCCTGAACAGGAACAGTGAAGTGCAGACTATTCCACCTCGGTGAGAGCAATCCTTGGTCGTTAATCATGTAGAAAACCTCAGATCTAACTACTGTACGCCCTTTGAGCCTAAATGGCGGTGGGGTTAAATGCAAATGTTTAACAGGATATTCTTGTTGCACTGTAACTTAGAGTTGCCTTACAAGTTAACCTGGTAGTTTGGGGGGCAATTGCAAGTAGAAACAAAAAACCGGCCCAGATACAATGCTTCAGGAAAATGCTTTGGTTTCTCATGAGCAAGTGGAGCAGAGATAGAAATAATGCTGCCATACCTACCACAGAATTCTCCATTAATTTTGGGTGATGGTCTTGCACCAATGTGAGCACTTCATGCTGCCAATGCAGTTTATGATATGGGGCATATCCCTGCTTTGAATTTTTTTTTAAAAAAAAACAGCCGAGAAGCCTGTGTATCTTGTTAAGAATTGAAGGAGCTAAATTTCTAGAGGCAACTGTTCCTCACTTTAGATCTTGTGCATTGAAAGGCATCATCCAACCCATTCTGTAGTAGTGAAATAAGTGGCTTTGGGAGCGTGTTTTTTTTCTCTGGAGTTTGACACCTTTCAATTTCACTAATGACACTCTTCTGTGTTTGGACATTATGATATCCTGCGGAGCAATCAGTCTCCTTATTTGCTTTCTATTCTTTTCACTGTTTAATCAAAAAAGTAAACTGTGTTTTGAGGATGAGGAATTGAAAACAAGATGTGATGTAACAGTTATTGGGCTTCAGTGTAAATGCTGTAGCTAAGCTAATCTTATTCGTTTATCATGTAACTTTATTACGTTTAAAAGAGATTAATGGACACTTATGATTTGTGATATTTTCATGAGGAATGTAAGAAGTTGGCCTTTGTATGAGAGTCTATTTGCATCAACACAGTTGCAAATTTAAAAGGCAGAGCTTTGTTATCAGTTTTATTAGAGCAATGTTGTGGTCTGGGGATGTTATCAAATTTTACTCTTGTATCGGTACTATAGCAATGTATGGTTGCGAGAGTTGGACCATAAGGAAGGCTGAGCGCCAAAGAATAGATGCTTTCGAACTGTGGTGCTGGAGAAGACTCCTGAGAGTCCCTTGGACTGCTAGGAGATCAAAACAGTCAATCCTAAATGAAATCAACCCTGACTGTTCCCTGGAAGGACAGGTACTAAGGCTGAAGCTCAAATATTTTGGACACCTAATGCGAAGAGAGGACTCTCTGGAGAAGACTCTGATGCTGGGAAAAATTGAAGGCAAAAGGAGAAGGGGAAGGCAAAGGATGAGATGGTTAGATAGCATCACCGATGCAACGAACATGAAAATGAGCGAACTCAGGAAGATAGTGGAGGACAGGAAGGCCTGGCGGGATATGGTTCATGGGATCACGAAGGGTCGGACACGACTTAACGACTGAACAACAACAACAACAATCAGTACTATGCATTGTTATACTGAAAGTAACATCCTCAAAGGCACTCAGTGAGTTTTATGGCTGAGCAGGGATTTGAGCCCAAGTCCTTTGCAGCCAAGCAACTGACTGTTGCTAATCTGTTGTTAGCAAATATGGGGGAAAAAAGTAATACTTCAAGATGTATCTTTCTAACCTGGGGTATTGCAGTCCTTTGGCTTCTCTGAATCTTTAAATAAACTGTTCTAAATTTAGGCCACTAATTTTGCAGCTTATTTCCTTTCTCCCTTGCTTTATAACATGGTCTAGACTAGAGACACTAGCCCACTCAAAGTCTTTAGTATGTGTTTTCCTGCTCAACAAGCAACATGTGTTTGCCTGTATTTTCCTGCGTGGAAAATACAGTTGTGAATCATAGTCCTGTGGTGTTTTTTGTTTTCTGCCTTAAACATGTATTTCTTGGGAGATTTCCATATTATCCCAGCCAGAGTGTGATTGCTGGTATTTTTAAATGGAAAATTTATTTTTCAAAATGGCTTTAGATTTCACTTGAGTAACGCTACCAGTCCATCTTGCTCTGCTCATGCTTACCTTTTTGAGACCTACAAGAACAAGTTGCTGTAAAGCTCAGTGCCGTCCCCAGCCGATTTTGCGTGTGGGGCCCGGTCCTCGGCCCTGCCCCTAAAACTAATTAGCATAAATTATGCTAATTTTTTTCGGGCGATTTAAACCTACATTTTAACCCTACAAAAGGGGTATTTTTAAAGTGTGTATGCTTTGCGGCACTTAACTTTTGTATAGGAGCCTCCAGCGATTTTTAAGGGGTATTTTTAAAGTATGTCTGCTTTGCGGCACTTAACTTTGTTATAGGAGCCTCCAGCGAAGCGATCGGCTCTCTCCAGCGACGTTCTCTTCCAGGGGCGCAGATCGGCGATCTGAGATCGCTCCTCTGCAGCCCCTGACCAGAACTGCTCATCGTAAGCTCTTCCTTTGAGTTCGCACATGCGTGAATGGCTGTTTGCTATGCGCATGCGCGAACTCAAAGGAAGAGCTTACGATGAGCAGTTCTGGTCAGGGGCTGCAGAGGAGCGATCTCAGATCGCCGATCTGCGCCCCTGGAAGAGAACGTCGCTGGAGAGAGCCGATCGCTTCGCTGGAGGCTCCTATAACACAGTTAAGTGCCGCAAAGCAGACATACTTTAAAAAAAACCTTAAAAATCGCCGGAAAAAGCGGGATTTTTCCCGCTCTCCTCCGGAGCCTCCCGCCCCCCCGCACCACCTCCCGCCCTTGCGCCCTGGGGCCCACCGCCCCAGGGCACCACGTCAGAGGACGCCACTGGTAAAGCTTCTGTCTGGTTGCTTAGAAATGGTTCTTGCCACAGAGTCTGAGACAAGGGACTACACGCACGCCTGTGTCACAAAATGTAACTTTTTTTTTCCACTCTGAGAATGAAAGTGGGCTTGATAAGTGACATTATCTGCGAAGGAAATTCCATGCCACAAGAAGCTTAACTTTTGCTTCTGAACTTGACTGTTGCCCGAAGGGGGGGGGGGGCTGGCTAACCTTCCCTAATCATTACTGCTGTTGGAGCCAACCCAAAACTTTTTTATGATCTGGTTTTGCCCAAAGACACAAGGAGAGGGAGACAGACCCGTACGCTCCTATGTCTTACAGGGAGACGTATATGACTCTTTGAGACATCTAGGGACTGTTTTCAGATTTTGGGAAAAGGTGGTTGAAATAATCTTGGACTTCTGTGCTGGCTATTCTTGTTTACCTCTGTAATAGTCTGCAGTCTTGAGTCCACAGATGATGTTGTATAGCAGTTTAATTTGAGACTCTTGGCTGCATGCTTTCGTTGAGGTAGTAGAAGCAGTAAAACATGTGGGCAATGATCACAAAAGATTCTAGTGTTCAATGGATGGAGCATTTCATGTGTTATACTCTTTTGGGCTGTCTTGAATTACTTGATGCTAAGGAGAAGTCTCATCATCATCTAGGACCACCGCTATTATATGTTACCACTTGCAGGCAACCAGACCTAGTGTTTGTGAATGGAGAAGAGCCAGCAAAGATTCAGTGAGCAAGAGAACAAGGAGGTGGTTAATAGCCTTGTCTATTTTAATACTGTATAACACTTCAGACGCTCCTTGAAATCGTACAAAATAAGTCAGTGAAGACCTTTTGAAAATACTGTAATGTTAGCCCATTTTTTTTAAAAAAGCCAGTAATACTTTTGTTTTGCACTTTCCAAGCATGCAAAGCACTTCATCTGTGTTACGTTGATGTGATCCTTGAAACAACCCTGTAAAGTAGGTGGTATTATCCCTCTTCTCTCTCCCCCCCCCCCTTGCAGTTGGGGAGCCGAAACTAAGAGTGAGCAGCTTGCTTAAGGCCAGCCTAGTGAGTTTATGATGGGGTGAGAATCAAACCGGAGAAGTCCTGATTCACAGCTCTGTTCCTTAGCTTCTTTGCTACACCCAACTTTCCAAATCTAGCTTTTTTTTTAAACTAAAAAATGTTAATCTTCATTTTAGAACCTTAAACAAGTATATTATAGTCAGAAAAAACTCTGTACATCCTCCACAGCAGTATCATACCCATAGAAATGCACACGTGTTTTCCAGAAGCTCAAGAGAATTGTCTTGTCTTTACTGTTAGCGCTCCCTCTTCCTTCAGTGACTGAATAGTGTACTCTTCTGGAACACAACTGTAGCTCATTAGTCTGCATTTGAAGGTTATTGATGATCCCCATTCTACCGAAAAGGCTTTACATTGGCTTTTTATTGAAAGCACTAATGAAATGTTTCTAAACGGTAATTTCTGACCCCCAACTAAAACTACTGATCTGTTTTGAAATCTGTCCAACATGTGTTAAAACAAAATTGATAACAACAACTTGCAAAAGAGAAAAACCTTTCTAGTTGGCTTACAACATTCTGGGTTTTCCCTTGGGAATAGAAGCTGAAGAAAATAATAGGGTAGAGTAGACATTATACAAATGGAAATTATAGAAGTTCATTGCTAGAGGTAGGATTGGTCTATTATAGGGATGCTGATCTGACAATATTTGGGGGTTAATATAAGGAGGAACCTGGTTTATTGCAGGGCACTAGGGACTGAAGATCAGATAGAATTACAGTACCGAACTCAGACTGGGCTCCTACACCTTGAATGTTGCTTAGAAGGGATTTTTTTTGGTCAGTTATGGTCTTCCTGTATGTAACTTTTGCTCTGTGCCATTCTGATATTTTGGAACTATTGAGATGCATTTGTATCTCTGCTCCCAAAACTGTTTTACTTCAGTTGTAACTTCTGTACTGTCTGCATTGCCAACTCAGTCTGGTGTAAACTGAGTTGGCAGTATAGAAGCTACATGCTTTACTGCTGTTTGACAGAAAACCGGGGGGGGGGGGGAGAGTAAGTAGAGAAACTTACAGTCAATTCTTGCTATCCACACACTCAATTCTCACGGATTCGCTTACCTGCGAGGAACAAGAGTGTGACTTGACTTGCGCCATTTGTGGTCTGTTCTCGCCTATCCACGGCCATTCTGAAGCAAGCCAAACGTCTGCGGCGGCCACCTGTGGTGGCCATTCTGAAGGTATTCATGCCAACTTGATTTTTCCCCCTAACACCATTGATCCTATAGGATCAATGATTCCGTATCCGCAGATTTGGAATCTGCTGGGTTTTCCAGGAACCTTGCCCCTGAAATTGACTGTAATTGGCTGTTCTCTGATTGGATTCTTGTGCTAATATAACATGCAGCTTTCTCCCCAGCTAGTGTTGAGATCTATTGAAAGTCTTAACCTGAAGCAGTAAAAAGCAATAACTAGGTAGTAATGTTAAGTGCCTAAACTCTCCAGGTGCTGTACAATGCATATTTGAAAAATACAAAGAGCCATGCCTGCAGGCTTACAACTTGAGGGGGGGGGGAGATCATAGTAAGTAGCTTCTTAATTAAAATAACATATGTTTGAAATGGCTGCTTATTGTAATATCTGGCTTTGAAATGAAACACTTGAATTGGTTGCCTGATGTATAACGTGCAAACTCCCATGGAAGGGTGTGTGAGCTTCGAGTGAGGTGGGTAAGCTATAACTAATATCCTGCTTTCCCTTTTGCAGTACTAAACGTAAAACCAAGTTGTAGGGATTTATCACTAGGCCAGCGGTACTGAACCTTTCCAGCCCATGTACCACCTACATGGGCCTCAGGCCGGCCGCATACCACTGGAAGCAAGTGCCAATGATGTCATCGGCACTTTCTTCCTGGTTTGCAGCCGTGCCAGAGCTTAGAAAAGCACAAGGAAGGTAAAGCACGAGGAAGGGTGGGAGGGCCATCCCCGGTGCCTAAAGTCTGAGCATTTGAGCTCTGCCGCCTTGGCAGAGCTCAAGGCACCAATTTTCGAGCTCCATCGCGGCGTGGCCAAGATGGTGGCCTGTATACCACCAGCCTGTGGCCCACGTACCACAGGTTGGGAACCTCTGCACTAGGCATATATGCAATTTTGAACTAGATTGAACCCACGAGACTGCTAGTGCCTACTTCAAAGGTCTGGCTCTCCTTCTCCAAAACAGAACACACACAAATTGAAATGATACACAGCATTGGTGACACGTGTGGAGTGAAATGAAACTGCTCTTTACAGTATGTGCATCTAAATTACGGGATGGATGCACTAGGATTTCCAAAGGGGAACCTACCTTTTCCAAACACAGACTACCGCTATGTGAACAATGTACATTATACACTTGGAGGCAGCAATGCTTTGCCACATATATATGTTCTTGGATTTCTTAGAAACTTCTGTCCCACTACAGAAAGTGAGAAGGTGTTAACCAAATTGCCCTGTTATTTTGGGGAGTAGCTTTAATATGGCAATTTGGCATGTATAGGATCTTGATACCTGTGTATACCAGAGTCCAGTTTCACAGAATTCCGTTTTAAATAATATTGAGAACACACGTGGTTACTTTCCAATATTTACTAGATAGTTAGTCAGATTCATACAAAAAATACAATTCAATTCAATCACACTCACAGTATACAGATCTATGAAACTTAGGTAGAAGTACAGAGATTTAGCCGGGTTCTTGATTTACATGGGTGATATTTACCTCCTGTAGAGTAGACCTTGGCTGCAAAGCTGTGTTCATGGCATAAGCCAGCAGAGAATGAAAAAGAGGATAAAACAAATTGGCTCTGAACTGGTCAGGCTCAGTAGAGTGACTGAGAAGTCAAGTTAAGAGTGGGGGGGAGGGGAAGAGGGAGGAGTTTGGTGCCAGAGGGCATGCAGAGGAGGAGATCAGGAGGCAAGGGGGTCCAGAGAGAGCAAGAGCCAGAGCAGGCTGGCAGTCTGCCTTCTTAAAACCTACACACAGAGGAGGAGTTTTTGGCTCTTACGTTGCAAAAAGAAATACCTTTTTTGGGGCTGGAGGTGTATTTGTGGGTGGAGACACACATGGGGGAAGAAAAGGAGGATACCTGAGGCACGTGGAAAAAATGGGGAGGGGAAAATGGGAGAAATGTACTTTGAATGGGCTTTCAGTACACCTCTGGGAAAAACTATACAAAATACACTGGGACAGAGGAAGAGGGTGATGGGTTGATGGTCCAGTCTTTAAGGAGACAGAGCAGAGGCTGGGATCAGGTGGCCTGTCTGTTGTCTTCTCCCAGGAGCATATTTAGCATAACAGGGGGGGGGAATGCAGAGTAGAGTCAGTGAGAACTTCTTGGACACATGGCGAAAAGCCTTGTTGTGCTATTAAAAAAAATGACCATTTGGGCTAAGTTGAAGCAACACTATCTAATTTTTGCACCCCTACATGCACCCCTACATGTCTAACTTCTGGATAAGTTTGTGGTTTAGAATGTTGTGGAAAGTTGCCCTGAATAAACATGATTCAATTGGTTGGAACTCTTTCTTTGGAGTGGACAGCATAGAAAGTTTTATTTTTAGCTTTTCCTATTTTGTTGGTATTTAGAGAATTTGACTCTTCTCTGGGCAGAGTTCCCATGTTAACTGCCTAACTCTTGCTGTCTTGAAAGCAAATATTTTGGGATTTTACTGCAACATGTATTATGCACAGAGGTTACTGCATTGATATCTACTCCTTCCAGCATCCCAGGTCTAAATGAGCCCTGCTGCTTCCCCAAATTGGAGCATACTTCTATTTATCTGTTCTTGAAGGTAGTGCTCTTATCCAGCATTTTGAAGATATGATCCATTTTCAAGATATGACCCAATGGAAAATCTCTCTCCCCCTCCCCTTTTAAATCACCCAACATTCTGTATGGTTATACAAGGGTGGTAACAGTGGATTAGTTGAAGTTTACAGACCCCTGTCTCTTGCCTCATGAGCAGGGGTGGATTTTTTGTTGTAAAGGTAAACGTGACCCCTGACAATTAAGTCCAGTCATGTCTGACTCTAGGGTGTGGTGCTCATCCCCATTTCAAAGCCGAAGAGCCAGCGTTGTCCAAAGATGCCTCCGTGGTCATGTGGCCGGCATGACTCTCCTTGCCGCAGCGCATAGCATGCGGCTGGAACATGGAGCGCTGTTTACCTTCCCGCAAGCGGTACCTATTTATCTACTTGCATTAACATGCTTTGGAACTGCTAGGTTGGCAGGAGCTGGCCAAGCAACGAGCGCTCACCCCGTCGCAGATTCGAACTGCCGACCTTTCGATCGACAGCTCATGGTTCAGCGGTTTAACCCACTGCGCCATCCCCTGGCCTTCCCTCATAACCTCATAAAAACACAAAACACTGCTTTCTGCGAAAAAAAAAAAATAAAACCATGTCATTTTGCATTGTTCTTCACCTGCAGACGCTCCACTTACCTAGTACACTTTTAAAGCAGTTAAAATGGGGAAAACATGGAATAAATACATAACACCTCTTCCTGCTATTTCATTTTGGTTAAACACTGAAATCTGCGAAAAATAAAACCATAAAAAACACCCCTACTAAGGAGACTTCTTTAAAAATGGGTACTACATGACCAATGGTAATCTGCTTTACTCTTCAGTGATGCCTATAGAAAGCGAGAGGATGTCCAGTATTACGTGGCCATGATTCAAAGGAGTTATGAGAGTCTAGGGAAAACGTGTACATTCTTGGGGTCTTCCTTGGCTACTGGAGCTGCGGCAGGAAATGCAGTCAAATGTCAGTGGAAGCCCTGGCTACACATCTGCTTGGCAAATGCACATGTGGTTTCCTCTGGTTAGATTGGGCAGGACAGCAGCTCCACTCTTCTCTTCCCTCCCTTCTTGCAGTGCTGAAAGTGGGAAGCCAGCCATGCAGACCCCATGGTCCATGCTGCCCACATAGTACGGTTTGGGTGTGCTTAAATGTTTCATCTTCTCTATTAAGCTCCCACTCTTTAAATGTACCTTCACAGTAGAGCTGAACTCGGATGGGGGAATCTCTAAATGTTTTTTTTTTCCCTTTGAGAAGGGAGAGATCCCTTGGTGGCCTTTCAGGGGACATACAAGCAGGCATGAAATAACTTACCTTGGGTTGTACCCAGAAACAAGCTAATAGTGCAGATACTGTCAAATGGGTGAGATATGTGAATATTGCCCTATGCCTGTTAATAGGCAGGCTACCATTAGCAGAAGTTTCTGAACCGTCTTCAGTGGCAGCCCTACATATACAGTATGTTAGAATAGTTTATCTTGGCGGTCACCAAAGCATAAATGACAGTCTGGTCTCTACCTTTCAGCAGCAGGTACAGTATATTGGCTAAACTGGATAAAAGGCACTTTGGGTCACAGCTGCCACCTGAGAGAATCCAGGAGCAATATTGAGCCCAGCGGTATCCTTGGTCTACAAATTGGTCTTTATAGAGAAGTTTGACTTCTTCCAGAGCAGGGCATATCTCTAGTCAGCCAGTACACTGAGCCTCATGCCATCAGTTGTCTTATCTGGGCTGAGCTTGGATTTTATTTATCCTCATCTGGTCCATCACCAATTGCAAACATGTGTTCTTTTGTGTCACTTGTTGGCTGGGAATATGCAGTGAGAGAAGAAAAATTGGTGCTGGAGAAGCAGCAGGAGGGGAAATAAGAGGCTGTCAACAACCATGACAGAATCAGAAAAAGTGTGTTTTTTTTCCAAAGGCTATCTTGTCTGTCCCCCAACAACCCATCCCTACTTTTTATGGCACAAGTTGGGTACACCCTGTTCTATAAGCATTTTGGATCACGACTTTCCTGTTTATTCCGTACTTTTTTTGTGTGTGTGGTCTACATGGTCTGGTATATGTGGTATTTAACAAGGGCACACTTTGTGGCTCAGATTATGATTTCTCTACAGTTATGGTGTTGTGCACTTGCCAGATGTAGAATGGGATAAGTAACAAAAGGAAGGCACATGCAGAGTAGACACAGAAGAGCACAAGCATGCAATAGGTGTTTTTTAAAACATTTTCTCTCCACCACCTTAAGAAGCTAATATGTTAGGTTGTGGTGTCAGCATCTCCAGGCATTTCTGTGTATTTATTTATTTATTTGCAATATTTTTATCCCGCCTTTCTCCCCAAAGGGACCCAAGGCGGCTTACAAAAACAGGAAAACACAATTACAAAAACAACCACCTTTAAAAGCAATAAAATCGTTAATTAAAAACTCATAAACACAATCTAAAAACAATAAAAAGACCATTACATTTTAAAAAGCAAGAGTACAAGAGCAGCAGCACCACACCTGTAACCGCTGGATATTAAAAAAAGGCCAAGACTCAGAAGGCTTCTTTGAACAAGAAGGTTTTCGGGCCTCGCCGGAAAGTCTCCAAGGAGGGAGCAGTTCGTAAGTAAAAAGGGAGGCAATTCCATAAGGTTGGTGCCACTACTGAGAAGACCCTATTTCTGGCTGCCGCCCCTCGCCCCTCCCTGGATGAAAAAAGGCCTTCTCTGATGATCTAAGGAGACGAGTACTAATGTACTAATATAGATGTCCCCTCAGCAAACAAAGTCTTAAATGTAGAGGTGCAGAGTTTTTACAAAAAGTCTCGGTTTCTGCTTTCCTGCAGGCAAGCCCTGGCTGGAAGTGGGGGTGGGGATATTAGCACTGAGTTGTGCTGATATCCGATGCCCCTTCGCAGTCCGGATCTGCCTTACACTGCCTTCCCAGTTGTGCGCCAGCTTCAGAGCTGGTGCGCATCTGAGGAGGCCCATTGGGGCCCGCGCCGCTTACACCGGGGGAAGGGGACAAATGTCCCCTTCACCTGAGGTGAGCCCGTGCCATGCCGGCGCAGGCCACAATCTGCGCAGGATACAGTGGTTGGCCATTTAGACTGGCCATGCAAACTTGTGCAGGATTGCGCCGTAAGTCTCTGGTTGCGTTTGGCAGCCTTTAAAAACAAACAAACTTTATACTGCTCCATTTCATAGTGACAAGACCTGACTGAACATAATCATGTGCCATCGTTCACTGTAGTGCAGTGATTAACAAGCTTTAGGCTTTCTTTGCTTTCTCAATCCATTTTTAATCATTTAAACCTATTATTTTGACGTTAAGTTCAAAAGCCCCTTAAATCTCCCTATGGTATTAATTGCAGCTTAAAATCTTGTTGTCCAAATGCACTATCGGGCTGAGTTTGCTAGATGGAACAGACAGTTCTGGAAGGTGAACTATACAAGGATGGGTCTTAACAAATAATACATGACTAAGTATTCTAGTCTTGGGTCACTGGAATTAGTTAATGCAAGATGAATATCTTAGATTGGGGCTAGTGACTTGGAAGGTATGTACTTAACCAGAAGATGCCTTATAGATAAAACTGAAGACTGCTTCTTTGAATCAGAATTGATCGTATAAGTTGGAAGAAACAGTTCCTTGGACAGCTTACGTGAACCAACACGACCTGAAAGAATGACGTATTGATTGCAAGATACTATTGATACTTGTACCTGAAGGATATCCCTTGGTCCCAGGTCTATGTCATAATGCATATTTTGATCAATAGCAAGTTCAAATGTTGGGCAAACAGTAGAACCCCCGTATCTGCTGTCCCAATAACCTTGGTTTCAGTTTTCTATGGTTCCCCGCCCCCCCACCTTTCTCTGTGTTCTAGCTGTGGTTTATCGTGTATCTTGTTTTCACAAAATGCTATAAACAGCATACTGCTTATGGCAGAGAAGCAGACAAGCAGCCTGCATGCTAGAAAGGCTCAACCCAAATGTAAACTTCCTGCTTCCTGTTAACGTTCGGGCTGAGCCTTTCTAGCATGCAGGCTGCTTCTCTGCTATAAGCAGTTCGCTGCTTGTAGTGTTTTGTGAAAGCAAGATACATGATTGCTTGGGGCCGCTGCTAGAACACAGAGAAAGGTAAGGGGTGTGGAGATAAGGTTCCCTCTTTTCTGTGGTTTCAGGCTTCCATGGGGGGGGAACCTATCCCCCGCGAATACGCGGGCCCTACTGTACTTGACAGTCTGATACTATGGTCTGCTCAGGGTGGGACTGTTGCTTGTGCTAGAGAGGAATGTTGTCAAAAATAACATCTTCTAGAGTTCTTCTCCATAATATGTAATATTATACACTATGTATATAATCCTCCTATAGAGGAGTGGGTTTTGCAGCCTCACATGATCTGTGATGTTTTAGTTGAGTTGCTGGGTACTATTTACAACCAATGCTATTTTGTTTCAATATTCATAGGGCAAGTTAATGAAGATCACTTCCTCCTTTTTTTTTGTTCATTTCTGCTCTATGGTTTTTCACCTAAGCTTACCTTTTGCTGTTTCTCATGCATTAGGTCAGTGGAGATTTTCAAAAGCTCTTCAGGCAAGTCCAGTTCATAAATGAGATCCAAGTTGGATATTAATCCAGCTGTTTTTCCAATATGCAGATCTTGTATTTACCAAGGGATGGGCTTAATGGGTGCTAGATTGCCTCTAATGGCACTATGCATCTGAGCCATTTCCTCCATTAAAAGCCTTATCTTCAAAATGCTAACTTTAGTCAAGGATCATTAGTTTCTAAAGTGTCTCTTAAGTGGTTGGAAATGAAACTGAAGAGCCATAATAATTTTCCATTTGAGCAAATTGCAAGCAAGCAGCTATAGCCAGCGTCCAGCTTGGAGTCTAAGCTGTTGTGGATGATCTGAAATGGGATGATGAAGTATATGTTATGGATGCCTCAGTATAAAGTAGTTATAATTTGAGTTGTGCCAAAGTGGAACTAGGGATTGACTTAAAAAATAAACTTGCTCAAATGAACACAGCATGTTTTAAAGAAACAGTGTGGTGGGAGTGGTTTATGATGGTAAATATATTTAACCCAGTGTTTCCTGAACTTTTTTGACCTGTGGCTCCATTGGCGACGATTGGCCGCGGCTCCCCATTACATTATGCTAATGCCTACCAATTGGCATTACACTGTTTTCCGAGAGGATTCTGTGGCACTCCGCAGCTCCCCTGGCTGGTTTCTGTGGCTCCCCTGGGCCCTGGGAGCCGCACCTCTGCTCAGCCATGAATGTTTGAGCATGGAGGAGGCTAACTAAAACAGCTTCCTATTTTTTTGGGGGGGGTGAGGGGTGTTAGCGAGTAATTGTATAAACAGCAGTACTGACCCCCCCCCATTTACCTGTCTGCTTGATTTGGAAAATCGTGAAAAAGAGAGCTAAACATCTGGGCTAATTTTTGTGTGTGCGTTTTAAAAGGAGTCTCATGGAAGAGACTTTTAAGAGTTAATATTTTGGGACAAAAAGCCAAGGGTTTTGATAAACTGTCAAACTGAGACTTGTATATAGCTTTGCAAAATGCAAGTCTGCATGCTGGTGTTTGCTTCTGTCTTCAGTTTTCTTCCCTTTTTATAATTGTCTGGGTACTTTATATAGAGAGAAGTGTATAACTAACACATTTATTTTGGGTAGCATCCAGAGTATCTTGTTGAGGCAGATTTAAGTCCTAGCAGTGTAGTGATGACTCCAGAGATGGTTTTCTTAAACACAACTTTTATTAGCAAACTTAACTAAACAATTTACATATCTCTGCTGTTATAACGGTTCTGTTATAAGACTGAAGTTGGAGAGCAGGCCTTTAAAAGCTCCTACTAGATTCTGTTTTCCTTTGCTGTATTAAAAGCCACTCCCTCAGCACAATCCTGTACATGAGCTCTCAAAAGTAAGTCCCATTGAGTTCAATGGGACTTACTTCTAGGGAAGTGTGTGTGTATGGGGGGGGGGAGGTTGCAGCTCTAGTATAAACACATTATTTTCCTTGCACTTTTAAGTGCAACTGTAAATTGTTTCCCCTTACTGCATTTGAAAAGCAACCCCTAAGGTTTCAGTATAACTTGCTTTTAAGGGAGGAATGCGCTACCTTTTTAGTAGAGCTATTATGTATCTCCTTTCAACCAAATGGTTCACAAAATGGTTTACATAGCTGAAGAATTGGTTGGGAACTGAAAAAATGGTTGGGAGGCATGGGAACCTTGTGAGGGTGGTAAATGAACCCTGAAGTAGGTTCTTGGGTACAGTAGAGCCTAGCGCAGTGGCTCCCAATCTCTCCCCGCCACGACTCACCTGGTTCTCTTGCGCTGGGCCCGGGACACACTCCTTGGTACTCCACAGACCTCAGAACACCTCTGGCAGCAACCGGAAGTCACTTCTGCGAAACTGGAAGTAAACTGGAAGTGACTTCCAGTTGCTTCCAGAGGCGTTTTGAGGCTCAGGGAGTGCGTCCCGAGCCTGCCACGACCTGGGAGTGGCCTCCAATTACGTCCGGAGTGCTCCAATTTGGAGCCAACCAGACTCAAGGACGGGGGCAGAGACCCACTGTGCATCGGGCCATGTCCCAACAAGTGGGTTGCAACCCACAGTTTGGGAAATGCTGGCCTAGCGGATTAAATCTGTGTAATGTTTGGATTGAGTTTGATATGTCATGAGAGAAGTAATGAAGTAGTAATCGGCTTCTGTGTCCGAAGGATTTGACACAATTTTTATGCACCTGGGAATCTCAGAAGTTCCAAAAGGTCTGATAGTGGTAATGAAGTTCACAGGTTTAGTGAGGAATTGGAGTATGGTTAAAAGTATACCGAATGCCATCTCCAATATTTAAAGGTGTTTAAGGCTGAAAGTTAGACTAAAACTAAAAATGGATTTGTGTGAATTCCTCATGTGTGTAACGGTGTGTTGTGCTTTCCCCCTCTATTTTTAGATACGGGTTGAAACCAAATGACCAAATCTTGGCAGAGGAGAAACATAAAGAGCTGTAAGTTATTAAATGTTGCAGTTTTTTTGCAAGTATGTGCATCTAACTTCTTTGTGCTGAGAATTTTAAAACTGTTTCAAACAAATGTTGGTGCACTTAAGGACTGCTTTGCTCCACATTTTTTCCTTTAGCCTGTGTGTGCTTGTGCTTGGTTTTCAAAACAGCATACCTGAAATGTGCCCACAGAAAAGTGATTGGATGTCATTGAATCTTTATATCTACAAGTTAATAAGTTCTATTTAAGAACACTACTACATACATGCGTTCCCAGATGGGCTTTAGGACACATGTACTATATCATGCACACATGGGGGACTGCATGTGTGCAATTGATTCGTGACACACCATGGTGGATCTTGGTATTTAATGTGAATGAAAGAGTTGGATATAGGTGCACCACAGTAGTATTTATTGGGGGAGGGGGATACATGATACAGTAGAAGGGGAGTCGAGAGTAAAGTTCAATAGAATAAATCTGGTAAACTAAGGAAAAGCCTAACTTCCTGAAAGGGAGGGGAATGTGGACATGCAAAATGGGGTGGGGTGGGAGAGTTGAGAAGGAATAAGGCATGAATCGAGGGATGTTACTGTGTGTGGAAATGGAGAGATTACTGAGGGGGTGGGAGGAATGGAGGGGTATTAAAGGGTTTGGGTGTAGAAGGGGAAAGAAGAATGGAAAGCTAAACTACAAGAAAGGAAGAAACTGAACTGGGATGCAGCTGCAGCAGGGATCTCCGTGACTTACAGCGCAATCCTATCCAACTTATGCCACTGGTGTAACCAGCGGCACAGCGAGAACGGGAGGCCCCAGAACGGAAAGGGGATTCAAATCCCCTCCAAAAGGGGAATTCAAAGGGGATTTGAATCCCCTTTCCATTCTGGGGCCTCCCGTTCTTGCTGTGCCGCTGGTTACAACGGTGGCATAAGTTGGATAGGATTGCGCCCTTAGAGGCGGGTCACAAAGAGTGACATAGACCTAATTCATTCAGCCAAAATCTTCCATGGTGTGGAACTTGCCCCTTGTTTGCAGAGCTGTATGCTCTGAAGTCTTGCTATATCAGCAAACAGGTTTATATAAAGCGATCCTGGAGAGAGAACTCTGGGCTCCCATCCCTTGCTGGTGATAGAACAGAATTAACAATGCACGCAGACTTTAGAGGCAGTCTCAGGATGTAGAGGAACATACAAACCATACTTTATGTATGTACTTTAAAAAACTTACAGCATACTTTAAAACTTACATTGCCATTCTGTTCTGGCTACCAATATGTATTTTTGTGAGTACAACTGGAATTGTAATATTGGAGGTATCCTTTAGCTACTACCTATCAGTGTCAACGTTTCTTTTCTGTTGCAATCTCTTTTGACAGTATGTATTCACTGAATTTTGTACACATACTTAAAATAACACTGTCACAGACCATTATGCCTAAACAGTGTTCATGCTAATCAGGGTTTAGAGTTGCTTTTCTGCTTTTGTTTTGTGTGTCGGATTCATACATTTACTCCTGTCTCCAGAGTGATGGCCATAACTATGGTCTGTCAGTTGAGACAACTCCTCAAATCTTGGTTTGCAAACCCATTTTAAACCACAGCTTCTAATTTTGGTTTGCTATTTGGTTGCAAACCATGACTTGTCAACTTGGATATTGCATCAAACCATAGTTAAGTTCCCTGGGTGTTTCAACTAGAAATGGCAATGCCCAAAGGCTACAGAAGCTCCCCTATTTATGAACATGTTAGGTTCCAGGGATCTGTTCATAAGTACAGCGATGTCCCCATGTCTATTACTGTAGCTATCAGTTTCACTCTGGGCACTGTCCGTGTTATCCCTTCCATTCCCAACTTTGCCAGTTTCACTGTGGAGCTGCTGGAATGCTCTTGAGTGACTTCGGTATTCAGCAGCATTGGCTGCAAACCAGAAGTCAGGGCTGAAAGTGTTAGTTCATAAAGAGAGTAGTTTCTGTGTTTTAAACCTTTTAGGGATATAGCATTGCAGTGATGATTTTCATATTAACAATTAGATTCCTATGTTTAGGAAACATCATTTCTAATCATTTATACTTTGCAATCTAAAAAATAGTGATTGAACTGAAAATACGAAACCAAAGCCAGTTCTTCCTCTCCACCCCTCATTTTTCCAGTTACTTTGAAAACAACACTTAAGGTTATGCAATCGCGTAACTTTCCCAGATCAGAAGCACAACCCAGAAGGTGTGTTAACTTCCTCAGTAACGGATGTGGAAGGTTAGCCTCAAACCATTTGCTCTAAATATTTTTCTACAGTTAACCTACACCTTGCTGTTTCTACTAACTAGACATTATAGAAGAGCGGCCACGAGAAGCTTAAACGAACAGCTGCTGTTTTAATGGAATCAATCGGTTGCCTTCCAGGATGGGTCAGACAAAACTAGTAAACCCAAAACCAACCAACCAACCAAAAAACCCATTGACTGCATGCATCTTAAATGACACATGTTCAAGAGGGGGAAAAACTGGAACGAGGGAAACATATTTCTGTAGAGGTTTATTTTGGAGTGCGGAAGATGCCCTGTGACTGTCTGGTGGAAAAAAACAGCCACTTAGTCATATTTGTTTCCTCATGCAGTTCTCCTGTGTAGGAGGGCAGTCTCCGGCTGTTGGCTTCCTTGGCATTCTTGCAAACCAAGTGTGTTTGTTCAGGACAGCCTTTAAGGATTTTTTTTCTGTATGTTCTGAGGTTTTCACGACCGGTACATATCATTGAATTAATAAAAGGAAGCATTGTCCAGGTTGATCTGGTCGTTTTATTTAGTTAACAAGAGATTGTCCTAACGTTTCGCTCCTAAACTATGAGGAGCATTATCAAAGGAACAGCAACTCGCTGTCTGCTCTAGTTCTTCTTAGTGTAAGATGTTAACAGTTGGGAGGTTAGAAGAGGTTCTTGCACTAAGAAGAACTAGAGCAGACAGCGAGTTGCTGTTCCTTTGATAATGCTCCTCATAGTTTAGGAGCGAAACGTTAGGACAATTTCTTGTTAACTAAATAGAACGACCAGATCAACCTGGAAAATGCTTCCTTTTATTAATCTGTTTTTTTTCTCTTTTGCTTTTTTTTTGTAAGTTCCTTGCCTTTTAAATTGTAATAAGTGCTTCATTTCACTGATGATGGTGTGTGTTGGAAGTGCTCTTTGTGTTTTTGTCAAGAACTACAGTCCTGTGCTATGGAATGATCTTTGTATTACAAACAAAACAAAACACTGTATTGAATTACTGCCTTGTGGGAGAAAGGCGGGGTATAAATTCTATAAATAATAAATAAATAAATTATGGTTACAACATCTTTTCCTAAGAATAACAAGTGAATTTGGAATTTGCCTGCGCTTAACCACTTTGGATTTGCAAACACTGTTGCATAACAGCAACATATGAGAATCCCGGCTGAAAGAAGATAATTTTATTTCTTCCACCTGGAGCTTAGTGTGGACCACATGCAAAACGTTGTGCATTCATGTTCTGGAAAATAACTAAATATACTATATTATGCAAAAAGTGTTCTTTTATGCAAATTTTGATCTTCTAGAAGTAAATAAGTATTGCTGTATGCGCATTTGAACTGATTTGTGTTTGTGTAAGGTTTGTGTAAGGTTTGTGAGTGGTTTTGATTGTGTCAGCCACCACCCTTTTCTTTACATTTGACAAGTTGTAGCCTTTTTGTTAAAGGATGAACAGGCGACACATTTGAGAAGCATGGTGGGGGAGACGCAGACACTGTGGGGAGGAAGTGCTTGAAGTGATTTTTTTTCCAACCCCTCCAACAGGTTTCAAATGCATGCAGTGACCCTCTAAATAAAACGCATCCTTAATGGCCTTAGATAAGAAGTCAAGATTTGTTTCCTGCCCATTAAACTAAGAAGGAAATGTTATTATGTAATGAAGAGAGTAAGATTGCCAGTTTCTTGTTTGTGCTTTTTAAAATAAAAAATAACTGAGGCAGAAACAAATTCAGCAGGTGAAGCTATTTGCAGGAAGAAGCTAACTTGTCAGAGGCAACCTGTCACCAATGTTCCCTCTATTTTTTTTCTATACATGTGTAGAATGAATTTTATCTGCACCAATGTCAAGGTAATGGTGGTTGTATGCGTGACACTAGCAGAACCCTTTTCTCAAGTTATAAAAAGGTGTGGAAGAAGAGAGGAGATGAAAACAAGGAATACTTAAGGTGTGCTGCTTAATGTGTTTGTAAATTGATTGCAGCGTCATTTTATTTATTTTATTTTTATTTTTCACATTTTTATACCACCCTTCCTCCAAGGAGCTCAGAGTGGTGTACATATTTCCTCCCCTCCTTTTTGTCCTCACAACAACCCTGTGAGGTAGGTGGGGCTGAGAGATAGTGACTGGCCCAAGGTCACCCAGGAAGCTTCGTGGCTGAGCGGGGATGCCCACCGAGCAAGATGATGCCATCGCTGCTCCTGCAGCCCAGTAGCCATCTTGCATCCTAACCCCATGCAGGGAGCCCCAGCTCTAGGGGGGTTCTATCTTAAGTCTAGGATGTACCTCTGATTGATGGTCAGACGCTGTGTATATATATGCAAACTAAACTGTGAGTAAACTCTTCTTCTTTTTGCAACTACAAAGCAATGCCTCGTGTGTATTCATTTAGCTAAGCAAAGCAGTCTGCCTGGGTGGAGGAGGGAACTCTGATAATAAGTGGGAATGCATCTCCCAATATATGCCTGAGAGCATCTAATTACCCCTTCAGGACATATAGGTGCTTCTGTGCTCAGTTATGTGTGGGTGGTGGGTGGGAGGAGCCCATCAGTTATTCAGAGGGAGAAAGTATTTCTACTCTGAAGTAAGTTGTTGCCAGTCAGTGTAAACCAGGGGTGGCCAACCTTCCATCATCGGGGCCTCTGTGTTTTTAAGAGTTGTATAGAAGACACAATCTTGCTAGCTGCAATTGCTGATGGTGCTGCTAAAGCAGCTGCACCTGCTGAAGTGCCCTCACTGGCTCTGTTTACCTTCCGGCAAGTAGTACCTATTTATCTACTCACATTAACATGCTTTGGAACTGCTAGGTTGGCAGGAGCTGGCCAAGCAACGAGAAACACAGAGCGCTGTTCATAACTGGGATGAGCACCGCACCCTAGAGTCGGACATGATTGGATGTAAATATCAAGGGATACCTTTACCTTGATGCAATCATTAAAGGGCCAGGAGCATTCATGTTGAAAGGTTGGCCACCCCTGGTGTAAACAGTACCAAACTAAATGGACAGTGGTCTTGCTTGGTAGAAAGCAGCTTCCTTGGTTTGTGTTCTCCCAGGGCAGTCCACCCGTGAAGCGCACTGAAGCAGTCACATTAGGTGACTGGGTGGAGTGGTACCTGCCCCTCAGAGCAACTGTTCCAAAGGGCCAAATAACTGCTGCCCCCAACAAGAGTGATTTCTCCCTTTCCCTCCCAGCATCAGAAGGTAAAGTGTGAGGAGCCATGGGGTGGTGTCCTTCCACACCTTTTCAGGATTTAAAGGGCCTTGAGTGAGCAAGAGAGCTACCAGCAGCCCCTCTCTGTATCCCATTAAAACAGTGGTTCCCAAACTAGGGGTTGCAGCCCAAACGACGGCCACACGGGTGTTCTTGAGGGTCACGGGAAGGTCTTTTTTTAATCAGCATTAGCATCAGCATCCATCATCATCATCATCATCATCATCAACCACCACCACCATTTCCGTGAGTCACCAAACTGAGCAAGATACTGTATTTAGGGTCACAGTCAAAAAGGTTTGGGAGACACTGCCTTAAAAGCTTGCAAAAGTTGAACTGGGGAGCTGCTCAACCAGCCCATACTCTCTCCATGCCCCTTTTTCCCCCTCCATTGTCTCATGGCATGTGAGGTTCCCTGAAGAGTTTCTGTGATTGTGTGGATTAGGAAGGTTTCAAAATCATTGAGTATAGACGAGGCCTGTGACAAAATGCCTGGCATGTGGCTCTTAGACTGCCTTTCCTTTTATTTTTTTAATTGAAATATTTTAATACCACTTTTCCTATGCTCATAGTTGTGTACAACAATAAGAACTAAAAGATAAAATACAGTTAATAAAAACATTTAAATAAAACTGTTTAAAATTAAAGATTGCAGGAGCAATTGAAAGATGTAAAAACAGCAATGACATAAAAAAACAGGAACAGAAGGCTTATAGGTACTAAGTTAAAAGGGGCACTTAGAAGGTTCATTCCTCCTCAAATGCCAAGTGAAATATGTTTTTAAACCCTACCAGAAACCATAGAAAGCGTAGGATGATGGATTTTCTGGTAGTTGGTTCTATAGTTGTGGTACCACAACAGAAAAGGCCCTGCACCTTGACTCTATTCTTTTGGATTCAGAAGGCAGTGGTATCTTAAGCAGGGCCCTACCTGACTATTGTAGGTGACGTGCAAGATTATATGGGGAAGGCGGTCCTTGAGGTATCCTGGTCCTAGACCGTATAGAGCAGGGGTGGCCAACCTTTCAACCTGAATGCTTCTGGCCCTTTAATGGTTGTCTAGGTGAGGACATTTCAGCAGGTGCAGCTACTTTAACAGCACTATCAGCAATTGCAGCTGCCAAGATTCTGTCTTCTACACAACTCTTAAGAACGCAGAGGCCCTAATGGTGGAAGGTTGGCCACCCCTGGTATAGAGCTTTAAAGGTAATCACCAACACCTTGAATTGGGCTTGGAATGTAATGGGCAGCTAGTGTAGATGCTGGAGCAACAGCATGGCAGGCTCATCCTGCCTAGCCCCAGTGACCAGCTGAACTGCCACTTTCTGCACTAACTGCAGCTTCTGGACCATCTTCAAGGGTAGCTCTATGTAGAATGTATTACAGTAGTCTGAGATGTCGCTAGGACATGAACCATCATAGCCAGATATGACTAGCTCAGGATAGTCTTTTATGCAAAATGAGATAAGTAAACTGAATTGGGCAGGAGGTGTGGTCTGGAGGTTGATCTGTCGCCTTGCCTGAAAAAGCTAAGCAGGATCAGCCTGGGTGTCGCCTTGGATGGGGACTGGAAACCGCTGAGGGAGGAGTGTGGAGGATTCAGCTGGCAAGAAATGGATAACATCTTGAGAACTGGTCTGAGTCATGATTTGCAGCTGCTGCCTGTGGAAAGCTTGGAAAGTGCAAGAGCGCAGACAGGACGATGACTGCACTATGAAGGGGAACATCTGGAGAAATTGAGGTTTCTATCTGAGCATTTGAACTTTCACTTTTTATAAGTCAGTCTGGCATAGATGTTCAGCTATTGCATTTTAGTCTCCATATCAGCATCCTATAACTAGAATTGTTGGCACTAGCAAGTGCTGCTGAAGAACCACATCACAAGCCACTGAACTGCATCCAACCTTACATAGAGATTGTTCTACAACACTGCTTAAATGCAGCCTTGTGTGAATGTGACGTCTAGTGTGGGCTGGGTATATCTGATACTGGAAGAAACTCAGAAGGTTTTGAACCTCAAAATAAAATGTAGAACAAAGATTTATAACCTTTGAGATCACAGGGGACCATAGAGGAGTTTCTGACTCTTTGCAACGTGGGTAGAGCATTCTTTTTCCACTTTGTGACTGAGAAACTGTGTGAGGAGAAGATGGGGAGAAAGGCTCATTGATTGGGTTCAGACACAACACAAAGAAAGTTTAAGTGTGAACCTGAACCTTTTCACAAACATTGACTTGTTTGTGACTGACAAGCAAGGATTCGAAACTCTGGTTTGCAATTGACAAATGGAAGACGGGCTTTCTTGCTCCAGTTCAAGAGGGCTGCTGCACCATGGCAAAAGGAATAAATTTATGAAACTTAATCCTGAGTAAAGGGAAACAAAAGCAGACAGGCAGCCCTAAACCATGGTTTGCCTTGTATGTCTGGAAGGTCAAACTGTAGATCGGGGTCCTCAACCAGTGGTACTAGTACGACCGGTGGTACTTCAGCTGACTGCTGGTGGTCCTTGGACCACTGGATCCCTGCTCTGACGTGGCGCTTTTGACGGTGCATTTTGTCTCCCGAGAGGCTCCTGCCTTTGGCCGAGCCTCTCGGGAATGCTGAGAAGGGCTTTCCCACCTGCCCAGAGCCTCCTACTTGCGTTTTCTGGCCTCCAAAAGCCTGAAAACCCAGAAGTGGTGATGATGTCATCACCAGTCACTTCCAGTGATACGCAGCAGGAGCGTGGTGCCGGAGGTGGTAGTCAGCCGGGAAGGGGTTGAGGACCCCTGGTGTAGATTCTTGATTTTAGCCAGGACAAATCATGGATTCACGTTGTATCTAAACCTAGCTTTATCTTTCAGAAGATGAGAAGATTTCTTCAGCTGTGGTATCTGTAAGTGTAGACCTGCTTAAAATAGTTGGGACTATCTTGCTAGCACCAGCTACTATTGCATTCCTGCCTAAGCACTTCAGACACACGCTGAAGCTTATATCGGTATGCTATTCTGCCAGTACTCTGTAATGAAGTTTTCTGGCTTGCAGTACTGGAAGTGAATGCCTTCCCTGTGCTGGATAGCAGGAATTCTTGAATACATCCACTTGATTTCTACTTGATCTTGCACTTACGGTGTACTGTGAGGTCAGTGCGCCGTGGAACAGCACCAAGAAACAAGATACATCTGAGCAGTTGAATTCCAAAGAGCGCAAATAGTGGATAGTAAATGGCTTTAATACTTAGCAAGGTGACTCTGCTGGCTTGATAATGTTAAACAAGAATTGTAACACTACTATAGCTCTTAAAGACTTTCTGCAACTATTTGTGCTTGAAAAAGCATATTTGCTGCTTTTGTATGTTGCCCATGTGCGATGTCTGCCAGAAAATATTTTGTGTTATGGTGTTCTACGTGTTTGCTCTGTGAGCTCTGGCAGCCATTCATGGTGGTGTGAATGCTTGCCACAAATTGGGTCATGTGCATAGTAAATGGCCTGACAACTTTATCTTGTAAATAGTTTTCAGCAGCCTCCATGTGGAAGCTGTAATGCAGTGTTTTTCAAACTGTGGGTCAGGACCCACTTGGTGGGTCGTGACCTGATTTCTGGTGGGTCCCTGGTGATGGAAAGATCAGATAACTAATTGCCTCAAGTCCTGAGGCTATTCAAAAATCAGATAGCTGCTAATTGTCCTTCAAAGAGCTGCACTCCTGCAGTTTGCAAGATAGCTGCTAATTACCCTGCAAGCAGCTGAGCTCCTTGTAAGTAAATATATTTATTTCTAGATCACTTTTTTAAAAGTCTCATAAAGCTAGGTGGGTCCTGATAGAGTGTCTTTTTAAAAAGTGGGTTCCGGTGCTAAAAGGTTTGAGAACCACTGCTGTAATGTATATGAAACAGTCCTAAACATTAGGGAGTGGAGGAAAGGGAAACAAAACAGCACAATTCCAGGAAGGGCTCACAGAGTGAGTATGATGGGGTGCGGGTTGGAAGAGGTGGAGTTACAGTCCAATAATGTGTATAACTAGGTTCACTTGAGCTCATTGAAACGATTGGATTTAGGCATGCTTAACTCTGTATAGCAGCATTTCCCAAACTGTGGGTCTGGACCCACTGGTGGGTCACAAGCCGAATTCTGGTGAGTCGTGAGCAGAGCCTCCAATGAAAAAAGGGATGATGGAAAGATCAGATAACTACCATATTGACCTGAGTATAAGACTCACTTTTTTCCCCTAAGGCAAGTCTTTAAAGTAGGGGTGCGGCCTACAATCAAAGTCTAGCATTTTCTGCCTAGAGTTTTCTGCAAAGCGTCCTGTTTTCAAGCCTCTCCAAGCCTCTTTCAAAGGTAAAAGAACTTTTCTTTTTTAAACTGCACAGCCTGTGTTTTAAGGATGCGGCTTATAATCAGGAGCATCCTATACTCGGGGCAATACGGTAATTGCCTCAAGCCCTGAGGCTATTCAAAAACCAGATAGCTGCTAATTGCCCTACAAAGAGCTGAGCTCAAGCTGCGGTTTGCAAGATAGGTGCTAATTGCCCTGCAAGGTGCTGAGCTCCTGCAGTTTGTACACTTTTGTAAATACAGGGAAATGTTTGAACATCTTTTTTTTCCTGGTGTGTTTTCCAAGTCCGTCAATAACTGGTAGTGGGGGCAGGTGAACATAATTAAGCCCCTCAAGCCTTGAGGCTATTCATTAGGGCTGCCTTATTAGGACAAATGGGTAGAATATTTTTGGCTGGGGGGATAAATTAAAAAATATACTACTTGTAAGTAAATATTTCTTTTTAGATCTTTTTTTTTAGTCTCGTAAAGCTAGGTCGGTCCTGATAGTGTCGTGGGTCCCGGTGCTAAAACGTTTGGGAACCACTGGGGTTGGGAATGCTAACTGTGTAGTTTCCGAAAGAGTTCTTTGCTGGAACTGTTAAATTCTATTTCAGAAAATAAATGGAAACTGAATAGACAAGAATGCCTTGGTGACCAATTTCTTGATTTTTAAAGCAAGACTTGCTGATATCAGTGGATATAAGCTTGAAAAACATGCAGGCAGTGCTTTGTGGAATCTCAGTTGGTGGTGGGGTTGGGCATAATTGAGGTGGACTTTCAGTAGTGGGGATCTGCTTAGCTCCCTAGTCCTCCCTGTGGCAAATAAAAACGCACAAGAATGCTCAACTTGCATAATTGGATCACAGAAGTTGGTTTGTCTCAGTACTGAATTTGGATTTTATTTGGCACAGAACGAATATACTTAGCCCTGTATATAAGAGATAACTTGAGAGTTATGGCCACTTCAGGCAGTATAGGAGAGGCAGGCAGGTACACGTTATAGATGGAGTGTGTACTCCCTTCACATTATGTGTGGGAGCTACAGTTTCACCCCCCCCCCATAATCTATTCTCTATGTAGGGGTTTCTGATAAGTGTTAGCAGGAGCGGAGAGAGCTGTATCTGCTGGCAATACTGGATAGAAGGTTTTAGTAGTCTGCTTATGTTCTGGGACTGAGCTCTGACTCACGTTAAACTCTGAACTAAAATTGGCCTGTTCTCCCTCCTGTTTTCAATTAATTATGTTTATACCCTGTTTTTCAGCCAGCATTGGTTCCCAATTTAAAAGCAACAATTTTACAATTAAAAGGGTACAGTCATAACTGGGAATTAGCAGAGCTATTTCGGGCAGCTGATTGCACAGTCTAGGTTTCAGCCACTTCCCTCCGGAGGGAAGGTGCCAAAGGAGCCACAGATAGGGAGGATGCCAGTCCACACTACATACCTTGTTTTCCCCAACATTGTATTCTCCAATTACTGAAACAAGAAAGGGGTATGCCACTTCATTTTGTTTTCTAGGTGGTGGTGGTATCAACTATCAACATGCAAGCAGTTAGGTTGGAAAAAACGTTCAGCCTCATTTACTTTGAAACCAACAAACTGCAGTACATGGATGGTGCCACTAGAGGTCATGGAGTACATTTTAAAGTGAAGCTGATTTGCTATTTTTTTCCCCCAGCTGAGAATGTGTATGCTGTACAGTGCTGGTCTTCTTCAGCCCATCTGAATATTTCCATTAAGAGTATCCAATTCCAATTCCAAAACCTTTATTGGCATCTTACATGTATAAACATACATTAACATAGACAAACAAAAACATACATACATGGCCCTTAAACAATAGCCTTGGTCAATATTCTAAAACTTTATACTTTAAAATATTATAACAACTCATAAGTTAATAAAATCTATACTATAGAAATAGGTTTTTCTCTCCTCTTAAGTACAGTGTTCAGATAATAGGCCACCTTTTCTGTTGGCTCCACTTCAGTCCCCCCAAGGATAAACCGAACCTTATCAGGGTCAGCACAACCTGTTTTCTTAATCAAAAGGTCCTCAAGATAAACCCTGCACAAGTCTGAATAGAAGGGCAGTACAAAATGTGCTGCACTGACTCCACCCCCCCCCCCAAACAGAGCAGGAACAAGTCCTACTTTCTAGAGGAATACCCCTAAATCTACCAGAAATCACGGCTGAAGGGAAAACATTATTTCTGGCCAGGGAAAATGCCCTACGCTCACTGGGGCATTTCAGAATTAACAGATATTCTGCCATATGGCCATAACTGACCGCAAGATGTAACGAGAGAGGGGAACAGGTTTTATCAGTATCACTCCACAACTCTTGCTGATCTATGTCTTGCAGTCTAGTTTTAATCTGATGAAATGCCTGCTCCAAGGTACAGGTTCCCAGGCTCTCCAGATCTAGCCCTACACTCTTAATTTTCTTTTCTAAGAACTGAAGTTCTTTGGATGAAACTGAGTCAGACACAAGATATGGAAGCAGGCCCTCAGCGTTGGCCCTATAATAAACAGTAAGCCAGTATAATAAACAGTAAATAAAGTATCTTTCCAAAAATATACAAGTAGTACATTTGTGGCTAGACCCATTTTCTTAGCATAGGATAAGCTGACTGGAAATTGCCCTCCCCCTTTGTCTATTGCAAAAGTGTGCAATTTAAAATTTGTCTATTTTTGCTAGACTGTTTATTTGAAAAGGCCCTATTCTTGTTAGAATAGAAATACAGTTTTTGGAAATTTGGTCACTTTAAATATCAAAATCCATCCATCCTTACCTGGAGATGTTAAAGGACTGAAACAGGGATCTTCTTCTGCATGCGAAGCATCTGCTCTACCACTGAGCGATGCCCCCCTCCCCCAACACAAATCCTCTTGTAATAGTGCTTGAGAAATTTTAAGGTATTGTGGACTAATATTGTGCCTCTGAAAGATGGTAGCTGTTTTTAAAATAGGAAAGATTTCAGGTCTATTAGAAATAAGCACCACATCAGATCTGAAAGTCTACATTAACAGATGAGCTAGCTGTAAATATTGTTGCCTAGTTGTTGGGAGGTAGAGGGAATTTTGTTCCAGATTGAAGAAATAAAGTAGAATATCTTGCAGGCCCCTGAGATCTTAATTTGCTATATCTACCTTGAGATCCAGTGCCCCCCCCCCAGCAAAAATGAATCTGCTGTGTGTTCAATATGGGAGCCTCTTGGGGTCTACATAGATCAGAATTCAGGATTTGGTCATGTTCTCCCATTTGTCTCTGGCTGCCTCAGTTGTAGGGGATGAAATAGACAGAAGGATCTGTGCTCTGAAGCTAGTGCTATAAAACCTGTCATTGTTTCCAATAGCATAGACAGATGGTATCCATCCAGGGACTGGATTTGTCATATCGGCGCACTTCAGTCAATAGACATACAACTGTAGATTTGAGAAAATGAAACCGATCTTCAAGATTGACAATTGCAACTTTCCATAGTCAATTCTGTATCACTTTTCATTTATATGGTAGCTTTCTGTAGTCTTATAATAATAATAATAATAATAATAATAATAATAATAATAATCTAAGAACTGGTGGTAGTTTTAGTTTGGCTTGCAGACATAAAATTTCTAGAACTTTTGAATCTGTAGAAAAGAACTAACTTTGTGGAAAAATTGAAATATATGTAATATTTTCTTATCAGATACAAACTTGCTTTACTGTTTTAAGAATAGAAAATGCATTATGTATAAGTTAGTGCATGAGATTGTACTCTGGTATATTCATGAAAAGTAAAGTTTTATTCAAACAGTCGCAAATATAGCCAGTATTGGAGACAGAGGAGCAAGCCACTGCAGCCAAAGATACCTAAATTTATTTAGTGTTTGCAAGTTGAAAAACCAAGGAGAAAATAAAAACTGAAAATAGAAATGATCATCACTGTTGTAAACAGTTGTTTTGGATTTTTTGTTAACCTGCTTTTGCTCAGAATGAAAGAGACTTCTCTCCATACTGACTGACATGATCCTGTAACAATGCAAAACCTGCAACATTAGTTTAGCAGAGGCAACAGCGAGATGAATATACACACCACAAACTATTCCTTTCACATCCCTGGAAGCTGATTTTTAGGTTAACAGATCACCGCGCTGAAGTTTGTTACTAAATCTTGATAGTAGTGCTAAATACTGTAGATATTTTCACACGGAGACCAGTTTCTTTCACATGCTTCAGAAGATGAAGAAATCTGAAGCAGGTGAAAGGATTTGAAAGTAATACTTCCCTGCAGTATATAGGAATTATAACTGTTGACTACTGTAGATGATCTGCATGCTTATTAGAACTCAGTTTGGGGAGCAGAGGGCAGATGAAGCAGTATTTTAAATCTTGCATTAAACATATCCCTCATTCTAAAAGAGAAAATGTGTCAAATCTCTTTTAGTGTTGCCGAAAACGTCTACGTTTTCCACTAGAATAGTTAAACGTTGTGGGGAGAGAAGAGAACTGTTTCCCCATTTTTTCATCTGCCCCCTCCCCCACTCGGGCTTTCACAGCTCTAGTTTGGATGCAGATCCATAGACAGTACTCTTCCTACCCCCCCCAAGTCTTTAGTACACAATTGCCTTTGAAATGTGGTACATGATTTGTCTCCATAGGTGTGTTATCTTCTACTAATTTATGCCATTCTTCTGTTTGAAAAAATAAACCATGTGCCTTGTTAAAACAAATCCATCATATTAATTGCATATTTGCATTGAACATTGATGGTTAAATGACAAATTGCCACACTTCAGAAGCTGACATAACTAAAAGCTATCATGGACAAGGGTGGCTGTGTTGGATATGAAGAGTATTAGGGGGGAAAGAGTCAATAGTTGTTGGCATAGAAAATTGTCATTCTGATGCAGTTATCACCACACCTGTATATTAATGAAAACTGGTCTGTGCTTTTTTTGTGCGAAGCAGTAGAAGATTAGCAATCTTAAGAGAATGTTTATTTAAAGTCTGAACGAGATATGTAGTTGACTGATAGAAGCAAGTATATTTAAATAAGCTGCACTAGCATCCTTGGACAATCATAATTCTTATGGTTGGCTCCCTCTGTAGAATTTGTTTAAAATTGCAGTTCGTCATCTTAACATGCTTATATAGAATGTCTTGTTCAGCTTCTTATGCTCCACTATCCACAGCGTAATTGCTAAAGATCAACTGATCATAAAAAATTATGCTAAAATATTACTGTCACTGTTGAGCTGTGAATTAGAATACATCATTGTCTGGAAAAATGTCTCTACCCTAACTGCTGGATGATGGAATTGTTGCATTAAGGAAAGCATTTCTGCTTGGCTATAGGCAGAGTCAAGTTCCTGACATGGAGAAAATGTGCTACTTTCGGCCCAATCCTATTTCCCCCCCCCCCTTCAGTGCAGCCATGCCGAAAAGGCACATCCTGTATCCAGCGGGGGGTCGGGGGGGGAGAGATTGGGAAGCTTTGGAGAGGAAAAGGGATTTAAATCCTCTTACTACTCCGTAAGCCTCCCGCTCTGCAACGGGTTTCGTCAAACCTGTGCCAGCTCTTTAGCTGGTGCATGTCCAAGGAGAGGAAGGGGACCAGGAGGCTGCAGAAAAGGAGGAAAGGATCCGGCGTGTGCCTTTGCCACCAGATCCCTCCCCTCCTGCAGCCTCCCCACCCTGTTCTACAACCCCAGCGCTGCCTTGCCTGCTCCGGCGGATCCCTGCAATGTCCTGGGAGTGCTGCCGCCTCTTGTGGCAGTGCTCCCCAAATGGCCGCTGACGGAGCGCTATGCGCTTCGTCGGCAACCATTTTACAACGGAACTATGTTCCACTGTCATAAATGGATGCACATGACAGCCCAATTCAGAATAGGATTGGGCTGTTACCTTCCCAGACCAGTCCTACTTGGCTATCAGGTAGCAGGGTTTTGGTAGAGCTCAAACATGAGCCCCCTAAAGGAATAAATGCATGCATTAATGTTTTTTTCTTTTGCTTTTGTTGTCCAGAGAGGCTTCAGGAAGATACAAAAAAGACAAAAAGATGCCTGTTGTCACTCATGGCATCACTGCCTTTACATCCTGTGCAGCTGGAGAAAGCACAAGCAAAGAGCCATAGTGACTTCCTTTCTCCCAGCCTGTGACATGGAATAAGCCAGCTGCCACTTTCAAGTAGTAATGGTTCTTATAAGCCTGTTTAAGTAAGGCAATCTTTAGCAGCCTTTTGAAAGGTCAAATAGGGCGAGGCTGGGCAGTCCTCTGAAATTGCTTATTTATAGTATACCCATCACCAGCATTTTAGACTGAGCAGGAATGTAGTAGATTGGGCTGATTGAGCCCCAGAGCTTACAGTGCATTAAAAGAGCGGTATACATGAGGCCCGTGGAAGCTCCTTATCTGGCCTGCATGATAATTGGGCTTGTCATAATTGAGCTGTGAATGAACTATGAAATGATGCCTTGGCAGCAGGACTCCTGATTTGTAATAGGAGCTGAAAGAAGCCCCAGTCCCCCCCCCCCACATTTCTCTTCCCTTTGTCTAATCTTCCCAGCCAGGCGAGGTGTGCAGATTGCTGATAGAACTGATCAGCTAAGTTCTAAGTACTGTAAGTACTGACTAAGTACCGTAAGTCAGTAACTTAGAGCCAGGGTGTGGTGACTGAGGGAAGCAGCATTACAGGGTGAGTGCTGGTCGAGGGAGGATCAGAGGATGTGGTCATAGGCTTACCAGATTTTCCAGGATGCAGGGGGGCGGCAGTGATGTCACGGGGACGTGGCCAGGAATCGTGACGTCACCGGGGGCAGGAAAAATCGGCATAAATAAAAAATAATCACAAGTTTCCATGAAGCCTTCAGAGGCAGTCCCGTTTCTGATTCATCCCAGTCTGGATGTTCCCAGGGCCACTATCACAACGAACAGCTGTTGACAGACCCCTCTGCTAGGGAAGCCTGCTTTAGTGCCACAACTTCCTTGGTGTCCTGCCTCTCCCAAGTGCCATAGATTCTGTTGCTCATCAGATAGGTAGCAACTGAGCACTTTTGCTTATAAAACGTTGAGACCTGTCTCTCTTGTATACAGTTATTTAGTATTGCATATACATAAGTTGTTAAATTGTTACAAATTAAAGTACTGTATTAGGGAATTACTTTGAGCACTAATGGTGAGAATAAATTCTCTTACATGATGGTGACAAATATGTTTCTGTAGAAATACGGCATACATTAACTCCAATGTTAGCAAATTAATAATGTAATTAGCTTTTTGTAAAACAGCTGACTATTTTTGAACTGTGTATCACCTGCATCCTTCCGCTTTAAGAAGGGCAATCTCTTTAGTTCCTTAATCCCAGCCATTTTAGGATGATCAGCATTGCTAAACCACCATTAAAAAATGCTTGTAGTCCCTTTGAATGAATATGGATAGATCACCACTGGATGGTGCTGCTGTTATGCTGTTTGGCTTCTGTTGCCTGTTAATGTGGACATTATGAGGCTAAAATAAAAGTTTAAGTCATTTAACATACGGCTTACTAAAAGGAAACCTGATATTTATTGGACCAAGGTTCCAGAGGGAAAATAATTCATTGCTACCCCTCCACCCAACCTGTACAATAGTTCAGGGTATGCAATTTGCAAAGCTCAAATAAGAATCATAAAACAGAATCTTTAAAACAAACTTGACATGAAGGTTGGCATTCTATAATGCAGCCAATTCTAAAGTAGATGGTATGCCTGAGAAAAGGGACATGCACCCAATCAGCTCGGTAATATACATATTCGTATGAAGTCTAATTATCCATAAAGACCTATAGTTGCGGAAACTGTCACTTGGAGTGCCTTTCTAACAAGGGTGCTGTCTCTTAAAACCACAGGGGTTGCATCATTAACTACCTATTTATTTTTTTTTGTAGTTTTTTGACTCCTTTATGCAAATAAAATGTACTGCACCATACAAGTAGGAAGGTAAATAGGTTTTGAAAGCTCTTCACATTTTTTAAGGGACAAAGACATGTTCTCAATACAAACTTATATTTTAAGAAGTAAGCAATTCTATGAAAAGGTGTGCTTGCTTCTGAAGACTGCAGTTTAATAATAAGGCAGAGATTTGAGAGTTTGCATGCCTTTTGGAATACAGTATGGGGAAAACTAATACGTACATTTTACACAGAGGCTGACAGTTGTTTCGTAGTAGTGTAATTATGCTCCCTTTTTTGTATTTTTATCAGTTTTTTTTATTATGAATGCCTAACTGAGTTTTAATGGCTAGAATATATCTAAGGCTGTCTATAGCCTTTTTGAATGGGAGTCTTGAATAAAGAGGAACTTGAAACTGTGCAAACCACGTTTTTGTGGCTTAGTCTGAGAGAAAAGGCTGCTATGATGGGTCATTGTACATATGTGAGCACCATGGAAAGTGGATGCATGTCCTGTATGATGTTGGCGGGCATTTGTTTTTGATGAAAGATGGTGAGGGATATCACTGTTTCCTCACATATGTGTTCGCACCACCGTTTAACTGACTTTCCAACTTGACATGAACTGTGAAGAGGCATACTTGGTGCAAAACAAACCCTTTATTTCAACTCAGAAGTATAGACCAAATCATAAGCTGTCTTCATTGTGCGGTTGGCTTGGTTTGGTTCAGTGAGATTTTTATTTGGGAATAATGGTGTTGCTTGTAACAAATCAGCTCCACATTAGTATTCTGTATCTGAATTACACTTGGTGATCATTGACTGACTAAAATATAGCAGTATCTGGGAATAGAAGCAGTAATGTTGCACAGAGTAGGAAGGTGCCCAAAGTGGTAACACGAAACCGGGGAATGGCTATGAGCAGTGACATCGCTGTCCATCTGCTCACCTGGTGCGGTGACTCTGATGTCGCCCACCAAGTGCGCAGACCCGGAAGTAATTGCCAGCAATGTGATGACATTTAGAATCAGGCCTTCTCCTTTTCTGAAGAGCCCCATTCTGGATTCTCTTTCTTGGTCACTGTAGAAGGTGACAGAATGTTGGGAACCTGCTTCTATAAAGAGAGATTACTGTTCTGCCCTGTACTTCCTCCTTAGATTGACTGTACTTGGGCAGTCTTGCCTGCAAGCAGCTTCTGTTGATGTATGGGCACCATTCTTCCTGTAAAATAGGAGGAAGGCGCAATTGCCTCTTCTGTCATTCAAAAAAAGAAGGCACCTGTGTGAAAGGAATGCAGGGCACAAGAACGGATGGTCTAAGAACTTAGTAATTCTGTAATAGGTAGGTTTTGTAGTGTTTCATGTGCTTCCACTTGTGCAAGAAGTTGAGCAGGTGAAGAACATTTTTTAGAGTCGCGTTCCTTTTTCAGTGCTCTAGAGCTCAGTGTAGCATTTAAATGAAGAGTGCTACATGAGGAGCAGGCAGCAGTCATCTGCATGCAGATCCAACCCTGTGTGCAGAAGTGTAACAAGCTCCCATGCCGCCTGGGGCATGGGAGCTTGCTGCGCCGTGGAAGTGATGTCACATGACCACTTCCGTATTCGGGCGCTATCGACAGCCCTCACGTTCCATTTGGAGCAGTCTGAGTGGAACGTGAGGGCTGCCGATTGCCGGCTGCCTCCACGCACCGCCCCTTCTCTTCACAATCATGAGGAGAAGGCAGCAGGCGAATGGCTAGCCTCACGTTTGGCTCGGAATGTTCTGAGCTGAATGCGAGGGCAACCATTAAGTGGTGGAGCCTGAGGGTTGCGCCCCCCCCCCAGCGTTGCACCTGGGGTAGTTGCCCCTCAGGCCCCATGCTTGTTACACCCCTGACTGTGTGTATAGTGACACCTAACTTGGTTCAGTTCAATCCTATGCATGTCTGCTTAGAAGGAAGTCCTACTGAGTTCAATGGAACTTACTCCCATGTAAGTGTGTATAGAATTGCAGCCTAACTGACTGCAAAAGTCATTGCTTGCTGTAGAAGGAAAATAGGCTGCTATTGTTAAAGTTAAATTGGCTGAACAGGCAAATGTACGCATTAAAAGGGCAATGAAATTGAGTGTGGATTCAGATGTCCTTTAAACATTTAGACTTCTTGGGAACTCGACCATGTCTTTCTTTAAACCTGAGTAAGAAATCAGTTTCAAATATTTAAACTTTAGGAAGTGTATCTCCATATATCAATACATCATCTCCATATTAGATGATGAAGTGGTAGAAAACTGACCTACTTTTGCGTAATTCAAGAGGCAGTTAAATTATATGGTTCTCGTAGGGGATGTATAGCATTTTTATCCTTTCTTTGCTCTTAGATTGGCTCGTCTTAAAGTCCTGTTGGTTTTGGTTTTGAGCTGTAAGCTCTAAACTAATTTAGATCCTTGTAATAGCGTTGAGGTCATTGATAAACCAATTTTGTTAGCCTTGCAGTGGTGAGATGTGCTTATAGTAAATTACATGCATCAAATTGATTTGAAAGTGGTCCATTAGTGACATTGATTTAAAGTGCCAGAAAATTTATCTAAATTTAATAATTTAAGAATGGAAACTGGTTTCTCATACTTGGAGATGATTTATTTAACTCAAGTGGGCTACACGAATACTTGGATGGTAAAGTAAATTATGGAGCTAAAGCTGCTGCTGGAACAGCAATAATTGCAGTCACAATAAAATTATGAAATGAACATACATATGAAACTGCCTTATACTGAGTCGGACCATGCATCCATCTAATCCACAATGGTTTGTTCTGATTGGCAGAGTTTGCTCCAGGCAGAATTTGTTTCCAACTCTGCTATCAGGGGATGGAGCTGTAGCTTAGAGCATCTACTGGACATGGAGACTTAAAATTAAAAAAAAACAAAGCTTTTGAACTACAGTAATGAAACAATGGGCATATTTTTGCCCCAGACTTTTAGGAAGAGAACGAGGTGGTATTTCAGGATTGGGATGTGTGAAAGGTGGAGGGAAGGGTTATAGGTATCTGTAGCAGGGCTGGACCATATATGGTGGATGATGTGGCTTGTGTTCAGTTGTGGGGGAGCGGCAGAGTTGGGGTGCCCTTCATCCTGACTCTGCCACTCCTGCCTTCCTCCAGCCCACTGCGGATGGAGCTGCATCGATCTGCATCCCTACCTACTCACTCCGCTCCTTCCTTGCAGACACTTCTTCAAATAAAACAAAGTGCGGGACACACTGGGAACTCCCAGCATGGCCCCCATACTTCCTGTTTGCCTTGTGTCAACATATTTTATTACATCTGAACAACAACAAAAATAATATATCAGTATTTATATACCACCATTTCTTGGTCATCAGATTTCTCCTCTGACTTTAATTTAAGGCAGTTCATATAGGCAGGCAATCTAACCCCCCTGAAGGTTTTTTTTTTTTTTTTTTTTACAATACACGGTCTAATCTTGCATAGAATGCCTTCATTCCAGATGGTTTCCTTCACAGTTTGGCTTCTCTCTGGCATTCGCCTCCCACGCTCGACTGACGGCAACACTTTCTCCCACTCGGAGAGTGCTCTGCATTTTTTCTCTCCCTCGCCAACGGTTTCTGCAGATCGTCAGTGGCGTATGAACAGCTCTCGACAGCTCACAGATACTTCCGGGTATCTAGAACTGGTGTCCTCAGATCTTCGGGCATGTATGGTGGCAGCTCTCCCACTCAGCCAGACCCCCCTGCCCAGGAATGTGTGTGCGTGTCAAAGGCCGAACTACATGTTCTATAAGGTAAAGGTATCCCCTGACAATTAAGTCCAGTCGTGTCCGACTCTAGGGTGTGGTGCTCATCTCCATTTCAAAGCCGAAGAGCCAGCGTTGTCTGAAGACGCCTCCGTGGTCATGTGGCCGGCATGACTCTCCCTGCCACAGCGCATAGCATGCAGCTGGAACACGGAGCGCTGTTTACCTTCCCGCAAGCGGTACCTATTTATCTACTCGCATTGACATGCTTTGGAACTGCTAGGTTGGCAGGAGCTGGCCAAGCAACGAGCCCTCACCCCGTCGCGGGGATCGAACTGCTGACCTTTTGATCGACAGCTTATGGTTCAGCGGTTTAACCCACTGCGCCATCCGCTGGCCTTACATGTTATATAGCTGGATCTAAATGTTGGACGTTTCACCCTGTGTGTGTTAAGTTAAATAGCAGCTGTGAGGAGGGGCCAAAGGAAGGGATTGGAACCATGGCACACTGGGAGGATGTACCAGACCCTTTGCCACTGCACCGTAGTTCCAGTTGCACTTCCAAAATTGCTGTTAGTCCTGGGAGGGAATCTTCTATTGATGCCAGTGACAGCTTCCCTCCCAAGTCTGATAGCAGTTTTGGAGATGTGATTTTTATTGGGACAACAGTGACAATGGGCTAAATAACCTTCCCTATGATCCTGATTTCTTCCATGTGCCCAGCTACTGCTATTTATTTATTTTATTTCACACTCACACTCGCCACATGGCCAAACTATCTGGGATTGTCTGCCGATTCAAAGCAACTTGCTTCAGAAATGGAAAAATCAAAGTTTTATCTTGTGAGTCTGGAAGTATGCTATGAAAATAAATTATCTGCACACGAAAACCGTGACATCAGGTGTGTGTGTGTGTGTGTGTGTGTGTGTGTGTATAAAAATTTTCTAGACTAGCCTTCTTCCTGACCTCTAATCTTCTATGTGCAGGTATTTTTTTGCTTTGAAAGATCATTCAACTATGGGAGCCAACACCTGCAGTCTGAAGTGGTACTGTCTAGAAACAGGCTTGCTACGTGAATTTCTGTTTGAGGGCCAGACATGAGAAGTGATCTACACACTACAGAACAAAGTGGTAGTCTGAGGTAGTAGAAATCTGGATTGTACCACTTAAGGCTGCAGGTGGTGGTGAACATCTCAGACTACCACTTCGTTCTGTAGTGTGTAGATCACTTCTGGGAACGGAGCCCCCACGGATACTGAGGGCCAACTGTAACTTCTTTTGAAAGCCCTTTCAGCTTCATAAGTGATTTGCTTATGTGGCATGTGGGACTGCTGTTTAAGAAACCCATGTCCAAAGCTCCCTTTGTGGTACGGCTGCCATAGTCTGTGTGTGAGGCTATCCAAAGGCAAATACTGTACTACTGAAGTATACCGATTACTCCTGTTTTGTGTAGGCATTCTAATATACAACTATAATTGAGATATTGGCAGCGGTGTCACGAGTCGGCGAGGGGACGGCCCGCTCGGCACGTCACACACACACCCAGCTGCGTCATCCTCCTGGTACTCGCCCCATGTGCCAGGAGAGGGTGACGTGCCGGCAGGCTGAGTGGCGCATGTTCGAAGCCTTGCCCTCAGAAGGGCCAAACGAAGAACCGATTGGGTCTTTGTTCAGCCCTTCTGAGTGCAAGGCTTCAAGCGACGTTGTGCACACGCCGCTCGAAGCCTTGCCCAGCCTACTTAGAAGCGGCCGAGGAAGACGCAGCTCGGCCTGCCGGCACATCACTCTCCTGAGGGTGACACGCCGGGAGGGCGCATCACCCCTGGCATCTTGCCTATCCCGCCACGCAGTAGCGACGCCACTGGATATTGGAACTGTACGCTGTTACCCAAATTGTTTTTTGTTATTATGGGAAACAACTTTTAAATATGGCAAACAGGGTGAGCGAGAATCTTTAACAGGTTCCTTTTGAAGCGTTGGGGGTGATTTACCTGTCCTGGAGAGGAGTTGTCCACAATTGCAGTACTGTATGAAGTAATAGCAAAAGAGAGAGGGGGTTAGTAAGGCCTCAAGTCCCCCTGACCTGAGGTACATGAGGAGAAGGGGGAGACAAAATGGCTCTAAGGCTCTGAACAAGCTAGGTTCAGAAACCAACGGAGTGGCAAACTGAGAAGTAAGGCAAAGAGAGGAGGGGTTGTGTGAGAGAGAGGGGGGACAAAAAGGGGGGAAGGAAAACAAGAAAGAGCAGAGAGCTCACAAGAGCAAGAGAGACAAAAAACCAAGCGTGTAAGAGAACGATTGGCAGGGTGACTCTGCCTTATATTGGGCAAAACGTATCCTGGGGCGCTATGCACCCAGGAAATAGGGGTGGATGGCACTTTGGGTAGACTTTCAAGTACACCTTTGGGTAAAACGACACGCAGATGATAGGAAAGGGGAGGAGGGTGGTCGGGTTAATGTTCCAGTTGTTGAGGTGTTCGTTAATTTAATCATGGACAACGATGAGGTTCTGGAGGGTCATTTCCAGGTGGTCCGTGGGCATTGTCTTCTCCTAGGAACAAACTTAGCATATTGGTGGAGGGAGGGGTGCTGAGTGGTGACGTGTTGTGAGTGCTCTGGTTCATGGCCTTGGCGAAATGGTGGATGCTGGTCAGGTTTTTCTCCTTGGCATAGCATGGCCTGGGAATCCTTTCCTGGCAATAATTCATGCAGGATTGTCACAGGAACGCGGCGTGGTCATCGCGTTGCTTATGATAATCTCGTTGGGCTCATGTTCCATTTTAGGCGCACAATATATTTTCCAAAAAGGTCTCATGGCAACAGCGCATAAATGTCCATTACACATAATGTCCGTGCGTTAGAATAATGTTCTATGATTTTATTTGTGCATTTATTTCCTTAAGGTGATTATCAATACAAAAAATGTTAAAACTTTCAGACGGTTTAAAATACATTTGTATTTTTAGACAAGAGTGCTTCCTTTCAAGTCTGGAGCAAGTAAAGTTCTATCTAGTAGGAAATGGGGAAATGGGATTCCTGCAGCCTCTTCTCTAATAGCTGGGGCCAGGCTGGTCTTCCCCCTACCAAGATGTTATTCCTGGGAGGTAGGAGGAGCGGGGGGGGGGCTGTATTCCTCTGGTTGATGACAGAGACTAAAGGATGCTTCCCTTCAAGTCTGTAGTCTCCAGGCAACTACTGCAGACAAGTACAAGGATTTAACAGCTCACAAAAAATGTAGCTGGTTTTGTCCACATTAACCCTTTTGCCTATGGGTGACTTGTTCGGATCTGGAAAACTACTGGACTGATTTGCCAGTTGCTATGGTCTGTGACCATGCTGAATGTGCCAGTGTGTCCTTCTAACATGTTCAAAATCTTAATTAGTACATAGTTGAGAGTATAGTTTGAGCAGGTGCTAGCTTATGGTTTAAGTCCTTTCGTTATCCCTGAAAAGCCTGGTGTTGGGAGATGGACTCTCCTGCTAATCTCCTGAGACGAAAAATGAGTGGTACTTTGACATAGCAATCTCTTGTTCTTGGTGGTAATACTTCCCTGAGAATTGAATTAACAAGTGAAATAATGAGAGCTTTCCCCCTGTTTGTCAACAATGAATTTTCTGAGGCTCCATACCAAGGTTAGCTTTTAAAGCCTAAAACTAATTGCTCCGTTCTTCTGGATTCTGGCCCAGGGCTGTACTAACCAATGGCAAACATTTATGGGATCCAGGACATGTGGGTAAAAAGTTTGATAGCCCAAGCAATAATTTGCAGCTAATTTGCTTGACAGATGTTGTTGACAAGGTAAAGAAATGTAATCCAGTAACAGTAGTGTATAATATTATGGATTTTTTCCTTCCATAACCTTCTTTCTAACACCACCACACACCAGCATGTAATTTGCTCACCTATTTAGGTGCAACCCTATAGCTAACAATCTGAACTAGAAACTACTTTTGCCAAGGGGCAAACGGTTTAGTGATGTCATGTGAAAAGTGCTCTGCGACTTTCTGTGATATTGAAATTGAGCATTGTGTGTTGACAGTAAGAATCAGGTAATGTGTGTGGGCTGTAAGACAAATTACAGCAGTTCCTCGGGAAACCATTTTAAATGCAGTCATTTCAAATTTGCTAACTTAAATGCAGTAAGCATAGCAAAAGACAATTATTGAAGTGGGTGAAGATTGAAGCCAAGATTGCTGATTGACGTGTTATACTGTCTCGAAATGTGAAAATGTCTCAGATTTTTACCTTGCACTGCATTTTGCCAAACTAGATGAGCAGGTCAATTGCACTTCTGTGGGTTTTTTTTTGGGGGGGGGGGTCATGTGCATGGAAGATAAAGCAGCAGGTCTCGTTGCTCGAACTATTCATGTTTATACGTATTCATGAGCTTGTCCCAACAATTTACTATTTTTAAAGTAGCTATCTCCAAGAACATGTTAAGCTTGGATATATACCTGGTGACGCATGACTATGCATGAGCTGAATTTGTTCCCATGTCGAACTGCTGGCTCATTTATGCAAATCACTGCTCAAATGCACAGTCTAGTCATGTGGGTGGTGCAACAATGGGGCCATGAGCTCATGTGAACTGAAAAATTACATCAGTTTTTCCAGTTCATAGAAGAGGACCTCAAATCTTGCAGGAGTTCACATCTCGGCTGCTGTTCGGCTAATCTGAGTATATAATGTGAGGGATACGTTCTTGCAAAGCTGAGCACTGCGTGAAACAGCTTCGTAGGACACATCATTAAGGATTATGCAGTAAACTGGTGCTGATTGTTCTGTGCTAGCTGGAATTCTCTGCTCCCATTGGCAATAGTAGCTGCCAATCACACCCAGGGTGAAGAGTGCTCAAATGAAACTGCACTGAAAGGATCAACGTTTTGGGAGGTATTACTGTACACTACTAATGTGAATAGTGTTTTCTGGAAGGAAGTTGGCAATTCAGTGGACAGATTGACTGTCCAGTCTAATCTACTTGCATAGCCACTCTTTTCCTCTGCTTTTGGTTCCGTACAAAGCATATTTCATGATAAATGTTAATGGATAACAATCTCTCTTTTTTTACTTTATCGGAAGATTAACAGATTTTGTAATCCTTTTGAGAACACCTTGCAGTAAAAAAAAGTTGGTCTCTGCTTTGTGTTGCTGTTGCTTATCTTGGTTATCCGCTACAGCCTCAGTTGGCTAACTAAGCGATAGAGGTGGGAGAAAATTGTTTTATTTTTTCGCAGATTTTGGTGTTTATCCGAAATGAAATAGCAGAAAGCAGTGTTGTTGTTTTTCCAAACCCCCCCATTTTTATCAATTGTAACTGCTTTAAAAGTGTACTAGATGGGTGGTATAGGTTGTACAGTGTCAGCAGATGAAGAATGGTGCATAATTACATGGTTTTATTTTATTTTTGCAGATTTATCACTGTTTTCTTTTGCCCCTACTAAGTGATGTCTTACAGTTTTGCTCTAAATTAGCAGTAATTTCTTTGTAAATTATTCGTTATATTACAGTGGTAACTTCATTATTAGTGAAGGTGATTGAAGGAGACTCGTCTAATGTCAATAAAAGCTAGTTCAAACTGTACTGTAAAAAATTCTTTAGGAACGAACACCCTAATATGACCTGCAAATATGTGTATTACCCCTGCAAATATATGTATTACCCCAAGGCATTATCAGTATAATTAATATGCAAGATATTTAACATAATTCTGTCTCTTTTTCTAATGGTAGTTAATAGCCATTCATGCTAAATATTCCTGTTTTTTCTTTGTATTGACAGTATTTTCCTGCCATCCGACTGCACTCCTTGTCTGATCCATCTTTAAAAAACTTATTTCAGTACATTTATTATAACAAATACCTTGACTGTATGAAAGGCATTAATTTGTGTATGTGTTTTTCAGTGAGCTTGCTGTGCTATTTGTCTTTAGGCTAAATAGGTTTGGGTTTAAGTAGCAAGTGCACTCACTTCTGCTAGCAGTGTTTACGCTAAATTAGTATAAAACAGACTGATTAGAATCCAGGCTAAAAGGTTAATCACCAATTTGGCTTTTTAAATGACTTGGTTTGATATGATTTACTTGTCCTGAAAGAACTTGGCAAGACATTAAAAATGGTAATCTATATGAGTGTCCACCTTATCTAAAGTTAACACTTCTGATTCACCACTTTGTTCCTAATTTGTTTTATATTCTAACATAAATTATCTGTAATAAGCTATCCTAATTAAAGTTGGTAAATCTACAACCCTGTTCCAATTATGCACTAATCAATTATACACTAATTTAATTCTACTTAGCTACAGTACATCATTAATCAGTTCAGACTTAGGATAACAGATTTAGCACATTGACTAGTTTGGAACATCCAAATAAGCAGAAAATAGATACTTGTACAGTAATGCTATGGAGTTTACGTAAGTCAACATTCAAGCGTGGGCTCCAATAATAGGTTTCATTCTTCATCCAAAAAGTATGGCATTTGCTAATTCTTTGGAAAATTGGTACTATGAACTGAAATGACTACAACTGTATGTTCAGACAGCAATTTCTGTGCCGTTTGCTGTTGCATAATTATCTGGGGTTGAGAATAGGCTCACTCTTCAAAAATCCAGTGATTGGTAGTAAATGGCAGCTCATGATGAGCCTTACTGTCTTTCACAAACAAGCTGGCACAGTGTATTGAATCTGCTGACCAATGTTGGGCCAGTTAATGAGCTGATGATGGGTCTGCTTCAGTGCTGCTGTGCATCTTTTGAATTCAACCAAAGTGCAGGAGGGAAATAACATCACATAATAACAAGTGCGCCTGACTTTTCTAAATGCTTTTTCAACTTTAACAGAGCATTTCTTAAGAGCCTACCACTTTTGTGCAACTTGTGTCACAGGAGCTTGATAACAAAGCAAATTCTGACATTGTGTCCCAAGCTACATTCTAGTGGTGCCTGTGTCAGTATGGGTGGGTGTATGCTTATGAGAGGGTTCTGTGTACTGAGATTCAGGAATACAAGAGGGAAGAGGTGACATAACACACACTTGCTGTAATGGGTGCACAACCGGATGAAGGAGCTATTATCTTGCACTGCTGAAGACTATATTACTGTAGCAGTAGGGTTGCATTACTACAGTGGTAGCACCAGATGATGGTGCTGTCCAGAATTTAAGCATCTGGACAGAGGTACTAGTGGCAAGCCTCTGCATGAGCCATACTGTCTCTCTGCATTTTGTTGGCCTTTTTATGGCCCCTGTAGCCCATTGGAGTTATGTGACAGCTGACAAAGGCTACAATCCTATAGCACTCACCTGGGAGTGTCCCATTGAACTCAATGGGATTTACTTCTGAGTAGAGATGCTAAATGAAATCAACCCTGACTGTTCCCTGGAAGGACAGGTACTGAGGCTGAAGCTCAAATATTTTGGCCACCTAATGCGAAGAGAGGACTCTCTGGAGAAGACTCTGATGCTGGGAAAGATTAAAGGCAAAAGGAGAAGGGGAAGGCAAAGGATGAGATGGTTAGACGACAGCATCACCGATGCAACGAACATGAAAATGAGCAAACTCGGGAAGATAGTGTAGGACAGGAAGGCCTGGCGGGATATGGTTCATGGGATCACGAAGGGTCGGACACGACTTAATGACTGAACAACAGAGATGCGTAGGATTGCACTGCTAGGGATACAAGTTCTATTTCATGAACAGAATGCAGGGTGGGATATTTGTTTATGTACTATGCTATGTATCGGACTAGAGATCCAGGGAAGACTTTAAAATCCACTAATGAAAAAATATGCTAGGCTACTCCAGATTGTTCCTAGGAGAAAACGTGCAAGAGAGAGAGAGAGCCAATATTGTCCAAGCAACACAAATGAAAACTCTCCTGAGAAAAGTGGTAACTGTTTAAGATTATGTAGTCTGTTGATTTAGGCTTGCAGATTAAAAAAAAGTGTAAAAGAATGTAGTAACCCTTGTGACTTCATAAAATAAGATCTCGAAAGACCAAATTAAGGAGAATGAAATCTAAGCATTTCTGTCTGTACTTGAGCATTTCTCTTGGAAAATATAAGAATTTGATGAAGAACTGGGAAACTGAAGCTATTGTTAATTTTGGAGTGTTTTATTTTGCCCTGTTACTTCGTGTGTATCATGATTATGAAGAGGCTTAATTTGGATGAATACAGATCACATCTGGTGATTCTTTCTCAAGGGTGATAGTGCTGAAAAAGGTACAGAAAAGAGCAACTACAATGATGAAGGGATTGAAGCCCCTTTGCTAAAGGTTGAAGTGTTTTGGGACCTTTTTGTTTACAAAAAATGGTGGATGGTTTCTGTGCTGCAGATTCAGGGCTTCTCGGAAGAAGAGAATGAAGACTTGGATTTTGATACAGCTGGACGTTGCAAGCAAAGCAGGGTGAAAAGTCTGATCTAAGGGGCAAGATGAAATCATAAGCTAGAGAGGCAAGCAGAGATCAGTTTTAGAAAGGAGGGTGAGGTAGAATCAGGTCAAAATAAATCAGGATTAGGCAGAAAAGCAAGGCAGGCAAGACAATGCAACTTGCTGAGTCCCTGCACGCAGTAGGTGCTTTGCTGCAAAGAACTACTGGTAGCTTATGACCTTGAAAAAGTGCCATTAAGGGAGTCACGATCGGGATGATGAAATTAAGAATAGTGTGTGTGAATAGGGGGAAAAACTCTTAAATAATAACTAGGGGGTCATGTAATGAAGTTGACTAGCAGTAAGCTTGTGAACAGTAAAATAAAGTACCTCTTGACGGAACACATAATTATGTCATTCACTGCTACAAGATGTGGTGATGGCCATTAGCTGAGATGACTTTTAAAAGAATTCGGTCAAATTCATGGTGAATAATCTGTCAACGGTTATTAGCCATGATAGCTAAATATCCATGTACAGAAGCAGCATGTCTTTGATTGCCATGGGCTAGGGAAAAACTTCAGGGTACAGTACTCTTCCTACTTGCTCCTGTAGAGGAGCTTCTACAGGCGGGCTGCTGTTGGAAACAGGTTGCAGGAGTAGATTGACCTTGATCTGATCCAGCAGGTCAATTCTGATGTTCAGGACGAGTTCTCTAAATGCATTTGACTTCCTGGTGGAGGGCACCTGGCCTCTCCTATGTCAAAAGCCCTGCTTATGGGAGATGAAGCATCCCTCATTTCCTCCAAGAAGAATTTGCCTGAGAAAAGGAAAGGTGGTTTATCTCTTTTCCCTTCCTGCAAGACTCCAGTGTGTAGGAGAGAGAACCCACCTGTTTTTTTCCATAAACGAGGCTTTTGCTGAAAGTGATGGCAGTACAAATACCTCACTGCTGTTGCCTCTTGCAAAAGTTCAGTAGGAAGGGAGAGAAACCACATCTCCTTTTTCTTCACAGCGAAACTGAGTGAGGAAGGCAATAGTAATTTCTTTGCGCTTCCTCGGGGCTTTTATAGAAAGTGGCAGCAGCAAGGGATCTGTTGTGCATCTTCTGGAAAGTCCCCTTCCTTCCCCGAGTTTGCTGCACACTCCACAGGACACGGGGAATGATTTGACTAAATTATTAAACTAAGCCAAGATATGTAGGCCTCTGGGTCAAGAACATAGACCACCTGAGCTTTAGAGGGTAATTATTACTCACAGTCTGGAGAAACTAGAGAGAGGTTTCTCCAAGGTGGCCCTAAGGTTAAGACTAGTTTTGTCTACAGTACCTAGTGAGGACTCAATTACCTCTTAGACAAAGGGCCTTAAAGATCCGACTTGCGCTTGTAGCAAAGAACTCAATGAAGCAGTCTAGCTTCATGTTTGCACAAACTCAGGATTTTAGCATATAGTCTCGCTTTGCTTCAGTGAAAGCAATATGGGTTGCTGCTGTTTCTAATGATCTCTCAGCTCTTGATATTACATTTGCTGCTTGAAGAGCCATACTTTTGGTAATAACCTTGACATGGTGTGTTCATCTGCATCAGGCATGTTTACTGCAGTGTTTAATTTCCCGTAGTCAAGACCTCCTATTTGATGTACTTTATCAATTCAGAAAGAAACAGATGGACATCAGAGAGGCAGCTTCATTCAGTTAAGCTATCTCTTGTTGTGTTATTTTGCAGTTACTATTAATTGCTGTTTGATGGTGACAAAAACAAGAGGAAAAAATCCAAAGGTGTTGTAAACACTTTTTTTTGCTTTGTTTTTTAGTTCTTAAAAATTACCTGAGATGTTTTGAGCTGCTGCAAAGCATCTTTTTCTGAAGGACATTTTGACTGACACACTCTCTCTCACACTTTCTTTCTTTCTTTCTTTCTGGAGACAATGTTTTCTGTCTCTGCCATGTATGAATAAGGAAAGAGGGGCCTTTTTCTTGAAAGAAAGAGAGATTTAAATTTAAACATGTTCTGTCTGGGGATTCAAAGGTTTGAATCTGTGTCTCAGTTTCAGCTTGTTCGTTTCATACTTTTAAACACTTTATGCTCAGTGTTGTAGCTAGGTGTCTGAAGTTCTCAAAGCTGAAAAGGGCATTGTCCCTACTAGGCTCAGGTGCTACAAGGAAAGGCTTTGTTGGGGACAGCACAACCTTTAGCTAGGTCAGGTTGAGACCCTGACTTGTCTGTACAGCTTCCAAAAATTGTTCCATGATAACAATTAATTACTATTTGTCATTTAAAAGTTTCATTGATATTATTCCTTTACCACTGCTACTATAGGGTTGGGGTTGGGTATATGGGACTTCAGCCTCAGTTTCTGATAAAAGGATGTCAGAATTGTTGTCTGAGTACAAATAAGAACTTTAAAGCACAACATACTATATGCTATACAGCATGACCCCCATATCCACGGAGGATAGGTTCCTCCCCCCCCCCCCGCAGATACCGGGAACCGAGGATAGGGGGGAACGCTATCCCCTGCAGCCCCCTGCACTCCCCATGCCTATTAACCTTCGTTTATGTTCATAGAGCTGGTGCCAAGCCAGTATGTTCCTTCCTTAAACCAAACGCTGTAAGCAGCATGCCAGCATCTATTGTAGCAGCAGGCAAGCAGCCTGCATGCTGGACAGGCTCCGTTAACAGGAAGCAGAACCAACAAGGAGTCGTCATCTTCCACCTCTGGAGCCCAAGGAGTCGGAGAGAAAGCACAATGCTGACTTTGAGCCCTGGTAGCAGGGAGGCCCCTTCTCCCTCCCCTGCAGAATTCCACCCTGTGAAAAATGGCTGTTCTGTCCTTTGTGGCAATGCTGCTGTACTGAAAAACAAAAGGACTCCGGATGAGTGGCCAGCAGTGACAATAGTTGAGGCACCTGGCATTCACCAAGACAGAGCAGACACGGTTGCAAAAGGATGAGATGGTTAGCAAAGACACATTTGACAGTGCTGAAGGGTCAATGCTTCAAAGGATCAGTGATCAATGGTGGTTGGGGGATAGAGTCATGAGACTGACATGCAGCATCAATACATTGTGGTATAGGATTCCATCCACTCTGTTGCTTACTGTATGAGGTGTATTGTCCTTGTTTCCCCCCGTTGGGGTGGAGGTTCCACTTGGTGTTTGTTTGTGGAGTTCTTCTGGGGCAGAGTACTTGCAATAAGAATTTTTTTTATTATATATATATATATTTATTTTTTACTAAACTACTAAACAAAACAAAACAAAACAATAAAACAAAACAATACAACATACCACGAAAGATTACAGCAAGCGCGAAGCAGTAAATCCTACTTGTATACTATTATATATTTTCTACTTATAATATCTAACAGCCTATATCTCTAATATACTATTCATTAAATCCACATTTCATCACTTCTTCTTCTCTCTCTCTCTCTCTCTCTCTCTCTCTCTCTCTCTCTCTCTCTCTCTCTCTCTCTCTCAAAGAATCTATAAGTGGTATCCAAATATTCACAAAAAGATTAACTAACTTTTACTTTATCTAAAAATCTTAATTCCCGCTTCAGATACTTTAATATATAAAGCCACACAATTTTTCTCCAAATGTATTAAAATAAAAACCTTCCAAATTTTTCTGTTTTTTTAAAAATATTCTATATCCCCTTTTTACATAAGATTCTTGAAAACAAATCACATCTTATTTAAGTCTTTTCAAATAATAAAACATTCTTTTTCTTTTATTCACAAAAGGGTTAACTAACTTTTCCTTTATCATCTAAAAGTCTTAATTTCCACTTCAAATATTTTAAATTTATTAAGTCAACCCATTTTTTCGTCTTCAATTTTGTTAATTTCCATCATCAAAAATTTTCCATCATTCTTTATATGAGTTTCTTAAAAACAAGTCATATCTTATTTTTAATAACATTTTTTCTTTTTGTATAACTAACTCCAGTAATATTCCCCACAAAAAGTATAATCCCTTTTTAATTTTAACAGTTACCCATTACACCTTCCATCCCTTCCCCTCCTCCTCCTTCCTCTTCTTCTTCCTCTTCTTCTTTCTTTCTCTTCTCTTCTTTCTCTTCTTCATCCTTAAATCTTCCCCGAAAGTCCCTTGCTTTTTGAATTGTATCCACTTTGCAATTTTTTCCACAGGATCATTCACGTCTTCTAAATTCCTCCCCCGAAAGACAGACTTTTTCTTCAGCACCTCCACGAAAAATATATAACCCAGTCTTGATTTAACTCTTGGTACTTCCTCTGCTACAATCTCTTCCACTAAATCTTTCTCTTTGTCATTATCTTTATCTTTCTGTATTTCCATTCCTTGCGGTTCGTCCTTTTTCTTCACTGCTTGTTTCAGTTCTTCTTTCATATTCTGAAATTCGTCCTGCAAAATTGCCATTTTTGCATCAAATCTTCTTTGCCATTTCTTAAAACAATACTCCAATTGTGTAGTCATGCTGTAATTTTTTCACCAGGTGCCAATTTCTTTTCTCTTAAAAAAAAAAGAGGTAAAAATAAAAAGCTTCTGCGGTCGCTGACGTGAAACAGAAAGATTAATTGCCAAAATCCATGAACTCTGACACGGAAGGGCTCATATTCTTTTAGCAAAAATGTCAGGAATGTCAATACGTAGAAGGAAACACACATATATACACACACACACAAATCCCAAACAAATTTCTCTTGCCGGAACAGTCTATTTAGAAAAGCTTCTTCATATCTTTCCTTCTCCTTCTCTTACTGTTTTAATCTTCCATAAGTACAGAAAAAAAATAAGTAGAACTCTCCACTTTAAAACTTTAACTTCGTCTTTTCCAACTTTCACTTTTGAATGTTCACTTCGCCTTATCGCAACGTATTAATTATTTTTAACGTTAACTCTTATCTCGGCTAATTTCTTCAACTCATAAATCATTTCTACGCCTCTTGCCTAAGTAAAGCAAAGCATGTGGGAGGTGGCTTGGCTTACGCTTCATCTGCGGACGGAGCTTCGATGGTCATCCATTCTTCCTCACCGACAACCCAAAACTTCAGAGCCTTTGCCTTGAAGTGTCAGAATGAGGGCGATTGAAAGAAATGTGGTTTATCTCTTCGTACTCCCTTTCAATCCAGGGGTAGAGTAATTAAGTCCATCAGATGTACTCCGTCAATACAGAGCGATTGGCGGAGTTGTCAGCCTGCCATGTCCTCCTAACCGGAAGTCCTTGCAATAAGAATTTTGAGGAGACCAATGTTATCTTGCCATTCATGTTGTGAGTGAAGAAGACTGTTTGTGCAAAGTGCCCCTTTTCCATGGTTCCCATCACCACTTTTCTTGCGCGCGCTTGCGCGCGCGCGCACACACACACAACATGAGACCAGAGAGGTATAGCTCCATGCTGTGTGCCTTATCAGAGTTACTGGGGTTCGTGTGCTGTGACTGGCTGCGAAGTATAATCTGTATCCTATGCTTTGCTGTCGGAAAATGAGTGGGGGGAGGAGTTGAGATTTTCTGGAGTTTTCCCCCCTTTCCCATTGTTTCCTATGACTACTTTAATTCCTATGTCAGCTCTGACATTGGTGTAAAGTTTTGCTGACATTTGGAGTGTGCCCATCTGAAAAGGATTTGGGATATGGCATAGGTTGACCCATCCTTGTCCTGCCTACGTCGCTACCCAGTTTGGAGGTTTGCCCTGGCTGTACTTGTGCCAATGTCAGAGTTGCATCAGCATGGCATTATTATAGAGTTCGTTGCGTTGGCAGAACTGGAGCTACAATGGCAAGACTGTCATTGCGCTGGTGTAGCTGTAGTCAGTGTTCGAGGGCATACGCTATCCCGCTCAGACTGCTGTTTCAGAAGTATAGGATTGTGTCATTAATTGGGTAGGTTGCATTTCCCCCTCCCCCCCTCTAAACTTAGTTCAATGTTTCTGACAAACTTACAGTAATTTGGAACCAAACATTTGTTTTGGTTGAAGAGAAGTATGTGATCTCATCTCAGTTCAGAAAAAATTGCAATGCTCTCTAAGTTGGCACAGTTTTATGTCTGATTTTATATATTTGTGTGTTTTTACCTATTCAAAGCTTTTAAAAACACCATGGTGTGATTAGGATCTAAAATTATCACAGTGTTATATTGATTGCATCCTGTATTTTCAGAAATGATGATTGATACGTAACTTCTGTGATCTTAGCAGAACAAAATTTGTTCCTGTCAACCTTCTAGAGATTTCATTTGAAATGGTATTTCTGTAATTAATGTGTAATGGAAAACAAATTGCTTTTAAAAGATAGCAATTCATTGCTGTGATGAATTATTTCTTTGAGAGAGAAAGTACTTCATCTTTTAGCAGAGAATGGAGGAGAATTGATAGAGAAAACAGCACTGAATAAAATTGTCTCTTTGCAGTCTGAACAAGGGAGAGTGAAGTGAATGACTTCAAGAATGAGAAACTCATATTATGGTAGATACCTTGAAGTACTTTATTGAATATAATGTTGTAATCTTAAGGTTTTGAAGACCAGAACTCTGCTTTTTAAAGATCTGCCTGACATTTCTTCTTTTTCACTTGCAAGTCACCCTCTGAACTGCTTTGCCCACAACATTTACCTGATTGTCCAGACATTACTACTTGGAAACCAGTGTTGATAGTGGCAGTCACTTCAAGGTATTGTTCTGAGCACATAAACATAGTGAACACCTGTGCTTGTTGGTTATTAAGTACTGTTAACCTCCTGATGTGAACTGAGCATGCTCCATGGCTTTTTGTCGTCCCCCCCCCCCCCCCAAGCCATGGAATGAAGGTGTCAGTTGGGGAAAAAACCCAAGAGCAAAACATTGGGAGGGGGGAGGGGGAGGGAGGAGAATTGGCTTGCTTGAGCCAGTTAGGTTGAGGAAATGTAAAGTTTTGTTGCTAGTACCCTGTTTGTACTATTGGCTGTGAAAAGTGTTTTATTGTTAACCTGCTAGAAAATGCAGGTCTATTTGATCGAGATCTGATGCTGCCTATGATAGGCAAGGCATTAGTACATGTGTTAAAGCAATTATTCTTGAAAGAAAAAGTGCCTGTTGTAAGCTTGCTTGCTATACCGTATTTCTTCGAGTCTAAGGCGCCATCGATTCTAAGGCGCATCTTAGTTTCAGGAACACCAGCAGGAAAAAAACAAAAACCATCGATTGCAAGACGCACCTCCTTCCTTCAATTTGTCTGCTCTTTCCCCAGCTTGCCTGCCGCTCCATTTCGCTGATCCGATTTTTACCACGCCATTTTGCCCCCTCTGCTCAGTGGTGCTGCAGCTGATGATCCTCACGCTTGAGCAGAGTCTGAGGGAAAGACACTTTTCCTCAGACTCTGCTCGAGCGTGAGGATCATCAGCTGCAGCGCCACTCAGCAGAGGGGGTGAAAGTGGCGCGGTAAATTTGGGTCCTCATTGGAAAGATCCTCATCAGATGCAGCACCGCTGAGCAGAGGGGCGAAAGTGGCACGGTAAACTTGGATCCTCATTGGCACATCCACTTGGCAAGCGCCTTCATTCGTCAGCTGGGGTGCGGGGCAGGCAGACAACTCTCCTCAGTACGCCCCGCACGCCTTTGCTGACAAGTACTAAGGACTGGAGGCTGCAAAGGCTGGCGAGAGCTGGCAGCAGCTGGTGGAAGGTGGAGGGGGGACTGGGGGCATGCACACTCGCGGGGTGGAGAGCCAGGGCGCTTTCCAGGCTGGGCGCAAGTCGGTAGGAGTGGTGGCGGCAGCAGAAGTAGCATCCCTCCCCCTTTAGGAAGAGGTTCCTAGTCCTAGGGAGAGTTCGTCGCTGAAGCGCCTGCCTCACATTCCAGCTGACGATCGGAAAGGCATTGCAGGCTTTGATCATCTTTGCAGGAAAGGCATGCAGGCCTTAATCTTCAATAGGAGCGCGGAGCAGACACTTCAAGCAGAGGAACTCTTCCCAGCATGCCCTGCCAGCCCTCGCTGACAAGTGTGATCTTCTCTGATTCGTCAGCTGCAGCAGGGGGCATGCTGGGGCTGGGGCGAGCTCTCAAGTTCAGGAAGAGAGCGGATCGGGCTAGCAGCCATGGGAGAGCACCGCTGAACAGAGGGGTCAAAATGGCAAGGTAAAATGCAGAGAAAAAACCCACAAAAAAGGAGGCCATCGATTCTAAGACGCACCCCATTTTTAGCGATGCTTATCTGGGAAAAAAGGTGCGTCTTAGAACAGAAGAAATACAGTAGTTTAGGGGAAAACTGTGTTCTTTTGTACAGTAAATATGACAATTGCCATTTGTTTTACAGTCATTTGATATGTTGCCATAATTTGAGCTGCTTAAATATTACCGTATTTGCCCGAGTATAAGACTCACTTTTATCCCCTAAGGCAAGTCTTTAAAGTAGGGGGTGCGCCCTACAATCAAAGCCTAGCGTTTCTGCCTAGTGTTTTATGCAAAGCGCTTTCAAACCAAGTCTCTTTTCAAAGGTAAAACAGGGCTTTTTCTTCTCTCTTTTTTTTAAACTGCAAAGCACTGTGTTTTCAAGCCTTTCCTTGCAGTTCTTAATCACTTGCTAAATGGCTGAATACCATGAGAGATCATTATCTTTCAGCAGCCTCTGGAAGCATTTGAAAAAATTAACCCTTAAGTTTCAACCCCAGGACTCTGTGGAAACTAAGATATTTATTGATCTTGCAGTTTAAAAGTTGAGAGTACAGTTTGAAAGTTGAGAGCAAGAGCTCCTGCATAGGCTTACCATATCCAAAGGGGGACAGAGTGCCTACCTTTAGGCTGCAATCCTATGCACACTTTCCTGCGAGTAAGCCCCACTGAATGCAATGGGACTTACTTCTGAGTAGATATGCATAGGATTGTGTTCATTGAAACTTGGGCAGGTGCAGCTCATCATCATGGAAGGGTGCAACAAGCTACACCTGCCCAAATTCCAAAGGTTAAAAGGTAGGCACTCTGTCCCCCTTTGGATCTGGGAAGGCTACTAATACCAGAGTGCCCAGATTCAATAAGGGACAGGGTGCCTATGCCTTTAACTGTACTAAAGCTGTATGTGTATATTTAGTATATACTAGTGTGTATATTTGTATATACTAATGTGTATATTTAAGTTAAAAAAAAGTTTAAAATGTATTCTTTAAAAAATAGCACCAAACTTTAAGGGTGCGACTTATAATCAGGAGCGTCCTATACTCGGGACAATACGGTAATTAGCTAAACATACTGACTTTCCTAAATAGGGCTGACCCTAATGGGCAGGGTTTCTCAATGTTGGCAGTGCGGTGTACCACCTACATGGTGGCTGCCGTCTTGCTGCCACGCCAGAGCCCTCACAAAGGTAAGGCAGGAGACCAGGACTGGCGGGAGGGCCTTTTTCGAGCCCTGGAAACCCATGGCTCAAGGACTGTAGGCAGGGCCATTCAGAGGAATTTTATCAGGGGGTACAAAGTTTCTTTTGGGCCCCTTCCCTACATATGAATTTGGCTCCTGGGCCCACTTTTTTGCTCCAGGGCCCCCTTTTTGCCCTGGGCCCGGGCTCCGACACGAGGTGATACAGGCGCCCTCACAGCCGTCATCTTGGCTGCCAGGGCTCCGCATACCACCAACTGGCGGTACAACCATCGCGTACCACCACTACGCGTGCCACCGGTTGAGAACCCCTGCATTAGGGTAATTTTTGGCTTTGGCTACATAATGTAGCCAAATAATGTAGAAAGGAATATCAAGACTGCCATCAGTTGCAGACTGTCTGGAAGACTGGCTGTCTTCCTCTTGCTTCCATGAATCTATATATACAATCACCTGCATATTTACTATTTTTAGAAGGTTATGGAGCCTTTTAAGTTTCACATTATCTAAATGGGCAATTGTTAGTTCCAGTATTCTAGTATTACATGCATTCCGATATCAATGACTGGAGAACTTTTGAATGCAATCTTTTTTCTTTTTCTGTTAAACCTGCATACTCAAGCCTTTTATAAGCAACAACAATGTTTTGAAGTGACAATTCTGCATTGGAAGTTCAGCCATGAGAGGCTGAAATTGCTATCTGCTTTCATTTTATATGAACGTGTTGCTGGCAACCCTGTGCACAGTATTTCAGTGACAAATCACAGGTAGCACTCGTTCAAGTGTCTTTGGAATTGCTCCCTGCAATCCTGTTCTTCCCTCCGTGTCTCATGATCTCTTCATTCGTCTCGTCCTTAATTTCTCTATCTGCCTGCCAGTGCACTTCCCCCTTGGGCAGATCTGCTTGAATGTCCTGTCAGATCCGGACAAACAGGAGTCATGATCCCTCTGGCAGGCCCTAGTTTTCCTACTCTTTGGGCTCAGCAGCTGAAGGTGTGGGGAGACTTCACAATTTGACTTCTAAAGGTTGTGGTTGACAAATAATTCTTATAAGAGCATATTTTCAATTGAACAGGGGCTGGAGGCAAGCATCATTGATTTTGCTCACAGATTGCCAAGTTACCTATCCCAATATTATGGTCAAGGAGCAACTTGTGTTAAACCATGAAAGTATTTCCAACACACCGTGGTTGTTCAATCGCAATTTATGACCTGGGAACACAGCTTTTTATCATAAACTGATATAGAGGATACTAGATGTTTATCTTTGTCATTTTCAAGGACATTTTACATAGCTTTAGAGAGAGTGTATGCTTGAAGACCAAGAATATTCGGATTTAACATAGTCTACCTGAGAGTGATTTTTTCAGGTCTAGATTTGTTGTAGTGTAAAAACAGCTAGACAAAATTGGTGGTAGTGGGAAGAAGTTGTTAGTGACTTGAGTATGTAAGTCAAAGCTGAACACATTTGGCTGTTGAACTTCAATGCGGCATTCAGTGGAATGTCTATTGGAGAAGGACATGCTTATTATGCTTTAACAGCAGCCTCGGGGTAGCTAAAAAGCTCAGATTTCTTTTATAGATGGCTCTCTCATGTTTTTCTCCATCCTGATCTACACTGAAATACTTCTAGGGGTCAAAATATCCAAGAAACGTTCTTTTTAGTACTCGGGAGTCCTTGGGTTTAGTTTTAGAGCAACTTGAATTTCAGCTTCCCCCCCCCCACCCATGAGTGTCTCTAGTGGACCCCCCTCCCGGTCTTTCCCCCCTTTGTTATTTTCCCTATACATACTCCAGGTTGCAGAACTCCTTGGTAGGGAACATGCTTCAGCACCTTGATCAATTTGATTGCTTTTTTCTACATATTTTCCAGCTCTGGTGCTATTTTTTTTAATGGGGTGACTAGAATTTCTAATAGGGTGACTTCCCCCTATGGAGGGAGAAAGCGGGATAGAATTCTTAATACCGGTAATAATAATAATAATAATAATAATAATAGTATTGTGGTCTCTATACTTCAATCCTGTTACAGGAGGAGAGCAGGGGAAAGAGCCAGAGCTAAATGATAGAACACATGCTTTGCATGCAGAAGGCTCCAGAAAATCCGTCCTATATGGACATGCCAAAGATCGAAGGACCCGTTTGAAACTTTGGAGAGCCACTGCCAGTCACTGTACAATAGTTCTGAACTAGATTGACCAATGATCTAAGACAGTGGTTCTCAAACTTTTTAACCCCAGGACCCACTTTTTAAAATGACAATCTATCGGGACCCACCTAGCTTTACGAGACTTAAAAAAAGTGATCTAGAAATAAATAAATAAATAAATTTACAAGTAAAGAGATCAGCTGCTTGCAGGGTAATTAGCAGCTATCTTGCAACCTGCAGGAGCTCAGCTCTTTGAAGGGCAATTAGTAGCTATCTAATTTTTGGATAGCCTCAGGACTTGTGGCAGTTACTTATCTGATCTTTCCATCACCTGGGACCCACCAGAAATCAGTTCGCGACCCAGCAAGTGGGTCCCGACCCACAGTTTGAGAAACACTGATCTAAGATTTGGTAACAGGCAACTTTGAAAGCTTATAATAGCACACAGTATCCTAAATATAGTTGTACCTTTATCTTTATGCATTTAAATATGTTATCATTCTTTTTAGGGGAGTAGAATGTGCTGTTTTAAAAATACAATAGAGGAAGCCCTCAAATACATTGCTACTGGTACCTTCCCTGCTCTCTCTTTGAACCAACTATCTTCTACACTTAAGCAGGAATCTATTCATAGTAAATTGAACTGTACCCCATTAATGTGCTCTCTGCTTTGTTATAGGGCCAATCCACGTTTCTTTGACAGAAGCGGAACGAGGCGAAAGGGTGCCCGGGGCAAGGCAGCATGAGGTGCCCTCCCCGTGCGCTCTGAACCCGAAAGCAAGTGACTTCACCGCCCACTCACTTTTGAGTTTGGAGGCCCAACATGAGTCTCAACATAACAGTAAAAAGCCTGGGGTGGTCAGGAGAGCTTTTCCCAAGTGCACATTTTTTGCACGCTGCAGCTCTCCCCACCACACCCTGCCTCTACTTGGAGGCTTGTGCTGGGGAGAAATTGTGCCCCCTTCAGTGGAATGTCCTAGGCAGGTGCCCCTCGGGCTCCGTCGTCATTACACCCCTGTTCTTTGGTGCCTGAGGCAGAAAATCCAAATGGCACCTCCCCCCCCCCCCCCCCCAGTAATTAACCTGAATCATCATCTGTCTGGACGTTCTCTTGTGCAAACCTCATTGAAATGAACAGGAGTACATACGATTGGTCTTATTTGCACAGGACTTGCACAGGAAAACTAGAGTTGCCAACTGACTAGAAAAAGTCATAATGGCTGGTTTTCTTTGTTAGTCATGTTTTTGTGTTTTTGCTTTCAGTTCAGTTTCCAGAAAATAAAGGAGCAACGTCAGTCCCCCCTCCAGAGTCCAAGTCCCCCCCCCCCCTCGGTCAGTCCCCCCCCCTCCAAATTGGGTGTACATATTAGGTAAATAGATCTGTTTGCTGAGCTCCAACCTTGGGCCTATTTAAAGCAACTGGGCCTCATCCAATGCCCAATGCCCTCATCCAATTCAACCCCAGCCCCACCTTGGTACAAAAATAAAAATATTCTCAAAACTTGGAAACCCTAAAAACAACTTAAGGTTGTTTTGAGGAAAGTTTCAAAACAGTTTGTTACTGCAAAGGGATTTGTCATTGAAAAGGAAGAAGACTAAGATTTCACTGGGCGTTCCCAAGCACATCTTTGGATATGAGCCATTTAGTTGAGCTGAACATTTGCTTTTTCCAAATTGTATGCAACGTAATTTGATGGGGGCTGCTTCTATTGAGTTGACATTAAATACTGGAAATAACGCTTCAGAGAGATGAAATGTACATACTGTCTTGTTTGTGGTGTTTATCCTTTGAGTAGAGTAAGGGCTCAGTCCAACCCAACTTCCCTGGCTATTCTGGCCTAAGCTAGGCCATAGTTAGGCTGCTGCTATTCCTGAGTTAGGTAGTCCGGAATATCTGTGGCCCAGCACCAGCCCAGGATCAAGGCAAAACTTACCTCCGAAGCAGGCAGGCTCCCGCGGCTCGGCGTCCGTCTCGCGCATGCGCCACACCCTTCCCGCGCTTGTCAGTGCTGATCGACTGCAGCTGCTGCAGCGTCCTTGGCAGCCCGGTCGGCAAGGGCGCAGGCGCCAGCAGCTGCCCCGCGTCCGTAGCAACCCGGTTGCTAGGGGCCTGGGCGCAGGCGCCGGCACTCTGTTCGCACCCGTCATGGGCCGGTCGCAGGACAATCGCCAGAGGGTCGCGAAGACTGTGCCAACCACCACAGGGCACCCTGTGCCTCAGCCACCTGCTGGAGGGGAGAGTCCCCGCCCCCCACCTGCAGCAGGCATTGCCAACCCCATGCCATGGGGGGGTTGCACATGGGTGTCATATGGGGGGAGCGGGGAACCTAATGGCGGCCGCCACGGCGCATGCGTGCCGGGTACCATTCGTGTGGCGCGTGGGTGAACCCCGGTTGTCGAACGGGTGCGATCTGGGTGTGGCTGCCGCGAGCAGCTCCGCTACGGGCGCCATAGCAGCTTTCACTGTTTGCCTGCCCGGGCTGCCCCCCCGACTCCCCCTCTCCGTGGCTTGGGGGTCTAGCTACCCTCCTGCTGCAATCTCCCTTGGAAGGTATTGGCAGAGCCTGGCTGGGATTCGTGCAGGGGCTTGACTGGTGGGGGCTGTCTCTGTGTGTGGGGCAATGCTTGTGTAACTTTTGGCACATGTGTTTCAAGGGGGCGTATTGTTCTGGAACAGAGTAGAGTTGGCCAGGCGAGGCTGGCATGGGTGGTCATAGGCCCAGCAGGCGATCTCAAAGCAGCAGCAGCCCAGGGACCTGGAGGCATGGGCTCTTCCCCTGTGGAACTGCAGCCTGCAGAACAAAAGGGGAGGGGAAACAAGTACGACAGCCAGGGGGTGGTGGTGCAGCTGCTGCTGCTGAGGTAAGTTGCAGGGCTGGCTCCTTGGCATGTGGCAGCATCGAGGCAGGCAAACGTAGGGCTTCCTCCCTGCAGCCCCTGGGGTGCTCCCAGTAAGGTAGGTGGCAGAGGATGTTCCTGGGAAGACAAAAAACAAGGTGGAGTTAAAGTCCACTTGGTGTCTGGTTGCAATAGCCTTTGAGATCACACCAGCGTGTGGTGGGGGCAAAAGCCTGCAGGGAGAGAAACACACAGCTGCGAAGGGTTACACTCATGGCCTGGTTTGAGGTGCTTACCTGGATGTAAGGAGAGCATAATCCTGTAAGGAACAAATGTCAGAGAGAGAGAACACAACACAACTGTGGAGCATTGAACATGGCACGGCAATACACAAACACTCACCTGTCCGTAGACCCTGTGAGGGCAAGGGGGAGAGAGAGTGAGACAGATGTTGTCTACAGGCAAGTAACATTTCCACACACATGGAGGGTTCTGTTACCATAGCAAACAGGCAGATATCAGAGAACACAGTGGCTACAGGCAGAAATCTTATCACGTAGTTGCTAACAGGCAGATATCCTATCACACATTTGCTTACAGCCAGATATCAGATAACATTTCAGCACAGACCCCCCCCCCCGCTCTTACCTGCTGGTGTTGTGGCCATAACCAGGGGTTGCCTATGGGGGGGAGAGAAGCTGGGAGAGAGACATTGGTTAGCAAGAGCTTGCATGGAGACAGCTGCCCAGGCACAGCTGTTAACAGTTTGGCCGCAGCGAGAGAAGCTCTCTCTGCCCTTGAGGGGAGCAGAGAAGAGAAGTGAGGTGTTTGTGAATTTTGGAGCCAAGTGCTCCCCTCCACCACCAAAGTTCCACTTTGTGGCTATGGGGGACAGAGCCCCATGCCACGTGCTCTGAGAGAGAGGGAGAATGGAGGCCTGGGGCTGGGCTTTTGCGGGAAAGAGGCTGGGTGCTGATTGGGTGCCTATCTTTGGTTGTATCCAGACATTGCTGCTGCTATTCCGGCCTAACTGTGGCCCACTGTGGGGTGTTTGAAATTTTCGGGAGAGGGCTGGAGTGTGTAAGGTAAAATGGCACCTATGGGTCTCCTCAAATTTAGGACCATCTTTTTGGTCGACCTAAATTTTAGGTCCGTTTCGGAGCTCGAGGTGCGTGTCGGAGCTTGCAAATGTCTGGATACGGACCTAAAATCAGGGACGCCCCCATTACGCCCCTGACATGCCCACTCTTAGGCCGAACTTAGGACGGAATAGCTCGCAGCGCCCGTTGTGCACATGCGTGGCGTTTTTGGTCCACCTGTCCTAAACTCGTCCTATGTCCGTCACAAACTTGGCGTAAATTCAGACTAAATGGCGCTATTCCGTCCTAAATTGCCCTAGGCTGATTTTAGGACGGAATAGTGCCGTTTAGGCCGGAATAAGACTTAGGTTGGATTGGGCTGACCGTTACCTTCTACGTCTATAGTAAATGAATGTGGAAATACATTCTGCAAGATTCTTAAAAGATCAAACACTCTCTCTCTCTCTCTCTCTCTCTCTCTCTCTCTCTCTCTCTCTCTCTCTCTCTCTCTCTCTCTCTCTCTCTCTGTGTGTGTCTGTGTCTGTGTCTGTGTCTGTGTCTGTGTCTGTGTGTCTGTGTGTAAAGGATATAGCTTTGATGGTACCAATTTTGGGTAGGCTCCCCTTGGCAGGGAAAATGTTTGTTAATAGGGGAAAAAAAGCTTGGTAACTGAAGTTTGTTCCCACTAATGCAGTGCTTAGACTGGTGAAGATTATATTGTATGCATTTATTTCAGTGCAATCCCTTGGACATGGAATTATGAATCTTAAAGCCGCAGCCCAAAACACGTTAGGGAGCAGCCCCACTGTAGTCATTGGGACTTGCTTCCAAGTAAACAAGCACAAGATTATGCTGTAATGTATTCTTGCAATTTTGATTGAAGAACTGGGTAGTGGTGTCACTTGCCCAAGTTAATGAGAGAGAGAGAGAGAGAGAGAGAGAGAGAGAGAGAGAGAGAGAGAGAGACTCTAAAACTGCCAATATTTCAGGGGGGAAATGAAAGTATGTTTGAGTTATTAATGCCATCAGTTGCCTATTTCAACCATTGCCATCAATTTCCTTTTACCTTTGAACTTCAATAAGGTCTTTTGTGTCCTTGCTTATTTTCCTGCTGCATCTGTAACTGTTTGTCTCCTTAGCCACATGTGCACTCCGTGTGCTGCTCAATAATGTTGCTTGACATCTCAATAATGTTGCTTCGAGCTCAGCAAGAGATTGGATTTGAATACGAGACTGTGGTTCCTTGAAAGCTGCAGCTTCTGTCTGGATCTGAGTTTCTTGAACTTTACGCAATTAGAGTCACACTATGTTCACACTATAAAGTCACACTATGTTCAGACCAATAATCCCTCTAGGGGTCTGTGCTGGTGCATGGTCCCCTTCAGCTGCTGCGTTGGAGCCCTGCAGCGTTTTTGGATGCATGGCAATGCTGTTGCATGTTATTGCTGGACTGAGCTCTGAACGCTGAGCTCTGAGCTGCTCGGTCCGGAGCTTGGCTTCCCAGGGCTATGAGCTGCACAGCCACCCAGCTTAAACGGAACACTGGCTCAGATTACTATTTCAATATTTTGTTATATAATTGCATATATTTTTGTCTTGCCGTGTTTCAAGCCTCAATTCTTATCAGATAATTCTTTGATCAGCTCTGTGCCTGTGAATCTTTCTGTGCCATGGGCTCAGTTGTTTTGCCGTTCTCTTCCTCTTTCTTTTCCCCTTAGGTTTACAGGCTTCTTCTATTTCCAGGTTTTTGATCATCACAGTTTTGCCATTTTTGTCCAAATTGGGCAATTTTTTGTTGACATTATGTGGGTTTGTAAGCTGTATTTTGGAGGTCTTGTCTTTGGCCGAGCCTCTCGGGAATGCTGAGTGGGGCCCTCTGCCCCACACAGAGCCTCCAACTTGTGTGTTCTGGCCTCCAAAAATTTGGAAGTAATTGGCGATGATGTCATGACCAGTCACTTCTGGTGGTATGCAGCAGGAGAGTGGCACTGGAGGTGGTACTTGGCCAGAAAGGGGTTAAGAACCCCTGGTCTACTGTGTATCTTACAGCAGTACTGCTGAGTTCAGGTAGTCACCCAGAACGTGTGCATTTAAGGCAAAGGAAATGCTAGCTAGAGATGTGAAGGCCTGTGCAAACTGAAACCCTCTTATGAAATACAGGTGGGCCCCCATATCCACGGATTCACTATCCACGGTTTCAGTTATCCACGGATCGCGGGGACCCCCCCCCCCAGGCTTTTACTTTTTCCCCAGTAAGCTTCGTTTCTTCCTTAAAGAAACAGGGGAAGCAGCCTCTGGCTGCTTATTGCAGGCAAGTAGAACGAGACTAAGTACTAGAGAGGCTCTGCAAGGTTAACAGAAACCTTGCAGAGCCTCTCTAGGACTTAGTTTTGTTCTACTTGCCTGCAACGGAGGCTGCTTCTCTGTTTGTTTTAAGGAAAAAATAAAGCTTGCTGAAAGAAAAATAAGAGCTGGGGGCGTGTGCACACATGCCTGCAGAGGAGGCAGGGCAGGGGGCCCTCAGGAAACCATGGAGGGGGTGTTTGCTCCTATCCACGGAAGGGCCTGGAACATATCCCCAGCGGATATGGGGGGAGTACTGTATTTTCATACAGTAAGTATACTATAAGGTATCCCCTGACAATTAAGTCCAGTCGTGTCCGACTCTAGGGTGTGGTGCTCATCTCCATTTCAAAGCTGAAGAGCCAGCGTTGTCTGAAGACGCCTCCGTGGTCATGTGGCCGGCATGACTCTCCTTGCCGCAGTGCGTAGCATGCAGCTGGAACACGGAGCGCTGTTTACCTTCCCGCAAGCGGTACCTATTTATCTACTCGCATTGACATGCTTTGGAACTGCTAGGTTGGCAGGAGCTGGCCAAGCAACGAGCGCTCACCCCGTCGCGGGAATCAAACTGCCGACCTTTTGATCGAAAGCTTATGGTTCAGCGGTTTAACCCGGGTTAAACCGCTGTATACTATAGATACATACAATCTCAAACCCTCTTATCTGCTTCATATTCCTCCCATCTTCTGCAGCAAGCGAAAGAAACTACCAGTAATGTATAACATGAACTGAGACTTTCTTGGCTGGAATTATCAGAATAAAATTTTTTTTTTCACTTTATTAAACCAAGTTAAAAAACAGGAGATGTTACAAAAAAAATCCTACGTTTCATTCGCCCCTGCTGGCTAACATCCTCAGGGATTTGAGGGCTTTCCCAGAAATCCTTGAAAGGACTGAGATGCTATAACTGAAGACGCACTGGTTTAAACAATCAGTGAAAGCCAGCTGCCTAAGCTTCCGCATTTAACATAATTAAAGGCACAGTGCCATCAAATAGAGCTGTCAAAATGGAAGTCGTTTCACTCTTGTTTTTGCTAATGCTGGTATCCAGTTGCTGTGAATTGTTCATAGCTCTTCCTTCCTATTCAAGTTATTATGATGCTTGAAAATTTCCAGTCTCCCTGTTTAATCTGGGGAAATATTCCTTTTCAGTGGAGTGAACTTGTGTCTGATCAAAATTGATGTGATGCCCCGTACAGATGGAGTGCTCAACCACAGCTGATTTTTCAGGCTGTAAACGAAAGTGGTGTTCATGCTCTTTCAATCTTTGAAAATATGCACACCAAAACAAGAAGTGCAGTTTGTTCTGACTCAAGTTCATTTACAAACCAGGATATCAAACTTTGATTTCATCCTGGTTTGTTTCAACAAATTAGAGTTAGAATATATCATAGTTCCCAAGTTTGTATGTAATGCGGAATTATGGTTTTATTTGAACATTTTTGCTTTCACTTTGTCTCCCCTTGCGCACAAGTGAGGAGGGGGAGCATGTGAACCTGCAGATTTCCAAGGCTTGTTCACATATTATTAAGCCATGGCTTAATGTTGTGTTTGAACCATGCCTATATGACATACTGAGTGTCTGTTATTACCTTTTCTTTGAATATTCTAAATATATTTTCTAACTCCCAAAATGACCTTTTAGCATTTGTGTTTATGGAATAAAGGTGGACTGAATTGTTGGTGGCTGTGATAAGTTATTTTTAAGCGCTGATATTTCAGGCTACAGCACTTCATTCTGTTGTGCCTGTTAATGAGCCAAAACAGCGTCACTTGCTTTTGAACAAGGAATTGGAAACAATAAACTGATCTTTGCAGGGACATTCTGTAAAATGAAGGGAACAGTCACGCAAGCGACCAAACTTTCAGAATACAGTAGGCACAGAGCAAGATCAATAATAGATTCTATTTCATAAAACTGAGAAATCGCATTCTCAATTTGGTGAATACTGCTCTGTTCATCTATCGTTTTGTGTGTTTGTACAACACTCAGTGAAATGTACAGGAATATTCTTGGGTTCAGAAGAGGAAACATTGATTTTGCTGAAAATGTTGTGAATTTGGAAGGTAACTTATTGACAGAACTAAGTCATTAGATTTGACCTGCAAATTAGCCAGAGAGGACTGGAGGAGATTACTGTAGTTCCCTCATCTCTGGCAGAATTGCTGCAGACGACTCCTAAACCAGGCAGAGGAACACATAAGTGATGAAAGTACAATAGCTGATGCTGTGTGGGAGGGGGAATAGAATCTCCAGGGACAAGGGGATTTGAAGGAAGTGGCTGGAAGTTGGAGGTATGTTTTGGGTGTGAATAGTGACTAGTACAGAGAAAACTGTGTTTGGGCAGTATATAAGCATAATCTTGCTACAGGAACTTAGATTTTCATACCTGCCAGTATTTCACTGATGAAAATTGAGACATTCTTAGTACTTAGTTATATTCTCACTTATAACAGATCATTGCTTGAGCCCTCTCCTCACTCTTGCTCTTAGCATGATAAATGTTTTCCGTTTAGCCTACAATAGCATGTCCTGTAGTGATTTAAAAGCCAAGTAGTTATTCTTTTCATTAAAGTTGTACTAGAAAAATATAAATGTCCTTTATTGTGTTTTTAGCCGTTCAAAATAAACTTCACCAGCTACAGTGTGAAATGGCAGCAATGTACTACCTAGTGCAGTGCTCCCCAAACTTACCATATCATGGTGCCCTTACCGCCATAGAAGCAGAGCTTGGCACCTGGAAGTGATGGCGATGACATCATGACATCACTGCCATTACTTCTGGGTTTGGGACCACAATGTGACCCTGCGAACTGTGGTAAGAGGTTAAAGGCGGATGGACTTTTCAGGCGACAAAAACTTTGTGATTGGAGCTTATGTCTGCCGACTGAGCCTCTGCTCTGCAATCTTCATGGTTGCGTCGTGTCCCCGCTGCTGTGTGTCTTTGGCGGTGAGCATCCCGTGACACCTCTGGGGGTTCACCACGGAGCCCCAAGGAGCCGCAATGCAAAGTTTGGGAAGCACTGACTTAGTGCCTTAGTGTTAATCTGCATGTTAACTAGAAGTAAGGCACATCCATCCTCACTGGAATTAGCTCTTAAAGGATAGGAGAGGGTTCTGAAACGTGAAGGATGGCAGCTCTAGCAATGCTCAATAATACCTTTCTTTAAAAGTCATCCTCAGAATCGTCCTCAATGACAAAATAGGGGATTCTTGCTGATGTAGAATCTGATTGTACATACACACTGCATTTTACAATTCCGTTCACCAATTCTGAAGACACTGTTACTGCATGCAAGTCTGTGGCTGGTCTTTGAAGATTTAAAGATGCTTTGATCAAGCAGATTTATTGTGTTAATCCAAATTGCAGAAGGAAGTGATCCAAAATCTGTTGTGTGATGGCTTGATACTTTCAGAATTAAATGTTCTTGAGAATTGCTCTTCCTAATGAAACACATTTTTGTAGTGATTGGACTGAATAAGTACAGTATATGGAAACTGCAGCTCAGTTAGCATTTACTATTGATGGTAAACACCTGGTCCCCGCTATGCCAGGTGGGAAACCAGTAATGAAGCCTCACATGATTGCTACATAATTTGGATTATGGTTATTTATTCTACATTTTCCTGAATTGTAATTTTTTTCCTCTCAAATGCTCTACCGAGCATGCTCTAGACACATGTAACATGCACACACAAGGGAAATTGACTGTGTGCAGCAACCAAGTGCAATGGCTCACAGTACAACTCAGTGGACTGGGTACAATGGCCAAAATTTTAAGGCCCTGAAATCGTGGAGTGAATGTTTTTGGCAATATTCCAGCTGGACAATTTTCTAAATACTGGGAGGCCTGTTGAAAATTTCTCTCTGAATGTCCTCAGTGAATGCATTGCATTATTAACAGGTTTGTATTGATCATTATGGAATATAATTGCTGTCCTATTTAATTGTACATAGAGATGTTTATGAAGACACTGAGGCCTTTGTGTGATAGCTTCTGGAGTCCTACACCCTCAGGAGATATCAGATTGTGTTCTGTGTAAGGTGAAATCTCCATATGATCTTAAAAGGCAGTCCTGTGTAGAGCACAGGTGAAGAGTATATAAACCACATGAGAACATATAATCTGACTGAATTCATCAGGTTTTGATGAAGCAAGGTCTTAACTTACCATAATTGATTCCATTCAACCCCCCCCTTACACCCGATAATGATTTTCCCCTACAGGGGAAAAAAGTACTGGCCTCTAAAACTTTTCCCCCTTGGCAGTGGCGTTCTTACTATTGGGGCGCTGGTGCGCTGCGCCCCAGGCGCCGAGTGGGCACGATGCTTCCGGGGGGAGCTTGGGCTTGGGGCTGTGCGGCGGAGCCCGGCTGCCAAGCCCCCGGGAAGCAGCGCGCCCACTCGGCGCGTCACCGGCTTCCGGAGGCTCCACACCGAAGCCGGGACAAGCCCTCGTCATTGCGACCGCCCAGTTGGGCAGTCGAGGGCTTTGTGAGCCGGCCGAACGCGTTGCAGGCTTTTATTTGTTTTTTCTGCACATGCGCAGAACCTTTCTGAGGGCAAACGGGACCGCCGAACTGGGCGGTCGCAATGACGAGGGCTTGTCCCGGCTTCGGAGCGGAGCCTCCGGAAGCCGGTGACGCTCCGCTTGGGGGGGGCAGCCGGGCTCTGGTGCGACGGGAGCGCTCCAGCCCCCGCCCCCTGGGTGCCGGAATGGCTTAAAACGCCACTGCCCCTTGGGATAAAAGCAGTTGGGAGGGATTTTTAGTGGAAATGTACCCCAGGGGGAAAAGTTCAAGTAGCCCCATTCCCCTTCTCGGCTGGTGCTCTGCTCCAAAGTTCAGCCTACTGGCTATTTATTTAAAAAAAAGTCAGGTGAAAGTTATGTCTGACTGCCTTTAACATGAAGCTGGCCCAGGAATGGCATGAAATGTTATGCTTTATTAGGTCATACTGATTGCTGAAAAGGATGATAAAATATTCATTCAAAAAATTAGGGAACTACAGGAAACTACAGACTGGTCAGCTTAACATCTGTTCTAGGTAAGATGGTGGAAATCAAAGGTAAAATCTTGTAACACAGAAGAACAAGCTTTGCTGAGGGAGAATCAGCAGGCTTCTTTAAGGGTGAGTCTTGCCTCACGAATCATTGAGAGCAGCACTTCTCAAACTGGTGGGTCACAACCCACCAGGAAAACCAGAAGATGTCGCTCCCCCCTTAAGGGGCGTGGTGATGTTGGTGTTGGCACTTTCAGGATCATGCCACTGACAGGGAAAAATTGTTCTTTAACTCACTGGGGGTTGCTCTAGGCCTCCAGAGGGTGCAGGGAGGCACAGCCCCTCTGCGAGCCTCCCCGCACTTCAGATCGTTGCTCTGATGCAATCGAGCCCCACTTCTGGTTTTCATCTGAAACCAGAAGTGTGTCTCGATCACATCAGAGTGATGATCTGAAGCACAGGGAGGCCTGCAGAGGGGGCTAGAGCCCCCTTCCACATCCTCTGGAGGTCCGGAGCAACCCCCAGTGAGTAAGAAAAACCTTTTTCCCTTGGTGGCGGCGCAATCCCGGGAGCGGCGCTGTTGCCGCCCCTGCCAACACTTACAACTTCCCCACCTTTTGGGGAGAACTTTGAGAAATGCTTGTCTAGAGTTCTTTGAAAAGGTCAACAGGCATGTGGATGAACCCATTGCTATTATATGTCTGCACTTTCAGAAGGTGTTTGACACAGTTCCTCACCAAAGGCTCCTGAGAAAACTCAAGTCAGGGAATAAGTGGATAGGTCCTCTTATGGATTAGAAACTAGTTGAAGACAAGGAAACAGAGTGAGTGTCAATGGACAATTGTCACAATGGAGAGAGGTGAAAAGCGGTGTGCCCCAAGGATTGGTTTTGGGACTAGCACTTTTCAGTTTGTTCCTAAATGTCCTAGGGCCCATGGCCTGATCCAGCAAGGCTCTTCTTATGTGTCTGAGGAATCAGAACACTGAATTTAAGATGGAACATCATGGAATAGGTTTGTGCTTGTTTGGATATTTTTATTTTTGTTAACATTAGTACTGTTCATGGTAGGAATGTTTTTTGTTTTAGGTAAGATGCTTATGACTGTACCCAATTAGCCATCTAATCACTTACAAAGAAACCTGACAACAAAAATCCTGAGTAAAATGGGGAATAATGACTGTTATGTCGTCGGTTAGCTACCTGATGACTGTAGTCACCAGAACACTGTGTGTTCCTTGTTTCCCAGATGAATGAAGTGACTAGGAATTAAACAAAAAACCCTCTTCCTAAAGAGAAAATTACTATAGTGTACAACTTAACAGCATTAGGAAGGTGACTGCATTTTAGTATTATGTGTATACTACAACTAAAAACAGCTGATTATGCTCTTTTGTAGAATGCGTCTGAAAACAGTGTATTCTCTTAGAAGCGCTTATTACTGCAAACTAGAATTACCTCCAACTGGAACTGTATTTTCCAAAACCACCTCATCCAAACAAACAGCAACCAAATCAGAAGTTGGTAATTCCAAACAGGTTTTACATTATGAAGACCAAATGTTAATATATGAAAGAGACAATTTGCCTATGCATTTTTGAAGGTCCATAGCTTTGAAATACTTTACCACAAACGTTAGAGGTTGAAAAAATGCACTTAAATGTCAGTTTGATAGACGCCAAAAGGACGTTTTCCACACATGTTTGCATTTAAATATTATTGGAACAAGATGGAAAAAGTAACATCGATACAAAAGTAAGGTTAAAACATTAGCTCTTAAGGACTGTGATTTAAAGACTTTTTTCTTTTCAGTAAAGTCAGCCAGGTTTATCCATGTGTTTTTTGAGAAGCCCTAAAATTAAAAACCTGCCTTTTATTTGCTATTACCTGAATGTCCCTCTCCACTCTCCACTTTTTCTTTGAGGATGCCTGGATATGAAGATCTGAAATTTTGCTGAACTCTGCATAAAATTTATTGTAGAGACTTAGACACATTTGCGGGGGGGGGGGGGGGGAAAGAGAACCTCTATGACTCTAAGTATGCACATAAATTTGTCAGTGCTATATATTTAAGTTCCTAAAGATAAAATATATTTAATCCTCTTAAATTTCCTTATATTTTGTGTAGACTTTAAAGAAGTTAACATTGGTACATATGTATTATAGCATAACATATGTAAAATAAAGGACATGCTCCACTGTATTATGTAATGATTCCACTTTACAGTGAATGGGTATTGGCAGTTTGTATATTTCAGACATTTGCAGGAGATGTTCTCCCTGGATTCAGTCCATATTAGGAGATGCTGCATAGAACTGCTAGTTGCCTCACATGACTGTGGTTTGGATATGATGCCCTGTCCCTTCCTGTCCCCCAAATAATTTTTCAGTGTTTCAGATTCCAAATTCACACATCTGGTCGACAGAGTATGTCATTCAGAACTGCACTTCAGACTGAAAATGTCATTTACTGAAAATAGTAAGCTTGCATCCAAGAGACATGGAAGTGTTTGGCTTTCATATGAGAGGACTTATCTGGTTGATGGGCTATGAGCCAAAGCATACATTCTGAAAGCAAGCATAGAGGACATGTGTAGACACAACTATTTCAGTACTGAGGTGGTAAGAACCATCAGGTGATCTGGTTGATGGGCTATGAGCCAAAGCATACATTCTGAAAGCAAGCATAGAGGACATGTGTAGACACAACTATTTCAGTACTGAGGTGGTAAGAACCATCAGGTGATCTTGGGCGAGGAGTGGAAGCAGATGTTATACCCGCCATGGATATACTATTAGACAGTTTAGCCCTGTAACTTCAGGAGCATTCATAACACAACAGCACCATGTGGTGAATTTCACTGCCCCTCACTAGTATGCCGTTGGTAGGCGTAACACCCACTTCCTGCTCTATTATCCATTATCTGAGGCGTCACAGATTCCTGAATTGATGTGCAATCTAGGAAATTCTGAGACAAATAGCACTGGTTTTCTGTAATGATATGGGAAGTATAATGGAAGAGTGTTCGGCTTCCTAGAACACTCTTTTGCTATAGCACTCTTTGTCCTGGGTGTAATTTTTACAGTATCATAAAAAAGGAAAAGGTTAAAACCCATAAAACTGCTCAAATGTTTGGTGCAGAAAAGCACAGCCACCGTATTTTTCGCTCCATAAGACGCACCCCCCAAAATAGGGGGAAATGTCTGTGCGTCTTATGGAGAGAAGTGTAAAAACCCAACTTGCTTAAACAAGTTTTTTGGCCGCTTACCTCGTTGTTTTTCCGCAGCTGCAATCTTCTTCCTGCGCCCCCTAGTCAGCAGCTTGAAGACGTGACCCTCCAGGCTCTGGACACGACCAGGAGGCTCTGTGCAAACATCACAGCAACTGCGATGTTTGCACAGAGCCTCCTGGTTGCGTCTAGAGCCTGTGCAAAGTTCCCAGGCGCTGGACACGACCAGGAGGCTCTGTGCAAACATCGCAGCTCCTGCAATGTTTGCGCAGAGCCTCCTGGTCATGTCCAGCGCCTGGGAACATTGCACAAACATTGCAGCTGCTGCAATGTTTACGCAGAGCCTCCTGGTCGCATCTAGCGCCTGCGCAAAGTTCCCAGGCACTGGACGCGACCAGGAGGCTCTGTGCAAATATCGCAGCTGCTGCAATGTTTGCGCAGAGCCTCCTGGTCGCGTCCAGCGCCTGGAAACTTTGTGCAAACATCGCAGCTGCTACAATGTTTATGCAGAGCCTCCTGGTCGCGTCTAGCGCCTGCGCAAAGTTCCCAGGCGCTGGATGCGACCAGGAGGCTCTGTGTAAACATCGCAGCTGCTGCGATGTTTGCGCAGAGCCTCCTGGTCGTGTCCAGCACCTGGGAACTTTGCGCAAACATCGGAGCTGCTGCGATGTTTACGCAGAGCCTCCTGGTCGCGTCTAGTGCCTGCGCAAAGTTCCTAGGCGCTGGATGCGACCAGGAGGCTCTGTGTAAACATCGCAGCTGCTGCAATGTTTGCGCAGAGCCTCCTGGTTGCGTCCAGCACCTGGGAACTTTGCGCAAACATTGAAGTTGCTGCGATGTTGGCGGAGTGCCTCCTGGTCGCATCCAGCGCCTAGAGGCTCGCGTCTTCAAGCTGCTGACTAGGGGATGTGGGAAGAAGATTGGATCTGCGGAAAAATGAGGTAAGGGGCCAAGCTGCCGGAAAACCTGTTTAAGCAAGTCATTTTTTAATTTCCCTATTTTTCGCTCCAAAATACACATGCGTCTAATGGTCTGATGCGTCTTATGGAGCGAAAAATGTGGTATTTGTGCTATAAAAAGGTAAAGGTATCCCCTGACAATTAAGTCCAGTCGTGTCCGACTCTAGGATGTGGTGCTCATCTCCATTTCAAAGCCGAAGAGCCAGCGTTGTCCGAAGATGCCTCCGTGGTCATGTGGCCGGCATGACTCTCCTTGCCGCAGCGCGTAGCATGCAGCTGGAACACGGAGCGCTGTTTACCTTCCCGCAAGTGGTACCTATTTATCTACTCGCGTTGACATGCTTTGGAACTACTACGTTGGCAGGAGCTGGCCAAGCAACGAGCGCTCACCCCGTCGAGGGAATCGAACTGCCGACCTTTCGATCGACAGCTTATGGTTCAGCGGTTTAACCCGCTGCTATCCTTTCCACTAATGGGACCTACTGTACATATTTTGGCTAGAATTATCAGGCTAGAACATTTTGCAACACAAGGAGAGCTGTGTATTCCGGCTACTATGGGGCCAGTCATTTGCTACCAGGAAATGTTTTGGGAAAGGAAACAGTGGGCAAAGCAATCTACCCGAGATGTCTTCAACAAGAAGGATGAGTCTTTCTGCAATTTCCAAGAATGAGTCATAACCCGGCTCAGCCTCCTGGGAGTTGCTCTTTCCGTCATCTTCTTCCAGTGCCATGTAGGTGGAATGACAGCGGTGGTAATCAATTGTGCGTAGGCTCTGAGTAATACAGAGTACAGAACTGGGAACACATCTACATTAGATCAGGTTTATAATTGCCTCCTATAGCACTGTTTCAAACAGCATTCTGTTTTCTAGGAACACAGCATTAAGAGGTATTACTGTACAAGGAGAATGAAACAACAACACAAAATACAGACAATAAGGGCCAGCAATACGTTAATTGAAGTAGCACTAATTTCCTTGGATAGAAAAGTCCTGTTGGATCAGACCAAAGGTCCAGCATCCTGTTCCCCACAGTGGCCAACCAGGTGTCTCTAAAAAGCCCACAAGCAAGATCTGAAGGTGTGGAGCTTGTTTTCATGCTGTTAAGGATTACAGAAATGTCCCTACTTATGAACAATTAATGAACAAACACTTTCAGCCCAGACTTCAAGTTTGCAGCTAATGCTGCTGTGTATCAAGCACTCCCTGCAGCTCCACAGGGAAACTGACATGGTTTGGTGTGAAACTGACAGCTACAGCAGTGGAGATAGGGGCATTACTGTACTTATGAACAAAACAACTTATGACCAGCCCCCCCTCCCGAACAGTGTTCCCTCTAAGCTGCATGGCCTTGCAGTTTGGGTTGCAGCTTTCCTGAAAGTCCAGTGAAGATGCATGACGTCCCCACCGAGCATCCAGTGACATTGCCGCACAGCCACGGAAGGGTTTTGCACAGTGGTGCGAACCCCTTAGAGGGAACGCCCCCTGCTAACTGGGCAAGAGTCACTTTTTCAATTGGTGCTCCTCTTATATTTAGCAGGGGGAAAGTAACTGCCCCCCTTTCACCCCAGCACAGTCTCTTTTCTGGTGGCTGTTTGCTGGTGTTCTTCTGCATCTTCTTAGATTGTGAGCCCTTTTGGGACAGGGAGCCATTTATTCATTTGATTTTTGTCTGTAAACCACTTTGTGAACTTTTTGTTGAAAAGCGGTATATAAATACTGTTAATAATAACACTGCCCTGGAAGCCAACATGTTTAGAAGTGGGTGAGCCTCTGTATAAAACTAATGGAAGGTGAAACCCTTTGAACACTTGAAGTATTAAGTACTTTGTCAAAAGAAGTATTACAGCACAATCCGACTTAACTTTTGTGCCGGTTTAACCAGCAGCGAGAACGGGAGGCCCCAGAACGGAAAAGGGATTAAAATCCCCTTCAAAAGAGGAATTCAAAGGGGATTTGAACCGTTCTCGCTGTGCTGCTGGTTAAACCGGCACAAAAGTTAAGTCGGATTGCGCTGTAAAGTACTTAAACTGTGTACTTAACAGAGGGGATTGCTATCATTTTTCATCCTGTAAGAGTAAATTGTTTGCTGTTAGGATCCAAAGAACCATGAGCCTGCGTGCATACACACACAAGGATTTTTGGGCTCCTCACATCTGCCCCCTGACAACCTTTTTCGTAAGATTGGGAGAAGCTATGGCATCGCTAGATACAGACACAGACACGAGAGAGAGAAAACCATTTTGCATGCATGTTCATGTGGCTCTTTGGATCCTGGCCCCTAGTTATAACTGAACTACCTGAATTTAGCACTTCACAATTGTGAAAGATGATTTATGTTCTAAATATGCATGCTATAGCATCTTCACAATGGAGTTTTGTGTGTCCTTGGAATTATTTCAATAGACTTAACACTATTTTACTCATGAAGCAGTGGTTGAGGTCTTGGCCCGCTTAGAAACAGGGATGGGGGGAGGGGAATCAAGGTCAGGGTTGAACCTGTATTGTAGAATTGTGTTATGCACACCTGCTTTTTTGTCAGTGGCATTGGAAACCTGAGTCTGCTGGCTGAAAAGGGGAATAGGAAACAGAATGAATGAATGAATAAATGAATGAATGAATAAACCTACTTCACAGGGTTGTTCTGTGGATGTATGCTGCTTTCAGCTCCTTGGAAGAAGGGCAGCATAAAATGGTAACTAATAAAAATCCCCCATGCTTTTCTTTGACAATTCACCTCTCTGGTTACTGTGCACCGAACTTGCACGATGCTTCACAGTTTTTGTTAAGCTGGCTACTTGTGAAAGTAGCAAGAATTTTGGAATTTCATGTTAAACTATTACTGTATCTCTTTCTAAGCTCAGTTCTGTAGTGTGAAAAAAAATTACAAAATGTAACTGCCTTTTCTCCCTTCCTCCTTCCCTCTCCCCCTGTGATTTATTACAGATTTGAAGAACTTGTGAAAAAGTTCAAAGTAGAATATCATGCTGGTGGATCTACTCAGAATTCCGTTAAAGTGGCCCAGGTTTGTGCCTCCTCCTAAAAACCAAACAAACAAAAAAAATCATTATAGAAGTTAGTTGTTGAAACACATTTTGTTCTAAAGTTGCATACATTGTGACACAGAGGTATAAAACATAATCTGGTGTTTTTTGCCAACAATGTGAAGAACTGTAACACCCCTGAAATGGCTTGTTGTCTAAAGTTTTAACCCTCTTTGTTTCTGATTTGTCTTCCTTTTGCACTTCCTATTTACTTTGATTTGTAGCTCAAGCAAATGGGGCTTCTCTTTTGCCCCACAGCAGACAGGGGATTGGGAAGAGAAGATGAGCAACAGATCCTAGCAAGGTGGGAGGAGCAGTGATGGCAATTTGTCTCACTGTAGCAGGAAAAAATTGTTCTGATTGCTAAGCAGGTAGTCATCATTCCTGTTGTATTCAGGTAGTATATTTGCTTTACATGGAGAATTTACATGCTTAATGGAGAATTAAAGGTGAGATTATTTTCCCCTCTGGGTTGCAGCTTTGCAGCCCCAGACTTGAATGGCCACAGCAGTTGTGGTTGTTATCTTGCTGATGTGTTTGATCACTAAAATCAAAGCTATCTTTGGACTTGACACCAGGAGCATAATTATATAATATATGCTGATCAGCAGCTGGGAGCAGAAGGTAAAACAGCTTTGAGGTAGGGGAGGGTGAGGAAGCAAACAAGATCATTGGTTGGATGGGCCCGGGGGGTGGGGATTTGGGCGGCACGCTCTGCCATATCTCCGTCCCCTTCCTGGGCTGGGCCGGTCTTATATGGCCTCCCCGGACATGTGTCAGCTCCAGAGCTGGTGCACATTCGAGGAGGTCCATTGGGGCCTCCGGGGCTTACACGAATTTCCCCTTCCCCCAAGTTGAGTCCCGGTCGCACCGGTGCAGCCTGCATCCTGAGTAGGATGCAGCAGCCAGCCCTTTAGCACGGCCGCCACATCTTAGGCAGGATTGGGTTGTAAGCCAAGTAAAGATCTGGTCTAAGCCCGTGTGAAAATTTAGTTCAGGAGTGAGACACAAACATTTGGCAAGATGAATGGGGAAGAACGGACTTGGAGGCAGAAGCTTAGCATTGCCAAACTGTATTGCGGGGGGAGCACAGTGCAGTTATGGGTTTCCATGGCAACTAGGTAAACATTGCTTGGGCACTTCCTGTAACTAAGTAACCTTTGTGTCCCCATGTTGTCCCTCTGATACAGAGATTTTACAGCTTGAGGTCCTTGCTGATAACTAAAGAGTACTTAGTTCTTTCTAGGACTGATGGGGACATGTTCAGTCTGTCTAAGGCAGTGGTACCCAAAGAAGCCCGGGCCGCAACCCACCTGTGTCCTCTGGCAGTGGGTTGCAACCCATCGCCTCCAGCCATTCCAGCCCAGGACAGGCCTCCGGAGGCCTCAGAAATGTCTCCTGGTAGAACCGGAAGTCACGACAGCGAAATTGGAATTGACCTTCAGGTCACTTTGGGAGGCCTTCTGAAGCCTCCGGAGGCCTGTCCCGGGCTGGAGCGACATGGGAGTCTCCGCCTAAGGTAGGTTGGGTCCCAGAAGTCATGTCTGGTTGCTTCAGTTTGGCTCCAATTTGGAGCCAAATGTGGAGGCACAGGTGGACGGGCCCAACTGGTGACCCACCTCCACCTTGGGTCGCGACCCACAGATTGAGAAGCCATGATCTAAGGTATTTATTGTTTTTGTAAGTAGCCAGCAAAGTTAGGTAGGTGGTATAGGTTGTACAGTGTCAGCAGAATGACGCAAAATTACATGGTTTTATTTTATTTTTTAGCAGAAAGCGGTGTTATGTGTTATTTCATTATCACCATTTATTTCTGCCCCTAAAATAAGTCTTATTTTTCAGTAAAATAATAGCATATTGGCTTAAGCCATGTCATTGGGTAGCACTGGTGCACATTCTAACAAACAGGCAGTGATATGGGCTCTCTGCAAAAAAATTCTGGGGCCCTAGATCAATTGGGATCTGATTTGGCATGTTTACTTGCATAGAATAAACAAAACTTTTAAAAGTGCCATGTTACATTCAATAGCTAAAATGTATTTGAACTGAAATGTTTGATCAGAAAAAAAAGTGGTTTAAATATATTCAAGAAAATTCAGAGCTTATTTAGAAATTATTTTTATTGGAGTACTTGTGAATATTTTAAGACATGACCGCTTAATAACATACACTTCCTTTACATGCTTAAACTTTAAGAAGTAGTCAGGGCACTGAAATCATTAATTTTAGCGTGTTGAAAAAGCTATGCATTTATATTATTTATGTATGCATGCTTCATAGGGATAGTAACCTGAAAAAAGTTAATTACAATTTTGAAACTGCCCAATTTGATTGATATTGTATTGCTCTATAATAATACAGATTAATTTTATGAAGCAATGCATCTTTAGAAATTAGAAACATTTTTGCAGAAAACTATAGCAGCAGAAAATTTACTGGAAAATTTTCTACCCTGTACTGCGGCACGTAAGTCAGTCTTATAGAAATCTGGTGTAGATGCCACTGCCCCATTAAATATGTGCCTTGTCAACCTACCTACTACCCTACCAACAGGAATTATGTGTACATTACTGTGTTCTAGGACAATAGCCTTAGAATTTTAGTGCCAGCTCTCAGGATATTGGGAACAGCAACATGTACGTCGTTCTAGTTTAGCTGCATCTGTATTTATGATGCGACAGGGTATTCTGTAGTCAGTTCCTTTTTAGGATCTTTCTTTTTCTTCTCTATTTCCTGGTTAATTCATCATTTGGATTCTGGAACTTAATAGGTCATGGTGAGATATCTAGTGTTGCAGAATGCTCATTCTACACCCCACAATAGTTAGTAAGCCTGCAGTAGGAACATCAGAATCGCTCTGGCTGGAATTGTATTACATTTGCACAAATCAGTGTGCATGGTTCTTTACAAAGTATAAAAGGACAGATCCCTGGCCCAAGAGTTCTACAATCTATGATTTAGCACAGGGGAGATGACAAAGGAAGGGAAAATAAGGCAGGGTAAACAGAGTAAGAATACACATTTAACAGAATTAAAAACATTCATGATTTCCGGGAATTTTGTCGTTTAATAAATAGCTAAAAAAACTAAAGCATAAAAGATGTAATATGTCTGACATTTCGCATATATGTAACTGAAATACACATTTATTTCAGTTACATATATTTATTTTTTATGATAGGATACGGGAGACAGGAGAATTGTTTTTATTTATTTATATTTTAAAACGTTATATCCCGCCTTTCTAAAAAGAAAATCAAGATGGCTAATAATTATAAAATGCATAAAATCAAAGTAAAACAAAGCAATTATTAAAATAGTTAATAAAACATGGAACGGAGGGGTAGAGTACAGCGTAAAGTGCTTCATACACTGTCGTGCCAGTCTAACCATTTGCGGTGCTCATCTCCGTTTCTAAGGCCAAAGAGCCAGCGGTGTCCAAAGACGCTTCCATGGATGGCATGACTAACAGAACGCTGTTTCCTTCCTGCCACAGCTGTTACTCCGTCATGCGCAGCACTCGGGTCTCGAACTGCTGACCTACAGACCTTCCAGTCTGCAGTTCAGCGTCTTAACTACTAAGCCACTGCAGCCACCATACCATCTTAGAATTTAAGAAGAATACCTTGGTATACCTATGGCGAAGTGCCTGAAAGTTCCCATGTTGCACTCGTTGTCATAAGAGACTTTTGTAGCCACTCAGGCGATGTTGGTTTTTTTTTGTATTCAATGATGAAACCATAGAAACATCAATAACCTCATACATGTGATTCTAGAAAGGAGGCAAGAGGGGCAGCTCTCTCCTTCCTCAGACAACAAGCCTACGTCACTTTCGGCTTTCAATGATTTGGGAAACACCCAAGGTATTTGACACTCTCACTCTCCAAAGGAATAAGTACTACTTGGTCTTCTCAATTCCTTACTCTCTCTCTCTCTCTCTCTACAGTAATATCCCTCATAACACTGGGGATCTGTTCTGGAAAGTTGAGCACTGTGCGAAACAGCGTCACAGAATACAAAGTGAATCTAATAGACAAGAGATGGGAGCTGAATATGTTAGAATAGCTGTCGATCATGCCAGTTCCAACAAGTGCTGTAAAGAATCAGCGCTAAAGGAAGCAATGTTATGGGAGGTATTACTGTACGAAGATAAGGTAAAAAGGAATCCAGGCGTTAACTCTCAAAGGAAACGGCAGAAAGAAGTTCTGATGTATAACAAAATGAAATCTCTTCCCAAAGACAGTGTTTTGTCATGTCTATTTATCTCTGCCTGTCATTGTCCTGAGACTTTGTCTAGAAGACCACCTTTAATATACTTCAATTCTCTTTGGGCAAAATCCATACATCTTGTTTTGATAAGAAAGCAGACTGCACTGTGGCCTAAAGGTTTGGCGTTAATGACTTCTTCCTAATGTGATACCATCTGTCTAGCTTCTATCTCCTGTGTTCTTCAGCAGCTGTACAATCCGGAGGGTGGTATTTTGGTACTGAAATGTTAAAAACTCTCATTCCACATTATACTCTATGTTCAGGTTATAGTAGCAGTGAAGCCATGAAGCATGTTGAAGAATATACCAGGCATCAGCCAGGATCAGAATGCAGGCCATCAAATTCTGGAACCCGGCTGTTGGTCTAGATCAGGGGTTGGTCTTCTAGATCAACCCCTTCTTGGCCGAGTACCATCTCCAGCACCACTCCTGCTGCATACCACCAGAAGTGACTGACGATTGCCATTTTTGCAACAGCCTAGGCTGTTGCTGCACCGGCACTAGGCAGGCATAGAATTGTGCCGTAAGATATGTCCAATGGTTTGGCATTTCCCTTCCATTTGAAAGTTGTTTTAAATTATTAGTGCTCTCAGAGAGAAATGATGTTCTCTGTCGTCTGTTTGTAGTGTTGTCTGTAGGCATTCATATCTTCATTTCTCTCTGTGTGTGTGTGTGTGTGTGTGTGTGTGTGTGTGTGTGTGTGTGCGCGCGCGTGCGCGTGCGCGTGCGGTTTCAACTATAATGACATTGAAAAGGTCAGCACCAAATAAAAAATTAGTGTCTCTACTGTATATAAACGTTTTCCCCACTAGTTGTCAGTAGCGAAGACACAGTAGTATTATCTTCTAAGAGGCAATGGGAAGCAATAGTCATAAGGGTATGTATTGTATAATTTTTTTGAAAACTTTTTTAGTAAGTGGAAATACAAAGTTTATTTTTTTAAAACCTACACACCCTAATCATTCCCATGGGCCTCCTTAGCAAAACAATCACATCTGCAATTGGATGCATTGAGACAAGTGTGGTTATTATTATTACAAGTATTTCTATACTGCTTTTCAACAAAGCAGTGTGCCCATGGCAGCAGTACACTCATGCTCCTCTGGGGAGGTATTTTAAGAGCTGTAAATTTCAAATGCCTGCTCATATCATTGCAACAAATTTTAGGGCAGAATGGCCTAAAAGTAGTTCATATTACACAAGAGGTTGGCAACTGGTGGTATGGTCTGTCCAAAGTGTTGGCAATTAAATTACATGGGAATAGTCCAAAATGGAATTTGAAGGGAGTGAAATAAATTCCTAAACTGGAGGGGGGAGAGAGAACGAGGTAACAAAAATGCAGGAGGGTCACTCCATGTGAAATCAACCAATGCATGAAACCTTGATGTCATAGATTTTATTTTTGGTGCATTTGTACCTTACCATGAGATGTTTTTTTAAAAAAAAAATTCAGATTTTTTTTTGTCCACCCGTTTAAGTGTGATTTTTTTGAAAATTAAAAAAAATCAAAAAAATTGAAATAAATATTTGAATATTTTTGAATTTCTTGAAAGTTTACAATTGTGTCATGTTGTATATCAAATGAAAGCCCTATTCATAAGCTTTACAATGACACCTGTCCCATGTCTGTACATTTCATAGGTATCCTGTACATGGCATTTGACAAGTAAATTTTGGTATTTTTAGGCAATTTTGAAAATTCAATATCTCAAAAGGATGGACAAAATTCTTTGGAAAAAATAATTTTTAAACATCTCATGGTAAGGTACAAATATACCAAAAATGAACAAAATCCATGACATCAAGTTTCAAAATGGATTTTTCATTGGTTATTTTGACATGGAATGACCTAGGAACAATCTTTTTTAGAGTGTAAACTATGTTAAGTGTTAGGTGCCTACCACAACTACAGTAGGCAACACAGTAAGAATTATGGTAGATGGAAATTAATTCTATGAAGGCCTAGTTGAAAGAAGTTGGAGTTGCCTGATAGTGAAGAAATTGTAAAAAGTAGTTGGAAACAGCAGTACAGAGAAAATGGAAAGGAACAAATTTGGATCATACACAGTCACTTCTTGACATAAATGGCAAGAATAGATACCAAGAAATAAATTGAAAGCTAGAGTCCACTTTCTAAGGAGTTGGTTTGGTTGGTCTAGAATTGCTCAAAGCTGGGTTGAAGAATTTTGGGTCAGACATATAATGAAGTAATCACCAACCCAATAGGGTATTTGTGGGAAGTTGTGGGAAGCCAGTAAATTTGAAGCAAGAAACAGAGCAGAAATGTCAAGATATCAAAAACAAAAGGTCCTGAACCTATTGAAATAGGTTTCTGCGTGAGAGGGGTGCAATAATGTGGTGGAGGTGACTCGTGGTGCGAGAAGCTGAGAAACAGAAGATCATTTTCAGACATCAAGAAGGCTCAAAAATCAGCATGGAATTTCTCAATGACTGAAATGCCATGCCAGAAACACAACTTATTTTTTTCCCCTCCAAAGCTTTTCTCCACCTCAAGTCTTCATCTTAGTCATCTGTATCTCTCTCCACCCCGATTATCATGCTTATAAGCTAGGTTTTGCTTTTTATTTGCTCTCTCCCTTGTATGCCAGTTTTGGTTGGTTGCTATTTATTTATTTATTGTCCCGCTTTCTCCCTCCAAAGGGAGGACCCAAAGCGGCTCACAAAATTAAAAAAATTACAAATTAAATCAATCAATTAATAATCTTTATTGCAGTCACAGACCAGTGCAATTACAGATTGTTGTTGTTCAGCCGTTAAGTCGTGTCCGACCCTTCGTGATCCCATGAACCATATCCCGCCAGGCCTTCCTGTCCTCCACTATCTTCCTGAGTTCGCTCATTTTCATGTTCGTTGCATCAGTGATGCTGTCTAACCAACTCATCCTTTGCCTTCCCCTTCTCCTTTTGCCTTCAATTTTTCCCAGCATCAGAGTCTTCTCCAGAGAGTCCTCTCTTTGCATTAGGTGTCCAAAATATTTGAGCTTCAGCCTCAGTACCTGTCCTTCCAGGGAACAGTCAGGGTTGATTTCATTTAGGATTGACTGTTTTGATCTCCTAGCAGTCCAAGGGACTCTCAGGAGTCTTCTCCAGCACCACAGTTCGAAAGCATCTATTCTTTGGCGCTCAGCCTTCCTTATGGTCCAACTCTCGCAACCATACACTGCTACTGGAAACACCATCGCCCTGACTATACAAACTTTTGTTGGCATGGTGATATCTCTGCTTTTTATTATGCTGTCTAAGTTTGCCATAGCTTTCCTTCCAAGGAGTAAGCGTCTTTTAATGTCATGGCTGCTGTCTCCGTCTGCAGTGATCTTGGAACCCCAAAAAGTAAAATCTGTTACTGCTTCCATTTCTGCCCCTTCTATTTGCCAGGAATTGATGAGACCAGATGCCATGATCTTAGTTTTATTAATGTTGAGTTTCAAGCCAACTTTTGCACTCTCCTCTTTCACCCTCATCAAGAGGCTCTTTAGTTCTTCTTCACTTTCTGCCATTATGGTGGTATCGTCTGCATGCAATTACAGATTAGATACATATAAAAATATAAAACTCTTAAAACATTAATACACTCTAAAACACACAGTACAAGATATAAAAACAGGAGTAAAAAGTTCTTGTAAAAAGGGACTGGACCACTAAAATAATTAGGCTGGGTGGTTAACTCAGAGGGCTTATTTAAAGAGAAATGTCGTTAGGCCCCGCCGGAAGGCATCCAAGCTCCAAGAATATTATTGTTTCGCCCTACACCAGTGGTTCCCAAACTGGGAGCCACAGAAACCAACCAGGGGAGCTGCTGAGTGCCAGGGAATCCTCTCAGAAAACAGTGCAATGCCAATTGGCAGGCATCAACATAATGTAATGGGGAGCTGTGGCCAATGATCACCAATTGTTAAGGGAGCCACAGATCAAAAACGTTTGGGAAACACTGCCCTACACAATATTGTTAAAATCCACCCCCTTCTAATGTTTCCCTCTGTTAAGCCCTTGCTCCATATTGGAGGGGTTTACTATGTGTGATAACCTCAAAATGGGTGCTGTTTACAGCTCAGTGCCACCTACCCCAAGCAACCTGCCCTCATTCCTTATCTGCCATTTTTTTAACAATTCCTATTTATACTTTTTATTGTCTAACTGCAGTCTTCTGTAAACGTGTGAATTGCTGACCCTGGGTCGGTTTACATGTTAAGAATAATCACGCGACACGGCCCTCCTGGATGTATCACTTTCAGAATGCAAGTGAGACATGGCGTGGATAAATGATCCCTCATGTAAAAATCCCCCTGCAAAACAAGTAATGGAAAATTGGTTGTGCTGTCTAGGATTTTTACATACAGAAATGTGGTGAAGAAACTAGTCAAATTTAGATAGATAGATAAATTATAAAACTGTAGTATTGGTGTATGGAAGAAGCAAAAATCAAGTTTCTTGCACAACAGTCTTCCCCCGCCAATGTTTAAAATGTAATGGGCTGCGAAGTTGGAGGCTTCAGTATTATTCCTTGATAATTCCTCTCACCCTTGACCCTTAAGCAGGTGGTTGGAAAAGGAGAAATAGCTCTGGTTACTAAGTAGTGTTTCATCATTTGTGTTACAACAGTATATGCATTTGGTATACAGTACTTGCGTTACATGCTCAGTGGAGTGTAATATAGCTATATTTGGCATTTGTTAATAACTATCACATATGTTACAGGAGTTTGTAAGGTACTGTTTTTATGTCTTTATGTATATAGTTTCATACCTTTATATTTGTTTGTATTCTGTTGCATTTGGCAATAGATTGGATTGTAGCTGTCTTTTTAGTTATATCTACCATAACGTCTTATTAGTATTTGTTGTTTAACTTGGACAGGAAGGATTTGTTGCTTCTCTGCCACTGTTGAATGCTGGTTCTAAACCTAAGGAAGCTTTGGTTTTTCCTCAGGATTATCTCTAGTAGGCGCTTCTAAAACTTTATTTTTATTAATTGGTACAGTTTATAAATATAACTTAGACAATACAGTCTGTCTTTGGAGCAGTTACAGTTGCATGATACTACTGTAATTATAATGTGTATTATACTAATTGTATTATAAATGATCCAAGAACTCCTGAATTTATCAAGTCATTCATTTTAAATCTCACTTGTGCTCAAATCCATGCCCCACATTTTATTTCACATTGATATGCCTTCTTTTCTTCAAGGCATCCAAGATCAGGGATGTCACTGTAGTTGGTGTCACCCAGTGTGGTAACTCATGGTGTCACCCCCATGGACCTCTTCCTGTACCAGCTGCGGCCGTAAAATTCCCTACAACCCAGTTCTACTGGGCTTCCTGAGGCAGAGCCCAGGACTACCTGCTTGGTAAACCTGGCCTCAGAGAGAGCAAAAGACTGAGGCTTGGCAGACCCAGGAGACCAGGTCTACCGAGCAGATAGACCTGGGCTCTGCCTCAGGAAGCCCAGTAGACCTGGGCTGCAGATAATTTTCTGGCCGCAATTGGTACGGCATAAGCCTCAGGGCCCCCATGGCCGGATAGAGCAGGGCTCCAGAGCTTATGGTGTCACCCAGTGTGGTCCACACACCCCTAGTGATGCCACTATCCATGGTGGTGCATGTAGCCCCCCTTTTATATTCACAACAAGGTATCTTGAAGTAGGTAGGTTTTGTGAGGCAGGGGGGAGAGAGAGAGAGAGAGAGAATGATTTTCCAAGGTAAAAACAGCTCTATTGTTTGTCTGGTTTCATTACCCATCCTTTTCTCTCAGTGTCATGATGACTGGAAGCCATTCCTGCAGAAAACTTTCCATGTTTGCCATATGCCGTTCTCACTTTCTGTGATAACTTCCTCATGATCCAAATATTCCAGGCTTTTAATGTACTTTTGTGCAAGTGTAGAGAACAGATCTCTATCCTGCTCCTGTTTTAACCTGCTCTTGCAAGGTTAATACACTGCAAATTGTGAATACACTGCAAATTGTTATAAAAACCCCTCCTTATGATGAGACACTCAATGTGCCCCATTAGCCCTACTATAAAGTAATAATATCCTGAGTAAATTATTGTGACAGACTACTTTTGAGTACTGTTTTTTCTAATTATGATAATATATCACTTATCGGAAATTCTTGAGATTCCTCTAAGGACGGAAAGTCATAGGAGTGGAAGAAATCACAGAATGCAAAGGCTTTTGTAGCATTAAAATGGTTTAATAGTGGTTAGTGTCTGCGTAAGATTGTAGCTGAGATGTTCTATTAAAAATAAATAATATTTACTGTTTTAATTTGCTTTATTTCAATTAATCAATCAAACCTTTATTGGCATCACAAACATCCAAGTTAAATACACAGCCACTAACACTCCAGTGGCACAAGTTACTAGTTAAAAGAAAAGAGAGGAAAAGCAGTCTCTTTCTACATCTCTGGGTCGTTAGCGAGGCTAGAAGTCTGTAATGCACTTCGACGACAAAAAACCAAATAAAGGTATTTAGCCACTATCTTGGTGAGCTCCTGGTCTTTCCCATGTAATAAAAAACGTATGACCTCCATCTCTGGTTTCCAAGTAGGAATGCAGAATAGGTCTAGGTATTGTTGGCGGAGATCATCGTACAGTTTGCATTTAAGAACCATGTGTGCTAGAGTTTTAACCAAGCGGCCATCACATGGACAAATCCTATCTCCTTCTACCATGCCCGCAAACCTACCCCAGAGGAGGTTTGACGGGTTAGAATTGAACCTAGCCAGCGAAAATGCCCTTCTTTCTTGTGGGTTGAACAAAAATTGGAGATAATAGTATTTGGTCTCATGAGCCCAAGAGAGTTGAAAACAGAGAGGGGATCATGTTTTCTCTGCTGCTACAATTAATTCCTGGTGTTCAATGTCCCACAACCTAGTCTTTAACATAGCCTTGGTAGATGGTAATGACACAGAACCCAGATGATCCACTGACAGCCCAAGTTGCTGTATCTTTATGTAAAACTGTTGTAGCCTTGAGGAAAGGAAGGGGTCTGACAAAACTTCTCTAAGGGAAGAGTCTTTGTCTGCTAGAAAGCAGATGTTTAGCCAGCATAAGAGGAATCTTACCCAGGGAACTGTCTCTACCTTGCGTTGACCTACCTCTAAACACAAGGCTGCATAAGGGTACACAGCGTGGGACAGCAAAGATCTTAAATAGAAAAGCTGCCTGCACTCGTTCTACCAACTGGGTAAACCCTAGCATCCAAGCTGGAATTCCATACAGCAATTGAGCTATAACTTTGGCATTGAAGATCTTAAGGGCAGAAGGGGTATGTGAATTACCTCTCATTACAAAGAAGCGCATTATGGCCTGCATAGACAGCTTACTGGCATTCACCACCGCTGCGCGGTGCGATGACCACAGAAGCCTATGGTGGAATGTAATCCCCAGATAGTTGAATTCAAATACCTGCTGGATGGGTTTCCCACCAAAGACCCAAATATAGCTGTTGTGCGAATTTCCAAAAATCATTATTTTGCTTTTATCTAAGTTCATACACAATTTCATTCTGGACAGGTAGTCAATACAGGCATTTAACAAGTGTTTTAAGCCAATTCTTGTCCGTGAGAGCAGAATCATGTCATCTGCATATAGAAAAATGGGAATACTTGATGCATTGTGTTTTGGACTATGAGCATCCACTAGACAATGATGGAACAAGGTCATTTAGAAATAGTTTAAAAAGAGAGGGAGTGAGTACACAGCCCTGCTTCACTCCTCGATTTATAACAGGATCTGTCACTTCACCACCTGGTGTTGATCTTATACGACAGTGTTCTCTAAATAAAGCTTTTTAATCAGGTAAAGTAACCTAGGTTCTAGGCCCATTGTATCCAATTTGGTCCACAACAGCCCCGTCAACTGAATCAAAAGCAGCCTTAAGATCTAGAAAGGCCATGTATAGATAGGATTACCATATTTTCCCATTTTGGGGGGGGGCGCAAAGCTTCCATTTGCCAGCTGAAGGGTGGCCGAAAATGTTATTTATTTATGGCCACAAAAATGGCAATTTTTGCCGCCGTTGCCACTTACCTTGCTGTCCCTGCTGCTCTTCCGATGCCACCGCCGCTGCCACCTTCTTGCCGCCGTCGCTCTGCCACCATTCTTCTGCCCCCGCTGTCACGGGTGCTGCCGCCTTTCTTCTGGAGCCTGACCAGCCGCATCCAGGCCAGCCAGGACTCCAATGCTGCCTCCTGGCACCACCAACAATACAGCTGGTGCTGCTGCCGCCGCCGCCGCCGTCACCAATCTTTCTTCTGGAGCCTAGCCGGTCTCATCCAGGCTGGCCAGGACTCCTGGGTCTCCCGATACTGCCGCCGCTTCGTAAATGTAAAACTTGCTTTTTTTCAGGCGCCGCCATCTTGGATCTCGCAAGGTTTCACGTGATCCAAGATGGCGGCACCCAAAAAAGCAAGTTTTACCTTTATGAAGCAGCGGCGGAGGCTTCATCCGGGCCCAGAAATCCCGGGACCGGAGCCCGGAAACCGGGGCGGTCCCGGATTCTCCGGGACGGATGGCAAGCCTACATGTAGACATTCTTTATGGTGCCGCGTGTACTTGGAGACTTTATCATGAAATCATATCTTATTTATCAGTCTAGTATTTGAAGTTGTACTTAAATGTAAAAGTTCAAATTAAATGTATACTATTTCTCACAAAACATTCCAAAGTACTGCTCTGTAGCATAATCATTTCAGAGGTCTAGTGCAATGCAGTGAAATTTAGCATGAATTAGCAATTTTGTCATTTTAAGGACTGGGGTGCATACTACTGCAGAACAAGTACTATTGGATAGTATCTTTACTATTTAACTCAGTGAAGTTAACTTCCAAGAAAAGATATATAAGTTCATCCTGTATGTCTCATTGACATCAAGGCAATGTATGCTGTTGGATTTATGCAGGATTACAGCTCTATCTTTTTATTTCCTCAGCAGCTTCAGTTGCTTTGTAAGACCAGCATTTTGTTAGAGCTAATGATCCAGGATTTTGGAAACTCAAACATAACTGAATTAAAACAATAGTTTCAGTTATACACTTGGAATGGAATTCACCCCAAAGCACTAAAAATTCTAAATTAAGACATTTACAGATTGTGTATTTTAATATTTTCATAAGGAATTAGAAATGAAGTAATAATCTATACCAGAAGCTTCTACTTAAAGTATATGTGACTATAGTTTTCAGTGCCAGTTTTATCTCTGTGTTTTGCATATTGATATACTGGGTAAAATATTAATACGATTTGTACATAGGTTTGGGATTAATCATTAGTAGATCTTGAACTGGCAATGTATATTGATTTTGTTACTCAGAGGGAAAATGTTCCTGGGTGTGTATGAAGAGGGACTAAGGTTAGGATAACAGCATTTCCCCCTTACTATTCCATTATATTCTGTCTTGCAGGCATTTTGTGGTAAGCATTCGAAGCGCTCTTAATCCATGTGTTTCCTCAATTTGAAATTGACATGGAACAATGCCAAGTTATTAGCTACAGCTGAGAGCAGCACAGAATTAATACACATATCTGGTAGAGCTTTACTTTATGAATTGTCATTGATGAGTAATTATTGGCAAATTTTCCTTTGTGCATCTGGCTGGCATAATGTTACAGTGGAAAACTACCTAGGTAACACTATAATGACTATTTTTCATTGGAATCTAAGAAGGATTTATATACCTAAATCATAGCAAGTCTTTGCCATGTTTCTTTCCTGTGTTAGCCTCATTGGTTGTGCCTCTGGGAAGTAATCAAAACATTTTACAACTCTCATTTCCTATGAATGGCTGGAAAAAATGTAAATAGTATAATACAGTGAAGTTGTGAACCAGCATTACATTAAGTTACTTTATAAATTATGTCTGTAATGCTGCCTTGTGTTTCTAGCAAATGTGAAATTCGATTAGCTCTGCATTTGTATTGTGTATCTATTTCCACAGTGGTAGCACGACTGGTTGCTTTTTGTTAATTCAGTAATTCTTTTGTGAGGGGTTGTGTTGTTGTTTCTTTGGTGGGTGGATGTGGCTTTCTTCCATTTGATGAACTTTCTAGAAAGAAAAAGAATTGAAGACCTTTCAGTCTACAGAAATCAAGCGGAAGCAGTTCCATTCTATTCCCCTTGCTTTTTAACATCACATGAATCATCTGGGAGAGGTCATGCAGGGAGGTTGGGGCTGGGTGTCACCAAGATGGAGATGACACCACTGGCATCACTGTAGCGTGGCGGGCGGGCCGGGCCGCCGGGGGGTGACGCGCGCCAAGGGGTGACGCGCGTCACCCTCCGGAGGCCGGATGCTCCGATGCCGGGGAGCGTCCGGCCCGGCCGGCGCTCCAGGGCCTTCTGAAAAGACGAGGCCCTGGAGCGCTTGCATTAAAACGCGAACTTTGAAGGTTTTCGCGCATGCGCAAACCCTTTTCTGAGGGCAAGGGCCTGCCCTCTTGCCCTCAGAAGGGTCTGCGCATGCGCGAAAATCTTCAAAGATCGCGTTTTAACGCAAGCGCATTGGGCCTCTTCTTTTCAGAAGGCCCTGGAACGCTTCCCGGCTGGTGACGAGCGCCGGAAAAGGTAAGTTTCTGTAGGGGGGGGTGATTCGGGGGGGTGTCGGGGGTGAGTCGGGGGGTGACGCGCGTCACAGTGACGCCACTGGATGACACCCAGCTCTATCTTTCCTTGTCATCGTCACCAAAGGATGCTGTGGAAGTCCTGAACTAGTCTGTGTTGGACTGGATGAGGGCTAACAAGCTGAAACTAAATCTGGACAGAACACAGGTACTATTAGTTTGGACATCTGTGACCCAGGAATTGGATAAGTGTGTTCTAGATGGGGTAGCACTCCCTCTAATGGTTTCTCTCTGGGGGTGGTCTGGAACCCAGTTTTGAGCGTGGATGCCCAGGTGATGGCTGTGACCTGGAGCGCCTTTAGTCGACTCAGACTGGTACACCAACTGTACTCTTTCCTGGATCATTCAGATCTAGTGACGGTTACTCATGCATTGGTGACATCAAAATTGGACTACTGTAACACGCTCTATGTGGGGCTGCCTAGGAAAACTGTCTGGACACTGCAATTTTTACAGAATGAAGCTGCAAACCTGCTAACCAGGGTCAGGGGTTGTGACCATGTCATGCCCCGTGGTGGTATCTGTGCTAGCTTCCTGTAAATTTCAAGGTACAATTCAGAGTGCTGGTGATTACATATAAAGCCCTTAATGGTTTAGAACCTAAATACTTTAAGGGCCACCTCTTCCCATGTGTATCTGTCCATCTAGTAAGAACATCTAGGGAGGCCCTGTTGCGGGTTCTGAATCCATTAGAAATTCAATTGGTAGTAACAATTGGTATCCAATTTGTACTATCCAATTGGTAGTAACACATTCATTGATCCTCACACTCACACACTGCCTTTCTCATAGACTCAAAGCGGTAACCCCTATGGGTTTTTTTACGTTATTCTATGAAAGAAACTCATAGAACCCTCCATTTCTCAAGATTTAATAGTGCAGTTGTCATTTTGACCACATGGCTCTTGCCTACCAAGCTTCCACAGGCAACCGCTTATCAAGGCTCAGATGGGTTAACAAGTTATTATCCATTCCTGCCAGCTGATAACTCCACAGCCAACACTCCTCTGCATTCTATTCCGAAGCTCCGTTGGCTCCGGCATTCTGTCAGCTCCGCGGCACTCGGGCATTTAATCCCTCTTCCAAAGTGAGACCGGGACTGACTCTGCTTAGCTTCCTCAGGCAAGGCGGCAGCTCAACCTCCAGATCACACCTCCTGCCTAAACACATTATGGTCCCCAGTCTTTGGAATACCCCTTCTCTGCTGACATTTTGGACAGAGTCAAGACCAGTGTTCCCTGTAAGGTGTCTGCACTGGTGTGCGGACTGCTCTAGCAGCCACTTTTGAGCTTTCCTTGTGGATAAGAAAGGGCAGGATATAAATGTTCTTAAATAAATAATGTCTCTAGTTTTTGTGCTATATTTTGTTTTTTTCCCCTCAGAAGTTTAAACTGAGAACTTTCCATTTTCAAAGCTTTGTATTTCTGTAACCTAAATAACTTTTATAGGTTATATGATCTTTCTGACTTTGAATGGCTTAAAACGTTTAAGGGATTAATAGCTTCCATATGGGATACTTGCCTAAGATATGCAGCGTAAAAAAGAGCCTTTTAATTTTTTTTGAATTTGTTTCAAAATAAGATTAAGGTACTCGTACTGATGCTTTTTTGTTTCTACAAAGCTCTTATTACTACTATCGCTTTTTCAAATCCCAAACATTGTTACAATGGATAATAGATTAAAAAGGAAATTGGATACATTTTTTGGATTAAAGGTTGCTACTTTTGGCTTTCAGGAAAGGAAAACATTCAAAAGCTGAAGTTATCATATTGCAGGTCATATTTAATCACAGCAATGACTAGAACTGTGTTGTTTTTCTACACGTGTCACAGTTAGCTTTCTAAAAAGTAAGGCTGTTGCTTCAGAACAGGAATGTTAACAAGTATATTTTGGAAGACAAAATATTTTCTTTGTCTTGGATACAAGAAAAACCTGTCTCTTGCCATAGTGCTGTTTATAATGCAGAATGCCTGCTGTCAAGGGGGGGAAATTTTATTGATGTGCTGATTTCCATGTTTCTGAACGTTGAGGTGGGTCAACCTACTATCTATGAAATTTGCAAAGTTTGGTGCTATCAAAATGTTTTAATTAAATCACTGGCATTAGTGCAACAGCCTGATTATAAGACGCACCCCTAGTTTAAAAACTTAAATTAGGAGAAAAAAGTGAGTCTTATACTCAGACCAATACGGTATTCTTCTCAAGCAACATAAATACTGTGGGGCCTTGTTATTCATGGGTTATCCCACGTACAGGCCACGTATCCCAGTATGAGATCCAGGCGGTATGAGATCTAAACTTCTGGTTTGACCAGAAATCACTTTAAATCGTGCCGGAGAGAGATACAGAGGCCCGTGGAGGCCTCTGCAGGCCTTTCCAAGCCAGTGCTGATGTGGAATGGAGGCCTCCGCTGTGAGTAAATGGGCCATTGGATGCTGGACTCGAGCACCCTCACAATTCACGGGAGTGGGGGGAGGTCCTGAACGGATCCTCCGTGGATAGCGAGGGCCCACTATACAGTTTTAGCACAATCTCTTTATGTATGCAAATACTTGTGCAATAATTCTCATTGAGCTATACATGTGGAAAACATGGAACAAACTAAGTTTATATGGATTTCCCCCTCCCCCCCCAAAAAAAACTACAGCATGAGCAAGCAGAAATCTCAAGTGTTGTACCGATATTTTTTTTAAAATCACATGATTTTCAATTGAATAATAATAATAATAATAATATAATATCACCAGTACTTATATACCGCCTTTTTTGGTCATCGAATTTCTCCTCCGACTTTAATTCAAGGCGGTTTACATAGGCAGGCAATTTCTAAACTAAAGCGGTTTTTACATTACATTATCTTCTAATCTTGCATAGAACGCTTCATTCCAGGTGGTTTCCTTCATGGTCTGGCCCCTCTGTGGCATTTGCCTCCTATGCTCGACTGGCGGCGCACTGCCTCAGCGTGCCAGCGGCAGAATGCTCTCTCACCGAGGCTTCTGTGTTTTAGTGTATAGTGTTTTCCATGTGTGTTTCTTTCAAAGTTTATGGAGCAAAAGGTTACAGCAGACGAGGCCCAAAATGATCATTTGACTTTAAATATTAACAAGCCACTGGGTCCAGATGACCTATACCCTAGAGTTATTAATCTGTCAAGTCCTAGGGCTTCATCTCTTAGCACCTCTATTTTCATTAGCGCTTCAGATGCGCCCTAAAAAGGTTTAGGCACAAGTATCTGTCCATCCTCTGTATTGAAGACTGAAGTATTGGTTTTCCATAATCCTTTCCTTCCATAATCCTTTCACTGTCTTGTCATCCTTAATTGTCCATTCTCTTTCACAGTGGCTGATTTTGCTGCTCCTGATGTATACAAAGACATTTGTTATATATAATTTTAGCAATATTTCTTGGTAGGGGATTATGGGGGAAGGAAGGCGGAATATGTTTTAGGAAAAGGTAGAGTTTGGTTATGAAGCAACTCTATGCACGGGGCAAAGTCAGGCGCAGTGTAATTGTATACTGCATATACCAAAATGATGCATAACAGGAGAATTTGTAGAGATGGTGACAGAATTCCCCCCTGCTAAAAATTTCTCCCCAGATTTTGAAGTTTCATATTAATGAAACTTGCCACAAGGCTACTGGTGATGTTGGAATCTGCAGTGCTTATGGTTTATTTTTTCAAGAACTTGTGCATTTCAGAAAGACAACATAAAAGCAATAACTCAAAGGAATACTTTTTTCTTCTTCTTTGGGTAACCAAAGGGAAGCTGGGTCCTTTTCAATTAAAAAAATATTTAAATTTTACTTTGCTGTTGCATGCCTACAAAATGGCAACATAAAAAATGGGTCTCTTGAAGGAATTCATGTTTTTTCTTCATAAAAGCAGGTCTATTTTTTCCCAATTTCATTTTCCATTCTCCTGAAGTAGATATGAGCTCCAGTAGGAGTAAAAGTTAATGGTGGTGGTGAATAGCAAAAAGACCTTTCCCAGAACAAATTTTGTTTTATGCCTTTGTGGGATTTCTTTCTTCAATGGAATTAACATTTTTATACTGGTGAAGCAGAGTCTTCAAAATTCTGCTTCACAACTTCCTGAAGACTGCCGGAAGCTAAGCAGGAACAGTCGGTTTTCGTGCTGGGAGAGCAGGAAGTCACTGATAAGCTGTCATGACCCTCGGTGGCAGAGAGGAGTCGCTGTTGCGTGGTGTGGTGAGAGAACAGACTGGAATGCTGAGAATGTCAGTCACAGAGTGATGACAACTGGAAAAATATTTCCCTGTTCAGCATGATCTGTGGCGTCCTGCAGAGAGCTTGAGGCTTGTGTTCAGCAGCTAGTGAAGATGACTACACCATGGAAGAAACCAGCTGGAATTGTAGGGTTCTATACAGAACAATATTGTAAAGATCCTTATCGGCTCTAGAAAAGCCTGCCTATGTAAAACCGCCTTGAATAACATCTGAAGAGCTAGTTCCCCTCTTCCGTCATTGCCTGACCTCCACATATTTTGTATGGGAAGGGGGTATTTAGGGAACAAAAGGAAGGGGTAGTGATGGGCAACCCCTTAAGCCCGGTGGTTGCTAATTTATTTATGGAGTTTTTTGTACAGAAGGCTTTACAATCAGCCAAATTGAAACCATCTACGTGGCTAAGATACATCGATGACATTTTTTGTATTTGGGATCACGGGGAAGAAGAACTGAAAGGCTTTTTGGCACATTTAAATTCCTTGTGCCCCGAGATCCAATTCACGATAGAAATTGAAGAAAATGGGACTTTACCTTTCTTGGACATCTTGGTGACTAGAAAGAAGGATTTAACCTTCGGACATACTGTGTACCGAAAACCTACACACACGGGAAGATACCTGCACAAAACATCCAATCACCACCCACTGCAAAAGAACTCCTTAATAAATTCTTTAATTTTCAGGGCATTACGGGTTTGTGATGAACCATCTTTAGCTGCAGAAAGGCGCATCATCACAGATTCCTTGTTGGCTAATGGTTATCAGTTGCAGCAAATTAACAAATGCTGGGAGAGACAAGTTAAAAAGAAAAACTATATCCCTAAGCCGGGAGAGAATAATGAAAAAGAGGAGGAAGCTGACAACGAGAAACGATGGTTATCATTGCCTTTCCTACAAGGAACCACTACAAAATAGCGAGAGTGATGAGAAAATATGGGATCAGGACTTTATTTGCTCCTACAACTAAGATAGAGCAAATACTAAGAAATCCCAAAGATCAAAGACCTACGTTAATGAACCCAGGAGTCTATGAAATAAAATGCGGTTGTGGTCGTGCTTACATTGGAAATACAATGAGACCTATTAAAGTAAGAGTACAAGAACACCAGAGAGCGGTAAAATTGTGACAAGGAGAAAAATCTGCTGTGGCAGCGCACGCCCTGGAATCTGGCCACCAAATTGCTTTTGAGCAGGTCCGTTCGTTGTTTTCGGAAGCCAGTCTAAAACGAAGACTAAATCTGGAGGCTATTTCAATCTCCCAAAGGAAACCTGCAAGTCTTCTGAATAGACAGCAAGAGCTGTCATTTGCCAATAAAATCTGGCTACCTATCCTGAAAAGAGCATATTTGCAGCCTAGGAGGAATAGAGCAGAGGTTGATGCTTCCGTTGTCAGTTAACGGTTGCCATGGCTTTTACTGGTATATGCTAGCAAGAGCTCCATGTTCTCAGTGTCATCCAGCAGTGTTATGCTGAATTACCTTGACAAGGTCCCTCATTGGTAGGAGAAATAAAGACTCATCTTCGCCTCTACGCACATCTCCAGAGTGTGTGTGTGTGAGAAATCTCTTAAGAAGACAGTACGATTTTAGTTTTTTATTTCTCAAATAATAAACATGGCTAGAAAACCCATAATGCCTGCTTCGTTACAAATTGTACTAAGCCATGAAAGCTTCCATACTACACTTAGAAATGTATTTATTTAAAGAATTTATATCCCGCCTTTCTCCTAACAGGGCAACCAAGGCAGCTTACAAAATTAAAACAATGTTAAAACAGTTCAAAAACAATTAAAACAAAACAGTTAAAACCAGACAAACGCCAATGGGTCACCTTAAAATTACATTGATTAAAAGAAGCCAGCCCACCATGTTAGCAATTGAATGCCAACCTAAATAAAAATGTCTTGAGGCCCCATCGAAAGGTCTCCAAAGAGGAAGCCAAACTTAATTCCAAGGGGAGGGAATTCCATTGGGGTGCCACCACTGAGAAGGCCCTATTCCTGGCCATCATCTCAGTTAAAAGGGGCCCCCTGAAGACCTCAGAGGATAGGTCGGATTATAAGGAATTTTGATTTTTGTTTTCAGGAGGGTAACCAAAGGCATATCGTACTCATAACGTAGCATAACCAGGAACTCTGCTTGTCCCTAAAGTATTTAGAATTGAGTATATCAAATGGTACGTATTAGGTCAGGTGGGGCCATCTTCCTTCTAGCTTGAATGATCAATGTACATGGTACACAAATATGTTTAAGGAAGGAGCAGTTGAGAGTTGAGAACTGGTAGGAATGGGTTCGTAACTGTTTCCCCTTCAACAGTTTTTCCATTCTGGAATGCCTTTCCCAGCAGCTTCTCCTTCTCTCCGCCCCCCCCCCCATGTTTGCATGCATGGTTGTGTGTAACATATAGCTTGACCCTAAGTGATAACTTTGACAGCGCTTTTAGCTGAGAAGGAACAACTCTTTGCTGAAAGTAGACAAGAACCAAAGAATAAGACAGAGATGAAAGTTGTTGGCACATATAATAGGCTTGCTAGCAAAATATGAGCTTGACTGACAGTCCTCTTATTTCCGTAATACAGTCAGTTCTCGCTACCTGCAGGGCTAAGTCCTAGAAACCATTGATCCTATAGGATCAATGGGGTTCCGTGCAGGGGGTTGGGGGGTGCCTTATCTGCTGCCTCTGGATGGTCCCTTCTGATTGCGGGTGCCATTTTGAATGTCCCTGCAGCATTCAGGACCTTCCCTGGGGAGGTGGGATCATCTGCAGGGATCATCAAAATGGTGCCCGCAATCAGCACGGGGCCCTTTGAAGTGGCCAGGGGAAGTCTCAGACGCTTTCCCTGGCCAATTCAGAGCATTCCATGCTGATCGCGGGTGCCATTTTGATGGTCCCTGCTGCCTAAGGAAAGTCTTTGCAGACTTCTTTAGGCAGCAGGGATTGTGGAAAGTGAGACACACCTCACAAATGGTGTGAGGTGGTCTCACTTCTGCTCACGGAAACATGAATCTGTGTGTCGCGAATTCCTGTATGGTGAGAATTGACTGTACTTCATTGTTCAATAAAATTTAGATTCTGTAGGATCGTTTCTTGAACTTACTCGGGCAGTAATTCCAATAATAGTTTGAGGTGGTATAGTACCCTGCTTGTCTATACAGTATGCTTGTCTTGATTTCCAGTTGGGTTCTCTTCTGCTGCCGTCCCTCAGTTTCCACCTCCCCTTACTTTGCTTCTGACATTCTAGCATTTTTCATCCATTCATGCAGTGCCTGAAGCGCACCTTGAGTGCCTGAAGCTACTTTGTTTTAACTAGTATTTGCATTCCTTACATGCTATATTGCAAAAATAAATTTGCATTAGCTGTCACTTTATCATCTTGACAGCCTCTTAATCTGCACCTTCCCTCTGCCTCTATGGAGAATAAATAAATGAAATTACATGTTGTTGTACTTGTGGAATCGTGTAATGATATCATTAACATATTAGTAGAGTAGTTAGCAAAAAAAAATTACATAATGCAGTGTTTCCATGTTAACTACTAGGACAACAATAATATTTCTAAAGCTTGGCAGCGTTTGTTGATAAAATGCTTAAGCATGTTTGTTTAACTTTTTAAGGTTCAGTGTGTCCATTGCGCTGTTTTACAAGAACTTTTGATGCAGTTACGTATTCAGTACGTCTAGTACTGATGATAGTGTGATAATTTTGCTCTAGCAAGCTGGTATTAAACTGAATAAATGATGCAAAATATTTATATTTATTCTAAAACATATTTACCTGCCTCTCCTGCCCTTGTAAGACAGCCCAAATGTTTCGCAATAAAAGAAAAGATTAGAACATCAAAACAAAAGCAATAAAATTAAAAGTGGCCATCAGCAAAGCCAAAATCCACAGCTGAATAGCCCAAGCCATAACCCACCTCCACATCGGGCTGCGATCCACACTGCGACCCACTCTGGGCAGGAGGTCTGGCTCAGTTGGCAGAGTGGCTGCCTCACATGCCTGAAGATCTGTGGTCAGCAGTTCAGGACACCCGGAAGTATCCATGAGCAATAGAACAGCTGTCAGCATATCACTGACAAGCTGCAGAATCTCTCTGTGAGAGAGAAGCTGCAGCTGGCAGTTGAAGCATGGGAGGCGAATGCCAGAGAAAGAGGCCAGACTATGAAGGAAACCTCCTGGGACGAAGGGTTCTATGGAAGATTAGAACTTTGTATGATTTGTAAAAACCCCTCCGGATTTAGCAAGCCTGCCCATGTAAGCTGCCTTTGAATTAAAGTCAGAGGAGAAATCCAATGACCAAGAAAAGGCGGTATATAAATACTGGTTGTTGTTGTTGTTGTTGTTGTTGTTAGAGAAGTCCTGCTATAACGCATGGAGACAATTGTATGTAATACAATGAACTGAGTCCTTTCTAGAAGAAACAATCAGCCATATGTGCCTCCTGTATGGAACTGGAAATAAAGTGTACACTATTGCTAACTGCATGAAATTGCTGTGTTAAGGAATAGTGACCAGATGTTTCCGTCTCAACGAATGACTTGTTGTGACTGTGCAAAAATCTCTCTGTTGCTTTGATCGTCCACACCTTGAAGAAAGAGGTAATTGAAGAAAGACTGTCAAAGTTCATCATTGTAAATAAACTTTCATGTGGCCTTTGTCACCAGGTTTAGATACTGAAATAGATAGAAGCTGATAGGCCTATGTTGACTGTTGGAGAGTTTTATGAATGTTACCCAGAAGAAAAGCACATTCTCCACTCATTTTGTTGCCATTGAGATGTCAGCACACATTATGTTGGAGTGAATAGATTGCAGATGAGCTGGAAAAGTGACCTTGTCTGCAACATAAGAATCAACCATGCTGGTTTGAACCTACAATGTTCAGCATATAAGATGCTCTGGAAATTTTAATAGCTCAAGTTATCAACAGAAGATTTTGTTCTCTGCTAGTCATTCCTGTTTTCTTGATATTTAAGCACTACTCATGCATTCAGATTCTGAACATACATAATGTTTTTTCAGGGTTGTATGGATTCCAAATGTGCAATGGTGTTTAGAAAAATAGTGGCAATTTTCAGCATGAGTAGCCATTTTATTGTTGCTTTCTGTAATACGTTTAGTGCCCTGTGTTCCATCCAAAAGAGATCAACATGATACAGGCATATTTCCAATAGCATAAATATTTCATATTCATAGTGTGGCATGGTTACAGAAGTCTGACTACTTCATGGTATAAATACCCTTCATAGGAGTTGCATAAAATCAATTATGCTTTTGTTCAAATCCCATTCTTTTCAGTAACGTTTGAGCAAGTGAAGTTCTAGTGCAGGGGTTCTCAACTCCTTCCAGGCCAAGTAACACCTCTGTCGCCACTTTCCTGCTGCATTCCACTGGATGTGACTGGCAATGACATCATCGCCAGTAACTTTCAGGTTTTCAGAGACCATAAAACTCAGTTAGGAGGTTCTGGGTGGTTGGAAGGGCCCTTCTCAGCATTCCCAAGAGGTAGGAACCTCTCGGGAGTGAAAATGCACTGCCAAAAGCGTCGCATCGGTGCAGGGTTCCGATGGTCCGCGGTCTAAGTACCACCAGCAGTCGGCTGACCTGCCATTGGTGGTACTGGTACTACTGGTTGAGAACCCCTGTTCTAGTGCGTTGTTCCAATAGCTAGAAAATGGAGTTCTTCTTTGAGAAGAACTTCACAACGTTCACTTTGGCTCCTTTCAGTCTTTTTGCTTAGAGGCTGAGCTGCAGATAACTGAGGCAGTTCTGGTGTCTTCCTTATTGTCATACTTGCCGCTTGGGAATGTTGGACTTGTAAATGAGGTCGGCGTATAGCTTTCTAGAGCACTTTGCATCTCCCAAGAACAGGCTCCTGTGAATAGGAAACCATTCTCCTTTCCCTCTTCAGCAAGAGGTACAAATGGTCCCACCATAGCAAGAATGGTTTTTCAAATACGTTTGCAAGGTTTTCTTATATAACTGCATACACACTGCTCTTTAATCAAGGTAACCCATTAATAAGGGAGTTTCCATGTTGATTGAATGATGAGATCCAGTTTTATTTGGTGGAGCTATGAGTTCAGGGACCTTTACATTAGTGAACCGCAGCTTGAATATGCTATATAATTGGTAGTAGATACTGGTAATTTGCCAGAGTAACACTTCTCATAATTGGTTATATCTCTTTCCTTTCCCTTCATTCTCTCAGTAATAGCATGTGTTGCCTTGGGGGCCTTTTAAAACAATCCCTTATTTTTGTGAGACCTCTTCTCCGGTGGTGGTGGTGGGTGAGCACAAGGGACAGAAAATGGGGAGGGGGAAATTGTTTGGGTTTTTTTTTTTTGCCTTACTGCAGATGTGCATTAAAGTAGATGGATAGGGCAAGAGGTGGAAGCATGGAGAAAGTAGTCGCTTTGAATAACCTTTCTCTTTGAATAACCTTTGACTGAGCACTGTATAGTTCTGGACTGGAGGATTCTGCTACATGTACAAGAGAGAAGTGTGGCCTCCTCCTCATGGAGATAGGAAATGTGGCTTACTAGAGTATAATCAAGCTGACAAATTCTCCAGCAAAGGGATCCTGTTGCCCTGCTAACTGGGCAAGGAGGTGGCATGGTCCTCTTTTATATTTAATGGGGGGGGGAGAGAGAGAGAGCAAATCTTCCTTTTCTCTTCAGCACAGTGTCTATCTTTTTTAGTTTCTGAGTCCTTTTGGGACAGGTAAGCATTTATTTCCCATATAAATTGCTTTGTGAATATTTTGTTGTTGTTGTTGAAAATCGGTATATAAATATTCTTAATATTATCCATCTTATCAGTTCAACGAGTGATAAGTTCACTCGCTGATAAGATCAGTTCAGTGAGTGAATTCAGAAAAGCTGAATTCTGTGCATAATGAAGCATCTTTTGCTTCCAGGAGTAGCAAAACTCTGACTAAGCATGCGTTTAAATTGCAGCTCACTTGCTTAACCTTTCTGCAACCCACAGAAGCCGCTAATGTGATTTGAAATGGAGATATTATCATTTATTTAAATATCTCTCTTAGGAAACAATTATAACTAGGTTTTTAGCACGGTGGCAAATTGATGTAGCCCTTAATTCTTAGTATAGATTGAGTGGATAAGCTTAGTGCCTATAATTATGGGAAATTATGATGACACCAGTTGGCTGACTCATCCCTGACAGCCTTAAACTCGACTATTGTTTCTTTGGGACACTCATTATTTTTAGTTCACTGTTCATTCTAGTTCACTGTTCTGTTTTGTTTTCCCATCTTCAAGAGAAATTTGAACTTTTAATATGGAAAAGCAATGGAAGTTGTCTGATCCTCCTACCTACTTACCTACCTACCTACCTATCCACCTATCTATTATTAATAGTGTTAATATTAATATATTCATTATATTTAAAGCTGTGTTACAAAGTAGTCCACCAGTTAAGCAGCACTATTCCAGCTACTGTATATTTTTTTATTTTAAAATAAAATAGGGGTAGGCAACCTATGGCCCAGATCTGCTCTGCCATCCAAAATCATCCAGCCCGTAGTCTCAAAAAGATATATCCACTCGACCTGCGGTGGTCCTAATAATAATAATAATAATGCGGTTTGTAATTCTATCTCTGTAAGGCTTACAGACGAAGGGCAGAAGCTTCCTTTGAGCATCATTCTCTGCCTGGCCATGTGTGTCTGCACTGTGAACCATCTCTGTTTTCTTAGCTCTATGGCCTGATCGGGAGCTTCACACGTGTGTATTGAATGCACGTGTGTTCTTGCTATTGACGGAAACAATGTATAGCCCTTGTGCGAAAGAAGGTGGCTGACCTCTAAGTAATACTCAGTATAAAATACTGTGCATGCTACACTGGATGAGAAGCTTCACTTCATGCATTTCATTAATGTTACTTTTTCGTCTTTCTTTGCACGCACTCTGCAAGGAAACTTAGCACATTTGACCTTTTTTTTTCTTTTTGTTGTTGAATCACATAGATGCGCAATTGGCCAATGCACTGGGTTCCCAGGCACCAATGTTTCTCCTGTGTGCACATGTTACTTGTGTTTTAAAACGCACTGCTGGTAACCATGTGTCCACCAAAGTTTTTTGCACTGTCTTGAAATGAACAAACTCCACACTTAGGAGTGTTTGGAGAATTCATGTTCCATGGTACTTCAATTGACTATTTTATTTATTTATTTTTCACATTTTTATACCGCCCTTCCTCCAAAGAGCTCAGAGTGGTGTACATATTTCCTCCCCTCCTTTTTTGTCCTCACAACAACCCTGTGAGGTAGGTGGGGCTGAGAGATAGTGACTGGCCCAAGGTCACCCAGGAAGCTTCGTGGCTGAGCGGGGATTTGAACCTGGATCTTCCAGGTCTAAGTCCAACTCCCAAACCACTACACCATCCTGGCTCTGGCACAAATCTTGGCACAAATTAATATTTGTGAAGTTTCTCACATAATTGTATTTCTGCAATACATTTTCTTCTATATCACTGAAATTTTGCTTAAGATCAGAGCTACGATACTTTGCATTTCCCCCCTCTAGATAATGTTGTTTAGCAGTTACTTATTTTTAACCAACTGAATTGCTAAATCTGTTTTTTTATGTTTTTTTAGTTATTGTACTTGTTTGCAGGAGAGATAGTGGTTTCACATAAAACTGTGATATTCTCTGCAGTCCTTTCCTAAGCTACATCTGCATGTCTATATCTTTTAGTAATTTAAGAATTTAGATTTCACTTATATCCTGATAAAAATGAATGCTAGATATTATTGAACTTGTATATTTTTATTGCAATGGTTACTTTCAGTAGGTGTCATCTGTATTAGGATGTACACTTTTTGGATTGCCTGGGGTAGAAAATCAGTCAAGTTTAATACATAAACACTATTTCAAACATTAAGTGACTTTATTTTTCCTGGTGTGTTTTCCTCCTCTGCAGTGGATGATCCAAAGCCCATGCAAAGCTGCGACATTTTTTGGATGCATTGGAACAGATAAATTTGGTGAAATCCTAAAGAAGAAAACCGAAGAAGCCCATGTAGATGCCCATTACTATGAGCAGAGTGAACAGCCGACTGGAACCTGTGCTGCCTGCATCACAAGTGACAACAGGTCAACTGCTTTTTTTTTTTTCTTTTGAGATCTGTCTCTGTATGTGATATGAAAGCAGAGGAAAAGGGAAGTTCACTTTTTGGTTTGTAATGTGTCAGAAGTCTGTGACTATATTTTGTAGGCCATACTGAGAATGTGGGTACTGAAGTCCCACACCCTCCAAGTGGCATCACTAAGGTTGGTGTGTCACCCAATTTGGTAACTTATGGTGTCATCCCATGGATCTCCTCCTGTACCAGCTGCGGCTGGAAAAGTCTCCGGAGTCCAGGTCTACTGGGTTTCCTGAGACGGAGGTCAGATCTATCTGCCTGGTAGACCTCACAGAGAGCAAAAGACAGCCGACTGGGAGGCCAGGTCTACTGGGCTTTTGGTGTCTCCCCCCCCCCCCGATGATGTCACCCAGTGCGGTCCACACACCCCTAGTGACAACACTGTACCCTCCACATTTGGCCTGTTGAAAATCACTCCCTCTTCACTTCGGAAGATTATGGTGTAACATAGTGATTAAGATACTGATTGGAAAGTCCTTTGTTGGAAACTTCCCTCTGTCATAAACTCCATAAGTGATCTTAGGCAAGTCACTTTTTCTTAGCCTCTACCCTTTGTCTGCAATATGGGAATAATAATACTGATCTACCGTACTGTAAAAGGGTTGTTTTACAGATTATAATAAGAGAAGTGTGTGATCTACTTTGAAGATTTTAAAAGAACTAAATAAATGCAAAGTAGTGGTGTTGGGTTGGAAGGATGAAGATGCTGTGGACAGCCTGGCATGCTAACATGAAGTTGGAAGTGGGAACACACACACACACACACACACAGAGAGAGAGAGAGAGAGAGAGAGAGAGAGAGAGAGGTGGCTGAGGTAGTGGATGTGCAGTATGTCCTGGTGAGGAAATGAGAGGCAGGTAATCTGGATTGTTTACACTGCCCAGATTGTACTCGGCAACCTGAGCGCCATACAGTAGCTCTTCACAAGTCAAATGTTGGTCCCTAAACTACACCAGGTGTTGCCAGAGGATACTAAAAATGAACTATTGCTAATAAGGTAGTGATGATAAAACGTGTGATGCCTGGCCTAGCATTCCTATTTATTTAAACTTTGTTGCAAGGATTTAATTGCCTTCCAGACAGTGAAATAGCATGGCACAGTGGGTAGCGGAGTGCAGTGAAGATCATTGGGAGGCTTTTTAAATCTCAGATTTCTAGACAGATAGGTAGTATGCAGCCCATAGGCATAAGCACCTTTGGTTCACATGATGGCAGAGGTTAGTTTGAAAATGTTTAACGGACTGATTACAAAGTGGTGTTGTATAAAAGTGACATTTCTGTGAAGGCAAGATGACATAAGGAGAAGTAATTCCTTTACCTCTCAGCTGAAAGAGAGCACTTTCCTGTTTGAAACTAGCATCTATTGAGAAGAAAAAAAATAACAGGTGACTCTGTTGCAGTGGAAGCTGCCTCCAGGTGAATTCTTTAAAAAATAAAAAGTGGCACATAGGTTCTCAAATTTTCATGGCTGAACGAAACATACACAGTTAAAATATCTGGGTTTAAGGACCATGGTCGTACGTTAGAAGAATCCATATTCCAACGTTTTGTCCAGTATGTGGACGTCCAGAGTATACTGGATGAAACGTTGGAATATGGATTCTTTTTAACATACGACCGTGGTCCTTAAACTCGGAAATTTTAACTGAAAAAGTGTAACATTTACGGCCCAATCCTATACTTGCATTGCGCTGGCAGATCTCATGTGCTCTCATGGGATGGGAGCTGTCAATGGCGCGGTAGACACTAAGTCCTATGTCGGCAGCAGCAGGCCTCAAACGTCCAATGTCATAAGTAAGTTGGTGGATCGGGGCGGAGATTGGGCCTGTATGGGGGCTAGCAGGGGTGGATCTTGGTGGCAGCCACACACACCAGATCTTATCCCCCTTTCCTGTCCTGGACCCATCTCCAGAGACTCCACAGGCCAGCCTAAGGGCTGGCGTATGTCTGAAGAGACCCATTGGGAACCAGGCAGCCTATGGAGAGGTAAGGCATAGGGCTTCCCGTGGTTATTGGGTGCTACAACTGCCACCAATACTGGGGGTTCAAGAGTCTCTTCCTCCAGGTAGGCCATCTCTTGCATTTGGACCTCAGCCAGTGCCCAGCCTGGCCAACCCATAGCCCCGCCTCTGTTTGTTGTGAATTTTGAGAACCACTGACCTAGGTTTTAAATAAGACAACTGGGAGCCAGAAGTAGTTATGCATAACTTAGGATAATAGTCACTTTTCAGACTGTTGTTTACTGCTGCAGAAGTATACTTGCAATTTCGCTGCAAATATGGAATTGTAATATTACTTTGGCATTTCATCTTATTTTCAGTTTACTTTCTCACAGCGTAAAACATTTTATATAGGTAAAATAACAACATTTGTTAATTTTCCATTTATCAGTTTAAAAGTAAATCTTGTTGACAATACTGTACTCTTTGCCAAATTGTTCTAATCTAGCCTGTTTCTCTTGTACTTGATCACTGATGTGAATTTGTGTTGGCAGGTAGAAGAGATTGGGGGAGTGGGAATAGGTAGCGAGTAATTTCATCGCTCTGTCCTAACATTTGTATTGTGCCAGCAAAATTTCCACGATGTTGCGCAGTGACTAATGCACAATGGATTAAGAGCTGGCTTTGTAAACCAATCCAGGAGGTATAGACCGCACCGCAGAAATATCACCACTGTGCTGTGCCTCTGCAGATGTATCATTGCCCTGTTGCACAGACCAATCATATAATACGTGAATGGATCGTGGGAGGGAGAGGAGTGGAACCCCCGGGTCATCATTCAAAAGGCATTTTAAGCTATCATCTGCAATGGTACAAATGTATGTGTCTGGTATGTAATGATGAGGTGTTAGAATGGCATTAGCACCCTGAGATGCCTCAGGATGCCATGCTGGGATATGCTACTGGAAGTGTAGTTGTTTTGCATTGCTTTATGGCCATCTGTTATAAATGACAGCCTGTCTAGAACAGTAGTTGTCTGCAGAGAAATGCATGTGTGGCTGGATCAGAGTGCATTGGCTGTGTATTCTGATGATCAAGACAACTCGAGGCTGATTGGCTGACGATTGTTGGGAAGTCTGCAGTTGTTCTACCGGTAAGTGAGTGGGTGCCAACCTTGACGACGTCTTTTTGTCATTTTAGGTCTCTTGTGGCTAACCTGGCTGCTGCTAATTGTTATAAGAAAGAAAAACATCTTGATCTGGAGAAGAACTGGAAATTAGTGGAAAAGGCTCAAGTTTATTATATTGCAGTAAGTTTGGCTAACCTTCCTAAATAATAATTGTGGGTCCAAACTTTGAACTGCTATTGTAAAAGTTGCATCCCGTGCAGGAGAACTCTTATGACTGCTGAAGGAGAAGGGGAGGGGGCTTGACTCCCATTGTGTTGAAGCTTGAGTAATTTATCGGAATGCTGACACTTATTTGCATGTTTTTAAATGGAGCACAGGAAGCTAAGTTGAACCAATTCACCATTTGAGTTGTTAACAGTACGTCACATTTACATTTCATGCTTTCAAGCAAATTGTGGAGAAGGAGACCCAGCCTCTTTAGAAAACACTGTTAGTTAGCATGATTATTCACTGCAAGCAGTTGTATGATAACCTCTTAATTGCTATTTATTCCATAGTATTTCAGAAGAAGCAATCTTGGAATAATTTCTTGAATGTAGATAAAAGTGTAGGGGATGATTAATGACAGGACCTTTCTTCTTGTAGTACAACTGAGGAAGAAAAATGTTCGGAATTAATTCTGAGGATATTTTCACCTCATAGGACATTTTCATTTGAGAAATTTAAATTTGGAAACCAGTCCACATATTTATGTAGACTACATTCTGATATGCTATAAATGGCAGGATTTGTGTGTGTGTGTTGCTGTGATGTTAATAAGGCGATCACAATTAACAAGTATAGAAGGGCATCTATGACAGATTATGTGTTTTAATGTGCGTATAATATATGTATCCTGTATGACAGCTGCTGCCATCCTGTTACCTGAACTATGTGGAAACAGCTGGTGAGAAGTGTAAAAAATTGATTATTCAAGAGGAACAAATTCATTAGAAAAGAAAAGTTATTTTCTTCAGCTAGTGTTGATGTCTCCTGCAGCTGGTTAGTGAGCACTGCTCTAGATTTTACATCGTGGTTATTGATTCTTGTGTGTGGTTAAAGCGGCCCCTTTATAACTGTCAAAAAGAAAATGCTTATGCCTACAAAGTCTATACAAAGCAAAGAACTTCGCAGAGCCTGCCACATGTTTGAGATGCCTTTTTAAGAATATGTAATTCCTCAGTCGTCCGTACATTTTTAAATTTATGCTTAAAAAAAAAACTCCTGTGTTTTCATTTCAAAATAATTATACCCTGAGCTATTCTGAATGGCACTATTGGGGAGCAGTGCAGTTCGAGCTAAAAATCATAGGAAGACGTAAGAATATTGTAAAAATGAAGAAGAATGGAAGAGCCGGTAGCAAATGCTATGCTGCATGAGGCTGCTGAAAATCTTTATCGTATTGTTCCTGCATACAATTATTGCTGGTTCACACTAACCTTTCTCTATACGATCATGTATTTTGTTGTGCAGAGAAATTTGACAGTGAGAGCTAGCCCTTGAGCGACTTATAATTGTCAGCAAGATCCCAATATAGTCTGCTAAGCCAGTTGTGCCTGCTGTGAATAAAACCTCTTCTCCCTTTACTCCTGGAGGGCATCCTGTTTTCTTCAGTATAGCAGCTCCTCTTTGAGCCAGGGATAGGGCAGTAGTTTTGCCAGGGGGGGGGGCACCTCTGACCTCCCAGCCCTGCCTAGTGACAGCAAAAGCAGGGTCTGTTACTGAGTTCTTTTGGACCTTACATTTGCAGTTTTCATGTTTCTCTTTCCATCTTGCTGTCTTTCCTTTCCTTCTTTATCTCACCCCAAGTGCCCCTATGCAGTCTCTCGTGCTCTTGATCCCCTCTCACCAGGCTGCTCCCCTCTCACCAGGCTGGTGGAGCTACAGTGTACCTTGGCTCTGATCTTCCAACCACCTCTGCTCAGTGCTGACAGAGTTGCTCGAACTGACAGAGTCATGGCACGGTGCCCATCAAACAATCAGCTGCTGCTAGACACTCAACATGACTATTCTATCCACCACCTCCACCATGAAAGCGTTGGTGACGTTTCAGGGAAGTTTTGCACTTCGGCATCCATTACTGAACATGCCACTAGAACAGATCTCATGTTCTCCTCCTCCTTGCAGGGCAGGCAGAAAACAATCCTGTGTTCCTACCTAGAATCCAGTTGCCCACTGTCCAGACACCAGAATTGATGAATCCTAATTCGTAGAGGGTAATAGCTGCAGAAGTGGCAGACATGTTTGGGGCTGGCTCAGATCTCCAGACCTTTCAGGATGGCAGAACAGTTTCAAACCTAAGTGCATTTTTGGATCAAGAGGAAGGGAGTGATATTGGACTTCCTACTCTTTCCAAACCTTAGTTTGGGAATAGACTCATCCTGAATTTTTACACTGAGTGAAAGCTTTGGTTATCCCAAGAAGTGAGGGGTTCTTTGTCCTTATGTGTGGGGAGAAGACCCCTAGCTGCTTTCATTCCAAATCCTATACAGAAAGTCACGTAAAGGTTGAAACACATACTGTCACCCAATTGAAACACACACTGTCACCCAGTGATGTAGACTTGAGTCTATTGACTAAGGCTCGAGTCGGACTCAAGTTGCATCAATGACTTGACTTGGGCTCGACTCGGCAATGGTTGTCCCAATGACTTGACTCGACTTGTGGCTCTCAGAGGTTCAGTTTAAAAGTTTAAAAAAAGTTTTTACAAATTTGCCTTTTCTACCTTCGCGAGGCAAAACTGTGCAATTAGAAGACTGCCCTGCAGCTGTGCAGTGCTTCCACACACTTCCAGGTTGTGTTGGCTCGCCCCAGAATACGTAGTACTATTCTGCGCTATGCAGAAGACTGCCCTGCAGCCGTGCAAACCATGCAGTTTTGGTGTGTGAAGGTAGGAAGGCATTTTTTTTTTTACTCAAGGCAAATAAGACTTCTAAGTGTTTTTGCTGAGACCCCAGCACGAGGAGAAAGAGTTAGTTCCTGAGTTTGGAAGTTGGTCCAAGTTTGGTCCCAAGTCTGCCCCCTAATACTGAGGAATATTTCTGAAATGTTTCTCCAGCTGAGGGTGTAAACTAGACATTCACAGGAGATCTGTGATCAGGATCTGCAGCTGTGCTCAGAGTGTGGGAGGGTTATCCATTCCTCTCCATGCTTTTTTCCTGGTTGAAATTGCCACTTACCATTACAAGTGATGAAAATCATACAAATGAAAGCAAATAGACAAGGAATTTCACCATAGCTAGTCTAAGGTTCAGATGTAAGCTCAAGAGAGGGTGAAGGTTGCATTCCAACAATTGTTCTTTTCACAGGTCCTCCAGTAAAAGATTTTCCCCATCTGGTTCATGCCTCTCCATAAACAGAGCTCATAGATGCAAGATCCCTGACCCACGTTCTGTAGCAATCTTGGATTCCCTGGATAATAGGAAATCCTTACTCCTGAATGACCCATAAGCCCTCTTTCCATGGACTATTTCCATGAACTATCTGATTGGGACAGGCAATAAAAGAAGTCCTACTATCAGAGCACATAGCCTACTCTTACCGCTCTCCCATGGAGAGAGAGAGAGAGAGAGAGAGAGAGAGAGAGAGAGATCAAACAGACTGGTCCTCGTTTAAACAGATTGTTGCCAACTGAGGTATTCCCTTGTTGGCTGAAGCTCATTATACCTTACAGCTCGCAGACCTTGTCTAAAGTTTTAATTCACTCTGCCACAGACTGTCCTTTGCCATATTTCTGTCTGGGGTACCTCTGCAGCTTTGCCAGGACATATTTTCTAGAAGAAATGTGTAGGGAAGCTACATGGGTTTCTGGTTCATACTTTTTCCAGGCACAGTAAAATTGATATATTTTCCTTTGCAGATCTGGCACTTGGGGAGTGGATACCTCAGCTCTATAGTTCATAGGATGCCTGGGAGTCAAAGGCATACTTCTTACCATGAACTTTCTGTTCTCTGTGACTCTCTCTCCACCTCTCCAGGTTCAAAACTGTATCAGGCCACACGCATCTTGCTTCGTCGCATCCCGGAGTAGATTCTGATTGGCCCGAGGCATTGCTTTGCGTCCCACCCCAACAACACCGAACGTGGCCTCTCATTGGCCAAAGGTTGTTCTGGTGCATTCCAAGTTGAATAAATTGAGCTTCAGTCAGTGAGAGGCCATGTTTGGCACTGTGGGGGCAGAATTGACTCCGGGACGTTAGGAAGCAAGACGCCTGCAGTGTGAGGCTGTCTTCACAGGGAAAACTATTTACCTGGTTGTATTTTCCCAAAACGGTTGTCATTTTAGTCTCCTACCTCATCGTACATGTGGAGGTAGTCAATAGGGGACTCCTGGGAACATCCTTCTTTGTTATCCCCCCATCTCTTTTTTTTTACCACACAATAGTGATTCTGTATGTCTTAATGCCAATCTTTCCTGTTCGCTTTTGCAACTGAGAGGTGTCACCTTTCTACTTCCAGTGCCCTTCTGAAGGTGCTATCCCAAAGGATATAGAATGCCCCTTGGGAGTCACAGTAAGAATTCCCAATAAGTCTCCCCCCCCCTCTTTCTCACAATGCCTAAGTGGTTTTTCTAAGTAGAGATACCTTGGTGGCAGTTTATTAGCCTTAATGACAGAACTATGTGTGACTTCAGTATCAGTCTGTCAAAACACAAGCTGGATATCAGGGATGAGTAGTACATCATAACATTTCATACTTTTGCTTCAGGAACCTGCTCAACAAAATCATGTTGCTTAAATGTACTGGCACAGTGATTATGATGATTTAAGATGGCTTGTGATATTATACATTGAGATGTGACAGTGTTTCCATCATGCATCCTGAGACCTATTGACACAGACTGTCAGGAATCAAAATATGCACTAGATATCTCTTTCTCAAGCTGTCACCAAAATAATCCTTCCAAGTGAATGCTCTTAATTCTTACTTACTGGTAACATATTTTAGTCCACCTCACCCTCCGATGGCATTTCTGGGATCAAAGTAGACATCCATATAACTTACTGAGCACCTTGTTTTGTGGACTTTGACATAAGCTTTAAAGTTTTCTTTGATTGAAACACCCATGGGTAATTTGTAGTGATCTGTGCATGCTGTACCTGATTTTGGAGGCACTGCAATGTTACATGACATCGAAACCTCATGCAAAGGTCATGGAACGTGCCACTGGAAAGATGTAGCACTTTTGTAGCATCCTTGCAGGCTTATCCACTTGGGTTATTGAAGGACAAGCAAAAAGGCTCATGGGCAGAGGTTGCCAACTTCTAGGCTGTGTTTGTTTAGTTACTTGATATATAGCTTGGGCTCGAAGAGGGTTGCAGCATCCAACAAAAGTTTCCTGTTTCCAAGGGACTCAACAGCTAGAAAACTAATTTAGGGCTAAAAATGACTAATTTATACAGTAGTCCTAAAAAGTAGAAATGACTAAGAAGCTTAGTTTTGTCTGTCCCTGCTGATTGAAAACAAAGGTGATTAACTGTCAATGTTTAAAGCCTCCTGAGAGGCCTCCAGTATAGCAATAGGAATGGCAACCCTCCCTCTTCAGCTCATAAACTGCAACACTCGGGTTCATGTGACTCTGTTGCCTCCGCCTCTGATATTCACTTGCTTGTCCCTTCTATCTCAACCCTGGGTACAACAAGGATTGGTGGAATTTCCTGTACTTCCATAGAATGCATCGGAGTATATGACTTCTATTTTGAGTTATATAGAAGAGAAAGGGTTCCTGGAAAAATTGGTGAGGCTGAGTACCAATTGTTGTCCAACCACTATTGAGCCTCCTGACTAGAGGACACCTGGGTCTGACATAATGGATGTAGTTTTCCTGATCATAGACCCCCTTCTTTTCTTTCATGTGAGCTGTGAGTGAGTTTAAGAGTGAGAATGGGGTCTCTATGTGGAAACGTACTTCATAGGCCAGTTGATAAAGATCTTGATATGGTTTTCCTATACATCATAGAGATACTTTGGTTGTAAAGGTGACCCCTGACAATTAAGTCCAGTCGTGTCTGACTCTAGGGTATGGTGTTCATCCCCATTTCAAAGCCGAAGAGCCAGCGTTGTCCGAAGACGCCTCCGTGGTCATGTGGCCGGCATGACTCTCCTTGCCGCAGCGCATAGCATGTGGCTGGAACACGGAGCGCTGTTTTACCTTCCTGCAAGCGGTACCTATTTATCTACTCACATTAACATGCTTTGCCATAAAGAACTTCCTTTTTTTGATGGCTAAAATGATTTAGCCCCAATAGAATAGAGAATACCCATGACATGATGATTACAGTGTGGGAGCTATTGGTGATGGAAAAGCTGACTTCACAACGGTCAGCCCAATCCTGGCTAGGGCCACCGCAGCATGCAAAAGCACGCTGTGCCGGATCCTAGGCAGGATCAGGCAAGCACTGTCGGAGCTGGGGCACACGTCAGGGGAAAGGGACATTTGTCCCTTTCCCCCAGGGAGAGCCCCGGTGGCCCCTATGGGTCTCCTCCATTTTGCAGTGGCAACATGGCTGGTGCGAATCCAATGTGGCCGTGTAAGGCCGGCCAGGCACAGGGCCAGCCATATCCCAAGGCTTAGGATATTGGCGGAGCATGCCGCCGTCAATATCCCTGCCCCTCTTCCAGTCCCAGTGCCCCAAATCCAGAGTCTCCTCCCCACGCCCCTGCCCCGACCAACACAGGACTTACCTGCGTGCATTGGTGCTGGCTCCGGCCACCGGCGCTGCTTACTCGCCAGGTATCAAACGTGCTTTACGGCACATTTACAATACCCTGCACCAGCAGAACCCTCGCTCTGCAGACATATTTTTGTGCAGGATTGCGTTATAAGAGAAGTAAGCATGCAGGGCAAGCAAGATTCATTTTGAGACACCTGGTTCCAATTTTTTGCACATACTGTATTCAAATCCCAAAAGAGAAACTTAACATATATTCCAGTTGTTTCGGGGTGTACGCTTATATTATGGATCGTAGTTTGGTTTCTCAATAAGGCTTGGCTCTGGATTAACATATTGGTTTCTGCGCATGTTTGCCCAGATGTGATTTGCATTTGTGATTTTTGATTCCTTTCATATTTGCAGCCTTTCAAATGTTTTGTCTTCTTGTTTGTATTGCACTGGTGCTCTAAAGTTTGGTTGTTTTGTTCTCTCTCTCTCTCTCTCTCTCTCTCTCTCTCTCTGTTGTAACTGAGGCCCTTTGTACATTTACTTAGAAATGCTTGCTTCTGTGTAAACATGCATAGAATTGTGCTGTAAATGGTATTTAGAAAAAAATGGCTAACTTGGGAGGGCTGAGTATGAATGGGACTTGTATGGGTGCAGAGCAGGTGTCTACTTGTTTATATAGCAGTAGTTCAGGAGACAACTGGATGGTATTTGGCAGAGGTGTCTTCAGTTTCTACTATTAGTTGAGACTCCCTAACATTGCTAAAAATAGTGGTGTGATAAAGTCTCCCCATCAAACTGTTCAGTAGCTTTTGGATTTTACAGCCTGTGGGAGGCTTGGAACATGTCTGGGGGAGGGGGAGAGGAGTTTTCCTTCCTGTTGCCTTCCTGTTCCAGCCACCACAATTTTTCACAAATCTCACTTATACTTTGCATATTGGTAGCGGCTATCACATGAGTATGTTATAGGATAAACTATACTGTTATATTTGCCACGTTATCCTTAATATATTTAATGGCAAAAGTACTTGATAGTTGACTTTTTGATTATTTTAAAATACTTTTTTTTTGTAAAATTGAAATTTACTCTGAACCTTGTTTAAGCACTTCGTTCCTGGGGGGGGGGGGAATCTGACACATATATCATTTGGCACGTGTTGCCTCTCACAGTCCTAAATATTCCTCAAATAAGCACCCTTTTTGTATTTAAATGTCCACCATTAAGTTATCAATAGCATTCATGAGAAATTATCAGACTCTTTTCTCTCGACTTCTGCAGATGTTAAATTGCAGGTAAACGTCCTTTGGCTCGCTAATTAGCGAGGCATGGGTATTGCGCCTCTCATCATGTGATTTTTTTTAGAGAATGCATTATTAGAGCACTTACAGAGCCAGTCTAGCTGCAACAGCCCAGCAACAGCAGTGCCATTTTTCACAAAGAAAATGTTGAACAAGAGCCAAATGTTTGGTGGCAGAGTCTGTTGCTAGGAAATCAAGGTCCTGAGGCGATTAATGACAAAGCAAGCAATAACAAGAAGACAGAATTATAGATTTAAAAGAGGAAAAAAGTGGTTGGTGTTATAATTACCCAAAGAAATCTGCACTCATTAAATAGGCTGTTTTTATGATTGACTTTAATTGGAGGTTAGTGCAGATATTTAGCTCCTTTCCCACCCCTTTAAACACACACATGCACATAATCCGTAGAAGTGTAGGCTTGTTTTTCTAAGCATCACGAGGCACTTGCCCTGTAATTTGATCCCCACTGACAGATGCATTTTCTATGCTGCCATTTTGAATTAACCTATTGTGCAACAATTTTCCTCAGCTCTGTTGAATAAAACATCAAGTCTTATTGCCTCAGATAGATTTGATAGAGTAAAAGAATGTACTTCTAGATGGAGGCTGTTTGCCGAGTTCAATTCTTTGAACTCTGCCGACGAGCCCCAATAATTTGTGATGTATGCTTAACAAACGAGAGATGGGGGAGGGAAGCACTTTACGGGGAAGCTTGATGTTCAGAAACTGTTCTTGGAGTAGTTCGACATCCACAGATGCTATGCCTAGGATTAAGAATGCCTGAGACGCTCAAGCCTTTTTTTTTAACCTTTTTTTTACCATTCAGATTTTTTGTGTTAACACTGATGAAAAAGATTTCTTATTGATTCACCATGAATTAAAAAGAGGTCTTCTCAAATCATGTCACTTCTTTTTTTTTCTTTAAAGCTTCATTTGCCATGTGTCATCATTTATATTCCTACGCAATGGGTAGTTTCACACCTTGTTAGTAGTATTTAGGTAGGCATAACAACCTATGCAAAATTCTTAAGTGATTATATGGGGAAAAATACATAATATCGAAAATTCTCCAGATGTTCAATCAAATCCCGAAACAATAGAGCTGCTGCAAATTCTGTCCAGCCATACTGGCACGTTGCTAATCAGACGCCAGTGCCAAGCTGTCTGCTTTGTTAAATACCCAGATTCCCTTAGGCAAGAAGACAGCTGCTATAACTACTATGAAATTTGGTAGCTCAATCTATTTTTGCTACCCTTGGGCTATCAAACTACAGTTAATGTAGACCACCCCAACACATACACTTCAGGGATTTTTTTGTTCAAAGCATTTGTAATTAAAATGATAAAACATCATTATTACTCTGAAGATGGTTGTGTACAATTTTGCATTTGACAGATACCTATAGAGATGAACTCAGCATGTAATCTTTATTGGCATAATGGCTCTGAATCCATCATGCCTCCCCCAACAATGCAATAGATATATTCCATGCTCTCAGTGGGGAGGTGAAAGACTGGACTTTATTTTATTAGAAGGATTTTGAAACTCGGATCTTTTGGTAATGAGCTGGTTTTAGACGAGACAGTGAATGACTGAAAACAGATACACCTCAGCCCTACCACTAGGCAGAAGCAACCGCAATATATAAATTCATGTTGATGCAGACTGTGTCAATGGATTTTTGTAGCAAGAACCTGGAAGAATGTGTGTTCTGTTCATTTCAGTAATGTGTAGGGGACAGAAAATCTAAAACAGTGGAAAATCTGATCTGTCATTAATACCCTTATTTGAATGTTAATTACAAAGCAAACTCTGTACTCTAGAAGGAAGCAGGAAGGAAGATTCAACTGTGAAGGAAGTTACCATTGGCGCTTTTCTGTTTGTCAAGCTTGGTTAGATGTCAAACACACAAGACTTTTCACTTCATATTTCCTAGCACAGTACAGCCAGAGCTGGTCATCGTTTGTTGGTTCATGCATACAAGGGTTTTTGTGAAGTCTGACATCTACTTTCCAGCCTTATTTTTCACAGAATCCGGTTGGGTTAAAAAGGCAGGGCACTGACGTTTCCAGCATTTAGAAGTTGTATCTTAATGAAACATTGACTCTGATCAGGCAACGCTTTGCTCTTGGACTTATACCTTGGGTAAGATAGGTAGCAAGTTTACATAATCTCTCCCCCATTCTTCTTTGTGTCAAACCATACTCGATGTTGAACTGGCAGTGTCAAAGTGGAGTGGAAGCAGTCCTTTTCTCTCAAAAAAAAATATATATAGGGGAATCCAGCCTGGGAGTGTGGTGTACGGTGAGAGGGGAGTTGACCTTTGCCCTTATGCAAAAAAAAGCCCCCTTGAAGTGGCAATATTTCAGTAGAGGTGAAATATTGACCAAAATACAAATTAATGATGGCCTACCATAGATACTCGTCTATTAGTCAATCTCGTAGATAAGTTGAGGGCAAGTTTTGAACCAAAAACCACAGAATTTGCTATGACCCATGCATAATGATATGTAACTGGAGTGATGGTTAGTACAGAGAAGTGTTGCAACCAAGTGCCAGGGCGATGAGACAACCTTTTTCGGCACCCGGCATAAGGGGTCGCAGTGGCATGGTGCGGCTGGCCTCCTCAGCGATTGAACTGGCCAGGTAGTTCCCCAGCAGGTTTTGAGCCATGCTGGCCAGCGCTCTGCTCGTTCACTCCCGCTCGGAGGTAGGTAGGGTTGGCACAGAGAGATCTGAAGCAACCTTAGAATTGTAGAACATTAGAATTGGAAGAGAGCTTGTAGCTTGTATCCATAGACCAATGGATAAGTCGACCCAGGTTTTCAGGGTTAATTTTAAGACTAAAATTTCTAGACTTGTACACGAGTATGAGTATTTGTAAATAGTGGGAGGGGCTACCACCCAGTTGTAGAGCACATGTTTTGCATGCAGAAGACTCCAGGTTCAATCCCGAGTACCTCCAACTTGGACTGGGAAGCCACTATTAGTCAGTGTTGACAAAACTGGATAAGATGGATTGTTACTGGCAGTGCCTTTTTAAAACCGAAGTAACAGGCACACACAGTGGAAAACAATCGTGTGTGGGGAGTCAGTGTATTGGCCAATGGCATATTTATGCAATTTGGTGGTGCAAGCATGACTGAGGCAAGTTTAAAGGTGCACCAAAGCTTACTGAAAGCACTTGACAACCAAAAATAGAATGGGAACTTGCTATACTAACACTCACGTGTAAATGATATAGGGGAATTCTGCCACTAACATACACGCTCAATGGAGCCCTAAGGAAAATAGAAGGAGGAGGGAGAAGGGAATAGAGGAGGAGGAGCTCTTTTGAAGAAGGGCCAGAGCAAAGAATTGGGAGAATGTGGAGGAAGGCGGGACATAGGTAGATTAATTGGACTTCCCAGCGGAAGCCGGGAGAAGAAAGGGAATGTTATAGGATACAGGGAAGGAGGAAAGAGGGGAGAAAGGGAGATTAGTAAGGATGAAAGGAAAAGGGTACAGATGTTTCAGACTGTGGTTGGGAATGGCTGTCTGAACCAAGGACTACAGGCAAGGGGTGAGCTTAAGAACAGGCCATGAAAGCATTCACCCATTGCGGTGAGGGATCTAGTCTGTCCCACCGGACAAAAACCCTCTTGACTGATGCCACAGGCCCTCTAGAGGAGATCCATCAGGAAAGTTATCCAAGAGACACTAAACTTTGAAAGGTCAGAAGGGAAGAGACTAGACAGATGTTCCCAAGGGAGAGAAGTCTAGAGCAAGGGTGGCCAACCTTCCACCATTAGGGTCTCTGTGTTCTTAAGAGTTGTGTAGAAGACAGAATCTTGGCAGCTGCAACTGCTGATGGTGCTGCTAAAGCAGCTGCACCTGCTGAAATGCCCTCACCTATACAACCATTAAAGGGCCAGGAGCATTCATGTTGAAAGGTTGGCCAGCCCTGGTCTAGAGTCTTGGTGCCACATTTGAGAAGGCCTGTCCTGTCCCATATATTAACCATAGGATGGAGGAGGGATGTGGAGCAGATCTTCCCTAGCAGTTCTCAAAAGGTAGGCAGGAATAGGTGGTCTTTTAAATGTCATGGATAAGCTGTTTAGAGCTTTAAAGGTGCTAACTAGAAGTTTGAATTGGGCTTGGAAGCACACCAGCAGCCAACATAGATCTATGGAGTTGCATGGTCCAAATAATGGGGGGCCCATCAGCAACCTGGCAATAGCATTCTGTATCAGCTGAAGTTTCCAAAAACTCTTCAAAGGAAGCCCCATGTAGCCTACATTGAAGCAGTCTAAATCAGAATGTGACCACGATGTGTACTGTGGTGGCCTGATCTGCCTTCTTCAGGAAAGGGCACAGCTGGCATATCAGCCAAAGTTGTGCCATTGTGTCTCTGACTATAACTGGCACCTGTCCATTCTTAAGCACCCCTGAACTGACAACACGATTTTTCAGAGGGAGTGCTACTCCATCCAAAGAGGCCTTATCACTGATGCCAGATTGGTATCCCACTGACCAAAGCAGTTGTGACTTGTCTGGATTAAGTCTTAGTTTATTCTTGTGAAACGATGTGTTTAGGGTGTGGCACCAAGCCTGTCTTAGTGGGAAGGCATCTTTCCTTATTCCAGTAGGTTTATATATGATTTTCTTCCTTATGAGAAATGAGTGTTACTCTTAAATGCAGTAGACCCTCAGGCTGACTTTATGCTTAACTACAACATGATTTGAGTGTTTGTTTGTTTTTAAAGTCCAAACCATCCACTACTTATTTACTGTCTTGTCAATTATATTGTGCTTTGGGGGTATTCTGAAAAGCGATGTGAATACTTTGGCCACAGTTTAAATAACATGAGAAAATAAATTCCTCGCATGGACTTGGCCGTTAAGCCAGACCAAAATGCTACCTACTGTACTTACTAAATCTTGAGTTATGTTTATGGCAGATCTCATTTTAATTCTGTTTGTTCATATACTTGGCATAGTTGACAGGGAGGAGCTACTACAATCTAGTTTGAGAAAAGGGCAGTTCTGGCATACATTTTCCCCTTTTGGATCCCATGGTTATCAGGCTTTTGCTGGAGAAAGCACAAACTCCAAATACTGTTCCTTTCATGAACCTATACCGGTGAAGGTGATGCCTTGCTGATTAGCCCTCTCACAACCTTGCACATAAGTCCACAAAGTTTTACTAACCTACAAAGTTTTTTTTATTAGTTTTCATACGAGTGTGTTTGATTTTTTTCCCCCATACTAATTACAACCACTCTCTGCCTGCTTATTTGGAGTTGCCTTGGGACAAGTGCACCTGGTAGGAGGTACTGCAGGGTTAAGAGTGTTGGATGTGGGGGAGGTGAATCTGGTTAGGGGAAAAACAATAGGGGGAGGACAGCTAGTGGAAAATATACGATTGGGGGAGTTTTCAGCATTTCCCATGTGAACATCCCTTTTGTTTCTTTCAGTTACAGTGCCTAGCCTGCCCTACATATGACTGTAGCAGATCCGCATTTGAAGACATGTAAAAAAATAGAAATAAAAAGAAAGTTTTAGGCTAAAATGGCTGTATTGATCTCAAGGTTTCAAAATCATATTGTATGTACAGTTGGACCTTGCTATCCATTCCAGGACCCCCCCCACACACACACGTATAGCGAGGATCCAGAAGGATCCAAATCCCCACGGATAGCGAGGTTAGGTTTACTTTTTAGAAGCAAACCACTGCGTGTTCTTGCTTAAACAGGCTGAAATCATGCTCTGGAAGCCTCTTCCAGGTCACATGACTGAGTGGCGTCGCTCTGGTAGGGGCGGGGCCGTAAGTATCGCTCCGTCGTAGTCCCTTTGAGCGAGCAGGAGGCGGCCCCGCCCCCTCACTGTCGGAGCCATTCCCCTGCCGAGAAAGCAGCAGGCAAGAGACCCTGCCAAGGTTGCCTCAGAATGTATTGCAATGCATTCTGGAGCTATTTTGGGAGAGGGAGGGGGAGTCGCATGACCCAGAAGAGGCTTCTAGAGCGCGATTTCAGCCTGTTTAAGCAAGAACATGCAGTGGTTTGCTTCTAAAAGGTTAAAAAAAACCCGCATATTTTACCTCCCCCCTTTTTACAGCGGTTTTAAGGTGGACCCCACGGGTCCAGGATCAGCAGTGAGTCAAATCCGTGGATCTCGAACCCGCGGATAGAAAGAGTCCACTGTAATTATATGAATTTAGCACTCAATATTTTAAAGAAAGCTAACAAGGATAAATTAGGTGGACCCAATCTAAGGAGTCAAAGGGATTGTCCACCTGGTAATGAAGAGTAGACAAACATCCTGCAAGAATAAGGAGGCTTTGACACAGTACTTCCTTTATTTTCATGCTGGCTCTGTAGCACAGTACAGATGTTACATTTTTCCTTTTGATTCTACAGCTCTGGGGCCAATGCTATAATCCTTTAAAATAAGTACATAAAATAGCAAGTGGTTTGTATTTACTTAAATCTGAGAAAGTTATTACTTTAGTCTCTCCTGAGTAGGATAGTTTAAAAAGAAAATGTTTATCAGAAGGGATTATGGAAGAAATGGATTTATGGCAAGTACCCCAAACACCAAGAGATTTCATATTCAACAAAACCAGACTTGCCCTCTGTGTTCTGGAGCACAATACCCTTAAGCAAGTTGCTTTCAACACCTTTTCCAGGAAGCAATATTTTTCTACAAAAAGAGGGTCACTCTACTGTTTTTTCTTTTCTTTTCTCCTGTCTTATCTTTTGAGTTCAGGAAATACCTTAAATTTACAGCCAGCTTTGAAATCATGAAGCAAGTTCAGCCCCAGAAGTATTTCCTGTTGGGGCATTAATCTAATTCTGTGAAAGTAGAGCTGATTTTTCATCTGTAAAATAGATAAAGGGTCTGGAAAAGCGAACCATTACTCTAGGTTATCATGATAAAGCAGCTTAGTTTTGATACCAGTGTGTTTATCAGCATAACCGATGGAAGATTTTGTCTTCCCCGCTGAAATATATATATATATTAATGGAGTACAATATTCCTTTGGTTTGAGGAGACAACAGGAATGTATATTTTAAAAAGAAAAGGAAAATGATTTTAAAGGAACTCATTTACCAAGTACGTTGGTTATGTACTTAAGGGAGCAATATAATGCTATGTAAGGATATTAAAATGAGCAAGTATTTAATGATTACAAAGTTATTTTAGAATTAAAACTACAGCTGGATCCTTCTGGATCAGCTTAATTGAAGCCTAGGTTTATATTGCTCAGAAAATTGGCTTAGGTAAAGGCTACTACTGCAGATTCTTATGGGACAGTATTCTGGCTTACTGCACACTATATTTCAGGTAAACTGTTTTGTGCTTCTGTCAGGTGACTTAACAGGTTTGGTGTTACAGCCCTCTTAAAACTGTTTGAAGCATCTTCTGGTTGCCTCCCTGTCAACTTGTCTTACCTTTCACAGCAGCCATCCTATAGTGCAGTGGTTCCCAAACTGGGAGGCGTGGCTCCCAGGGGAGCCATGGAAACCAGCCAGGGGAGCCGCGGAGTACCATGGAATCTTCTTGGAAAACAGTGCAATGCCAATTGGCAGGCATCAACGTAATGTAACGGGGAGCCGTCGCCAATGGTCAAGGGAGCCACAGGTCAAAAAAGTTTGGGAAAAACTGCTTTAGTGCCTTACAACATTTTAGTGCTGTCATTCTACTAGAGTCCAAACTCTATAACCGGGATCCAAAGATCTGCACATGTAGTTCTGCATGCCCATGGGGACTTTGCTGTTGAGCTCTTCCAACAACAGCTCTGTGAAAGACAAGGCCTTTCTCCCTGACTCCATTTTAGTTGCCTGACTCCATCTTGCAGGCCCGAGTAGAAAATTTACAGCTCTGATGTCTTAAATTACTTGAACAGTTAGACAGCTGCTGGTAAGCTAGCTAATTAGTGCAAGCCTGAGAGCGGGACCCGTTATCTCGGACTGATAAGTCTGGCCACTTTGTCATTCCGGGCTGGTGGATCCTGGTACTCGTCAAGGACATCTTAATTGCAAACTATGTGCACCTGAGATTTACGGTTGGGAGGGTGACTTTGGAGCACCATGATGTCAGGGCCTAGAAACTTCGGTCCGTGGAAGCCTTTGATTGGCTATTCCCCAGTTACTGGGCAGAAGAGAACCAAAGTTTACTTAAGGGATGCCACCCTTTGTTCTGAGAACAGATCAGTTGTGCAGTTGACCGTTGGACATCCTCTGGAGAGATCAGTTCGGACCTCCAGTATGGAGCCATGTCCTTTTCACGCTTATTGGGACGGATAGCTTAACATCTCTACCTTATCCGTGCTATGAGAGCCAATTGGTGAGTGTTAGGACCAGTAAGTTTTAGGAGATAGCTTTATTGTTTTATGTCTGTCTGTCTTGTATACTATGCCTTTAAACCCTTACAAAGAATTGAATGCCTTCTAATATGTAACTTTAATTTACTTTAATAAAACCAGAATATATTTTACAGGCTTATGTGTCTGTGTTGAGTACAAGGGAAACGGAATTCTACCCTGCCTGCCTAGCTGCTTGGTTCACTACTACCAGTGCTACCAGTACTTACCTTTTGAAGACTCTGAGGCTTGAGTCTGGTTCTCCTGTTGGACGGAGGGACCAGCCTTGCAAGCACTGAGACTTGGCCTAGAGACCCCAGCTTTCCCTGGAGCTGTGGGCCTGGTGTACCAGGGTGGTGGCAGTTGATCTACCCTTGGGTTGTTGCCCAAGCTAAGGATATTCGGTCTCTCTGGTTTGGTTAATCTTGCTGGAGCTAAGCCAGACGTGACTGAGTAGGTAAACTTGTACTTGTCGATTTGGTTTGATTCGGTTAAGATCCAGGGATCCGATTCTTTGGAGCTGTTTGCCCTGAGAATCCGGACCCCCTGACAGTAGCAGTGGGTCCCTTCGTTCATGCTTGAGCTGAAGCCAGCCTGGACGAAGCTCCCCTGGGTAAAACTCATCTAAGAACTACAGGCCTGCCTGTTGTGAGTATATACATCTCTTAACAGGAGGGACTGTGTGGTAATCAGAGGGCTGACGCCGCCTTGGTGCTCTGGTGGGCTGAAGTTGACCAGGGAGGCGTTTGGCCGGCACTACCCGAGTGGGGTTCAGGGGTGAGCCTCTGGCCCTCCCGAGTATCACAAGCTCTACACCGATATATAGCTTTTTGGGATCCCAGCCTCACTTTGTATCCACACATAATAAGCTGCTTTGGAGACAATATAAAATGGTTGCACCAAGTGAGCTGACATAGAAAGTCAGTCAATCAATAGGCTGAGTATGCGCAATTAATAAGCACCAGCTTACTCTGGTTTCACGTGTGTTGGTCCTTTTATAATCCTTTTGCTGTTTTTGTTTGTGCAAATTGTTTTATTTTCATTTGAGAGAGATTATGCCTTTTATTTTAACACTTTTCTGCAATTTTAAATAGCTCTCATTATTAAAACTAGCTTCCCTTGCATTTCTGAATCTCAGAATTCTTTAAAATGCTCCTGTTTGATGGTCTGGTGTACTTGTTCCAAATGTTGTCTAGTGGATCGTTATAAAACCATAATGTAATGGTTCCCAAAGTTACCTGGCTCACAACGCCCCGCAACCTCTTCTTCCTGACTCTCCTGGGTGCCGCCATCTTGGATCACACAAAATCTCACGAGATCCAAGATGGTGGCACCCAAATCTCATGAGATCTCATGAGATCCAAGATCGTGATGCCGAAATCTCACAAGATTTCAGTGCCACCATCTTGGATCTTGTGAGATTTTGCACAATCCAAGATGGCGGAGTCTGGGAGAGCAGGTAGGATGAGAAGAACCAGTATGAGACTAAGGGGAGGGGGGAGGAGATGTGAATCATCTTCAAAATGCATTTGGACTCTATCTTCAAAGCAGTCTCTAACACTCATGTTTTGAATCACTCTCAAGCTACTGTACATTTGCAACACGTTCTGCAGTCTACCAACCTTTTGTGTACCCAAATCAGTGGTTATGAAGTTGTTTATGTGGTTCACTCACTTATTGCAAGATGAAAGTACAGTAATTCAATAATCTTTAATTAGCCTAAGGCTCTCTTCTTTTACTTTAAATTCTGATTAACCTCTGTGTATATAAACACATTGGAGATTGAGGCCAGGTAAGGAATTGTTACTTTGGGCAGCCACTCAACTAATTAAGTCCTTGAATAACTATGTTTAGTGCCATCGCTGTGCATGGTGTTTTACAGAGTGACATTTAAAAAAAGGGCAGGCCAGTGCCTTGATTAGCACAGTCTAAATTTTAACAGTGGAAAGATGAGAAACAGAGAAGGGAAAGGTTTCCAGACGCTTTTATTTTTACTATAAATAGCAGCCATGGGGGGCAGGGAGGCAGATCCAGACTGAAGCTATATCATGGTTAGGAGGGGGACTTTAACCCTTTGTCCCCACACAGATCCCAGTCCAGATTGGACCTTGGCTTTCATTGGCAGTAATTCTAGGGCTTACCCAGAATCCATACTAGGTACTAGCCATGCCTGTTGAGCCTCACTGTTGCTCTGCGTGGACTGAAAATGCACCATAGAATAATCCTAGCTGTCCCCATATCTCTGGATTGCAGGGTAAATTGGATAGTGGTGGATAAGCTGTAATGGCTTGTGCTGTTGTAGACCTTTTCATTGAGGACCCCCAGACCGTTTTTGAGGAACCCACAATTCCCAATAACAGTTTGGCATTTGAAAATGTCTCTGCTAGGAAATCATATCACAAGTCACACGTGATTGTTGCAAATATCGTGGACCTTTTGAGCATTGGTCTCCTTGGAATGCAAGGATAACACATGCAGGTTACTTTTTTCAGAAACTTAGTAAAAGGTATGCTATTTTTGTCAGTGAATATTGCAGGCGTGGCCAAACATTGGCTCCTGAGCCACATGTGGCTCTTTGACCTATAATGTATGGGTCTCGGGAATACATTGACTTTACTCCTTTTTGCATCACAATTAATATAAAAGGTAAATAAGAAATGTTCAAGCTTTATAATTATTTACCAGGTATAAACTGAGAGTCCACTGGATTAAAACACAAGTTTAATGTTAATGGTGAGTAAATATATTTAAGAATTTAAATGCTTCTTAAATATTGTGGCTCTCAAACATCTCTTGTGGCTTTCAAACATCTGAATATCATATATGGCTCTTACATGAAGCATGTTTGGCCACCCAGGGAATATTACATTTGGACTTGATGTTTTTTAAACAGTTATCTGCTGGGCGTTGTCTTTATTCCAGTAAAATCTAATGACACATATCCTGCACACTTGTGGATCTTTATACATATCTGATTTCTCTCAATTCCAATTGTTGATGAAGCTTTTGTTACTTTAGTTTTTAAGAGCCAATGTATATGAACAACCTGCGGTGTGATTGACATTTCCCTGTAAATGGAATCCTGCCAGGTCCCAGTGGCAAATGGCAGGGTCAGGATGCACTGTATTGGGCATGAAGATTCCAAAAGGGCCAGAGGCAGAATACATGATTAAAGAGATGCTGGTAGTCAGGTTCCGGATTGGGCACTGCACAGCTTGGTAAATGTAGTATTAGCTCTTAGTTGCTCAGACTTGGGGACCCAAGCCTAGGAGATTACTTATATAGCCAGCAGTGCCCTAATGTCTCCCAAGATCACTGGATCCCTCTGGAATTGACTGGCTGCAGATTCCCTTCCCATCACTGTCAGGAGGACACTGGAACAGGATGGCTCAAGCCCGCCAGTCCTTCCTTGTAAGTTGTCCTAGTGGTGCAGGAAGTAAGACACCTGGCCCATAATGCTAGACTGCCTGATTCAAGCCTGCGCTCATCTTGAAAACCCACTCAGCAGTAGTAATGTCTAAATCTGGTAAGCATTTGAGGGTGAGTGGATCACATGAGAAGTTTCCATATCAGTACCACTGCCCCCACAAGGAGGTTCAGCTCTTGTATGTCATGTGTTATATCCATTCAGATTTTCTTCCTGTTTCAGATGTCTCAGTATTGTCGTTCTACTCAAAAGCAAAACTATAACCACATTGAATGGCCTGGATCAGGGGTTCTCAACCCCTTCTCGGCCAAGTACCACTTCCGGCGCCACTCTCCTGCTGCGTACCACTAGAAGTGACTGGCGAAAACGCGACACTGAAAGCACCGCAGGGTTCAAGGGGTCCAGCAGTCTGAGTATCACCAGCAGTCGGTCGAAGTACCACTTACCACTGGTTGAGAACCCCTGGTCTAGATGCTCGAATTTACTACAAATTGAGCTGTAAAAGGTGAAAGCACAATTTTTATTGCAGGGGGAAAAATTATAGGTGGAAGAAAGTCCTAAGAATGTGAGCTATGATTCTAACCACTCTGAACTTATGAAAAAGCAGTCTATAAATGTTTTATGTACAAATGTTTTTATACACAGGATGCGGCAGGTACCTTATTTGCACCGCTGTGTCCTGCTAGACAGGATTGAGCTGTAAGTCAATGATGAGATATACTCTGATATCTGATTTGAGGCAGGAAAAAAACTCCTAGGCAGAAAACTGCTACAGGTGGCAATTATTGCTAAGATGTGTTTTTAGTGTTCTGTCTTTCATCAGTTACACATTGTTATGCAGTATATAATGAAACAATGACTCTCTAACCATTGTTTTGCATGAGAATCTTGAATTAAACTGTTAGAGCACTGGAGCCAGAGGTGAAATCCAATGTTTGTACTCATATGCTGGATGTCTTTAAAAACAAAGTAACACAAAAGCTTACTATAGTTTAGTTTTAGGTGTATATACTTTTAACTGTTTGAAACTGATTCCTTAGCCATATTTTAGACCTTCACTATAAAAAACAATTAAATACATAGCTCATAACAAATTAATGTTGAAGAATTTAGAGTGGTTCTAGACAAACATTTCAGATGCCAATTAAGTGCAGTCTCTACACTCTCTGCAGGTAATGTTACTGTATTATGGGGGTTAGTAACTCACGATCTAGAAATAGACACTATTGCGACACCTTAGGCCGGCGGAGCGCTTGCTCTACCAGCCTAAACTTAGGCAGGATTGCGCAGTAAGACAATGGGAGACATGGATTGGGGCAGAAGAACATTATTGGGTAGAGAGGTTGAGCTGAGTGTCATTCAAAAGCCATGAAATTTGATCACCCAGTGTCAGTGTATGTAGAGAGAATAGCAGTGGACGAAGATCAGAGCCCTGAAGGATCCCAGTGGATAGAGGAAATGCAGAGGAAGAGATTCTTTCTATAGAAACACTGAAAGAACAATTAGGCAGGTTTGAAGAGAATCACCTGAAGACAGAATTCCTGATTTGCTCACCAACTCTTGCACACATAGCATTAATGCTCCAGATAGTGTGTAGTAGCACATGGATCTTTTACATTCTAATCCTGCATATGAGTACTGGTAATCTGAGTAAATGTGCGACTGGCCATGGGTAAGAGTTTCTGAAACATACCCAAGGGTCACTTTTTAAATTGGGACTTAGCTATAATTTTCTTCAGCCATTTTGTTCTTGAAATTTTTGAAGTAGTGATATAAATCGTGCAAAATAGGAAGAGAGAATGTGATGCCCGCTCCATTTCGTGATAAGTATACCCAGGACTTCACAAATGAAAACCCCATGGATATGAAATGAAAGTCTTACAACAGGGGCAGTAGTGTTAAATATATATATATTCACTTATTTAAAATAAATTATAAAGGATGTGCTGCTAATAGGCAACCTACAAATTTTTGAAAAGATCACAGTGCTTCCAAATGGAGGGTAGCAAAATCATTCAGTGTAAAACAAAGATGCATTTCTGTAGGGCTAAGAACATGCATCTCATCTCCTTGACGACCGTTCTAATTACCTCAGCTTGGGTGATCAATATTTGACCTTTTTCCCACCATGCAAACGTTTAACTTCACCGTTTTTTGTGGGGTGTTTTTTTTGGCTTTTTTGTAACCTGCAGCCAAGTGAGGTCCATTCTATTTGCTCTTTCTGGCTTTGGTCCAAGGTTCCTCTTGCTAGTATAATGAAGCTCATTGATATGTTTGTTTATCTCCTGGGTGGGTTTTTCCACAAATTTAAGGCAATTAAAAACCTTTTATAAAGCATTTCAGTTGCAGTAACTATTGTACTTCAGTAATCTTGCTTTTAAAAATACGAATATAATGTTGTTTTTCCATATCCTCTGGTTTTATAAACCAATTTCAGAGGAAAGCAATATAGCCGGTTCTTTTATGTACAAGATATTACAAGTTTCAAATAATTTATTTAACATTTTTCTTAGAAAAACATAAGTATAGAAATGTGGAAATAACATGAAATCTTTAAATTAGGGTTTGCAGAATTAGGTTTGCAGAAGAAACAGACTAGTGATAGTTATGAAAATTCCATGAAGTACCTTCTTAGTAGTAGCAAGTGGCAAAAGAAGGGTATCAGCTATCTCTTTTTTGTAATTATTAGAATTACTTGCCACCAAACCTTGCTCTTTGCTAAGGGCTTGAAAAGAGGTATACGAAAGTAAATGGAATTCTGTCCCTCGCTGTATCTGGGCTCTTGACTGACATGAAATGGATTCATGTTAAGAGGGAGCCCACTATAGAGATGAGCACCATTTAAAATAGTTCATTGCCTGAGAAATTGAAGCACCTAGCTCAGCGTTTCCCAAGCTTTCTGATTCGTGTACCACCTACGCGGGTCTCTGGCCAGCCGCATACCACCGGAAGTGCCGACGATGTCATTGGCACTTCCGGGTTCGCGGCTGCATCGAAGGTCAGAAAGGCAAGGTAAGGCTCAGGGGAGAGTGGGAGGGCCATTCCCTGCACCTAGAGCCCATGCGCTCAAGCTCTGCCAGCTTGGCAGAGCTCAAGGTGCCGCTTTTTGGGCTCCGACAGTGCCACGCAGCTGAGATGGTGGCCACCATCTTGGCCGCAGGCAGCTCACGTACCACCAACCTGTGGTCTATGTACCAGTGGTACGTGTGCTACAGGTTGGGAATCTCGGACCTAGATTATGCTGGCCATATCTGAACTGTACTCTTAAGGAGTGCAGTTGGGAGAACCAGATCAAGACCTAGCTCAGCCATAGTACTTAAGTCATGACCCTGTGCGTGCGAGCACTTGTCGCAGTTCTGCCGGAGTGTGGCAAAGACACAGAACATGGCACTGGGCACAGAATTCACCTGCTTTCTTGGGGGGGGGGGAAGCCCGATCTGCTTTGGAAGTACTTAGCAACTTCTGCTGAAATCTCAGACGCCAGAGTGGTGGCAAAATAGTAATTGCCTCAGACTTGGACTTTCATGCCTTGTGTAGTTTTCCTTTTCCTTTGACTAGCAAAACGAGAATAAATTATGCAAAGTAGCAAGTTGCTGAATAAATGATACAAAATAGGAGAAGTTGTAATTTATAGAATTAGAAGTTGCAGAATTCCAATTTTTTGGGTGGAGGAATCCAGAATTTGGATTGCTTAGCACAGAATTCAATTAGTATGGAGTGAGTTCTGTTGTTGCCTGTGCAGTATAGTTGTTGCTGTTCTAGTCTCATCTTGTATCAGGCCAGTGGTGTGAGGTGCAGATAATGTGGGTATTCTCTGCACCACCGATATCATAAGAACATAAGAAGAGCCCTGCTGGATCAGGCCAAAGGCCCATCTAGTCCAGCTTCCTGTATCACACAGTGGCCCCACCAGATGTCTCAGGGAGCACACAGCCAACAAGATAACCTGTTTCCTGCTGCCACTCCCCTGCACCTGGCACAGAGAAAACCTACTTCTAAAACCAGGAGGTTGCTTATGGCTTGTAACCTGTGATGGTTACAACTATCACCGCTATCGACACTTAGGAAGAGCAGTCTGCCTTACCTCTCTCATAAGAACATAAGAAGAGCCCTACTGGATTAGGCCAAAGACCCAGCTTCCTGTATCTCACAGTGGCCCACCAGATGCCTCAGGGAGCACTCAAGACAACAAGATACCTGTATCCTGTCGTCACTCCCTTGCATCTGGTATTGAGAGAGCCTACTACTAAAACCAGGAGGTTGCTTATCCCCATCATGGCTTGTAACCTGTGATGGGACCTTCCCTCCATAAATCTGTCAATCCCCTTTTAAAAGGCATCTAGGACAGCCGGTTTCATCACCACATCCTGTGACGAAAAGTTTCAGATTAATTACATGCTGGGTAAAACAAGATTTTATTTTGTCCTAGCTCTACCGCCACCCAGTTTTAGTGAATGTCCCCTGATTCTGATGTTGTGCAAGAAGAAAAAGAACTTTCCTCTATCCACTCTCTCCATCCATGCATAATTTTATACGTCTCAATCATATCCCCCCCCCCCCGGCGCTTTTTAAACGGAAAAAATCATTTATTTTTAAAGATTTTCTGGGGCTGTATCTTATATAGAATTAGTCCTGTTACCTCTCAAGCTAGTACTGACATTAGAGTTACTTTACTATCTAAAATAGATGTAAGGGAGCAAGCAGATAAAAGAAGTATGATTATCAAGATAAACAAGTTCTCTTTGGCACAGGGACTGTGTGCAAAGTGATAGTTTTACTTTCATGCACCTCCAAAATACTTTGCTAATTTAAATTAAATTGAGCTATTGAGTGGTAAATAAAATTATCCCACTGACAGAGATACCTTGATGCAGTTTTTATTATGGGGCGCATATGGTATCTGTTAAGAACTGAACCTTGCTTTGGTGGTTGAGTTATTGTGCAGATTAGCCATAGCGTTTGAAGGTTCTCAACTTTAAAAGCCTGTGTCTGTTTTAAATCTCGCAAATTCCGCATAGTTTTGTAGGCCGGTCTGTAACTTTAACCAGGACGTTTTTATTGCCACAACATGAAGCCTACAGCAAAAAGAGATCCAAACCACTGCTTTGACATGCTGTGTTTTTTAATAAATACTCTGTGTGTGTGTGTGTGTGTGTGTGTGTGTGTGTGTGTGTGTGTGTGTGTGTGTGTGTTGTATATATTTCTAGTTAGATAAGCATCCTTTTGATTTTTTTGACCATGCCTTTGCTATCGAAAACAAGGAGTGCACAGACCAACTGAATGCATTTAAAGTAATGAAGCATTGCAGTTGGCATTGCTGTGCTCATGAGCCGAAATATTAGTCACTTGTGAAACAATGTTTCGAGTGCACGATTTCAAGTTTTGGAAACTTTTCCAAAGCTATACAGAAGTAATAACCTGTGTAGTCCTCCAGGCCCGCTAAATGTTCTGAAAGGAAGTTGGTTATTGGCTATGTCATTTCATATATTTTCATTTTTTAAAAAAATAATTGTTAATGCACCTCTGCCCTAGAAGTAAATAAATTGTTTGGTCTTGTTTCTTGTCCGAGCCAGCCCGTCCGCTCGGACGTCCCGCGGTCACCCCACTTACCAGTCCCAGAGGCGGCGGCGACACGTGCAGCCCTGGAGGACCCCGCGGCGCACACAAGCCAGGGCACGGGAGAGTCAGCGGGAGAAGCAGGAGCACCACCGAGAGCTCCGCCTGGGCCCGAAAGGCCGAACGGGCCGACGCTCGCGCCGCCGGAGCACGATGGCGCAAGCCTACAGGGCGGAGCGGAAGTCCCACCCCCCTGCGACGAGACGGCGGGAGGGGGGAGGAACGCTGACGAAGGGAGACAACAGAGAGGCCGGGGAGCGGAGTGGCTGACCCCCGAGCGGGGCCGGTGGGCTGCGATCGGGGGCCTGCCAGTCAGGGGGCACCAGGTCGGCGCCGCCACGCTACTGTGGGGAACAAGGGGGTTCAGGGGCAGTGAGGAAAAGGGGACTAGCCAGGATGGCGAGAGAACAGAACGGGAGGGAACAGAACGGGCGCTAGGACCCCGGAGGGGGCAGGATAATGACAGGCATGGGAGGAGGCAAGAGAGGGCGGAAGGAGTAAGGGTATTTAAGGCCAAAGCTAGCCGATGATGAGAGGGCGGAGGAGCAGGAGGCTGGTCGCGACCGAGCGGAGTACCAGTGGAACAGAGAGAGCTCCTGTGAGGCTGGGCAGAGGTGGACCAGGGCCAAGCAGCCCCCGCCCTGCCTCCCTCTGAGGCACACGCTGAAGCTCAAACACCCGCTCTTGGTCGGGACAGGGAACAGTTCTGGAGGTCGACCCTCCTGAGGAAGGGGTTGCTGCTTCCGCACCCCAAGGGCGATGGATCATCCGTCCCTCACTGGCCTCCGGGGCCCGAATCACAGGAGCACCTAAGCTGACTGGGGTAAGATTGCCCGCAGCTTACAGGACGACGCAGGATAGTTCAGAAGGAGAAGAGGACTTCCGGACCCCTCCCTCTTCCTCGCCAACCCAAGGTACTGTACATTTCTCAACATCTCATGTTGCATGAGGAGGAATAAGATATAACTTAGTTAAGCTAAGATGAACCTTGACGTTCTGTGAGCCTTACAAGTTTGGATTCTTGAACTTTGTCATAATAGGTCTCTAAGGGACAGTGCAGGCAGATAGGTCAAGAATGTGCATGTACCACTCATCTCACTTGAACAAATGCCTTCCTTCTCTCTTACAACACAATCCTGTCTAGCTAGGCCGACCAATCCCACCCACCTCTGGAATGCACCATTCCCCTTTCCCCACGCCCCTCCGCCGCCCAGCAGTGAATTTACCTTCCCTGGTGGGGCGCAGCATTATCCCCAGTGTGGGAGGAGCGGCGCTGGCCTCTGCACCAGCGCAGCTTACTCCCAGGGTGCCGCAAACGTGCTTTACAGCATGTCTGTGACACCCTAGACCACTGGTCTAAAATGTAGACAGGATTGGGCTGCCCATTAAGTTCATGCAGTTTGTTGCACATTAAAAGGCTAACTCAGACTTACCTTAATGAGCATTTGAAAACTGTGTTGGTTTCAGATCCTATTAACTGTGGTTAACGTTGTTGCTAATGTTTCCCTTAATCACAGCTAAGTGAAGGAGCTCTTGTTCCCGAGACAATTCCAATTTCCTAACTACTTTCATCGAAAAACCAGTGTCTCTTCTGCACCAGCTGTCCAAGCAACCTCAAGTATACCCACCAAGTCCCAGAATGATAGCTTGTCTGACAACATTTTTCACCTCTGTCCTCTGCTTTTCTGCTTCTAGGTTAAATCAAAGAAGCAGTATCATGCAGGTCCACTGCATGCTGTAAAAAGTCCAGATTTTTTCCCCACACCTTATTGCTGCTATTTTTATTAATCCGGATGTGCTATTTTTCATTTGTAGAGAGTTTATTTGGATGTTATTAGTTCACTTGTTTGTAAGCCACCTTGGAGACGTGTTACTGAAAAGGCAGAATATAAATGTGTTGACCCTTTCTCAAATAAAGTGTACTTTAATCATCTGAGATCGGGATTGAATGTATCCCAAATTAAGTCATGGAGAAAATAGCCAGAATAGTTGCCTTAAGTATAACACCAACTGCAAAGAAAAACAACAGCCCTTCATTAATTATTTCGCTTTGACAGTACAGGAACAGAATAGCAGCAAAGTGTTGAGATCAATACCAGCATATTACCAGCATATTATTGTATGTTCAAAACTGATTATGCAGCAGGTACTGGTCAGTTATATATATATACACCGTATTTATTGGCATATAAGACGCACTTTTTTGTCTACATTTGTGACCCAAAATAGTAGGGTGCGTTTTATACGCCAATATTAAAAAATCCCTTTTCCCCCCTTGCCCTTTTTAAAGCATTTTCGGGCTTACAGCGTTTTTCCGGAGCCTGAGAGCTCCCTTGTGCTTTCTTCCCTAACTAATCTATCCGATCTACAGCTGTTTGTCGGGTTTAATTTATGCACGTGCATGAGTTGAGCTTCTCAGCAGCCAGCAGAGGGCGCTGTGCTCAGTTCAGTTCAGCTGAGCTGCCGAGGGCCTGCTCTTGAATGCAGCATGGGTAAGCTTCTGAACTGGGCCTAGTTGGGAGGCTTTGAAAACTGCATAGGTGAGGTGGGGGAAAAGAGTTGAGTCTGGGGGTTTTGTATTTGGGATTTATGTTGTTTAAGAGTTGGTAAGAGTTGAGTCTGGTTTTTTTTTTTTTTGTACTATTATGGGTTTTTTTACTGTGGAAACTGCAGGGGTGGGGTGGGGAGAAAAAGAGTTGAGTCTGGGGGTTTTGTATTTGGGATTTATGTTTACTTTGGAAACTGTGCATTGGGTGGGTTGGGGGAAAAAAGAGTTGAGTCTGGGGTTTTTTTGTACTTGGGATTTAAATTCTGGTGCATTTTGTTCAAGTGTCTTATTGCTGTTTGTTTTAAAAGAGATCCTGGTATTTTTGTGCAATTTATGTAAATTAGCTAATTAAGAAGCCAAGCAGTAAGTGGCCAAGTGGCCCAAAAATGCTTTAAAACTTTTTTTTCTTGAAACCCAGGGCCAAAAGGAAGGTGCGTCTTATACGCCGGTTCGTCTTATACGCCGATAAATACAGTAATTTTATTAATATAATAAAACATAAACAATACATATTTCATAAAGTTATAGCAAGTGTGAAGCAATATATCCTACTAGCATAAAAAGGTAAAGGTATCCCCTGACAATTAAGTCCAGTCGTGTCCGACTCTAGGGTGTGGTGCTCATCTCCATTTCAAAGCTGAAGAGCCAGCGTTGTCCGAAGACGCCTCCGTGGTCATGTGGCCGGCATGACTCTCCTTGCCGCAGCGCGTAGCATGCAGCTGGAACATGGAGCGCTTTTTACCTTCCTGCAAGCGGTACCTATTTATCTACTCGCATTGACATGCTTTGGAACTGCTAGGTTGGCAGGAGCTGGCCAAGCAACGAGCGCTCACCCCGTCGCAGGAATCGAACTGCCGACCTTTCGATCGACAGCTTATGGTTCAGCGGTTTAACCCGCTGCGCCACCCGCTGGCCTTTTTATCCTACTAGCATACTATTCACTATTTTCTACATATAATATCCAATAGGTACTGGTCAGTTTCAATTTACTGTTTAGTGTGTTCCCAATCTGTGGTACTAGTACCACCAGTGGTACTTTGGCCAACTGCTGGACCACTGGAACCCCACTCCGATGCAGCGCTTTTAGTGGTGCATTTTTGCTTCCAAGAAGCTCCTGCCTTTGGTCAAGTCTCTCAGGAACACTGAGAAGGGCCATCCCACCTGCCCAGAGCCTCCTCCCTGCGTTTTCTGGCCTCTTAAAATCCGGAAGTAACTGGTGATGTCATCACCAGTCACTTCCAGTGGTACACAGCAGGAGAATGGTGCTGGAGGTGGTACTCTGCCGTGAAGGGGTTGAGAACCCCTGGTTTAGTGCAAAATTGAGATACAGAATACCCCAGCACTGTCAAAATATACACCACAATTTACAAAAAAAAAAAAAATACAGTTTGGGTGAAGGAGTCAACCTCCTTAAGATTGAATAATATGCACTTTGAAGTTATGGAAGACTGAAATCAAAGTTTGATCAATTTTTCACCCTGCTTCACTGAGACAACCTGATCCCATTTTTGTGTAGTTAGTTAAAGCACTTAAATATTTATATACCTATGTAATCGAGCAAAATAAAAAGCTATAGGAAAAGTAAAAGATTTCTTCATTGACCTCTAGTTTTGGCAGTTGACACAAAAACTGGCACACAAGGTTCTTGCATTACACTGATTGGAGTAATCAAGATATGCCCTGGGGAGAAGTCAAGAGAATGTTATTTTTGAATTGAAGGTTGTTTTCAACTTGCTTCTTTGGGAGAAATAATGTTTGGGAGTGTCTGTAAATATCTCCACCTTCTGAGTGGGGCTGATCGTAGTGATCTTTCACACTGAAAGATATGACTTACTGGGCTTTCTTAGCTAATGTGGCCAAAGCTATGGTTCTACAGTTCACATGTAGCTCATGTTAGTTGTCTTTCAGCGCAATCCAAACCTTACCTTATGCCGGCGCAGCAGGCCCTGCGCCAGCCTAGAGTGTTGCAAACGTGCCATAAAGCATGTTTGCGGCTACTCTAGAGCAGGGAATGATGGCAGAGAAGCCAGTGCCAGCGCTGCATCCCGAACCCTGGCAGCTGGCGGAGGTGAGTCCAGCACCGAGGAGGGTGGAAGCTGGGTTGGGAGCATTTCTGGGTGGGGGAGGGTGGAATGGGGGCTGGGACTGGGCTGGGATCAGCAGAGGAGACCTCTGCCATATCCTATCCTTCGTCCCATGCCTGGACACCCTACATGGGACTTCCTGGGCTTACACCAGCTAAATAGCTGGCGCAGATCCGAGAAGCCCCATCAAACACCCTGGGGCATTACCTGGGAAATGTCCCAGTACCCCGAGTAGACCTCCAGCCTCCTCCTAACCAGTGTAGGATACAGCGTGGGTGGCTCGGCCCCACTGCGCTGGTGCTGGTTAGGGTTGGGCTGATTCCTAATTTCATCATGTTAATTGAACATCTTGTTCTAATACGGTATATCTGGGATAAAATTGTGTTTTCAGTGATTTCTGTGTTCTTGACTGTACCTAGTTCTTCTTCCCCTGCCCCCACCCCCTAGAAAAAAATGTGTTACTGCAAAACGTTCCATAATTAGAGTGTTCTTGGGGAGAACATAGTGCCGAAGAAACATAATAAAGAAGCTCATACTTGGCGACACCAAATTAAGGAGTATTGGTGCTTTAATTTGTTGGTAGGCTGGCAAATAATAGCTTTCTCTACTACTTTGGTTGCTTCCTATTGCTTCAAGAATTACTCTATTTTCTACAAAGAATTAACTGTTTCTGTATCATTTAATGATTGAGATTCCCTTTAGTTGATGACTTAGTTCATTCTTTTCATTAATGGATGGGAAAACTTTAAATTGCTACATTCTACATTATGTCATTGGTATACTGAAGCATCATGATAGAGCATAAACGAAAGCAGCTGGTTTCCTCTGTGCTTCAGAGAATGGAGACGCACAGCTGAGATCTCCACATCCTCTGTGTGTTTTAGATGCAGTTCTCATCCTGAAAAGCCATGCTGTGATTTCAATTAGTGCAGATGTGCACCCCCAGCCACCTTAACTGGCTCAGAAAAATAATTATTTGTTTCAGCACTTGAATGTCTAGATCTGGTTAGTGTTACTAAAAGGAGGGGGAGAGTGGAGAGAAATATCACACCTATGGTATTAGGCTGACGCTTCAATATCTTTGAAAGTCTTTGTGGGATAGAGGGAGGTTATAATCTTAATAGGGGATAGCTGGATTTCATACACAGGAACTGCGGGGTTATTTCTACGTTTTACTGGTCCCTTGTAACACCAAAAGCCGCCCTATAAATGCCCAGTGGAAAAAGAGCAGAAAATGAGATCTGCAGCAGGCCTTTTGAGATCAGGTTTATGGCACTGAACGTTCTTTTTCGGCCTGGGTTTAAAACAAAAAGGAAAGTAGATGATTAAATTTGCTAGTCTTTGCCGACTTAAAAGTCCCCTTTTAAAAGTTTTATTATTAATATTTATTGTTTCTACAGCAAAGTCCTCAGTATATAGGTAGGGTTTTACCAAGGGAAAGCTGAAATTTATAGCCTTCATTAAAACGGACTTACATAAGAAATGCAGTAATGTAATTATGATCACACTTCTTGAGCACTTTTAATAGCGGAGTGTGATTCAAGATGCAGAGTCCTTTGTGATGTAATTATTATTTTATGTTGAGAAATTCAGGTGCAAGCTGGAACCACAAAAATAAACTGGAACTTTGCCATTTAGTAAGTTTGATGGGATGTGGATTGGCACCCTGTGCTTAGTGTCTTTATAGGTCTTCCTGCTCACAAGAACACTCTTTTCAATTCATTTTTCTGTCCTTTACCTCATTTTGGCACTATGTTCTTAACATAAATCTTTGCCAGCAACACATGGTTGAAAAAGGAAATCAGTGGTGCCCAGGATCCAAAGGCTTGTCAAGTAAGGAATGTTGCCATTGGAGGTCACAAGAAAGCAGACTACTGCTGGCAGGTGGGCTAGTGGCTGAGATCAGTTACTGGCAAAGAAAAAAAAATAAACAAAAATGTCCGGTACTGTAAATTATTTTGTTTTTTAAATGCAAACAATGCACTTCTTTGGGATGTCTAAACACTGACAAGATGGACACTTTTTTTTGGAATAAAACAGTTTCTGTGTACATATGTACACTTGATTTATACTTCCTTCCAGCATTAGAAATACTCAATGTTCACGTTTAATATAATATAGAATAACTTACAGCTGACAGTCTATAGAACTCAGTCCTGAGCTTACAAAATAGACATTTTGCGTGTTCAGTTTTCCCTTTCTTAAAAAGCCCCAATAGGTAAGTAGGTATGAAAACATTTAAGTGAAAGTTGTAGCATTCATTGGACAGATTGCTAGAATCTTAGGTTGTCTATTTTCCTTTCAGAAAAGCAATTAGTTTAGATAACTGTACTGTTGAATGGTTCATAAGATACTATGTCCGTAAAGTTACAATATTTCCTTGATGCCCTGTTTAGAAAGGTTGATGCCAGAATGATGTGACATCAGTGTACAAGGGACAGTGTACAAGAATAAACCTTTTTAAGACAGGCGTCACAATAGGCATGAGGATAATGCAGGGGAGGAGAGAATGGGAAATCAGCCATCTTTTCCCCCTCCCCACCTCTTCACAACTTCAGTGAGTAACCTGGGTTACCAAGTTTATTCATATTTATCTCAATGACAGCTTTGCAAGGGGGAAACATTCCTGAAGGCAGCTGGAATAAGGATATTGGAATCAGTGGTTTCAGAGTTCTGTAAGAACCTGTGTGTAATAGTCATCATGGTAATAGTCTTTGGTCCCAGTGATGAAGCTGTTTCTATGTCCAAGAATTTCTTGCACACACTGCTACTCCAGGGCCGGCTCATCCATGAGGTTGACTGAGGCGGTTGCCTCAGGCAGCAAATAGGCAGAGGGACACCCACCTCCATCTGCCATTTGCTTCCCTTGCTGATCCTCTTCTCACTTCCTAGATCTGAAAAGAAAGAAGAGGATGGAGCAGAAGAGGAAGTGTGGAATCTTCCTCTTTTGCTTCATTCCCCTTTTCAAATCTAGGGAGGGGGAAGAGCAGAAGCTGGCCCATCACCAGCTGAAGGGGGGGGGCATCATTTGTCACACTGGCTCTGCTGCCAGGAGGTCTTGGGCAGGCCCTGTGCTAATATACTTTCAATGGATTCCATGTTCATTGTGATACTGTGGGAAACCCCCCCCCCCATTGTACCTATAGAACAGACATAGTTCTGCATAGAAAAGTATTGGTGGTCACTAGCTTTTGTATTTATACAGAAGCATCCTTTGAGTGTTCTTAAAAGGCTCTGTTTCTTGTATGTAGTTGTGATATTTTGACTCTTTATCTCTGCTGATGTTTCTAACTCTTTGCAAACCTGCTGATAGTAAAAGCTGTCACAGTAAGGATCCTATTATCTGATAGCCCCTTTGGGCCTGTGCATCAGGAACCTAATAATTAGGCCTGGCAGGCAACCAGTATCGGTCAGCTCTCTCATTCATGCCTCTTGGTCTGAAGAAGATTATTTGAGGAGACTTGGGGGAAAGAATGGGTAAACTAGTTGCATTGTCCCAGCTTATTCTGAGGTCACTTGTATGTGACCAGTACCTGTATGAAGGAAGCATTGTAACAAGATGGGGCACCCGTTCTCCCCCATACTCTTGAGGAGGGGGGTTGTCAAGTCCTCCCAGCTTTGGCTGCGTGCTGAAATTTCCCATCTCTCAGGGGATGAATGACTATAGAATTTTAGTAGTCATGGTAGCCACACCGGTTTTATTCAAGTACCATAGTTTTGCCATCCTTAGGCTGCTCAGTAGGACCTTCTGATTCAATGTCATGGAAATTTTGAGCCAAGAACTATCAAGGCAACCTTGGCATGGGTATTGAAGTGTTGTCTCCTCCAAATAATAAGACTTGGGGCCTCCAACATCGGCACATGGTTAGATAATGGGGTGGCCAGTATGCTAACTGAACCCCGATCCTTCCTCTTTGGCTCAGCTTCAGATTCAAACACTTGAAATCTGCAAGACTCTCAATAGATTAGAACGGCACCACCTCTTTGCTCAATGAGTCTAGGTTTCTGCTGTACCATGAAACTCAGTAGACATTGCGAATAGAGATTTGTAACTCCACATCCAGATTTTAGTGCTGCATTAAAGGTGAGCTTACCATGAAACATACTTTCATGTTACCTTTAATTTCACTGTATGTAACTTTGGTACTCCAAAGTAAATCTACTGTGGAAAAATGACGCTTCGACCAAAACTGAGTGATGAGGTGGAATCCTGTCTTGGTTTCTCTTTATAGAATATATAAAACCTAATTGGAAAGTCAGTAACTTTTAATGGACCATATTACATTCCATATTACACTGCGCCAGCGGGTGGTGCAGTGGGTTAAACCGCTGAACCATGAGCTGTTGATCGAAACGTCGGCAGTTCGAATCCGCGACGGGGTGAGCTCTCGTTGCTTGGCCAGCTCCTGCCAACCTAGCAGTTCCAAAGCATGTTAATGCGAGTAAATAAATAGGTACCGCTTGCGGGAAGGTAAACAGCGCTCCGTGTTCCAGCTGCATGCTACGCGCTGCGGCAAGGAGAGTCATGCTGGCCACATGACCACGGAGGCGTCTTCGGACAACGCTGGCTCTTCGGCTTTGAAATTGGGATGAGCACCACACCCTAGAGTCGGACACGACTGGACTTAATTGTCAGGGGTTACCTTTACTTTACTTTTATTACATTCATGAAAGCAGGCAACATCTTGAGCTTCTACAAAGCTTTTCTTCGCATTATTTTCTGGACATCTTTTATCGAGAAGTTATTTAAACGTTAATTAACTATGGGACTACTGCAAGCAGAAGTTGAACAGGTAAAATAATTTGCTTGACTTTCCAATACTATTCAGATTCAGAAACACAACATTTATATTTAAAATATTTCTTGTAGACATGATCCATTGGAAAGTTCTCTAGTGCAAGGCAGATGGAAATGAATGAGAGCCACATAAAGGTGCAAGTACCCAGTGCCCAGTAATTTCAGTAGGGTTTGCACTGAAGAAGTTTCCAGTGGACTGTGATTAAATCCTATTAAGGTGTCAGAAGGGAGAATCAAAGCTGTCTTGTCTTATACTTTAAGAGAGAGAGAGAGAGAGAGAGAGAGAGAGAGAGAGAGAGAGAGAGAGAGAGAGAGAGAGAGAGAACTGTCTCCACTGTGATTTAAGGAGCAACATTTGCCTTTTCTTGTTCTGTAAGTAAAAAAAAAAAGAGGTTTTATCTGAAATTAACAGTTAAACCAAACAAAGCCACCTATTGTGTTGCCTTTCTATAGGTGTAGGTAGTGGCAGATGTTAATTTGATAAAAAGCCAGAGCATCTTACAATACAGATTTTTTAAAATTTTGCACCTCTTTGCTTTATCTTGTATTAATGTTTAGTGTAGAGATAACTGTTCCCTGTTCAAGCAAGTAGCAAGTTTCATACTCAAACAAAAGTAGGCAGCATGCACAGAATCCACTTTAACAAAAAGTATGATCAGGAAGATATGAAAACTGTTGATTATGCTGTCTATAGTGACATACAAACAAAGTGATAACTGTTCACATCCATAAAGGTTGACGAATGGCAGTGTCAGACTGTATAAAGATTTGCATAATCTTTGGTGAAAATTTGTAATTACATTTGACACTTCTAGTGGAGACTGGAAGGAGGGTGGCATTTCTTTAAGCAATTTTTAAATTCATGTCAATTCTAACAGTTCAACTGATTAGCAATAAATACATTTTGCTTCCTGTAAAATTATAAGTAAGAGATTATAGAATCTGCAAACTACAGCAAAATTGTATTCTTGGGTGGCAAAGTTCCAAAGAGCCACAAAAATAATCCTGCCCTCAATACCCTAATTTACTATGAACCATAACACGGCACCTATATAGACCTTGCTTCTGCTATCCTTTCTAGCAGTATTCATTGCTTCTTCATCCCCAAAGCTGCCATCTCCTCTCACCCAGTCCCAGGCATCATCCTATGTTGAAACCCCGGAAGACCCTCCTACCACCATTTCCATGGTCTCCTGAACTGTCATCCTTTCTATTCCTGGGCCCAACTTCTTGCTAGGAAAAACATGGTGGTGATGACCAATGTTCCCTCTAACTTTTCCCTCCACTGTGTGGAACAGTTAACAACCTGAGCAGTATATAACTACTTAAAATGGGCAGTGGCCAGACTGACCACTAGGCAGTAAGTAAGGTACTGTTTGTGCATCCCAACTAAGGGCCCAATCCTATCCAACTTACCAGTGCCGATGTACCCACAAATGCAGTACCTTGAGGAGGCCTTTGTGACTGACCCCCCACAGCAGGATGCAGCACCCACCCCATTGGCATGGGTGCATCAGCGCTGGAAAGTTGGATAGGATTGGGCCTTAAGGCAAGCAGGTGACATGTTTATCAGGCATGATAAAGGTGGCATGTGTATCAGGCATGATATCAGGTAGTCTGTATGCAGTTAGCTTTTTTTAATGAAATGTTAACAAAACTCGGTGAATAGTCCCTGCTTCCTTTGCATTGTAATATACACCATGTTCAGACATATATGAAAAATGTGTTCATTAGAAACATTTATCAATTATTTCTAGTAATGCCTGCAGTTTGCAGGTGCCTATGGAATACAGGACAGTAGTACAGTCCATACCCTGATGTTCACATGATGCTCATGTTTGTAGAAATTCAGCTAGAAACCTAGTACTTCAAGTGTGTCATGTAATAAATTTTTACAAGAAAGTCCTTTTTGTGTCATACCCCTAACCCTGTCACATTACAGGTTAATGCAATTTAGTAACTCTAGAAGGATTTTGCTACCAGCCGTTATTGCTGTTCTGACTCGGTTTTTGGCTGTTTCTTACAAGCTAGCATGATCCAGGTTGTCAGCAAGATCTGTATTTTCTCAAAGTTGTTGGAAAAGAGGTTGATGTAGCTGTATATAGACTATTCAGGTATGGATTGCCAGAGTCACGTTGTAGCTCTTTCATGGGTTCCGTGCTGCTGCTTGGCTCCATTGCTTCTGTGTGTATATCTAAAGTAGCTGTAAACCTTGCATCATGAAAATTAAACGCCCAGCTACAACATTATTGTTTTCAGTAATGTAGCTTCGCTATTATTACCAACTGTAATAGAATTAGTAATAAATACAGTGGGCCCTCCTTATCCATGGATTAGCCATCCGTGGAGGAGGGATCCCACTGGGGGCGGTGCCACAGTACCTTATTTAACAGCTACGTGGGCCCGCCGCCCGCTTCTTGTCTCTCGCACCGCTTTCTAAGCTTGTAAAATGCCTATAAAAGGAAAAAAACATGATTGGAAGCTACTTCTGGTTGCATGCGCACCTCATCCCCTCCCCATTCCACCCTCCCCCTGCCTCTCCGCAGCCCAGCAGGAGTCTACCTGCTCCAGCAGGAGCTCCAATGGGATCTGGCACCAGCAGGCTAGCGCAGGCCTTTCTGCTGGCAGAACAGGCTTCTGTGATGTCACAAACGTTCCGTGAGGCCTGCGCCCATTGGAGCTTCTGCTGGAGCAGGTAGGCTCCCGCTGGGCACATTTGTGACAGCTCACGTGCTCGTTCCACCGGCGGAAACCAGCATAGAATTTGGCTATTAGTTTTGCTACTTTAATACCATCAAATAACTGTCATAGATTTCATGTTACCCTCCTGCTTTTTAAAATGTATCTACCATTCTTAACATATTCCAAACGTATTGGGGGGTTTTCTCTTCATAACGTGAATTTTATTGGTAAGATATGATATTCTTTGGAGCTCTTGAAATATATTCTAAAGATGGTGATAGTGGTTCTGACTAATACGGTTGCATAGCTGGTAAATACTTACAGCTTGAAAGTGATCAACATTAGCAGTATCATGTTTAATTCTCTGTGCGTATTCTATCAAGATTAATCTTTAGGAAAGTATTAACAGTAATTTTAATAAACATATTTGGAACAAAACACCTGGTCAGTATTCATTATGTTGTCCCTTGGACTATTTTCATATGATTCAGAGTGCATAGGTACTGTGGTAAATACCTTTTGAATATTAAAATTACATCTGAAGTTGACGTGGAAGATAAGTGTTTTTATTTTACTTTTTATGTAAAAGTGTATATTGCATTCTGCATTGCTAAATTGTATTAAAAATATGATGTCGAATTTCCTAGGGAGAGATGAAGGCTGCAATGCACTCCACACACACACACACACACACACACACACACACACACACACACACACACACACACACACACCTCGCCCTCCTACTCTCAGTCACACCTCTCTCAATGTACCTCATTTGGAACAGAAGGAAGAGTGCCGTCCCACGGCAGTTTTGAGTCTCTGTAGTCATGTGTACATGCCTATATTCCAATATAGGCTTCTTGAGTTCCTTTGCTTTTGTGTTGCTTGTCAGTGCTGTGGGGGTGGGACACTGGGCACCACTCTTCTTGGGGGGAGCACCAGCCTCAGGTCATGAGCAGCACAGGGTTGGTTGCAGCCATGGTGGGGGCTCTGGCAGTGCTTAGAACTACTCATTATGACCATTATGGGTCTTGATCATGTAAGTAAACCTGACAGGGGTGAGCACTGCTGGATTACGACCAGTTGAGAATTGCCCACGAGCAAACTGAAATAGAAACATAGCCATGTAGGAGGCAATCTATTGAATCTTATTTCAGTGTTTACCATGGTGATAATATAATCAGTATATAATCCATGGGGGCAGGATGAAGAGGATGCATTTGGAACAGTGTCCTTCTTCCTGAGGGACAAGTTATCCCTCCGTAGAATTGATCGTTTGCATACCAAATTCATTCCAGACCTGTCTTGATGAAACATGCTCTTAACTCTACCACAGCAAGTATATATGACCTTTAAAATTATGCAGACGGATCACATAAATATGATTTAACAATTCCCGTGTAAGGTATGCTTCTCTCGCCTTCTTCAGATTCCATATCTAACCTTGATTTCAGTATTGCACACTGGAGGTTGCCCTCAATTGTTTATCCTATAAGCCTTATAGTGCAATCCTAGGCATGTCTGTTCAGAAGAAAGTCCCATTGAGTTCAGTGGGGCTTATGCCCAGGTAAGCATGTGTAGGATTGCAGCCTCCGGGCCAAATCCTACCCAACTTTCCAGTGCCAATGCAGCCCCAAGATAAGGGAACAAATGTTCCTTTACCTTGAGGAGGCCTCCATGACTGCCCCCCCCACCGCAGGATGCAGGAGCTGTTCACACAGCTGCGCCCAGCACTGCAAAGTTGGATAGGGTTAGGCCCTCAGTTACACAAAGTAAGCAGAGGTTCTCATGATCAAAGTATTGTTCCGTACAAAAACCCAAACCTGTATGTGGAAAACATATACATGCTAATCTTTTGCATGTAGGATTGTTGGTTTTTTGTTTGGAGAAGCATTCAGTTGTGACAGCCCCATCTCCAACCTGAAGCGGTCAAAGTCGGACTATCCATTTCTAGGCGGGGCCAGCATTATAACCAGATTGGGCGTCTTAAACAGAGACAAGAGCCTGGGTAGAGGATCCAGAACTCGGCAGCAATGACGAGAGGCATAGGTTTGTGTAAGGCTATGGGGGAGAGAGAGAGAGAGAGAGAGAGAGAGACTCCCCTCATCTTATGTGAGGGTTATGTTGTGAGGGTTATGTTCTGAGATTAGAACATAAAGCCTAAATTCAAGGTAATTCAAAGTTACCTTGAAAATCCGGTACATCTGGAAAATATGTACTGTTCCTTTAAAATTACAAGAGACAGGTGGTAACTTAGACTAATTGAGGGAACAGCATCTTCATTCTCTGAATCTCACACTCACCCCATTCATATATTCAGTAAGTGAAATGGCGAGTGGCATCGTCTGCACTATTTAAACTGTTGCTTTTCTTTGGTTTTTTGTTTGCCAAGTGCATGCAGTTGAATTCACGCACGTCAACTGCGCTTAACACTAGGGGTGACTGCATATAGAAAAATAGCTAATATGGTGTTTGGTGATAGCCTTCCCCCAGGGAAACTACCTTCTGTCTTAAAGGGCCCTTGCCCAGTTTTTGCAGGTGTCCGTTCCGACAGTGCTGGGGTACGTTGGCTCTATTGCAGGTCCTCAAGCAAGTCAGTGGAAGGGGGCAGAGCTATGGCTTTTGGCTGAGGTGTTCAGTCTAGCTCAGTGGTTCCCAAACTGGTAGGCGTGGCTCCCAGGGGAGCTGCGGAAACCAGCCAAGGGAGCCGCGGATTGCCACGGAATCCTCTCTGAAAACAGTGCAATGCCAATTGGCAGGTATCAACATAATGTCATGCGGAGCCGCAACCAATGGTCTCCAATGGTCAAGGGAGCCACAGGTTGAAAAGGTTTGGGAAACACTGGTCTAGCTCCTGGGGTTCTCTTATTGTAGGGGGTTCAGGTGGAGTGAAGGCATATGGTAATCCCCCCCCCATTTGCATCTTCCCCAGAATTGTCTACCTTGGCTGTACATCATGGAGGCTCCATTTCCAGGGACGTGACACAGACATAGTTTTACTATCTCAGAGAAAGCCAAGCCCAAGTACGTGCAGGAAGCTGCATCCCAAGACCTCCTGTGTGGTGTCTCAACGTGTCTCAAACATATTGAAAGATTGTGTAGCGTTTCTCTGGACCCTGTCAGTGCACATAATCTGATGATGGTATTGAGATTTACATTGCAGGAATAGTCTTAGCCAGCGCTACATTATTGTAAGATAATACTCATACTGATAGCAATAATTATGTGCTTTCAAGGCTGGATTAACCAGTAATGACAGCAAGCTGGGGATGATGAAAATCCAAATTAACCTCAGGCAAATCTGTTAGTAACAATTCTTTTTCAGCCTGTAACCTAGCAACTAAAATAAACCATGCTGTCTAACAGAGAGACAGCATGATACAGTGCTGGCCTTGCACCAGGGAGATCCAGGTTCAAGTCGCAGCCTCTAATGCTCACTGTTTCTCAGTTTAACCTACTTCAGAAGATTGTTCTGATAGTCTTTAAAAAAAAAGGCAGGGAGGCATGGGTACACTCATTGTTCTGAGCTGCTTGGAGGAAGGCTCGACAAAACAAATATATAAATTAAAAGAGCATTCAATGGAATTTTTTTTACAAAGAGAGTGTAAGCAGTAATTGCAATGGGTGCACAAATGACCCAGTAAACTGTGTGACAGTCATGTAGGGAGATTTATTATTTTATTTTTCACATTTCTGTGCCGCCCTTCCTCCAAGTAGGGCAGTGTACATAGCCCCTCCTTTCAAATACATACTCTGTCACTGAACTCTCTATGGGTCCAGTCTACAAACATTTTGTGCTGTGTTGGTACAAACATTTACTTTCCTTGTGCCTTAGGTAAACCTGTGCCAATCTAGGAGTGTGGGGCATGTAGCTGTGAAACCATCACTGGTATTTCCATGTACCTGACAGTGCTTTGGATGGGTGCCTTAAGCTGCAAACCTATACACACGGGAGTAACAGCGCAATCCTATCCTGCTCCTCCACCGGTATAACCAGTGGTGCAGCGAGAACTGGAGGCCCTGGAAAGGAAAGGGGATCCAAATCCCCTCTAAATTGAATCCTCTTTTCCCCTCCAGACTCCTGTTCTGCCCCCCTCCGCTGGTTGCACCGGTGGAGGAGCTGGGTTGGATTGAACTGTAAGTACCATTGAACGTAATGGAACTTACCTCTGATCAGACATACATAGGCTTGCACTTTAAGGGAGCCAATTTTCAGGGGATTTGCTGTTCAAAGAAAATAAGTGACATGTCCCACTGGGGGAGTATAAAACAGTTGCCTGGATTGTGGCCACACTAATTACTAAGTAAAAATGAATATGCATTAAATTGTAGATGTGCATAAGATCAACTATGTTCACTGCTATATCCTGAGGACTTGCTATGCAGCTGTTACAGAGATAAATAGCAACATGGCAACAATTAAGAGTTTGCTTCAGCATTAATGAAACTGTTTCAGTTTTAAAGCAATCCTTTCCTTTTGACATGTTGGCACCAATTTAAAAGAAAATGTCAGGATCAATATAAGCACATATTCTGACAGTTCAGCTTTTTACTTTATTACAGAAAAACTGTTTGAAATTACCGTAAGCTTTCATCAAAAACGGGAATGCTGCCCACTTGAAATGATAAAACAATGGCTTAAACCTTAGTCATTTTCCACTTACGAAGCCATGCTTCCATTAAAATAAACAATGCAAACTCAAGCAAGTCTAAACTATTACTCACATAAATTTTTGCTTTTGTGCCATTCTCTGTCCAATTTAAAACAACTGTCTTCTGGATCAAATAAGTAAAAATCAAAGAATCGAGCAGCAATTTCTTTTTGCTGATAATTTCGGGATAGAAGTTGGCTTAAAATGGCAATGAATATAAATGATATCGGTTAGGATCCACAGCGCTATTAAAGGGAATTTCCACATGCATATGGCGCATCTTCGCTTACCATCACTTCCATGATGTTTCTAAACAAGGTTCATGATAAATTTCTGATGTGACCCTCATTTCCTTTAACATTTACCTTTCTATGTTACTGTAACATTTACTCTTCTAGGTTACTAGGTGGAGTTTCATTTTTGAGATTGGTAAACTTCTGTTAGAGACATAGGCGTAGCTAGGTCATTTGACACCCGGGGCCCATAAATTTTTTGACATCCCCCTTACGAAAAATTTGTTTTCAGTAATAGTCATGACATGAAATGAATAATAATAATAATAATAATAATGGCTAGAAAATAAATGCTACATAAGGCAATTGTGTTTTCCAGTTCTGGTTTTTTGCCTATAACTTTTGATAGTACACAGATAATTTGATATGGTTTGTTCCATTACATTCTGCAGTGGTATCGAATGATATATAACCAAGGGTTCAACAATTTTGTCCACTAGTGGTGGCGCGCGTGCGCGCGCGCACACACACACACACACACACCTGGCACCCGGGGCCCCAAGTCCAACCCTAGCTACGCCACTGATTAAATACACTAACTGAGGAAATAGCATCAGCAGACACTTGAATCCACTTTAACCATGCTGATGGTTATCCAGGAGCCCAAGGGCCTCGCACAATTCAGATATTCAGAGTACTGTACATGCACTTGCCACACTCCTATCACTACCATTGATGCTTGCTATTGGCCAGACCAGCTTGACAAAGGGACAGGGACCATCCCCGTTGCTTGTCCTCCAGTCATCCTCACCTATCACTGAGGGGACCAAGGGAGCCCATATAGACTCCATAGCATCATGAATGGCTACATCTTTGGACATCTTTAAAGGAGCATGGCTTTTAGAGGTTTGTATCAGGCATGGTGTTACATCCCTTTTGATTCGGGTTTTAGCCAAGGCAGGAATCCAAGTGTTGTTTATCGGTCTTAAATTAAGACTCTTAATTCTTCTCTGTGATTTAAAATTTTGTTGATGTTTATAGATTTCGATAGCATCTCTTGTTAACCGAGGTAAGTATGTATTCATAGTAGCTAGGACTTGGTGCTATTAAACTGAATGTTGTGACCAGTTGTCCAAACATGTTCTGCAACTGCAGACTTCTCGGGCTATCCTAACCTGCAGTCTCGCTCGCTCATGTTCTTAAGAACATGACACTTAAGAATATGAGCGACACTGCAGGTGTATTCTCTGTTTTGGTAAAAATATGAGTTTTTAAAATGCATAGAAAATTTCAGATTTGTGCAGTTGTATAAATTTAAAAAACATCATTCTGTTGCGTTCTCATTGTGCTTTTCATCAAGTCACAGTTGCAGTCTTGTAGCTCAAGGGTGTTATAGCACCTTGTGGGCATGGAAATCAAACTAATTATATGTTTAGTAGCACATTTTGAAAGAGCAATATTTGGCACACTCAGCCTTAATCGGTGCAAGTTTCAGAAATATTATATTCTGTGAAGTTTCCTGATAGCTTCTAATGTTTCATTCTTAATGCAGTGTTTCTTTCACAACTCTCCCTCTGTGTGCAAGACTCTCTCCCATAAATGCATGTTCTGTAATCAGTACTTTATAATAAGCGAACTCCGGTTGTGTCATTTTTGTTTTGAAAGAAAGGTGAAACACTTAGCTTTTAAAACATTATTTGTATACATTATATAAATGTTGCCCGTAATTATACAGCCATCAAAATTTGTCATAATTATGAGACTATCCAAATTCAGCACGTAGTCTTGCAAAGGATGAACATAACTTAGCATGTATTGTACGAAAAAGGTAATCATGCCATAAATAATACACAGAAGATTGTAATTATTTTATACAAAAATGGCTTGAAGCATCTTATTCATAGATGCTTTTAGGCAGAAACTGAAAGTAAAGCTGAAATTCAAATCCTATATGATATCTCTTTTGACACACAAATCATTTTGGCTACATTCCTATCAGTACATATCTGGGAGTAAGGTTACAATCCTAAGAGCGCAATTCTGCGCAAAGTTAGGCTCCGCTGGCCTAAGGAGTTGCGTGCCATAAAGCATGTTTGCAGCTCCTTCGGAGTAAGCGGCACCAGCACTGTCCAACGCAGGTAAGGCACGTGCCAGTCGTCGCAGATGTGGAAAGGGCAGGCAGGGGTGGCGAGGGAGGGGACCATTGACCGATCCAGATGGGAGGGGAAAGGGATATTGGTGCTGGGTTGCCTTACACGACCAGAGAACTTTGAGAACCACTGAAATAGAGTAATAATGGGGTGATTGTCTTGCTTTTGGAATATGTATTTTTTTCTCTTTTTGATGCTTGTTTGTGGAGTTAGTGTTTTTATTTAAATGTAATAATTGCTTTAACAAAGACGATAAAGAACTGCAAAATATATTTTCACCTCATTTTTATCCACATATTCCTCCTTAATTGCTTTGTAGCTTGTTGTAATGGTAGAGTCAGTTTTTTCAGGGCTGAATTTTTTTATATCCTTCCCAGTAATCAATTTTGGTTCCTCAAATGTAAGGGCATTTACATTTGTTGCTTGGTTTCATGTGTAACCGAATGAATGGCTACAAATGTTGTACTGATGTAGATGTTACAGGGAAGATGCTATAGAAAACTCTATAATTGAGGTCAGACTAGATGTTTGCACAAATACACTTTGAAGAGGTGTAATTCCAGCTGAAAGTTTTTCTATGAGAGCGAGAGCGAGAGAGAGAGCCGTGGAGTGCCTAAATCCGGATCAGGACCTTTTGTGTATGTGGTTGAGGTAAGCTCTTCCCTTGTACACTGTTTTCCTGCCCGGTGGTTGTGTGTTTATTTTGCCAGCAATAATGGATCTTTAAACATTTATGAATAGCATTTTATTCATTTCTTTGCAGGGTTTCTTTTTGACAGTATCACCAGAATCTATCCTGAAAGTGGCCACTCAGGCTTCTGAAAACAACAAGATCTTCAGTTTGAATCTTTCTGCACCATTTATCAGTCAGTTCTACAAAGACCCAATGATGAAAGTTATGCCTTATGTTGACATCCTGTTTGGGAACGAGATGGTGAGTGTTGCTCTGAATTATGTATGCTGGTTTTACTTATTGAAATATATGTATGATTTTGTTACAAAATACAAGTTGTAGGTTTTACAACTTAACAGAAAACTCTAAGCCTGTCCTGTAAACATCTACTAAGCTTGAACATAAGAACTGTGTACAGTCGGACCTCCATATCTGCGATTTCAGCACCCGCGGACTTGACTCAATGCGGATGCTTGCGGATAAAGGGGTCATTTTAAAAATGCCTTTGAAAAGAAAAAAGGTTAAAAATAGCATTCCTTACCTTTTTCCTGGCAAACTGCTCTGTTTGCAGGGCTGTAGACAGTGAAATCACGCTCCTACAGCCTCTTTTGGGTCGCACGACTTCCCCCCTCCCTTCCCCAAGGTCACTCTTTTTTTTTTTAAGGCATTTTTAAAGTGACCCCATATCTGTGCTAAAGTGATTTTGCTTTATGCAGATTTCAGTATCCACCGGGGGGGGGGGTCTGGAACGGAACCCCAGTAGATGCCGAGTTCCAACTGTACAGGCAAACCAAACGTTAATCTTTATAAAAGTTGATTGTTGAGTGTAAGGCTTCAAATGACTGCCATAGGTGTGTATCAGCAAGAAATTGAGGACTTTTTGTGGTCTTATTTATAAGGCTTCTCCTAATCTTTATTCAGTGGATGGATTCAGTGGATTGTTAACTCAGAAACATTTTCATCATGCTTTTCCCACATTGTTTAAAATGAGACCATAGCCTAGAAGCCTCTGGTGCTGTAACTCACTCAGGGTGCACTTAAGGTAAAGGTATCCCCTGCTCGAAAGCCAGTTGTGTCTGACTCTAGGGTGCAGTGCTCATCTCCATTTCTATGGCCAAAGAGCCAGTGCTGTCCGAAGATGCTTCCGTGGTCATGTGGCCGGCATGGCTAATGGAACGTTGTTACCTTCCCACCACAGTGGTACCTATTTATCTATTTGCAATTTCTTGCTTTCGAGCTGCTAGGTTGGCAAGAGCTGGGACAGGAGACGGGAGCTCACTCCGTTACGAGGCACTCGGGTCTCGAACTGCTGTCCTACCGACCTTTCGGTTTGCAGTTCAGCGTCTTAACCACTGACCCACCGCGGTCCCTTAGGGTGCACTTAGTGGAATAGAATTAGAAGAGGTACCCATATGATTGGCATGCTGCTGCTTCTAGTCTGCCCATAGTGCCCTGTGCAAACCTGTGAGCTTCCCTGGATGTGCTCCTCTCCCCAGTGCTCACCTTGCTCTTGGCATTCTGCGAGTGTGAACTGTTTTCTTTGCTGAAATGAGGAGTGGTTCTGCTTCTGAAGATTTCCCTTTAGTTCATATTATAAACTTACATAGTTTCATTGGTAAACCATGAGCAGTAACTAGGGGCATCTGGGCTGAATCCAGCCCCATGAAGTGTGCTATCTGGTTCCTCGGTTGCCAGCATAGAAGCAAAAGCGATATGGAGAAAGTAAGGCAACCTATGTGGCCACCTGGCTGACTGCTGTAGGTGATAGAGGATTAGGCACTGGGCCACCTTTGCCTCCCTCACTTCTCAATGGCCCAGGAAAAGGTGTTGCTGGCCAGAGTTTAAGAGTACAATACAGGTAAGTGCAGTGAGCTTCAGCTGTTTAGCATTTTAAAACTAAAAACAAAGGGGAGCCTAGTGCCTTACTTTGCTTTTGAATGTTGAGGTACATCTAAATGATAATAGTGTTTAGAATTTAAATGCCCATATCTTCTGATCTGTAGAAGTGGTTCCTGAAAACCACTGCAGCTATTCATTAGAATCATTGGTTCCAAACTTTGAATAGATGTGTTGACCGTTTCTTTGTCACCTTATTTGTATGTAGTCAAAATATCTTGTCTTAGCTCATTGATATTTATGAACTAGACTTCACATGATGCATTTCAATATAGACGTAATTATTGCTGCTAACCAGTTATGACCATTCTGTGGTCATTATGTAGCAATAAATGACTAGAGAACTTGATTATTGCAATTTATTTTAATTATTATTAAATTTGGTTTTCTAATAGCATCATTTTGCAAATGGTTCGTAGCCATAATATCTTCCAAGCCTACTGTAATCACTGGATAATTAACCAGCCAGGATTGAAGCACATTCAACTTTGCCTCAGGATGCTTAACTCTCTAAAATAAGGTCAATTACCTCCCGATGAGAACTGCTTTGTCACAAGTTGCTGCTTAATTCATTTGCAGAAGTGCTCACCTTAAATAGACATTTTGCAACTCAAGGTAACTTCGATACTAATCACAGCTGTTTGTGTTGTCAGAAGAGGTAAGCTTTCAAATGCCAAATGAAGTATGCCTAATGAATACTGCTTTGTAAGCAGAAAGAAGTCCATGCAAATGAAGGTGGATAATTCAGCATAGTGTGAGTTATGAGCACTGTTTCCTGTAAGCTGCGTGGGTGCGTAGCAGCAGTTGAGGTCCCACACAGCTTCTCTTGGCACTCCGGAGGTCGGCAATGACAGCGACAGCATTGCCAGGAGCTCCAGGCTGGCCCCTGCACAAACAACATAGAGCATTCTGCTCTGTGCATTCCCCAGAGGGAGTTACAGGGAACACAGGTTATGAGTGGCCAACCTGCAGCACAGGTGGCAGAAGTTTGTGGTGTGTTTGGATAAGAGCAGAAAGGCCTGTGGGCCTAGCTGCTGTATAGACTACCGTCCCTCCCTTCTAACTTCTTCAGCTCAGTACTGTATATTATAGGCAACACTGCCGCTTGGCCTTGGGAAGCTGCGCATTAGCAGGCATTAAGGTAGCAGTATTTCATATTTTGGAATGGAAGTGGCACACTTGCCGAAACATTTGGCCTACCCAGGGATGGGAAATAGAAAGAACGTAAGTTTTTGTGTCACCTTCTGGAGACCTAACCTGTCGGAGAAGGCAAAAACAGTCTGGCAAAGAGCTAACTGAAAGGAGATGGAGTTAAGTAGCCCTAAGGCCAGCTCCTAACTATTCTGTGTGGAAAGTTGGAGTCAGAAGAGATGAGCTGCATCACTGAACTGTGTGCCACTACTGGATGTGGTTACTGAACTACTTGAGAGAAATACTGCTACTAAAGTTGTCCTTGTGACTAAACCCAGTTTCATTTGAAGAGCTGTTTTGATTCTGCTTTCATGCTTGCGGCTTGCTGTATGTTGTGTTTCCAAACCAATCTCCAAATCTTGCTCTCCAGTGTCATATAGACAGTTACTGCATAGGAGACAAGATAGATCCCTGTAGCACACCATAGCATAATTATCGCATGAGACGGAGCAGAGCCTGGAACTGACTGGGCAGCCAGTGTAGCTGCCAGAGCCACGGTCCAATAGAATCAAACTGCCTAGCTCCAGTGACCACCCGAGCTGCCACATTCTGCACTAATTGCAGCTTCCAATCCATCTTCAAGGGAAGCCCCACGTAGACTGCATTGCAGTAGTCCAGTTTTGAAGTCACTAAAGCATGGACCATTGTGGTCAGGTCCAATGGACTCAAACCGATCGCTTTCTCTGCCACCCGCTGTTCCCACCGCCGAAATGGTGCAATTGTCGCCCCCCCATGCTGCTTTGTCAACCCCCCCCCCGCTTGTCACCCTGGGGCCCCCCTGACGACACTTCTGAGATATAAGCAACTAGTCCTACTGAAGGTATCCCCTCTCTTGTTGAAAGTTGGACTCCACAACTTCAGTTAGCCTGATAAGAAAGATGGGAGGGGAAAAAAATAAGTTCTTTGCGTTGGCGTGTCTTAAAATATTTAACACGCTCAGATGCAAAGCAGTCTTTCTCCCATAAGAGGCTTTAGCCTCTTCCCACTCTCAATTTTGTGATCACAAAATATGTTTATTCCTGTATCTCAATACAGGCAAAGAATGAGTTGTCAAGGTGAATTTCTACACGCATTTGTTTCTTCCAAACAAATGTGGAGTGTCTTTCAATATTTTACAGTTTATGGTTTTATGGAAGACCCAGATCTGTATAGAAACTCATTCTGAAATTGTGTTGTTTTTGGTACATGTAGCCCTAACAATGACTCTGCCACAGTCAGCCTTTTTGAACTAAGAGGCCAGTGCATTGTAGAGCCTACATTTCCTGGTAATTTTTTACATTTACGCTGAATTACACTGCCCAAATAAATTATAATGGGGGATTTTTTCAAAACATTGGTAAAGAGGGCAACTCTCCCTGTGCAATCTGACCACAGGAGATCAGGCAGAGAAAGAGCTCTGAATAGAACTGTGTCTAACGAAGGCTTTTACCAGAGCACAGTATTTTTGTAATTTGGTGAGAATTCTGTGGCTAATTTTAGCCTTCTACCTCAAAAGGAAACACAAAGAGTATTCTCTTTTCTGCTATATTATGCCTCTCTTTGGGCATGTTCTCTCCAATAGTTTTTCACCCAATTTGCTGCTGGTGGTTGCAGGAGGAGGGTGGGCTGTTTATATGTTGTTGCGTGTTCTGTGGCTCTTAGCTTCCCACTTTCTGGTGCTGTCAGGAAAAAAGCTTGTTCTTATTTAAAGGGAACAAGACTTTTTCATGACCCCTTTGATGTCTTAAGAGGAAGGAAAAGGGTAAATGGGCTTTGGTACCTTTCTCCAAGTACCCAATCAGTGGCTCTTGAAGGCAAAGGCATTTGCACCCAAGGCAAGCTGCCAAGTGCCATTACCTTGTCATAAGTGGACAGGGGGGGGGGGGATGCCTCGATCTTTACTTACTACCCCACCACTCTGTTTCTATAGCACTTGGTAGCTTGCCTTTAGTGCAATCACTTTCCTCTTAAAAGATCCACTGATAGGGAAGGCTGGGATGAGGCTTCAAGTGAAGGCTGAATTTGTTGTCCTCTTCTTTCCTTTGCCCTCTTGCCGCAGGTCAGCTGTGTAAAACATCCAAACAGCGATACATAATTCTTGTATGTGTGAACCACAAACATGCAAAAGGATTAACAGGCCAAATTTCACAGACCCCTCCTTTCTCCATCAGTGCTGATGGCTAAATGGAAATGTCCTCCATAGCAAACCAAAGCCTAACATTCTCCCCCACCCCCCAGAAAGCAAGTTGGGTACATCACATGAGCAAGAGTTTCTTGAGGTTGGCCAGTTAAGCAGTCAAATGGCTCTTGATGCATCCCTTTACTGGTGTTAATGTTCACTTGGCTTGCCATTGCCTTCTCGAGTAACTTCAATTTTGTTTCCAAATCAGCCCTGTTGCTTTTTATCTGTGGTGCACCCATATGTGTGGAATAGTGGCCAGCAGAAAGCCTGTGTTTTTGGATGTGAGTCTGCTTCACAGCTATAAAACAGAGAGGTGGGGAAATGAGTTAAAGTAGAGGAGCAGCAGGTGGCTCTTTTGTTCACGCAGAGCTGATGTCTATTCACATTGCACATGGGAAGGACGTTTTTCCTTTTCCCTGTCGCTCTTTGAACTCGGACGTGGTATAAATAAAAATATTGGCTGCGATCTTGCACCCAGCTAAGTCCTAACAATTAAAATGATACTATTATTATTATTATTATTATTATTATTATTATTATTATTAATGTCTAAAATGAGGTAGGGCAGAGGAAAATTCCAGTTTGAAAATCTGGGGAGCCACTACCAGTAAATGTTGACAATACTGAGGTAGAGATGGATCAGTTGTCTGACTCAATATATGACTATGCTCTTATGTACTGATTTTCCCCAATTAAAATAGTGAAAGCCCAAGACCAATTGCAAAAACACATCATCACAAAGTTAACTGATTAATGCCATTTTGGCATAATGCTGGGATCCAGCTGCCCACACATAAATACAAGATCAAGCTATCATTGAAACAATTTCCTCTCCCAAAGTATTTGTGTTCATGAACCACTTTTGAAGTAACATAGCCTGAGCCCTCATGTTATGGTGGGATAAAAATAAAATAAAATATGTATTATATATTAAGTACATTATTCGAATGCAGTGGTTCCCAACCTTTTCGGTGCGGCGTACCACCTCCAGGGCCGCCATTGCGCCGCATACCACCAGAAGTAGGGTTCTCAGCCGCAATGGAGCCCTGAAAATGATGGTAAGGCAGTCAGGGAGGGTGAGAGGACATTTCTCAGTATAGGAAACCCCCACCCACAAGCTCCACCGGCTGCCCAGGACTGTTTACCATCATTTCAGGGCTCCATCATGGCGCCTCCGTATCTGTGAATTGAATTGCATAAGCTTTATAAAAGCTTGGTTTTTTGCATTTGACTTCCAATAATTGCACCTGCATAATTTTACATACATACATACACAAACCTTTTTTATGCCAATAAAGGTTTCATTCATTCATTTATTCACATAAACCTTTATTGGCATACATAAACAGACAAACAAGCAAAGCAAAAGGAATAAAACAGAATAGTTACAAACAAATCACCCTACTACATTGCTTATGAAAAATAAATCAGTTCACAGATGAATCAACATGGTTTACAGAGTAACATACCTTTGTGCCCTGGAAATCAATATTTCTTAAAGTTTGGGGGAAATATTGAATGCAGTTTGATGTCGTTGGACAACTAATAAAAGATACTCAGCAATATAACTAATAAAAGTGCGGGATTCTGCTGACAATAGTGACCGGATGCAGGATTCATCCGTATATCTCTTCATGTGCTGGAAAGTGAGGGTATAAATAGGTCTGACACACATCATCATAAATAGGGCAGTGTAAAAGAGTATGGTATAAATCTTCTATAGCCCCCCTATTGCAAATACGCTGACCTTCATTCCTACTATCAGTAGCAGTGGCGTTGCTAGCCCTAAATTTATAGGGGGTACCCCTCGAATTGGTGCCCCCTCCCTTTTGTCACCTTTGTATTCCGTGCCGCCCCCAAAGGTGGCGACGCGCTCGGGGAGACTCAGGCCGGGGCTCGGGGGTTGGGTTACCATCCAGGCGCGGGCGAAGAACTTACTGGGGCAAATTAAGCAGTGAGCGACAGACTCCTCCGACTCCGGCCGGGGCGCGGAGCCTCATCGGATGACTGGATCATGGAAGAGAAGTGACGTGTGTGTGCCTCTCTAGGAGGCGCCTCCAACAGTCTCACTGGTGAGACTGTTGGAGGCACCTCCTAGAGAGGCACACACGTCACTTCTCTTCCATGATCCAGTCGTCCGACGAGGCTCCGCGCCCCGGCCGGAGTCGGAGGAGTTCGTCACTCACTGCTTAATTTGCCCCAGTAAGTTCTTCGCCCACGCCCGGACGGTAACCCCGGTCTCGTCTTGGTCCGGGATGCAGCAGCTGCCTTGGGCCCCCGCGCACGAGGCCCCAAGACAGCTGCTGCATCCCAGACCAAGACGAGACCGGCCGCCCCCAAATTGCTGGCGCCATGGGGCCGCGCCGCGCCCAGGGCCACAGGGCCCCCAGCGTTACAACGACGCTGATCAGTAGAGGCTCTAAAGCGGGCTTTTAGAACATTTAAAGAAAAGACATTGCATCTTGCCAACGTAAGGGCTCGTCGCGCCTGCTGGTTTCTCAATGAAGTACAAATACCTTGGTTTACAAGCATATGGTAGGGGTAGATGGAAAGCTAAAGGAGAACAAACCCTCACTGCCTCAGCAAATCGCTCTTGCCTATCGATGTCATATAACCTAGTCAATATCATATTAGCTGCATTAGATGGAAATACAGAGCCCAGAATCTCCACAGAAAGACCCATTGGATTGGATTATTTATTTATTTTTCAAAGAGTATACTCCACCAGTTGCACTTCATCTGCTAGAACAGCTTTTAATAAAGGTGATCTCTCTGCCATAAAACATACCCGAAGCCAGTACTTGAGAACCTGCATAATTTTAAGAGAGTGTTTATACTGAAGATTGTTGAGGATCTGTTTGAGTTACATATTCTCTAAAGACACTTAGTGATTACAGGAGTTCTGGCTGTCAGTTATGTATCCTAATTACCGTAGTCGTATATAGGAATGCATGTGTAAGAAGACATCTTGTCATCTACAGGGCTTTAACTAATAGTGGCATTTAAGACAGGTTCATAGATGCTGATTTTTTTTTATTTTTTTTGTAATGCATCATAAGCAAATAGCAACATGCCACAACAACACATAACAAGGAGGAGAATGGAGCAGTATGCAGAAAGGGCTGCTTTCATTGAATAAAAGCAAATATTGATTTGTTTTTGTTTTAGTCTTGTTTGGCTCCTTTACATCAGTGTTTCTCAAACTGTGGGTCGGGACCCACTTGGTGGCTCGCGACCTGATTTCTGGTGGGTTCCACAGAGCCTCCAATGAAAATATGGGTGATGGAAAGATCAGATAAGTAATTGCCTCAAGCCCTGATGCTATTCAAGCCCTGATGCTTTGATGCTAATAGCTGCTAATTGCCCTGCAAACAGATGAGCTCCTGCAGTTTGCAAGCATGTGTAAGTATAGGGAGATAAATGTTTGAGCTTCTTATTTCTGTTTTTTTCCCCCCAAGTCTGTCAATGACAGGTAGTGGGGGCAAGTGAAAGCTGGATCATACTGTATAACTAAGCCCCTCAAGCCTTGAGGCTATTCATTAGGGCTGCCTTATTACGAGGAATGGATTGATTTTTTTTGCAAATAAATACATATTGTAAATATATTTCTTTCTAGATCACCTTTTTTTTAAAGTCTTGTAAAGCTAGGTGGGTCACGATAGAGTGTCATTTTAAAAAGTGGGTCCCGGTATTAAAACGTTTGAGAACCACTGCTTTACATCCTTTTATCAATTATTTTCTAGAGAAGATATTGGATTTTCAGTGTTCAGGAGGCTGTGGCATCAGCATTGCTGCTAACGGAATCTTCTTCCTCCATACTGTCTGATAAATTGTCCTTGGCTGGAAAATGAGCTACTCTGTAGCACCAGGGAGGTTCATAATGTCAGTGGCATGTTGTAAAGATGTGCAGCAGGAAGGATTCTGAGAGAGCCTGAGGCTATTCCAGCTGCTGAGTGAATCTCTTTCCCTCCTCCCTCCTCTCTGCTAACTGCAGTGGCTTTACAAAGATGAAATGCTTTTAAATCATAGCTCAGCCTTGCAGCCGCCATTGATAAAAGCCCTGTTATTGGAAATTATCTGAATCACTTTGGAGTTAATCATACTGTATATAACATCACCTTTCTATGCAATTCACCTGTTTCAATTAATCTTTCTATTTATCAGTGTTGCCTCAACTGCTGCAGTATACGTTTTATGTGTGATAAGTATTTTACTAGTTTACCCAGTATGTTGTAAATGAAAGGAGAAGCGGCACCCCTGGTATTTAAGATGCTGCTTTCAACTGCTCGTGTCATGAACAGTTCTAACAATTTAAGAATTATGCCCTTCTATCTCACACGCTGCTTTTTCCACAATGAAAAAAATGCTTCTGCTTCTAAAAAGAACACACTTTGCTTAGAGTGAGCTTTGCTTCTTGATGATAAGGAGCTTTTCCAATGGTAGCTCTGTAAAACGAGAAGCAAGTTGATCCGTCCTTCATTCTTCATTTTTAGATGCTTCTAAGAAAAGGAATTTTAAAAAAATCATTAGTCTCTATGAATTGTTTGTGAGAATACCCCACTGTACACTACCGGCACGTTTCTCAGAAATAAGAATACTTAGTTACAGTTTACAATGTCTTTTGGAAAATATTAAAATGGACAAGACATAATTTTACCTGTGCTGCATAAAGAATCCAAACCCTTGCTTCATACCCCCCCCATTGTTCCATATGTGGTGACTATATTGAGAACCAGGTGATTCCACCTGGGATAAAAATAAAGTCACCTGGATTTTGTCTTGCATTACAAGGTTTTCAAAAGGAAAAGAAGTTTGACCAGTAAATATTAAGGTTGTCCTTTAGATATTTCAAAGACCCTCTTAATTTTGTGTTCTGAAGTCTAAGCATGGCCAGGCTTTCTCCCTTATTTCATTTTATATTGCATTTCTAATCATGTCTCATCTGGATTAGTCTTTTCAGTTCTTCTCTGTCTTCTGCCTTCCTTTAAATGATAGTGACCCAAAATTGGACATGATACTCCATATTTTGAAAGGTGCCATTAACTGCTCTGCCGTTCATGAAAAGCAAAATGGCTTTTGCTTTTCTTTCAAAACCTACATATTGCTGCTTCACATTTTGATATCAACTAAAATAACCCCTAGGTTATTTATTAGACATAACTCCTAGGTCAGCATTTCTCAAAGTTCTCCCTGTAAGTAGGGGAGACCTTCGAGTGCTTGCACTGCAGTGCTTGCTTGCAGGAGTAGGGCGGTGGCGGCAGCAGCGATCTCAAGATCGTGCCACCGCCGGGGACAAAGGGGTGTTTTTGACTCAACCGGGATTGTACCGCCCTCTGGAGGGTGCAGGGGGCCGCAGCCTCCCCCAGCGGGCCTCCCCAAGCCTCCAAATGGCTCCTGGAAGTGATTAGAGCCCACTTCCGTTTTACTTCCTGGTTTCCCCAAAAACCGGAAGTGGGCTTTAATTGCCTCCAGTAGCTGTTCGGTGGCTTGGGGAGGTCCGCTGGGGGGGCATGGGAACCCCACACCCTCTGGAGGGTGATGCGACCCCCAGTAAGTCTAAAAGTACCCCTTTTGTCCCCGGCGAGGACGTGATCCTGGGATCGCTGTCAGCATTGACGTCAGGAATCACAATGCTCCTAAAGAGGCAGCTCCAGCTCCCGCCTGACATGGTGGTTCACGACCACCACTTTGAGAACTCCTGCCCTGGGTTATTTTCAGTGCTGTTTGTTTTCTTCTTCCCAAGCTTCCTTTATTTTGTGTTTCAAAGAATAATACTTTCTGTTTTATTTTAATGTAATGGTGTTACATGTAGTAATTTAGAGTATCAATATCGTTTTGAATATTAATCCTGTTTCTATTGGGTCTTAAATTATTCCTGCTTTTCTATCACCTGGAACTTTAATAGGTACTCTCTTTTATAGGTCATTAATGTAGACTTTGAATGGCTCTACACTCAAGGCAAACTCTTGTGAAATGCCTCTTGTGCTCCTCCCATCTTGACTTTTTTTCTTTTTCATGCTAGAGCTCTCTCACACATCATCTGCAGCCTGAAGTGGTAGGGTCTGGTGAAAGCTTTACTGCTTGATTCTGTTTGCAATATAAGTACTCCTTATTAACCTTAGCCCTAATTTTAATCCACGCTACAGTTTACATGATCAGAAACGGTATGTGTCTCTTCCTTTTGTTAGCATTTTTATTGGGCTTATTTACAATAGAAGCAATCAAACAACAAAACAGACCACATGACTTCTGCATACCCCTTCCCCACTCTAACCCATCCAGTAAAGGAAAGGGGGTGGTTAAAAGTAAATTGGCTACTAGAATAAGCAGCCAGGTACAGTAAGAGATCACAAAGAATAAAAGGCTTGAGTTTACACGAAGAAAGGAAATGGAGTATTGGGGGGGGGGGGGAAGAGTATAAAAGAAGAGGAAGCCTGGTAACACATGGAGTCACTACTCAAAAAGATATAGAAAATCTTACCACTCAAAAAGATATAGAAAATCTTACCATACAAATGTGAAGATGTCAGAGGTATACCACTGATATCATTGATTTTCCCCAAGAACAGAGAGATCCAGCATATTTGCTAACCCAGGGGCCCCCCAATTGTGGGGAGGGGGCAGTGGAACTTCCAATATAGCAAGATGATCCTTTGGCCATCAAAGCAGCTTTGCGAAGCCACAACACCTGACATTTAAAGAGCCAGTTTATAATTTATTAGTGGTAAACTTCAGTGAGGAAAGGAAGAGTCTTAACTCCCATGTTCTGGCAAAATGGTACCATTTTAGGCCAACATCAAGCATCTGAACTAAATTGGCATTAAGTTCATGAACAGCATGAACTGTCGTCATTATCACGAAGGCCAAGATGTTCTAATTCAGCAGGGCACCGTTGTACTTGCAGTCAGGTTTTTTTGCTGAAGAAGCTGGAGGCATAAATGTAAAGTAGTTAACTTCATAGACTGAAGAATATCTTGCCACTGAGGCTTATGGGCTTGTGGGCTTTATAAGTTTTTCACAAGACAAGAGGGCTGGAAAAAAGTGGGTTCCAAGCTTCACAAGCTTCAGCTCCTAAAAAACAAAAAAAAATGTTTTTTATTATGATTAATAATATTTATATACCACTATTCACCAAGACTGTTCACAAAGCAGTTTACACAGCTAAATAAATAAAATTTAGAGGCAAGCAGCTGCCCGCAAGCCCTGACTGGAAGGTTGAATTAAACTTGCAAGGCTTGAAATTGTATTTCCATCCAACTAATTGGGCTGAAGTCTTAGGATCACCAGCTGACCAATCTTTCCAAAACCACATCTGTGCTTTATTTTGAGCTCAGGACTCTGCCAAAACATCGAGTCAATGTGTCTAGAGATGAATAAAAATCTGTTATTGTACCCATCATATACCAGACCAGCTTGTAGTGCATGTTGTTTGAAGATATTTCAGATAGGGAGAGCCCAAGCCCATTTATATAAATGCCATAGTTGAGCCATTTCCAAATGAGCTTCCTCTCAGGGCTATCTCAAGCAGAATTCAAAAGTCAGTATCTGACAGAGAGCAGGAAGACTAAATGATATTGGCACCTATTAGGAAGTTGAAAACTGCTATCCCATTTTACTAGTAACTGAAGTAACAATCTTCGGCTTGCTTGTTGGGTCTCCACAGATATATTCTAAATAAGGAATCTAATTTAACCAAAGCTGAGGAATATGAACTGGCAGCTCCTTCAAAACGTAGGTGATGTGTGGGACCTCATTCATCTTAAGATTCTTAATTTTGCCCCAGAGGTTTAAATTGTCAAGTAAGTCCATCTATTCAGTTCATAGAAAGCTGATCTAGGATATGCTTCATGAACTCTGAAGTGGATATTTCTTGGAATAAGGAGGCCTAGATACTTAATCGGTTACGCACTGAGGTTAAGGAGCTTTTTTTAGTTATGCATTTGAATGATAGTGGTCCTCTTACAAAGACACTATGGAACGTCCTCATAAAATCAGATCTGCCACAAGCTGTTGATAAATTGTTCTCCTTGAATGTATTGCTTTAGTATCATCATATTAATGCTGTTGTTTGCAGCAATTGTACCCAAAAATGTGCATATGTTAATCCTGCCCAAGAAAGTTCATTCATTTGCCTAGCCCACTGCAACCAGGGAATGAACCCATATAATATATGCAAAGTGTAAGCCCTTTTTTCTGTTTCTGTTTCTTTTTTTTCCTGTTTCCTCCTTCACTTTGTTCATTCAATTTACCTTGCTTTTTGGCTGACAAGACTCCTAGAGCAATGTACGTGAAATTAATAATAGCCAAGTCATTAAAGCAGTAAGAAAGCGGGTTGTTTCTTCTCTTGCTGGCTTCTGTCGCTGCTGTTCACAAGGCAGTTGGCAGCTCTGCTGGCTTCTGTGATGGGAACTGAACTAGAACCGGAGAAGCAGCAGCAACAGGTGGAGACGGCAGTCGTGACACCAGCTCATTGACTTCTCCTCCAGGAATTCATGGTTCCCCTGACCAGTGAGAGGAGAAGTGTCCAAGCACCTTCCTCCTCCATGGGACTGGTTTGTGGGTGTACTCCTATGCAGGAAAAAAAAATCAAAAATCTGGAAGGACTTGAACGCAATTTCCCTTTCACATTGCTGCCACATACTTTCAATTAGAAGCATATCCTCCCGGCTTAGTTGGCACTCTCAAAAATGTACAATGCTAGAAAGTTTTTGAGAGGAGGAGAATTATGGTAAGATAGGTTCTTTCAGCATGAAGACAAGTTGGAAGATACCAAATATTTATTTCTGGATTTACGTCTTTCAGAGGAAGCACCTTATTTCAGTTCCAAGGCAGCAGCTACTTACATGGTGGCTCAACTTGTACATGTTTTATGAGCCTATTTCCTTCAGTGTTTGCTATGGAATTGTAGTTACCATAGCAATGATGCATCGCCTCATTCCTATGCTAGTCTCAAGATAGAAAACAACATGGAGCACCTGAACTGTGATTATTTTTTTCCACAAGAGCTGTGTGTTGACCTTCAGGTTGCCGTACACCTTGCTAAATAAGTCGCAATGGTATTTATTTACAAACCATTTTGTGGCAAGAAGTGACTGCTATGAGTAGATCTTTGGTCTCCTGTGTATCCCGTACTACTGATCCCTTGCCACTGAGCTGAAAGAGCAGCTTCCCTAGTTTCTGCCAGCAAGGACTCTGCTACTGTGTGTTTAACCCAAGATCTGTTGCAGAATGTCAGTACTTGAGATACTCCATAAAAAAAAAAAGGAAACATAATGGAATCTCTCAAAAGGTGCCAAAGTGTAAAGTTTATTACACTGTTTCAACAACAGTGTAATAAAAGTATCTCAATGCATTTGAACATAGTTGCTCTTCATCATGAGAATAAATACTGGGGGTCCCCCAGTTAAGAACATCCAACTTATGAACAAGTGTACACAAATAATCCTTGGGAAGGGCCCGATAGTCAACAGGCCAAATCCAGCCACCAACATCTGGCAGGCTGTGAACTATAATATCATCATCATCATCATGCATGTGATATGAACACCAACTTGCACTTGCAAACAAGGATGCGCACACTTAGCAGAGATCTGCTTGTGATAATGTCATGCACTGTCACCAGCTCTGTGAGAGATGCAGACCCAATCTGTCCAAGGAGTGGAGTGCAGGTAGGAGAGTGGTAGGAGGTAGAAGAAGAGAGAAAGAGAATTGGGGAGACAGGAGAGGGAGAGAGGAAAGAAGCTAGGTAAAACAGCTTTTGTTGGGCTAACATGGGAACCTAAGAAAATCTTCCAAAAGAAGCCAAAATCTTCTTTAAAGGTGATCTGTCAGCTGCGGGCGCACTAACATCCCGGCAGCTTACTGCAACCACACCTGACGAGGTCCACAGCTTACATGGACAAAGCGTAGTGTTTTGTGCTCTTTTGTGTCCTTTTATGATTATTTATGTGGCTTAAATGTGGACGTCAAGTTTTTAAAGGTTTTATATATTGATTCTCAGTTCAGAGTATTTTTTACAGCTCAGAAGTTGCATGTAGGCCTTGTACCCTGACCAGTTAGTGCTGGTGGCACATGGACCAGTAACCACCCCCCGCCAACTACCACTCTCAAAGAGTTGCAGTACTGCAACTTGATTTGTGCCAAGTGTTTTTAGAGCTCAGCTCCAACATCTGTTTGTAGTGCCAGGATTTAGATGTGGGGACCTGTGAAATTATTATTTAAAAATATTTTTATATACTGCTTTTCAACAATAAAAAACATCACAAGGAGATCACAACCTTGGGGGTGGGGGGAAGAGACAGAGACCAATCAGAAAACAGCTACTGGAAAAAGGCTATGCTGAAATAACGGGAACAGTTGCTATGTCCCTGCTAAATTATTAGAGAACCAAGACGGAAAGGTTCTTGCTTCCTTATTTTGTTAATTTGCACCCCACTGCTGTAGTTTTTCTGCCTGCTCTTATTGGTTTCTCTTATTCAAATGGGTTGCTTGGGATTTGTGTGTGTTTGTCTATTTTTTTAATACATTGTACTCTTAAAACATTGTGAGCTGCCTTAAAGGTCTCTTTGGAGGAAGAAAAGTGGAAAGTAAATACCTAGATAATTTTTTTAAAAAATGCATTCACTTAGCTTTGAAATATTCCAGCATTTCCCAAATTGTGGGTTGGGACCCACTGGTGGGTCGCGACCCAATTTCTGGTGGGTCACCAGCAGAGTCTCCAATGAAAACATGGGTGATGGGAAGATCAAATAAGTAACTGCCTGAAGCCCTGAGGCTATGCAAAAATCACATAGCTGCTAATTGCTCTGCAAAGAGCTGAGCTGCTGCAGTTTGCAAGCTTGTGTAAATATAGAGAGATAAAAGACGCTCAAACATTTTTCTAGTGTTGTTTTTTCCAAGTCCGTCAATGACATATAGTGGGGGCAGGTGAAGGCTGGGTCATAACTAAGCCCCTCAAACCTTGAGGCTATTCATTAAGGCTGCCTCATTACAAGAAATGGATCAAGTTTTTTGTAAATAAATAAATAAGTTAAAATACTGAATTATCTGTGGGTGTCTGCGGGTGCTGCGTGTTCCACTGACACCCAACTTGCGTGCCACCAGTTGAGAAAGATTTAATAATAGAGCTATTTCCTACCCAGTGAAATTCTGTGCTTAGTGATCTGTACCAGGAAAAACAGAATTTTGCAATCTGTATAGCTTATATACAGCTCTCGCCGCTCAGCCCAACTCCTGGCAACCTAGCAATTCGAAAGCATGTTAATGTGAGTAGATGAATAGGTACCGCTTGCAGAAAGGTAAACAACATTCCATGTTCCAGCCGCACTCTTCATACTGCGGCAGGGAGAGTTATGCCAGCCACATGACCACGGAAGTGTCTTCGGACAGCATTGGCTCTTCAGCTTCGTAACGGGGATGAGCACTGCACCCTAGAGTCGGACACGACTGGACTTAAATGTCAAGGGATACCTTTACCTTTACTTTATATCATATATAAGTGAGAAAATGTATTTTACGGTACTGTACCAACTCGTTCAGGATTTGTTACTTTTGTTTTGCAAATGATGCTCATGGTGTACTTTTATATTTATCTGGAATTTTTTTTAAAAGTGGATCACTTTCTTCCTTAACAGTGAGAGCTTTCTTGCATCTAGTTCAGTTTTTCTAGAAGTAGAACTGGCACACCTTTCATCTGAAGCATATATACACATTCAGTTCTTGTTATCTGCTAGGGTTAGGTTCGTGCAAAACCTAGTGGATACCGAATCCGCAGATACCGACTCATTGAGCCTATGGGGAAAATGGGGTTAGGTTCCAGGGGACCCTCTTCACCAGGGGGCTTCTATGAACTAGGTGATAGCCCAAGACTAAAATAGATGTAATGCATTATTGTAAGCTACTGTGAGAGCCCTGTTGTTGATGCTCTGACACCATAGTTTAGCATCACATCTGAACATACCCATAGTCTGTAGCAGCAAAACCAACAAACAGCCCAACCCCTCTGCAATTTTTTTTGGCAAGGATCTTACCCCTTAAGCAGTGGCTTGGCAGGCAGAAATTCAGCAGGCAAAGCTTTGCCTATCACTCACTGCATCTGCATGCCAGAAAAAGCTTCACTCCCCTGCTAGGTTCCTGCTTGGCATGGATTTCTAAAATAAGCACCAAGAGGGGTCTTTCCCATCTCTACCTGGAGATGCTGCCAGTAACTGAACCTGGAACCTTTTCTGCATGCAAAGCAGGAGCTCTCCCACAGAGTTAAGCCCAACCCACACTGCACGAGATCTGGCGCGGAGGTGAGCGAGCGTAGGTGCCTGGATGCCCGCCTCCCAGCGCTGACCTTGTCTCCACAAGTGTCTTCTTGCAAATAGTCCCTCCTGTTGTCCCGTCTTCTTAGAAAGCGCAGTGGTGATTGGCTAAGCACAAGTGCGGTCCGATACACGAGAGGAGAGAGAGAGGGGCAGGAAGGAGAAAAAACTAATAAAACAATTTGTGCCGGGAATAGAATTCATCTTGCTAACTTTTGTGAGAAGGAGAAATGGATCTAAGAGAAATCGGAGACTCAAGTGAGTTCCGATTGACTGACAACCCCTTTCATCCCGCCCTCTCATCCAATTGGTGGCTACATTAGCTCCGCATCCCCGCCCCCTCAAAATAATGGGCCACAAACTATTCTGTTTGCGCCGGAACACGGAAGAGCGCAGCTCTCCTGCGTTCAGCTGCTCTCTCTCGAAATGGTGACCACACAGCTCGGCACACGTCTGAGACGCGCCAGAGCTTGTGCGGTGTAGGTCGGGCTTTACAGCCCTTCCCCAAGCTCAAAGCTTCCCAGTACCTTTAGAATGGTGCGGATAGCATGAAAATGGTCCCCGTGGATAGGTTCAGGATGAAGGCCTTTATAATGGGAGGGATAGGGTTGGAAATAGCCACCGTGAATCACTACAGGAGTCATGTAGAGAGCTTTAGAATGCCTGCAGATGCAGCAAACAGGCATGGATAGCGAGAACAGACCGCGAATACAGAGAGGTAGGTGGCAATCCTGCTTCCCACGAACAAGTGAATTCACGGATAGCAAATGCACGGGTAGTGAGCGGGTATCTACTAACTAGATTTTTTTCCTAGGTGTTTATCAAGCTCTCACTTGTCTTTTATTGTCAAGTGACAAATCAGAATGAATTTATGATGTGTTGTGTTATTGCAGTGACAGAACACACTAAGGTGAAGGTTTCACGGAGGAAAAGAAGCTTGATTATTGATATAGGATAGAAAAGTGAACAAAACAAAGAGAAAAAAAGACAGTTTCCGCACCCAGCCTTGACTCAGGAAATGTACCGTATATGTTTAACAGCTGAACATTGTGAAGAATGTAAAAAGTACTGAAAATGTTGCTCTTTCTGAATACTTATCTAGTCTTTTAAAGTTGAGTATACACTCAGTATGTCCATGAAAGATTAAATATAATCCTTAGATTTTACATGCCAGATTTAGTCATGGTTCTAAGTAAGGATGCTGAAAGGATTCTCACACCTTGAGTTTAAGTAGAAAAGCGCTCTCGTTGGAATTCTCAGTGAGAGGAGAAACAACCTCCCCTTCCCAAGCACTAATGTCATATAATAAACGATGCTTCTCTTGCCCAGCCCCCTGCTCCACATTTGTCAAGATCAACTTTTTCCTCCACCCTGGTAGAACATATTTGAGCCAAGTCTTGTCAGACCTCAGTACCACAACCTGCTTTTAACGTTAGGACTATATCCTAGAACAGCGTTTCACAATGTGTGCTCCTTGGAGCCCTGGGGCTCCCCGAGACCATTGTTGGAGTGAAAAAGGGGAGCCCTGGGGAGCCAAGACCATTGTTGGGAGTGAACTCTGGAGACCAAAGTGTTTGAGAACCGCTGTCCCAGAGAACCATTTTAAAGTAATAAATGTAGATCCTCTGTGTGTTTTTTCTACAGTGCATGTTGGGTAACTATGTACAGTACATTGGACAAGACTGTACACATGCTGTAATTCTGTGGGAGGGCAGAAAAAAGCCTAGGCAGTGGCACTGGATGCAGAATTTAGCTTTTGGAGATTCTCACCTTTTTTTTTAAAGCGTTAGTTTCTAGATCTGTGGCTGCAAATATATGCTTGAAAGTATATCAGCAATGCCTGATGAAATCGCAGAAGTCAGAGAGCTATCTGAATAAGATTTCCATTTGTTACTGGAAGGTGGGGCTCAGTGCCCCTCTGAATAACTAGCAAAACCCATTTAAATTAGCAAAATTGAGTGCCCCGCCTTGAGTGCCCTTACCGGGAGAGTGGCAGGGTATAAATTAAACAAATAAATTAGTACTGTATAAACTACAGAATAAATGTATTACTGTTTGAATTCTATAAATTATATACTAAAACGGCACTTTGCCATAAATTAGTGCAAAATGTTATCTGTGACCAAGACATTTTCCTTCTAAGCACTATACTATTTTCCTGAGTGTTCACCTGGTCTAGGCAATCCTTGTTAGATGTGCCTGTGTTTGATTGTGTACATCAGGGGTGGCCAACATCCCACCATTAGGACCTCTGTGTTCTTAAGAGTTGTGTAGAAGACAGACTCTTGGCAGCTGCAATTGCTGATGGTTCTGCTAAGGCAGCTGCACCTGCTGAAATGCCCTCACCTATACAACCATTAAAGGGCCAGGCTCATTCATGTTGAAAGGTTGGCCACCCCTGGTGTACATGCTACTGCGGCATTTGGTGCCATTATTGTTGGGGCAAGAGGGAGGGGCCACGTTATACCAGTTTGCAAGACATACTGCAGAGCTTTGCACCATTTACAGTGCCGCACCCCCTCCAGCAACGCCACTGTTAGAGCGTATTACTCCAGTACAGTCTGCACAGATTACCTGTTGGTTTCTGAGCTAACTTCAAGATGCTGGTCTTGATTTCTTGCTGGATGTCCATAAGGACTAGTTTATTCTGCATGTTCCACCTCATGCCCTCTGTTTAGCTGCAGAAGTCCTGACTCTGCTGAGTGAGATTCAGCCACATTCTACAAAAACAGGGTCTTTTTAGCCATGGCACCACCATTGTAGAATGCCCTTTTTCAGAAGATTTGCCAAGCTCCCAAGCTATACTCCTTCAGTGTAGTCCAAGACCTGGCTCTAAGCTGATTTATGTCATGTTTGATTTTTGTTCTGTTATCATTTTGCGGGGGGGGGGGGGGGAGGGTTGTTTCATTTTACTGCTAGTTATTGTTTTGACACAGCTGCATTATTGCATTTGATTACTTTTATGTTTTGACTGTCTTTAACATTAGCCACTTTGCCTTTTCTCAAAACAAGTGAAGTAGGTTCTATATGTTTAAAATAATAAAATCTTACTTTTCTGTGGTTGCAACTAGTGTTGATGTAATTATTGTTGCTACAATTATTATTGTAAACATACAACAATCATATAGACATGACCTGCTATAAATTATTTTACAATATTCCCAATCTGCAGAATTAATATTGGTGGTCACCATAATGAAATTTGAATAATCAAGATGTTGGGTGTTAGTGGATGTTGGGCCATAAGAGGATAGATTGAACAGATTGGTGATTGAACTACAATCTTCTGGTGGCTATATGGGCATTTAGAAACAAGTGGTATTCCATCTTAAACTTGTGAGACTCCCCATCGTTCTCATACTGTTTATCTAATGGAGATGTATACCATTTGAAAGAGCAAAGGAACATTAATTCTCTGAAAGATTCAAAGAACTAACAAGTGAAACTAAATGGGTGTTGTATCCACAACAGTTGAGAGCAGAATTGTTTTAACAATCACACCAAGTGAAAAGCAGGGATGCTGCATGTGTGGTGTGCACATGAAAGCATGGCCCTGAATTAATTTTGATACATTCTATTGGCATCTGAATTTTCTGTAACAGGTATTAAGTGCAAATCCTGTGCTTGCTGACACAGAGGTTTTAACAGCCTTTTTACTTTAGATTAGAAACAAAAAAAAATGAGTTAATTAGCAAGTGTGTTTTTCCTAGAAGCAGGAATTCAGGGCTTTTGCCTCAACCATTTACAACTTGTTTTTCTTGGAAAGAGTGCACTATTTGAAAATAGTGGGGAAGGGGGCCCCTAATTTCCTTTTCTGCTGAGTAGTGCAGAGCATTACTTCGCCCGTCTACTCTGAGAATATTTCATTTTTGCCTTTTGAGAGTGTATAAATAAAGCCTATTGGCAGCATTTAGATTATCTTTGTACCTAAGCCAATTTGTGAATTGGTCATAAAATCAAATCATATAATTGGAAGGGCTATTCAAAAAATTAATTGGTAATATGATACAGAAAGGTTGAACATGCCCTCTTGTCCAAACATGGCTGAAGTTAATAGGAACGTCTAGAGACATTTGTAGTATATTTGGAACTGTTGCTGTAAGGCCACCTCCAGAGGCCTGTAGCAAGAGGCTCCTCCACTCACAGATCTAGAAATTGCAGCCAGGAAAGTGGTGGACAGTTCTGTGTTGCCTGTGTGTGTCTATTTGAGATTTGTTGTTACATCTCTGAGGTCATCAGGGGGGGCCCTGTTGACCGTGCCGCCACTGACGGAGGTGAGGGGGATGGCGGCGCGGAATAGGGCCTTCTCGGCAGTGGCGCCCCAATTATGGAATTCCCTCCCCCTGGAATTAAGAACGGCTCCCTCCTTAGAGACCTTTCGGCGGGGCCTTAAGACGTTTTTATTTAGATCAGCATTTGATGTCTGACATGGCGGGCTGGCTTTTTAACAAATCGCTTTTATCAAATGTAAATGTGGATGACCCACTGGGGCTGTTTGTTTTAATTGTTTTAATTGCTTTTAATTATTTTAATTCTTGATTTTAAATGTATTCATGTATTTTAATGTTTTTATTGTAAGCCGCCTTGGTTGCCCTGGTGGGAGAAAGGCGGGGTAAAAATTCTATAAATAAATAAATAAATAAATTACTTCATTATTCTCCTCTAGATGATAACCAAAATCATCTCACAACTATCATGTTTTCCCGCTTAGTTCTTCAACTAAGAAGAAATATTACATAGGGTGACCAGGTGTCCCTGCCTTGCCTCATTTCAATCCTTTTTGAATGCTTCACAGTTCTCTTCAACTGGGATCTCTCTAGGACAGTGATGGCGAACCTTTTGGGCTCGGTGTGTCAAAAATTCACAACTTGACTCTGCTGGTGTGTCACACACACACACACACCCAAGAAAAAAAGAGAAACAGTTCTTCTTGTTCACGTGAACGAATATGGGGGACCCTTTAAAAATCATTTTAAACAGCAAAAATAAGTCAGAAAAAGCCTTCCCTACCGTTGTGCGGCAAAGCCACGCTGTTTGCAGGCCTGCAGGGCAGTGTTCTGCGCTTCTGGAAGCCACTTCTGGGTCGTGCTACAGTCCCCCTTTGCCCTAACTCGCCCATCGCGATGCATTCTGGGGCAAGCCAGGGCATGGGAGCACAAAAGACTGCCCTGCAGGCCTGCAAACAGCACGATTTTGCCACGTGGTAGGGAAGGTTTTTTCTGACTTTTTAAAATGTTTTTTAAAGGGTCCGCCATACCTGCTGCCTCCACAGATACTGAGATCCTGTAGTTGTTGTCAGGTGTTGGTGAATGTTGGTGTGTCACCCAAAACATCGTGGCGTGTCACCTTTGACACGCATGTCATAGGTTCGCCATCACTGCTCTAGGAAAACCTCTTCTGATTTCAGGTTGTATTTACAGATTTGTTAAAAGACAATGCAGACTTTCATTTCAGTTGATCTATTTTTTTTCCCACCCTGAATTTAAATAAATTCTACACATATTTTTGGTTATTTTACTTTTTTTTTTAATACATTGGTATATAAAGGGCAACACCCAGGCCTTTGGCACAGCAGTGCACCATTGGCGGAAGCTCCTTCCATGAGTGGAATGAGAATTCCATTTGCGCAAAGATTTGCTATTTTCAACTTTTTTTGCTCATTAAAATTCCTCTAGATTAGATCTAATTATCAACATTTTGTCAATTTCTTTTCAGTCTGTGGTATTTTTTTTTTGTTCTAGTTATCCATCAGTTTTCATTTCAATACATTAAAGCATTGCGGCATGTGTAAAAAGGGAAGTTTTGTACATCACCTTTATTTTTTAAAAATGTGTATAAACATTTGAGGGTGGTAGTAAACTGTGTAGTAGGATTGGCCCAGCAACAGTAGCATTTGCCTCGCTTAAATTGTACCTCCTGGGAAAAGGTTAACATCTCTCTTAAGACCAAAATTCATCTCTTTTGAACATTGATCTTGCCAGTTCTCCTATATGGATCAGAGACATGGACTCTGCTTAAATCAGATATGAATAAGCTTGAGGTTTTTCAAATGCAATGCCTGAGACAAATCCTGGGTGTGTCTCTTCGTGATCACCACTGTAACAAGATAATCCGGACAAGATGAGACTACCAACCCTTAATTGAAGAACAAATCCAAGCATGCGAATTGTGATGATTTGACCACATCTATAGAATGAGCACCAGTTGGCTACCACCTAAGCTCCTCTGGCGAGAGAGACCTGCCCACTGGAGGGTCCAGCGGGCAGCACTGAAGAAAATGTGGCTTAAACATGTTGAGGAAGACCTAAGGAACCAATGAAGGAACCAATGAATGACTATCAATGAGACTAGAAATATCGCCACCAATCTCCATGAATGGAAGCGTATTGTTAATGACATATGGATTCCCGCGGCACCTACAGCGGCGTATTGGTTGAGAGGATGGTCTACTCCCCAAGCGCCAGCTCAGGACTAAAGAAGAAAAACTGTGTGCCAAAAACATAAGAGATTATGGGAGTACAGTAGAGGGGAAATTCAAGTAGTGCATTGTTGAAGTTCTGGTATAGGTCAAAAGGGTGCAATCCAGCCCAAAGTTAGGCTGGCAGAGCGTGTGCTCCACCGGCCTTCGGTGTCGCGAAAGTGCAGTAAAGCACTTTTGCGGCACTGAAAGAGTAAGCGGAGCTGGCAAGGAGGCCAGCATCGCTTACTAGACCGCCCTCTGTTTCCCGCACCGCTGGACCCAGGAAAGCCCTGCACTGATCAGCGGGAGGGCGGGCCGGGGTGGCAGATTGGCTGGCCTGGGAGGGGTGCGGGATATCGGTGGCATGCTCCACCATATCCCTGTCCTCTTCCCTGGCGGGGCCAACCTTACACGACCTCCCTGGATGTGCGCCAGCTCTTTGGCTGCCCGTCTGCTGGTTCATGGAGATGAACATGGTCTTTTTCAGTGCCATCCAAATTGATGGACGTTCAAATTTCCCACTGCCAAGCCAGAGGAGCAAACTGGATCAATAACCAGTAGTATCACTAGGGTTGGTGTCACCCGATGTGGTAACTCATGGTGTCACCCCCATTAACTTGCTTTATGTTAATATATAACAGTACAGGTCACCCAGCAAAACAGTAATCAACAAAAAGCCAGTGGCCAACTTGATGACATTCACACAACTGAATAAGAGTTCTAAGTATTAGCTCTGATATATGGAAATGAGAGGTGACTCATACTAACACCTTATTGGTTCCATGCTGTGTCATAACACCTCACTGGCTCTTGAAACAATTAGTCTCATTGGTTTTAAATTCAGGAAATCCAATTTTTGTTACATAAGGCAGTTGTGTTTTCTTTTACTGGTTATTTGGCCATAACGTTTGGAATACAGATAATTGAACACTGTTTATTTCATTGCATTCTGCATTATATTACCTTTCCAGTGATCTATAACATTATGGTTCTTATTCAGAAATACAAACTTTTCAAAAGGTTTCCACAATTGGGGCCACTAATGGTGACAATTTTGGCTACTAGTGGTGTCACACATACACCCCCGAGGGTGTCACTCGGTGCAGTCCACACCACCCTAGTGACACCACTGCCAATGACCAGATGTGAACTAAACCCAGAAGGGATCCAGCAAGTTTTTGGTCATGGTTGTTTTTCCCTGAGGAAACTAGACAGCCATGAGACTCCAGTAAACATTTGAGGGGGGGAGGGGGGATACTGTGTGTGATATGTAAGCCAGAACTCTAGACAGAATGGAAGATGTGACAGGATCCTAGGTCTGCTTCAGGGTAGCAGAAGAATGCTATCATTTAGGAAAAAGGGGAGAGGGTCTGCAGGAGAGGGTGGTTGCTTGTCACAAGCTGTTACAGACCTTTGCACCGACATTTAGCTCTGAGTGATTTCTTTTTGCTCTGAGTGATTTCTTTTTGCAGAGGAATTCCAGCAGGTACTGCAGTGCTGCTAAGAATTTAAGCAAGGAAATAATTGTTAATGAGACAGGTATAATAGCACTAGTCTCTAGGTTGAAGAATGATATACAGTAGAAAGCATTAAAGCTTTCATTCTTTTGCCTGCGGAAGCCTAGAGAACCGATAATGGACATTCAACTGTGCAGCTCAGACTTCATGCAATATAAGCCTTTTTAATTCTTTCCCTGACTGCCTAAAACCTCAAGCAAATTATATTAGCTCAATCAATATATCCATAACAGAAATATAGACTGTCATAGCGAAAGAATGTAAGACTACAAAACTGATATCACTGTGGACAAAGGAAATGTAATATTTCTCACGGGGATATTAAAATTCAGTCCTTTAAAGAACAACAAAAAATCTACCTGCCCTCTTGGCACCAGATGTGTTTTCCTCTGTGTTGTAAACCATGGTACATATACACTCTTTCTAAGATAATAAGAAAGCTTTTTGCTGTGACTAGCTAATCTATATTCTCTTCTCTGTAAATGCCAGAGTCCTCATTGAGACATTTGTGTCTCAGGCTTGTCAAGAGGCAAATTTAATTTTAAAAACTTACATAGCTGTGACGTTTCTTCAAATACCACACTGTTTCCCTTTTGTTAGTTATACCCAATACATGGCAGGGTCTCAAGGTTTTAGATGCTGGATTTTCTTCCTTGTCAGTTGTCTCCCATTTTCTGTCTGGAGGTCTCCTCGAGTGAAGGGGATGATCGTCCCCACCCTCTTGTTGAACCCCAGCAGCCCCTATGGGGCTACTTCGGAGACACACCAGCTAAATGGCCAGTGCAACTCCGAGCTTCTCTGTGTCAGGCTTTCAAGCCCAGGACGGGGGATAGGGTTGCATATATTCTTTGTAAATTTTGTAATTCGTTCCATTAAAACTGCTTATAAGGTGAAAACGGTTTTTTCCATAGGATCCCATGTTATAATTACCAATTAGTTACTTAACCCAAAAATTCACCCCTAAAATCCAAAAATTGACCCAGATGGAGCACAGAATGATACCTAATTATGAAACCAATACAATTCCTTCTCAACTATATATACTACATGGTTTTCGATGGGGTTTAAAGACCTATTTGTTCTATCTGGTATTTGAGGAGGGAGGAACAACTTAGGAACTACTTCGTAGCTACCTTGGGACCCTTTTTACTTCTGCTGCAGCTGTGTTTGTATTTTTACTTTTAATCTGCTCTGTACCCTCTTTTAATTGTAATTATATTTTAATATTTAATTTTAGTTGTGGACTGTTTTAATGGGTTTTAATGATGTAATTAGTTGTTTTGCTTTATATGTTTTGTTGTACACCGCTCTGAATTTTAGAAAAGCGGTATATAAATCTTTTAAATAAATAAATAAATAAATAAATAATGTGCAATTACCTTAAAGTACAATGTAACTACTAGGTCAGTGATGGCAAACCATTTGGGCTTGGTATGTCAAAGATTTTGAAAATGACTCTGCTGGTGTCTCCCCCCCCCCCCGAACTTTTAATAGTACTTTGACTATTGCTACTTTTAATAGTAATTTTGAATTGAACTGAACTGAAAACTATAGAACACATTGCATTTTAATTAACATCAATTAGTGACTTTTTTTGTTGCTGTGTTTTACTAGAGAATATCCCTGCCCTAAATGTTTAAGACAAGCCTGTAAAACATTTGTGAAAATATAAGTGTGTCGGGGCCCTGGGGGAAACACTGGCGTGTCACCCAAAATGACCTCGCGTGTCACCTGTGACGCGTGTCATAGGTTCGCCATTACAGTACTAGGTAGTACTAACTGAACGGTCATCTATGAGCAAGACGCAGCTTCACTGATACACACGCTAAAGGTAAACAGTACTGGTGACATGTGGTGCTATGAGAGAAGATGTTCTGTGCATTCCAGGAAGTCACAGTGGCGCTCAAGAAGATATGAGAAGCGAGTGCCAGCGTGAGTTCCCAGCAGCACTTCAGGTGCGGAAATCTCATATAATCAAAATTATGCTTGTATAGTGAATTTACAGGTATGAATTTGTACACCTCATTATAACAAAATCTCGTAAAGCAATTGCTCATATAATGATGAAGAACTGTACTGAGAATGTATAATTGTAGGTGGGGAAAACATAATGCATGAAATGATGGTAACTTTTGCCTCAGTTGGGATCTGATTGGGAACTTTTGTCTTTCAGGTTGTGATGAAGGCAGAACCTAAAGAGTGTAATGCACTCTAGCTATAAATGATGCTACATTAACTATCAATAATCAGAGAGGCCAAAGTGCGAGGTGGTAAATCTGCCTTTCTTTCTCTTGGTCTCCTACAGTCTGTTGGGTCTGTCATGAACTAAATGGAAGTTTTATACAGGATATCTAACGTAGATTGCAAATAGAAATAAATAAATAAATATATGGTAATGTCCAATGTTTAAATGGTGATTAGTTGGGTATTTTAGTCACTTTAGCATTTCCTCCCAGCCCACAGGTGTACGCATTTAACGCCTGTTGCGTATATACACCCTTGGGTAAAAATGCCTTAAAAAGATACCTTTTCTCTTTTCTTAGGTTCCCCCTCCTTCATGTTCCACTAAATATTGCACCTTGTGAGAAAACCATATGCAGAGAGATCAGAAGCCAAGAGAAAGAGCCAGGACCACATGGCTTGCATTGTGTTTTTTAAAATTACCAGGGAATGCAGCATGCCGCAGTTACAAATCCAAGCAAAATATGCCTCCGCATTGAAACATCAGAACCAGCACTGGATAGGGGGGAGAGGGAAGGAAGTGGCAGGCATCTCTGCCTCCCATCCTTCCTAGTGCAAATTTGTACAAATCGATGGCAAAAGAAATGTAAAAAGATGATACGGGAGGCCAAGCAAGACTTTGAGGAACGTATGGCAGGCAACATAAAAGGGAATAATAAAAGCTTCTTCAAATATGTTAGAAGCAGGAAACCTGCCAGGGAAACGGTTGGTCCGCTGGATGGTGAGGGACAGAAAGGGGTGATAAAAGGGGACTTGGAGACTGCAGAGAAATTAAATGAGTTCTTTGCATCTGTCTTCACGGCAGAAGACCTCGGGCAAATACCGCTGCCGGAACGGTCTCCCCTGACTAAAGAATTAAGTCAAATAGAGGTTAAAAGAGAAGACGTCTCAGACTTAACTGACAAGATAAAGATCAATAAATCACCAGGCCCGGATGGCATACACCCAAGAGTTCTGAAGGAACTCAAGAATGAAGTTGCTGACCTCTTGACCAAAATATGCAACTTGTCCCTTAAAACGGCCACTGTGCCAGAGGATTGGAGGATAGCTAATGTCACGCCAATCTTTAAAAAAGGAAGGAGGGGGGACCCGGGAAACTACAGGCCGGTCAGCCTAACATCTGTTCCAGGGAAGATGGTGGAAAGTCTCATTAAGGATAAAATCTTAAAACACATAGAAGAACAAGCTTTGCTGAGGGAGAGTCAGCATGGCTTCTGCAAGGGGAAGTCTTGCCTCACAAACCTGTTAGAATTTTTTGAAAAGGTCAACAGGCATGTGGATGCGAGTGAACCCATGGATATTATATATCTGGATTTTCAGAAGGCGTTTGACACGGTCCCTCATGAAAGGCTCTTGAGAAAACTCCACAGTCAGGGAATAAGAGGGCAGGTCCTCTTGTGGATTAGGAACTGGTTGAAGACCAGGAAACAGCGAGTGGGAGTCAATGGGCAATTTTCACAATGGCGAGAGGTGAAAAGCGGTGTGCCCCAAGGATCGGTCTTGGGACCGGTGCTTTTCAACTTATTCATAAATGACCTGGAGTCGGGGATAGGCAGTGAGGTGGCCAGGTTTGCAGATGACACTAAACTTTTCCGGGTGGTGAAGACCAGCAGGGATTGTGAAGAGCTCCAGAAGGATCTCTCCAAACTGGGAGAATGGGCAGCAAAATGGCAGATGCGCTTCAATGTAAGTAAGTGCAAAGTGATGCACATTGGGGCAAGAAACCAAAATTTCACATATACGCTAATGGGTTCTGAGTTGTCTGTGACGGATCAAGAGAGAGATCTTGGGGTGCTGGTGGACAGGTCGATGAAAGTGTCGACCCAGTGTGCGGTGGCTGTGAAGAAGGCCAATTCCATGCTCGGGATCATTAAAAAAGGGATTGAGAATAAAACGGCCAATATCATTATGCCTTTGTACAAATCGATGGTAAGGCCACATCTGGAGTATTGTGTCCAGTTCTGGTCACCACACCTCAAAAAGGATATAGTTGAATTGGAAAAGGTGCAGAAAAGAGCGACCAGAATGATTCGTGGGCTGGAGCACCTCCCTTATGAGGAAAGGCTACAGCGTCTGGGGCTTTTCAGCCTAGAAAAAAGGCGCCTGAGGGGGGACATGATTGAGACTTATAAAATTATGCATGGGATGGAGAGAGTGGATAGAGGGAAATTCTTCTTCCTCTCGCACAACACCAGAACCAGGGGACATGCACTAAAATTGAGTGGAGGGAGAGTTAGAACAGACAAAAGAAAATATTTCTTTACCCAGCGTGTAATTCATCTGTGGAACTCCTTGCCACAGGATGTGGTGATGGCACCTGGCCTAGATGCCTTTAAAAGGGGTTTGGACAGATTCATGGAGGAAAAGACCATTACAGGTTACAAGCCATAAGCAACCTCCTGGTTTTGGAAGTGGGTTTTCTCTGTGCCAGGTGCAGGGGAGTGTCAACGGGAAACAGGTTATCTTGTTGTCTTGTGCTCCCTGAGGCATCTGGTGGGGCCACTGTGTGATACAGGAAGCTGGACTAGATGGGCTTTTGGCCTGATCCAGCAGGGCTCTTCTTATGTTCTTATGTTATGTAGTGCGCTGGTTGGGAGGAAGAAACGGGTTGGCCCTCCAGCATCTGACCCAGACAACACATGGAAACTGAGCTGGGGAAGAATCCTAGTGTGTATATTGCCATCTTTTTCTTTGGAAGCCTCCATCCTCATGCAATTTTGGGAAGTATACCTTGGATGCCCTCATTTTTGTATAAGACTGTACATGTGGTGTAACACATATATGGGGTTGTCATAAGAACATAAGAAGAGCCCTGCTGGATCAGGCCAAAGGCCCATCTTGTCCAGCTTCCTGTATCACACAGTGGCCCCACCAGATGCCTCAGGGAGCACACAAGGCAACAAGATACCTGTGTCCAGTTGCCACTCCCTTGCACCTGGCAAGAGAAAACCTACTCCTACAACCAGGAGGTTGCTTTTCCCCATCATGACTTGTAAGCTGTGTTGGACGTTTCCTCCATGAATCTGTCCAACAATCTGTCAAACAATGGCTGGTTTTTTTCTTTGTTTTTTTACTGCCTGGTACATTGATTAAATGTATAAATACACTGATATATTAATGCTCAGTGGAGGCCAGTCAAGTGTGCCTCTGCCTCCCTCCCCACACCTCCAACTTTTGGACAAGGATGGGGAACTTCTCAGGGGGAAACATGAGGAAAGTGTTAAGAAAACTGCACGTTCCACATGCACCAATGTTATATGTTTCTTTGTGCATGGGGAAAACAAGCCCCACAACCACACAAGGCACAAATACACTTGAATATTGGGGCTGCGTGTGCTGGCATGTGTGATGGGTTGCCCTTCTCAGGGCATCACATCTCCAGTTCTGGTGACTGTTAGAGTGGTTGTGAGTGAAAGGCTTTTTTCTAATTTTTGGTACTGTTTTCTTGGAGACCCATGATAAGTCCTAACTCCCTCAAGACCGCAGATCTGAACCAGTGGATCAGATGGGAAGTTCCAGTGGAACTTCCCCAACAAATATCAGCAATGGATCTTAAGAAATGGGTCAAGTTCTTATTCAGTAGAGGAGACGAGCTCCCCCACCATAAGTGGGCTTATATTGACAAACATGTCCAGAGACTTTCCCCTTGCCTGCAACCTTCGGCTCAAGTTACAATGAGCCACTCCAAGTGCACCCCTTGCCTTGCCATGGTCTGGACCACCCAAACTTCCCTTCTTTTCCTTATCAATCTACCCCATTATCTCTGTTCTTGCCCCTTTTCCAGAACCCCAAAACCTCCACTGTCTTCTCCTAGGGTCTTCTGGGACACCCAATTAATCTGTGTCCTTCCCATCCCCACATTTTCCCCCTTCTTGTCCTGCCCCTTCTCTCCAGCTGTGGATGCACAGGGACACACTCTGCAGCTACTTTGGTAGTCAGGAGTAGTTGGTGGTTCACATAAAGACAAAGGAATGGTGTGTGTTTGGGGACGACGACAAACAAGGCTTTATTTTTAAAACAGTGTAGTCTCTTATAGCCTGTCAATGAATCAGCATTAAGAAAACAGTCCAAAATAGTGTGGTTACTGCATTCCACACCAGCAACAAGTTGCATACATGCATAAAACATCTATTTACAAGAAGGGCGGTCAACGTGACCCCTCAGCGATGTGACCCCAATAAATATTGGAGAGCCACAAGCAATAAAATCCATGCAAGGAAAGGCTTGACAAAAGAGCAGGAACTAAAGGAAGTTACCTTTCTATTGTTATGTCTTTAGTTTATCTCCTGCTTCCTTTGTAAATAGTGAACCTTGTGCTGCAAAAAAAGAGTTAGCGGTTGGCTTCAGTGACAGAACACAGTTCAACAGCTCTGTCTGTACACACACTGTTTCCATGCAGTGTAAATTTCCATGTACCATTAGGGCATGGTGTTTTTTTTTTCTTCTTCTTCTAACTTTGCCGTGCATTTTAATGTTCATTATTGCTAAACTAGTTAAATTTCTCATGTTGGGTACTGCAGTTTTAAAGTGTGAGGGATTATAAATCAGTGTTGCAATTAGACGTGGGGAAAAGAACAGGGACTTTGTGAAAAGGCAGCCATGAGAAATGTTTGTGTTGAAACCCAGTCTGCAAAAGCAATAGCTGAAAGCGGTGGGTTAAAACCTGCACTGCACGTTTAGTATTGGATGAATAACTGAATTGTAGAGAGAGTTAATCGGAACTGAAGGGAAGAAATGCTGTTAAAATCCAATCACCAAGCAAAATTTCTGTTCCGTTGCTGATTGGGGGGGTGGCGTTGGGTGTGTGTGCTTTGCTTTGCTGCATTCTCCTGGGAGCTGTAAAGCTTCTGTGAAGATTGTTTATTTCCTTAATCCCTTCTCCTTTGTGATTCCTGATGTCAGATATAAAATGGAAAGCCTTTAATATAGAGATTATCATCCTTATTATCACCTGCACTAGGGAACACCCTAGCTGGCTGTTGTTACCCTAGCAGTCGCCATATGTTGCTGCCTCTCTAAGGTTAGGCTTTAACCTGCCCACTTTATTACATATGTGAAGCCCAGTATGAGGTGCCTTTGGGGGGTAGCACAGATGGGCAACTGCTTGTTTCATTATCTTGCATTTGTTGTGAATCGACTCTAAAAGGCCCCCTTTTACTTTGAACTTTTTGAGCTATTTGGGACTTGTCTAACATCATTATTAGCAGCATTTATAGAAATTTCGAACATAAGGCATCAGTCCTGCACTGGGTACTGTAAAAGATATGAAACAAACATGATTCCTGCCCAGTGAGCTTATTGCCTGAAAACACTGAATGCAGCTGCCAGAAACCGAAGAAATGGGAAACCTGGATGGGATGGTGCAAACAACATCAATTAATACAACCTCATCTTCTGTGGCAGCCAGGAAAACTCTTTTGATGAGGGGGGGGGGGAAGTCTCCCGGAGAGATTTAAAGGAGGCAAGAGAAACTGCCTGGCAGAGGGATTGATCTTATTCACATCTAAGCAGCAGCGTGGAAAATGTCGCCAAAGTAGGAAGGGAAGAAAAAAATGCAAGGAGCAGAGTGGAGATGTGTTGGGAGGGAAAATGAAGGGGGATAAGGAGGAGAACATGAAGAAAGTGCAGAATGGTGGGAAACTGTTCCTTGTACTTTCCTAGCTTTCATAATATCAAAATTTACCGGTTAGGACTGTTTCTACACTCATGGGCTCCCAAAGAGCATGGCTGCAGTAATTGTGGCATTTCTTTGGTTACAAATATTTGATGTCTCAATATTGAGAATGTACACTATTTGTGTGTGTGTGTGTGTGTGTGTGTGTGTGTGTGTGTGTGTGTGTGTGTGTGTGTGTGTGTGTGTGTGTGTGTGCGTGCACGTGCTTGAGAAACCCATCCAGGGTGTTTTATTAGTTTTGCTGAGGTCAAGAGAAGCTCAGGATCCCTCCTTTTCTATGTGTAGTATTTGGATTGGAGGGTCAATTGTACAGAAAATCTGGCTGGAACAAGCTTGTTGAATAACCACAGGATGTGCCCTTAGTGGATGGCAGAACAGGACAGGTTATTTAACTGCCCAATCCTGTCTACCAGGACGCGGCAGTGCACATAAGGCGCCTGCTGCATCCTAAGCAGGATTGAGCCTGCCCCGGGACAGCTGGCGGGCTCCTCGAGGTAAAGAGACATTTGTCCCTTTACCTCAAGTAACACGCCAGCCGCCCCGATGGGTCTTCTTGAATGCATGCCAGCAACTTTGCTGGTGTACATTCGGGAGACCCGTGTAAGGACGAACAGGCCCGGGAAAGGGGATAGGATACGACGGAGGTCTCTGCCAATCTCTCCCCAATTCCAGGCCCAATCCTCCAATCCCCTCCCAGAATGCCCCCGTTCCGTCCTCCCACCGCCCTCCGCCTCCTGGCAAAGCCTTACCTGTTTGCCGCAGCACTGCTCCATTCTGCGATACCGGAGGCGTGGCACAAGCCTCTCCACTGGCACCGCTTTATCTCCAGGTCCCAATCGTGCCTTATGGCACGTTTGCAACACCCTAGACCAGTGGAGTGGTTGCTCCGCCGGTCTAATGTTAGACATGATTAAGTCATAAGTGTCCAGCCTTACACTCTCCTGTGCAGTGAATCATGTGATGTTTCACAAAGTAAAACATGGTCCTTGCTCCAGCGCTATGACGTGATGCTCCACCTTTGGTGTAGTAGCAAATAGTGTCACAGCTACCCCCAGTATTCTGTATAAGTTATTATGGGGGACAAATGCTTCACACAAGGAGGTTTGGGAGTGGAGCAGGGCACTCAGAGGTGCAACCACCAGTTCTTCTTACCTGGCACTCTAAAGACCCTCAGGGTAGCACTCTAGATTATAGCATCAGAATTTCTTGTTTGCATCAAAGCAGCCAAGGGCTTCTTCACACATCATGTTTTTAAGAGTGCACCTAAACATCTAAAGTGTGAATTTAATGAACACCTTTGCAAATGCATGCATCTCATAAGTATATTTGGGAGGAACATCTATTGTTGGCTGATACATGGTTTTGCCCTGTATAATGTATGTAACATCCTTGAAGCAACACCACAATCTACTGATGCCCAATTTCCAAACAAAGAATTATAAGTACTTTTAGCTGGAATGACTTGCACTCTGCAGATGTAAGCGTATATAGTAGTCAGGATTCATGGCCGAAAAATAGTTCAACACAGATGTCAGCATCTTGCTGCACTTTCAAAGACACCTCCCCTTGAGAGAGAATTGAGGGTATAAACATTATCTAACTCAAATACATGGCATTTAGTTCATGTTCATATTTTCTTTGACCGTATGGCTCCCATTACGACTACTCTTTTTCCTCTTTGCTGTGTCCTAATTCCACCACCTAAGCCTTTCTGGATTTTATTGTAATTCATTTTAAGGGCATTAGTTTATAGTGGAGGTTTGCAGGCTCTTCTCTTCCTCCTCCCCCCCCCGTCCCCCCCCCCCAAGGCCTGGGCTTTGTTAATTGCATGCTGCTCTAAGAATACACTGCATGATACCTTTGAACCTTACACTTTGCCTTGACAGCTGGGCTAGCAAATGCCACTGACAACGGGGATGTACAAGAAAAAAAATTCTTTTGTAAGTAAATTGTCAGTGTGGCTAACCTTGCTGGCACCCAATTGTTAAGACTGCAATTCAGTTTTTCTGTCTGGCTCAGCTCAGACTAACTTGCTCCGATTTCTGCTTGTCCAGTGATCAGCCTGAGGAAGTGTGCTTTTTCAGCTTATCAGATTTTATAAACTTCAGCTTCTTGTTACAGGAGTAATTTGTTCCTACTTCAGATTCTTAGAATGTCCACCAGTATGTCTTTTCTCTAGTGCCCTTAAAATAGATGCATATGAAATGCCTCCTTAAATTATGAATAACAAATCGTCATTGGATTCTAGCTAAACTAGAAGACTAGTCATTGGAAGACTAAACATGCACCAGGGCACAATCCACTAGAAAATTCTCCAAGCCCCACTGCAATTGCACGCTTCCCATTCATTTCAGTTGGGCTTGCAAACGAGGACTTCCTAGCGGATGCATATGTTTAGTCTTCAGCTTGGATCCGTGACTGTTCATTTATTAACACTCCTTTGCGAAGTTGGATGCAAACTAAATGGATACGCAGTAGTGAGATTTGTCTGAGGTTATTATCTATTATGAACTGGGAGATATCTATTATACCTGAGAGAATAAATACAAATTTCATTAGGAGGTATGATATATAGAAATAAGCATATATTACGTACTTAATATACAGTATATATTACGTACTTTATATACAGTATATTATCTTTCAGTGGTGTGCTCTCTAAAATTAATAAAATATATATCATAAACACTGTCAGTTATCTGCAGTGATTTCTTCATATTAAAATGCATTAGGAAATAACATTGCTACCATTTGCTTCTGGTCTATGCTTCCAATAAAAACAGAAAGCCTAATTGAAGCCACTAAAGTCTAATGCAAATAATAAATATGTTCTGATGCTCCAGTGCTGCTTATGTTTTCTGGAGGAAAGAAGAAGAGTTGAATTGCCTAAAACTGTGATTAAGACATCAGAATATTTTAGGGGATCGTTCTGATTGTGCCACCAGTGGTGGGATGCATTTATTTAAAAAACAACATGTGATCTGGGTTATTTAATGTGAAATACATGACAAATGGCTTTTAAAATCCATTAGCCTAAGCATTGGTTTTAATCCTTGCAAAGTACCATTATTGTTACTGATTGTGTGAATAATTACTAAAGCCGTAACCGTGGCAGTGTGTGGTCCCGTGTATAAACAACTGAGGAGACCCGAGTTCAGATCCCTCTTCAACTAAGGCTGAAACTACATGTTGTGCATTACACTGGACTGTTGCTGAAAATGGCACCCCCACATTGAGTTCTCCCCCTCTCCCTTGTAGCATTAAGCATCATTTATTCCTTGTCATGACTTCATTGCATCCAAGTTTTCCCACCACTGGTGGGGTCAGGGAAACTCACAAAGTGATGATGACACAACATAGGGTAAGTTATCATAAACCTTGTGTGTGTGAGAGAGAGAGACATAGAACTTGACTTGGGGGTGCTGTTATCAGTGGCAGCCTCATGTTGTGCGTAACTCAGATTTCCATCTTTACTGCTGTGGCCTTTGGGAAGTGCTATAGAAATGATTAATAGTGATAAGTCCTGTGGTTAACCATACCTTTTTCTGTTAAAGGCCATTAGTCCAAAGTAACTTTGCCAGTGGGGAGGAAAACATGCATTTTAGTTCCTTCATTTGTGAAGTGTGTTGACGCTTCATTGCTATCTTGTCGGGGTAGAAGCAGGCTTTTCGGCACAAGTAACAACTGCATGTAGGCATATTGAGATAATTATGTAAAAGGAGACTGCCTGAGTGAGCTTCCAAATGTGTTATTTCTTTATTATCTCGCACTTTATAATTAACTGTTCCTTTTTTATTATTATTTCAGGAAGCTGCCACTTTTGCTAGAGAGCAAGGCTTTGAGGTGAGTTAACCTGCGTTGCACGCTAAACAGATTCTAAAGGGTTTTTTTTTCTTGCTGATAATGAAGTTCTTTTGGACAGTGATTGATGTGCTATTATACTCTCCAAGCCTCGCAGCAGTTGCCATGGAAACTTGGCAGTCGTCATGGTTTCTTTGTTCTGCCAGCTCAGTGTTATGACGCACTCTGCTAGGTCTGCACCCAACATCGCCTACAGATGTTATTTATTGAATTTTGAAAAGCCTCTTGGGAAGCTGAGAGGTTGGGCACGGCTTCAAGCTGCCTCTGCAGATATGGGACCTGTCAGTTTGTGCAGTTAAAAAGCAACCTCATTAGCTGAATTACACTCCATAAGGATCTGCTCCTAAAGCAGTGGCGAAGCAAGACTAAATACTGAAATATAACACCATTTTAAATAACTTAAACTCTGCCACATGCGGATTATCGTTATGCAAATGAATTTTAGTAAGGTTGTACGTGGAATTGTTAAGAGCTGATTATCGTAAACCCTGCCTTTTACATACCTCCTCTTTTGGAGGAGTGGGCTGTGCTTTTGTTAACACACACACACACACACACACACACACACACACACACACACACACACACACACACACACACACACACACACACAAGTGATGTTTTCCATCTGGGTTTGCATAAATGTGCAATCTCCTAACACACACAATCTCAGCCTTTTGTTTAACCTGGTAACTGCATCGTGTTTTTTTAGAGGTTCTAATCCTGAGTGTAGCATTCTGATCTATGAATATCTGAGCTTCTGGAGAGTTGTCAGTGTGCTCAATCTAAACAACAATCAGAGAACTGGCAGTTAGGAGGTGGGGACTGTATCCAAATATGCACTACTAAACACTATAACCTGACAATCAATATTTGGTATTCAGTGATCCTTGTGGTCCAGAATACACAAAGAGCCTTTCTGTTCTTTTGCATCTGCCTTCTTCACCCCTCTTTAAGTGTTCGTCGTGCAGATGCATTGGGAAAGGTGATGCTCAGACTGCTCAGTTCCCATTTGCATTAATCAGACCCGCACAGCTAGGAGACCATACGCTGATCTCAGACTTTCATTTGGATCTGGTCAAGTACAAAGGGAGAAGGGATGCACATCTGTTGTTTCCGCTCTCTCTCTCTCTCTCTCTCTCGCTTTCTCGCTCTCCCCCCCCCATTTAGATTGCTTTCAGATACCTTACAAGCAGATCCATCTTTACCATCCGTTTGCAAGTGTTAAAACTATATGCTGTCCCAGTTCATGTTTTTTACCATAAATTATGTTGAATGCTTTTAGAGGAAGAAAGATTGAAAATGTGTACATATAAAATATTTCAATTTGTATAATGTCTATTAGCATAAACATAATTTTGTCAAAGATTTTCTACATTTAACACAGAGTGAAACCATTTATGTGAAACCCATAGTGTAACAAAACAGTATAAAGAGGGTAAACCTTGCCCATTCTTTTTTTTTTACGTTTTCTTGAGGTTTTTCATGTTCTCACTTTACCAAGCATAAATCTATTCACAAACATAAATGATCGATAATCTGAAAATGTCGGTGTTAACGGTTAATATCATATCAAAATGTTTTTGAAAGAGCCAAAGACAGTAACCCACCATTCCCACACTCACCAGCCCATCCTGCTTGAACCCCTCAAACAACTCAAATAACACAGGAAGTATGAAGGAAAGAAAATGAAGGGGGGGGGAATTAAATATTGACTTTAGGATAGTAGATGCCAGTTTGCTTGAGGGAAGACCCCATTACGATATTACAATTGATTAGTTCAAGAAAGTTCTTCTAAATACATTCATTTTGGTCAGGGTTTCTCTGTGCAAAAACTATCCTGCCGTTGTCAGCAACTCTTTCCAGTGCTCATGGCTACGATAATTTGTTCCTTTCCAGTTCCTTCGGTGTTTGCTACTGTAGAGGCTTGTAACAGTCATGTCTGGCCTGATGAAATGCCCCACATAAGTGGGGTCCCAACCGAAAGCCTGGGAGTTGACCAGGGTCCAGTACGTTCAACATATTTTTTTTTTTTTGGTAGCATGCAGTACAATTGTAAGTTAAACGAGGGGGCCTTGGTGGCAGTCAAAGCTGCCTGCTATTGAAGTGTATTATCCTGGAAAAGTTCAGGGTAAGGAGACGATAGAAGTGTATGCGCTCTAGAGCTTCTCACTATGTCCCTTTTATGGCTGGGGCACTTTAGGTTCTAAACTTCTCAAATCTCATTCCCCATTTTCTCCTGTGATTATGGCCAGGGGTGTATTAACCGTGGCCGGGCCCCTAGGCTTCAGGTATTTCAGGGGACCTCCAGCACTTCAGTCAGGTATTTTGGGGGCCCTCCAGCACGTCACTCTCGCTATAGATTGAGTTCCTCTCACTCTCTATAGAGTCTTTCCCTGTGGGGCCTCTGTCCCTGCATGGCCCTTAGGCTGGAGCCTAGTCAGCCTAATGGATAATACACCCCTGATTATGGCTGCTAGAAGAGCTTGGTTCTCTGTTTCTCACCTGTTTGACTCTTTTTCACACCTGCTGAACTGATATTGTGAGGAAACCACAGATAGAGATGAGCAATAGACGTGTGCCAGACAGGTTGGATTGACTGGGGACTGTAACACTGAATCCATGGAGTTCCCGCCATTCCGCTTTCGATCCATTCCAACAACTTCAGGAGGAGTTTGAGCTTCCGTCAGCAGCTGCTTGAAAGTATTGCTTTACTTGGCCCTGATGATCCTCCGGATGCCTCCTCATGCCACGACGGAAATGTCGCCAGCACTGTTTCCTGGAGGGTGGGCCCAAACGTCACTTGTTCATTTTGGCTCCCCTTAAGTAGAGGGCACTTCCAGAATTAGAATCCACCAGGATGAAGTGAAGTGAGAAAAACGTTCGGCGTTTCTATTTCATTCTGGAAAACCTGGAACATGCCCTGTTTAAACTCATACTGAGTGACAAAATGCTTTTGCCAGTATCTGCTAACCACTTTCTATTAACCTTTCTATTAGCACTTTCTTATACTTCTTAGCAGAGTTTCTGCTGAACATTGTAAATCTGCCACATTTGATTATGGTGCATTGGTAAAGTGCATAGTGATTGTGATCTTCTCTCATATTGCCCATTTCACTTGGCAGTAAGTGACACATCAAATCTGCCAACAATGATATATAATGTTTGATAAGTGTCCACTGAGGGTTTTTCTAGTTGTGCCTAAAGAATTCTGTGCCATTCCTACATAAGAAATAGTCTTGTATTGCTCAAAAGCAGATTCAGTAAAATATATTGCTGCAATTGTTTGTACTATGTAGAGGAATTTTGAAACACCTACTGTGTTGTTGTTGTTCAGTCGTTAAGTCGTGTCCGACCCTTCGTGATCCCATGAACCATATCCCGCCAGGCCTTCCTGTCCTCCACTATCTTCCTGAGTTCGCTCATTTTCATGTTCATTGCATCGGTGATGCTGTCGTCTAACCATCTCATCCTTTGCCTTCCCCTTCTCCTTTTGCCTTCAATCTTTCCCAGCATCAGAGTCTTCTCCAGAGACTCCTCTCTTCGCATTAGGTGGCCAAAATATTTGAGCTTCAGCCTCAGTACCTGTCCTTCCAGGGGAACAGTCAGGGTTGATTTCATTTAGGATTGACTGATTTGATCTCCTAGCAGTCCAAGGGACTCTCAGGAGTCTTCTCCAGCACCACAGTTCGAAAGCATCTATTCTTCAGCGCTCAGCCTTCCTTATGGTCCAACTCTCGCAACCATACATTGCTACTGGGAACACCATCGCCCTGACTATACAAACTTTTGTTGGCATGATGATATCTCTGCTTTTTATTATGCTGTTTAAGTTTGCCATAGCTTTCCTTCCAAGGAGTAAGCGTCTTTTAATTTCATGGCTGCTGTCTCCGTCTGCAGTGATCTTGGAACCAAAAAAGTAAAATCTGTTACTGCTTCCATTTCTGCCCCTTCTATTTGCCAGGAATTGATGGGACCAGATGCTATGATCTTAGTTTTATTAATGTTGAGTTTCAAGCCAACTTGAGTTTCAAGCCAACTTTTGCACTCTCCTCTTTCACTCTCATCAAGAGGCTCTTTAGTTCTTCTTCACTTTCTGCCATTAGGGTGGTATCGTTCCTCTGCCTCTTCAAAACCCAGCTTGTACTTCCGGTAGTTCTCAGTTCACGTACTGCTGAAGCCTAACGTTGGATTTTGAGCATAATACCTATTGTGTACTTCTCAGCTAAGGCTTGAATTAGGCATTACTGGAGTCATTTGGATGCCACTAAATACGGTCATTCTACACTCTCTCCCTGTTCCTTCTAGTAAAACAAAATTCATCATGTGTTGTCGTTGCACTCTTGAGCTTCCCCACCCATGCAAGTGGGGCGCCAGTGAAGTGGAGCGTTGAAAGTTAAGGCACAACAGGTTTGCATTATAACTTGGAAACAAAACAAATCTGTATGCCTTGCTTTTTGAATTAGTCTCCTTGCAAATGCTCTTCTAAACAAATCATTTACTGACAGTTAAGGTTAGTTTTTGTATATGGCATTCTAACGATTTGGTATTTCTGTATATTTTGGATAATATATCTGTAAGAAAAATGGAAGGGAAAAATGTGAGCATAAAAATGAATTCAGAAACTTGCAGTGAGAGGGGACAACTTGTGTAGTGCTGGAGTACAAGATAAGGAACATACCTCGGTAGAGGAAAAGGCAGAGTAGATAGTAAATCATTTAAATGATTTAAATGGCATTTCTGCTAAATTCTAAAAATTTAGAGCATTGGTACTTTCAAATGTGAAAGTAAAAAATGAGTTCTAGGGCAGTTTTGTACCCACTTCGATGTATGAGGACCATATTTGAGAAATAACTGCTTATAACTTGTAGCGTCAAAGTAGAGTCTGATTTTATAATCTTATATGGTTCTATATAAGCAGGGCAGCGCAATCCTGCTCCCCTCAATGTAAGAATACATCACATGGAATAGGGTGGAACAGTGATTGGAAATGCTGCCAAATTGTTTACATTTATTAAGTTTGGTAGGTTATTGTGAATTGTTGCGAAGGATCTCATAATTGTGGGCAGTAAATGGCCGATACAGTTCAGTGTTGACAGGAGCAAAGTGATGCACCTTTTGGAAAATATTGGTTCTAGCATGTAAGAAAGTGAAGTGGTGTCCTTCTACTTCGCTGACTCCTGTTGGTATAGGAGGAGTGTGCTCTGCTGAGTCACTGAGAAGAGAATTGTTACCATTTCTTAGCATGGTAACAATTTTGAAAAGCTCACGTGAAATGCTGTTGTAGTTACCGTATTTATCGGCGTATAATACACACCGGTGTATAAGACGCACCTTCCTTTTGGCCCTGGGTTTCAAGAAAAAAACATTTAAAGCATTTTTGGGCCACTTGGCCACTTACCGCTTGGCTGCTTAATTAGCTAATTTACATAAATTGCACAAAAATACCAGGATCTCTTTTAAAACACACAGCAATAAGAAACATGAACAAAATGCACCAGAACATAAATCCCAAGTAAAAAAAACCCCAGACTCAACTCTTTTCCCCCCAACCCACCCATGCACAGTTTCCAAAGTAAAAAACATAAAAGTACAAGAAAAAACCCAGACTCAACTCTTACCACCTTACCACTCCCAGACTCAACTCTTACCAACTCTTAAACAACAGAAATCCCAAATACAAAAACCCCAGACTCAACTCTTACCAACTCTTAAACAACAGAAATCCCAAATACAAAAACCCCAGACTCAACTCTTACCACCTTACCACCCCCAGACTCAACTCTTACCAACTCTTAAACAACAGAAATCCCAAATACAAAAACCCCAGACTCAACTCTTACCACCTTACCACCCCCAGACTCAACTCTTAAACAACAGAAATCCCAAATACAAAAACCCCAGACTCAACTCTTTTCCCCCATCCCACCTATGCAGTTTCCAAAGCCTCCCAACTAGGCCCAGTTCAGAAGCTTACCAAAGCTGCATTCATTCTGCATCCAAGACTAGGCCCTCTGCAGCTCAGCTGAACTGAACTGAGCACAGCGCCCTCTGCTGGCTGCTGAGAAGTTCAACTCATGCACATGCATAAATTAAACCCGACAAACAGCTGTAGATCAGATAGATTAGTCAGGGAAGAAAGCACAAGGGAGCTCTCAGGCTCCTGAAAAAAACCGGTAAGCCCCAAAATGCTTTAAAACGGGCGGGGGGGGGGAGGAGGGATTTTTTTTTAGTATTGGCGTATAAGACGCACCCTACTATTTTGGGTCACAAATTTAGACAAAAAAGTGCGTCTTATACGCCAATAAATACGGTATACCCCAATTATATTTGCAGTGTTGTTGTTTTTTCCCCTATGAGAAATCTTGCCGTTCTAATGGAAAGCTGCCTGAAAACAGAGGTCTACTTTCATATATAACTACAAAATAATGTTCTTACAATTTGGCTAACAAGGTTATGATGTCATGTTTGATGTCCTTTGCACTGCTTATAGGAATGTTTTTTCTCTTTCTGTTACCAGACTGAGGACATTAAAGAGATAGCCCGGAAGGCACAAGCTCTGCCAAAAATGAACCTTAAAAGACAACGAATTATCGTCTTCACCCAAGGGAAAGATGACACTATAATGGCCACAGGTACTTCATTTTTAAAGCATTGTAAGCAAGAGGTGGGAGGTAATAACACTTCATGCAGCACTGGTTAGGTCGTAGCAGAAGTATTGTGCCAACTTCTGGTCATCACATTTCAAAAAGAAGATACATGAAAGGGTTCGGAGGAGACAACAAAAGTTATTAGGGACTTGGAACACAAAATGCATGGGTAATGGATGATGTGCACATTTGCAGGTTGCAAAAGAAAATGGGAGTGGGCAGAGGCAGCAGTTTTCAAATATTCAAAATGCTGTTGCAAAAAAGACCAGAATGAGAGGTTGGGATGAAGGTTCAAGTTGCAACAAAACAGATTTATGGTGCAATTCTGTTCAGTGTGCTTGCTGGTGCTGGGCCCTGGCGCCGGCGCCGGCGCCATGTGTCGCAAACGTGCCATAAAACATGTTTGCGACTATGTCCGAGTAGGCAGCGCCAAGGCCGGAGCTGCTCTACCCACCGCAGATCCCACAGAGTGCCCACCGGGAAAGGTAAGTTCCCCACTGGGCAGTGGTGGGGTGGGGAGAGGTCAGAATGGGGTGTTCCGGGAGGGGGATTGGTCGGCCGGGCCCGGGAAGGGGGACGGATTGATGGCGGCGGCTCCACCAGAACCCTATCCCCCTTCCCAGGCCTGACCACCTTACACAGCCTACTCGAATGTGTGCCAGCAGAATAGCAGGTGCACATTCAAGTAGACCCATCGAGGTGGCTGGGGATCTACTTGGGGTAAGGGAACAAATGTCCCCTTCCCCCAAGGAGTGCTCCAGACATGCTTGTGCTGGGTCCTATCTAGGTAGGATGCAGCGCAGGTTCTACGTCTGCACTGCAGCCTACCTAGACAGGATTGGGCTGTTAGTTAAGCTAATTGGAGGATGGACAGGACTTATTTTACAGAGATTTGTAAGAGGAGATTGGATGAGCACGTGTTAGCTACTGCTTAAATGTAGGGGGAATCCTGTTGGATGGGCCCTGTAACCCAAGAGTTTCTTTAAAAATATGGTACACTGATACAAATTGCATTATGAACCATATTTTTGATATTCAAAAGTGTTGCTTTTCATTGATTTTTATTGTCTAATGTACTGTATGTCACGAGATGCAGATTTTGGTACATCTTAAATTTGCTCAACTGATGCAAGGTTGCAAACGATATGTCGCAAGTATGTTTTGTAGTTCAATGATATATATAAATATGTATTATAGGCTGCTTCTTACAATGCAGATTGAAAATATTGTTTTAATTGGGTTTTATTCTGATTCTGTGACCTCAGTTTTATCTGCTTAATTATCTGTGCCATAGACAAGAACACATATGACAGCTGCTGAAAACAGTCTAGTTCTTTTCACTGGCAACAATGAGGAAATAAATTCTAGCATATCGTGAAGTGAATTCCCAGTTGCTTTTTTTTTAAGCAGAAAATTGCACTTTCAACTTTTTTTTCCCACTTGGCAGCTTTTCAGTCCTCTGAGGAACAAGTGAAAAAAGGTGCTCTTGTAGGGATGAAATGATGATCTGTGACATACCAATTTAAGCATTGCAAATATGACTGTCTGCCTTTGACACATTCTTTAATTTTGTCAATCTGCACTTCATGACTAAAGCCGGAGCTACGCCGGAGTTACTCCACTTTCCCCGCGTTCGCGTTTCGTTTCGTTCAGCCAAGCCCCGCGTTCGCGTTCAGCCAAACAACGGGTTTACAACGGTAAACTCGTTGTTTGAACCTGGGGTGGGACACCAGACGCATATGCGCCGAGACACGTGTGGTGTAGCTCTGGCTTAAACAGTACTGTAGCTTGCTATCCTATAGGGTGGCAGGGGGGAAGGCAGTTCCTGATACTGATGCCCTGGCCTATTCACACTTGCACTTCACACTATCTACAACTTGGACATTTACATGAGAATCACAACAGTTTGTTAGACTTTGTACAGGACACAGAGGTACTACTAGACAGCCAATGAATGTGTGTATGTGCATTTTAGTCGGAGCACAAGAGACTTTTGAATCTTGACTGTAGAATTCAGTTCCTCACAGTCAGTGCTGTATTTTGCTGCCCCTGGACATCTTATAGTTCCAGTGGCATTCCTATACTCCCTATGGGGGGGCGCTGAAGCGACACCCCCTACGCGATGCCACAAGCCCTGCCCCTAGAGGGTGTGATGTCATTTTTTGCCCACCGCGCCGAATTTTGGTGGCAGCGCAAACACACACACAACCCTCCATCGCGTTTCGACTCATTTTGGAGCCAAACGGCTCTAGGGCAGAGGGCCGATCTCGCCACCGGAGCAACATCAAAGAAGAAAAAAGCGGCGGAGGGGGTGACCCGATGACGATGACTCCAGAGGCAAGTGCGCAACACCCCCCCCTGCTGCCCTGGGGCCCCCACCCCCTGCCCCCTTAACAACACCTCTGTATAGTTCCCCCCAGTCCCCCCCATTGACTTTTAAGTTACCTTTTAAAAACATGGGATGAGAGTTTTCTCTCCTCTTAAATGAATCTATGACTATTCCTTCTGGGAAGACTCTTCATTATTTGAACAATCTCCACTGCTTTGTATGAACCAAAATGATATTTGGTAGCATTTGTACACACCTATTAGTAGCTTCTTTCAGTGTGTATTTGATTCATTCTTCAAGCTAGTACTGATAACCTATCCATTAATCCATGGATATTCTTTTTTGTAATTAGGAGATTATTTGAAGACTGACATTTTCTAAGCTGTGCTGTTTGTTCCTTATGGAAATGAAGTTAAATTAGGGAATGTACTTCCTCCTGTTTTTTTTTTTTAAATATGCCTGATAAATTCAAGATGGATAGAGAAGTGTATGCCACAGTGTCAGCTACATAAGCAAACATGATAAATGTTAAGTTGGTTTTGAGCCCAGGGATAAGCTGTTCGGCACACAAGCACAGCTGAATCTCTTTGCCGTGTTGTTATTCGTGGCAGCCAAATAAATGTCAATAATAAAAGAGAATTAAAGATTTTCATTTCCCAGAGGCAGTCCCTCTAATACAGCTTGATCTTCCATTTCATTTGTAATTCGTTCTTGTGTCAGGACACAGCCATTCTCCAGGCTGCGTGTGACATGAAGTCGTTTAATAATGATTAAGAACATAAAAATGCATGGCCTGTGGGGCAATTCTCAAAAGATATACCAATTTGTTATTGTTGCCCCCCATACACTCTCAGGCACCTTTCTCCTCTTGCATATGGATATTTCTCCATCCCCCCCCTCCCACACACCATGCATTTATAAAATAGTTAATGAGGGGAGGGGAAATGTTTCTTAACATAAGCATATAGTAGCACCATGGAATGACATCAAGTGGCCCTAACATGCTCATCCCCATGCTAATGAGGACTTGTGCTTTAAGTTACACAGTGGAAGGATTTTCCATCCTGTAATAGAAACCTATTTGTGTATAAAGTCTAGTCTGTAATTCTCAGCAAACCACTAAAGCAACTTCTTTGTATGACTGACTGGAGTTGATGGGCAGCGCAGTTTACTCTGGTCCCTTTTTCAAGCAGTTTGGTAACTTACAGTGCAATCCTATACATGCCTACGCAGAAGTACGCCCGATTTGATTCAATGGGGCTTACTCCCAGGTAAGTGCATATAAGATTGCAGTCTTAGGGTGTGTTAGGTGTTGAGAGGAAATGGGTTCTGGTAAAGGCAGTACTTGAGTTGTGCTCCAAATAAATAACACTCTCTGCTCAATTCTGAATAAGAGTTCTTCCCAAAGCGACTTCTCCAGCAATTGGTATACCTGCATACAGGAAGAGTAAAGAGATATTTCCTCATGGTGGAAATTTTGAACACCAGTGGGTGATTGATTTCTACTGATGGTCTGCAGATCCCGCTAATCCTTTGGGACTAACATTGATCAGATCTGGGATTGGTGAGATTTACTCCCAGGTAAGTGTATGTATAGGATTGCTGCCTTAGTGGAACTTACTTCCAAGTAAACATGCCTTGGATTGGGCCTGGGAGGGAGGGATAGGACACAGCGGCTACAATCCTATGCACACTTTCCTGGGAGTAGGCCCCATTGGACGCAATGGGACTCACTTTTGAGTAGACCTGCATAGGATTGGGATGAGCGTCTGAGAAGGACTCTGATCCCTCACCCCACCCAGGCCCGATCCATAAACTCATTGTTTATGTCCCTGACAAATATTCATGTGTTCTCCAACTTGACACATTCATTTCCGAGTCCATGTTACAAAAGTTTGCTCTTTGGAAAAGGAGGTTATTAATGAATACGTATCTCACACGTACCTTATGTGTTGTGATTGAAGCCAAGGGACAACCCTTTTCAGAATTTCTCCTAACTGTATCACATGAATGTTTTCAAACAGATATTTTCTATGCCTTGCAAAGAAATCTAGAAAGACTTTCACTACTTCGTGAAATACGTTTGTAACATGAAATGCTTGTACAATTCAAAAAACAACTGAAACTAGAAATTTTAACATTGGCTTATTTTGTGGTCTTAATAGAAGTAGGTAGATACAAAACAGTTTGGGGTGTGCTTGGCACATGTTTTGTTTCATGGATTCACACTCACTCTTTTGCTGATATACTTTTGACCATATCATCTATGAACTAAATTCATACAAGGAGGAGAAGCAAAGAGATAGGCTTATGGCTCTTTCAGACATTTAGGCTTTTTCACCATGCTTTATAGTACAGCTTTCTCTCACTGGTAAATTCTTAAGAAATTACTATCTTAGTTTTTCTTGGTTCTCAGATGGCAGAGAATATTGTATTTACTGAATGCTGTCCATGGACTTAAAGTTATGTATTTAAGCTGCAATCATATTTGCACTTACCTGAGAGTAAATCCCATTGAACTCAGACATGCATAGGATTGCACTGCAAGTTATTTTTAAATGTGTACGACAAAGATTTTTCTTTTTTTGGTAGACATAAAAATGTATGGACAAATGATAGAAATGTGAGCAGTATTTGGAAACGTGTATCAGAACTGGCTGCAGCTCCTTTTTGAATATAATATACCGTGTTTAATAGGGTTTTTCTGTGCAGTGTGTGGAATGGCCCTCATTCAGCAAGCATTGACCTGTAGTATAGCTTTTGCATGCCTGCCACCCATTTTACTTGTGTAGATGCTTATCTGCCAGCTATATGGTTTGATCTTTCTGTTGTGTCCCTTCTAATAAGGCCTCACTCATACTTGAGCTTCAAGTGTCTTCACTCCGCTGTGGGTGAGCAACATTTTTGAGAGCAGCCAAGTGAGAGAGTACTGTGTTAGAGCTTCTTGACAAGACCTGGCATGACACTCTCTACTCTCTAGCTTTGTCTTCCGTTCTCTTTATAAGAGATGGTGTGCCGCAGGTAGAGAAGAAAAAAAAAAACAGTAGTGAAAGCAAGTAGGTTGGTGAGTGAGAAGAATTCTCTGGAAAAAGAAGCTGGCCGTTCTTGGTTTCTCTGCTTTCTTCTGCTTGGAATGCTACTAATGGCAGGACAGCAACAAGAAAGGAGATGGTGTATATGAATATAAGAAGAGCTCTGCTGGATCAGGCCAAAGGCCCAGCTAGTCCAGCTTCCTGTATCTCACAGTGGCCCACCAGACGGCTCAGAGAGCACACAAGACAACAAGATACCTTTGAAAGAAATTAAAGAGTCAACAAAAATATGTGGGCCTTTTGCCTGTGTCCAGAAGGTGGTTGGTCCCTGTTGCTTCTCCTAGAGCTAGATGGTTTAATCCCAGCAAACCAGGATGTGTTTATTCAAGGTTTCTTTCCTGAGCTGACATTCGTTGCATGGATAGAGATACTTACAGTGTGTTTAGCTGCTTACCAGTCTCTCGTCATGGGCAGACAGAATATTTCTCAAGCTTGCCTTGACTTCCTGAACTCTGCCCAGCTCTGTGTACTGCAATATTGACCATGGTGCTGTTTGCATATGCATAGACTTCCTGGAAATAGGTTTTCTATGGATTGTTTTTGGGACCATGGTCCTTTATCCCAAGAGAAAAAACGCATTGCAAAAATCCATAACTATTCAAGGATCCACCTTGCTTTCCACTTTCTTCAACCTCTGATCAATTTGTTGGTTGTGTAAGCGTATTAGAGATCCTGGATTTAAACATATTAAAATGTTATGTTGGGAGAATTGATAATATAAGGATGCCCCAAATTAATATGGCCACAAAATTACTGATTTAGGTTGCAGTCTTACTTTGGTTACTGTGTGTCAAGTCCCATCAAACCTACAGACATACCCTATGCATGTCTACTCAAAACTAAGTCTTGATGTGTTCAATGAGGCTTACTCCCAGGAACGTGTACAGTTGGCTCTTGGCATCCGCAGAGGTTCCGTTCCCGGAATCCCCACGGATGCCAAAGCCAAGGATGCTCAAGTCCGTGGTCGGGGGATGGGGGGGCACCATTTTACGTAATTGAAGAGCATCGCGGGCCCGCCACCTGCTCCTTCCCTCCGGCGCCGCATTGTACTAGTCTAAAATGCCTGTTTGAAGAAAAAAAAGCGACCTGAAGTGACTTCTGGTTGCGCGCACAACCAGAAGTTGCTTAGTCACATTTTTTCTTCAAATAGACATTTTAGACTAGTACAACATGGCGCTGGACAGAAGGAGCGGGTGGTGGGCCCTCACAGCTCTTCAATTAGATAATATGGTGCCACCCCTGCCCCAGTGGGTTCCCTCCCTCCGCGGATGGCCAATCCGCGGATAAGGAGGGTCCACTGTATATAGGATTGCAGTCTTAGTAGAGCTTACTTCCAAGTAAACTTAAGACTTTATCTGTAAGAGACAGCCGTACTGTGAAGCATGGGGAAATAACCATTTCATGTGATGTTATTTAGTTGTCATTAAGGTTGGTAAACTGAGATATACAGCAAGTGAAGTCCTCATTTAAAGTTGTCGATAGGTTCTTCTTGGAACTGCAACTTTAAGTGAAAATGAAACCAGTTTTTCCATAGGCTAATTGATAAATACTGTATAAATGTTCCTATGGCATTTTCCCATAAACTTTAAAACAAAACAAATTTAAACCAAACTACTTTAAGTGAGGACTTGCTGTATACACATCTCTGTACACACAATGCACTAGAATGTTCTACCATGTGACTTGTTAAAATGAATAGGAGCGATACAAGAACAAAGTACTGTTTTTGCAGAGCTTTGTGTCAGTGGAGCTTGAGCAGGAGAACTTCTCAGCCTTTTTTGTTTAGTCAGAGATTTTTACTTTCTGCCTGAGGCCCTGAGATGTCTTGAGGCTACTCTTTTTACAGTTGTCCTCATTGTGGAAGTAAATATATATTATATCCTTGAAATATTTTGTTTCACATTAACCCAAGTTCTTAGAAATCGTGTATATTTTCTGACCGCCAGAGGATCTGAGGAAGGAGTAATCAGGATCTAATCTACAGCAAGACATTGTAAGGATTTGCTAAGAATCCAGAGGGGCTGATAAGCTCTTGGCATGCAAATACCTCTTAGCAGAGGTCAGTAGATTTCTTTTGAGAGATTATATCACAGGCATAGCATAGCCCATGAAAGCTTATCTCTAAATCAGAGAGGCATTTATCCCAGTCAACATTATTGGCATGTTTCTGTTGAAGAAAGCTTTCCATAAGCACTTATGTATTTGAGAGATCCCAGAAAACAAAACTTTCTTTTAATTTCACTGTTATGGGGTTTCATATCGAATATTTAGAAAGCCACATACACCCTGATTAACCATAACATTTTTGTGTGTAGAAAATGTGTATATGGGGATGTGTGTTCAAATGTGCAAGTGAGGTTCTTAAATGTCTACTTTTTTTAGTGGAACTAAAAACAGCTCCTTCTAACAAAATTACTAACTGCCTTTCTTATGCGTCATTATATGCAATCTGTAAACATTCATTAAGATGCAAAACCTGCTCCAAAGACTGTAGGGCTAGGCTAATTTTTATTAACCTCTTTCATTATTATTTTTAAAATTATCGTTAAAGAAACGTTTAGAATCCGTTAATTGCATAGGAACTAAATAATCCAAGGATAGGTGTTAGTAGTTTTCAATTATTTAAAAGCACGTCTGTCCGCACACATTTTTGTGTGTGCAGTGGACAACGCACTGGTCTGTTGCTGACCTAGCAACAAGGGGGACATACATTCAGATTCCTTCTCTGCCATGAAGTCATCCCTTGATCTAAAGCAGTGGTTCTTCAGCTTTGTTACACTGAGCATCACTTTGCAGACAACCACATTTTCTTATCCAACAAACACCACTGATGCTTGAAAAGCTTTTGAAATGAAACTCGTATGCTCCAATTACTCTGTATAATGATCCACCAGAGCCATATGCTAAGAGTCAGTCTGACTTCTCAACAACGTTTAGGGTTGGAGTCTCTTGCCGTAATAATTGGAAACAGCCACAAGCCAGTGCTAGCCTTTGCCCAGTACTCCCACAAGTGGTTTCAGTCGCAATAGCTGAATACCTAGTAATAGATGATGGGCGGACTTTGCTCATGGTGGTCAGTTCATCCCCCCCCCTTTTTTTTGTAAATTTGTCCAGATGTGCACTTCAGCACATGAACCAACCATTGAGGGGCCAACTGCACAGGTGGTCTTTTTTTAATTGAGTAGACTACAGATGCTGTAGGAATGATAGCCTTTCTACTGCTGCTAAAAAAAAATAGAAAATGCATGGATCTGACTAGTTGTTCAGTCCTGAAAGAGGTGTACAGCCAAATAAGTATTTTCTCCTCCCAAGCCCTCTTTTCCTTGTATTCTCTTCATGTCTATTGACAATGTCCCCATTCATCCTCCTGAACGAGCACAGAAGCTGGGCTTTATCTTTGACTCCTCTCTCTTTCTCCTTAGCTCACCCATTTTCAGTTAGTCACCAAGTCAGCACCTTCTCTCTTTATAATTTTTGCAAATATGACCCTTCTTGTCTACTCTCAGGAAAAATATTTGGTTCATATTATGGTCATCTCTTGCTTGGAAGTTGGAATTACTACAGCTTTCTCCTATATGGTCTTCCGTTATCTTCCCTTGGCCCTGTTACCTCTCCACAGGATTTTGCCACTGAAATCATTCACCTCTCTCATTGTTCTGACCACAGAAGATGGGGCAGTGATTGGGTGAAGCAGCCAGACAAGCAGCAGACTGGGAGATACAATGGACATAGGGCACCCTCTGCCAGTGGTGAGGAAAAAAGATAGTGCAGAATGATTTAGAACATCTGTTCGTAAACTGGTGGGTCGCAACCCACTAGGAGGACCGGATGCTGTCCCCTGCCACCTTAAAGAGCAGGGCCAGCATTGCAGTGGTGGCGATCCAGGGATTGCCGCTGGCAGGGAAAAAACAAACTTTTCTCACTTACTGGGGGTCCTGCAGTCCTCCGGATGGCGCGGGGAGGCCTGCGGCCCCCTCTGCAGGCCTACCTGAGCTTTGGATTGCCGCAGAGCAGTGATTACGACCACTTCCGGTTTTCATTCAAAAAGCTCGTGGGCCTCCCTACAGTATCTGGAGGGCTGCAGGACCCCCGGTAAGTGAGAATTGTTCTTTTTTTTTTCTTGGCAGCAGCAACAATCCCCGGGATCGCCCCCACCGTTGCCCCCACCCCCACAAACACTCAAAGTTCTCCCTGCCTCGTGGGGAGAACTTTGTGAAACACTGATTTAGAAGACTGTCCCTCCCATGACTGTTTGAGCTCAAACAGAGCCTCTGCTCATATAGTGGCACAAACGCCTCCTTTCCACCACTCAGAAAAGCTCCTGCATGAGCCTGGGTTTCTGCACAAACAGCCAATTGTGGCTTGTTTTGTACAGTTTGCAAAAACGCCCTGACTCATGCAGGGAGTTGTCTGCATGGTGAAGGGAAGGGCTCATGCTACTCCTCCACCACACTGTTGCAACCCTCACCCCATCGATGTATGAACTGGGGCAGAATCTTATGATGATGTTTTGCAACATTGTTCATGCATAATGGATTCAATATCATTGCCCTGAAGACCAGTTGTCATCACATTGCACCATTAATGACAAGTAGAGTGAATATTATTAGCTAACTACACAGCACATCTGAAGCACCACTACCTGAAGCAGAGCTACAGGTAATATTTGTGACAATAATTCCTATGCATCATGTATGGTTTTGTATAGCAATTCCCAAGGGAAGAACTCAATTTCTCTATTTATAGAAAATCTTCATAAAAAGAACCTGGTATTGTATTTCCATTCTGTAACTCAAATATTAGTAGGGATTTTTCTGGTATTGACAAAGGCATTCATTGTACCATAAAACAAAGATTATAACAGTATCTACTATTATGGAAAATGCCTTGATTCATTAAAGTTGTTCTATTTTCACCATTAACTTCAAGAGGTATGAATTACACGTTATCCAAGAGCAGCACTGGCTCATCCAGACTTGTGCCTGCCAAGCTCACTGGGGGGGGGAGCCTATCCCCCTCGCAGTCACCTGGTCCACTGCCGGGGTCACCCGGGCAACCCAGTATATCTACAAGTCTGCCACCCATTCCTTTTGCCAGTACCACAATCACTGAATAAACTCCAGGCAGATCCGGTGGTTACTTGCATCTCCCCTGAGACTTCTCAGATATGCTTCCCAGTTGCTTGAGGCAACAAGAACACCAAGAGACGGACTTTTAGCGGGGAAGGAGTGAAGCTGCAGGTGCCCATAAGGCAGGCTGCTGTATAAAAGCCCCAGTCTGTGCCAGTGATGAGGCTGCAATAACAGGATGCAAAGCTGAGGCCTCTGCCTCTACAGCCATGGGGGTAGAGTGGCCCAGGGAAGCAGTCTTGTGAGAGAAGGATGAACCCCCTCCCTTCTCAAAACAGCACTGAGGCCAGGAGGGAAGGTCCACCAGGCAAGATAAGCAGGATCCTTGTAGGTGGACAGAGGGAGGCAACCCTGAACCTCAGCGGAACGGTTCTGTGAGTACGACAGGAGTGATCCCCCCCAGCTTGTGCTTCAGGATGGGAACCACCACACATACATATGTAGTCATTTTGTTAGACTGAAATTGAAGGTGGTCTGTCATAAACATATCTCGATAATTATTAGAAATATATTCCCCCTTTATTACATTTGCTCTGTGGTGGTGATTTTGTTCAGTGTAAAAAAAAAACTATGATTTTAAAAGCTGACTTGTGTAGCTTGGTTTCCTAGAAGATCAATAATATGTTGCAGTTAACATTTTTTTTCTTCTTACAGGGATGCAGAAAGATCAATGTTTGTGGTGCCTTAGGTCATGATCAATTCTTTTAATAAAACTTCCTTTTTTACCTTTGTATGCTTTTGCTTTTATTAATGAGCATTTCTTTCTGTTTCAGACCATTAATGGTTTTCTGATAATGTCATACTGCCCAAGGTCAAGGCTAGTTTGAACTTAAAACCCTAGTTACCAGTGATTAAATCTGCTGGCTTATTTTACCTGTTAGAAGATGTTAGAATCTAAACATAGTTCTGTTATTTTGTAACTCAATGTTGCTGGGGTTTTTGGGTTTGTTTGTTTGATTTGGTAATGTTTTGAGAGAAAGCAATTTGTGGATAAGTGTATCCCCCCCCCCGTAAAAGAATAGCTGTCTAGTACCAGAAGTAAAATTCCAAACTATTACTGATGTGCTACCGAGAGCCAATTCAAACAGTGCTACAGAGACTGTACCATTTCTGAATGTATATATCCTCAGCCAAATATCTGATTGATTCCTCCAAAGACATTCTGAAGTGATACGGTCTTGGTGTCCTGGTTTATATGTGATGCCTTGATTGGAAATATTTATGTAACTTGGAGTTACTGTCCCTTACAAACTCACACAGACTTGCTTTCCTGCCTTTGGGATATGATTCCATTGAGATCAATTGTCATCGTATTAAAAAAAATTGGCCATTGGTTCAGGCCCTCATGAATTCATTTAAGAATTCACTTAATAGTCAATTATTGCTGCTGTCGCTGGTTTTATTCATCTTCTGTTTGCTGCTGTTGCTGTTTATATCTTCCTAGTACATCTCCCCTTGAAGTGAACATGAAAAGAAACAAGTCTGTATGCAGAACTGTTTGCAACCTATTTTATCTTCAATCTGGTTTTCTTCTTTATTAGGCTGTAGATATTAGAGCAACTTCTGGCAACCTCTTCTTCCTCGCCTAGCAGCTCTAAGTGGGAGCAAGGACTGGGGAGGCCCAGGTGTTCTAGAGACTGCTGGCTTCTGAGGCAGACTTGATGCTAACAGCCCCCAAGAAAAATGGCTACCAGGACAAACGTCCTAGTACTTGTTGGGTTATGTAAAGCTAGGCTTACCATAGTCCCATAATCGAGGCATGCTTTGGCCTAGAGCGGACCCGAACCGCTCCCAAGTGTGCACCGCGACTGCCCAATGCAGCCATGTTGTTGACCGGAAGCCCCAGAAGCTTGCAACTGCATTGGGTAGCTGCGGTGCACACTTGGGAGTGGCTCAGGTCCTCTCTAGGCTGAAGCATGCCTCGATTCTGGGACTATGGTAAGGCTATGTAAAGCCCCTTTTTTCTGTTGTAGCCTGTTTCACAAAGAAGAATACCATGTCCATATCAAACGTGTGCATACATTTTGAATAGTGTAGGTCTCCATCAGCTCTAGAAACTCCTTGCAGACTATGAAAAACCTACCATCTTTAGTTATGTCTCCTTCCTATCTTGTGATTCTAGTTGGGTGAGAATTGCAGGGATGCTTGAATTCCAGATAAAGAAGTCGGAGCTAGGGGAAACAACTTGTGGCTATCATCAGAACCTAGTTAATGTGTCTAATTTGTAAGAAGCTAAATTGTAATATTGAACACAGTTGTTGGCTCTCTGAGCTGTTACCTTGTTCTGTGAGCACTTGGTTCTACCATCTTTATTCTTGCAAACTAAAATTGTTAAACATATTGTAGAAAATATGTGTGGGGCATGAAGTCACTATAGGAAAATCAGCTAGAACTAGCATCATTCGAAGCAAACATTTCTCTGTATTTTAGCCTAGTCCTAGGCTACAAGCCCACCGATCATCAGAGGGCCCTCAGTCTCACAAATGTTTACCTGCCTGCGTAACTCCCTCTGCTCACTGCCTCATTTCTTCTTTCACTCCTTCTGTTTCAAAATTAAGTACCTGCTGTTGCTATGTCATTCTCTACCCCTCCTCTCCTTCCAATTAGCCTGGAAGGAAAGAGGGAATGACACAGTATGGCACAGTAGCATTGTGTGCTAGTTGGTTGCCACCAGGAGGGAAAAGGGACCGTAGGTGCTCATTCACCCCACGCCCTCATTCGCTGCACTCTTAAAGGCCAAGCTACACTGCACGCGTTCACATTCGTCGCATTCCGGCATGTTCCAAGGGCAACCGATGTGCCGGAACGGGCAAAAGTGGACCCTGTCTCCACTCGGCAGGGAATGGAATGCGACTCTCCGGCGGGCCAACATCGTCAGGCGGAAGAGATGACACACCGGACCCACGTGGACACTGCTGGATGAGACGTGCTGAGACGCATGTGGTGTAGCTCGGCCTTTAAGGTGGATCCCAACTCTTGACAAGTGGAAGATCACAGATTTAAGTCCTCGGTTGCCTTTGGGTCAATGCTGGAGCACCACTCTAGCTTGCTGCTCCTCTTTGCTAGTATCTAGCCTGTATCTTCCCACCTCTACAGTGAGCTGTCCATGGTCCTGCTCCCCTGCCTGAACTCCTGCTGATACACTCAGCAGAGTGTCTCACCCATACCCCTTGTGGGCTCCAGACTGGAACACAATAGGTTGTCTGCTTCCCAGACTTAGCACCATGAAGCATATTCAGCTTGGCTACATCCAATGAATCTATGCCTACCACCAGGCCATGCACCAAACCTGAAAGTGGGGGAAGAGAGTACAAGAGCAAGGAGCAGGAGGAGGAGGGGTGAACCTTAAACCTTCTTTCTTGCATCCAGCCTGAGTCTGCTTGAGCAAGGGAAGCTAGGAATGTCAGTCTCCCAACCCAAAGTTACATTGGGACACAAGTGACATTTTCAACAAAATCACATGTTTGAGTGCAGGGGATGGAGAGAAAGGAGAAACATGGTAGCTAATGCTCAGACACAAAAACATGCTGGCTTGTGTGCAGGAACAAGCACTGCAATATTAAGAAATTGTAAGTGGCACGTAAATATTAAGAATTGTAAGTGGCGCTTAAGTGGTGTGTAAGTGGCATGGACTGCAATGGCACGGCGTAAGTGGCATGGGCCGCAATGGGCTTCCTTGGATGCATGCCAACTCTGAAGCTGGCGTGATTCCTGGAAGGCCACGTAAGGCCAGCCCAGGCTGCAATGGGGCATAGGATATCGACGCAACCCAGCACCAGTATTCCCACCCTCTCCCAGTCCAGGCTGGCCAATGGCCCCCCTCCCTCGCCACCCCTGCCCGCCCTCCCCATGCCTCCTGCACTGACCGGCACAGCACTCACCTGCAGTGGCTGGCACAGGTCCAGGTACATCACAGAGTAAATGGTAATGGCCTCCACACCAGTGCCACTTACTCTCTGGGTGCCTGTCGTTAAGCTGTCGTTATGCCTGCAATGAGCCTGTGTGCTTGCTTTGACTACATTTGCATTGAACAAGTTAGGTCTGTAGAATCAGGGGCAAGGTGGTGGTCAGGCATACATCCATTTTCTGTGAATTAATACACTAACCTTTTATTAACTGACATTTATTTTAAGACAAGAACACTAATGAATGATTTGTGGAACACAGTACTCAAAATCTGATGTGTTTATGCACTAAACCTTAATGGGTCTTGGGCCAAATATGGTGGATATTAGAACCTATTTAAAAGAAATAGCGGCATTCACTTTGGATATGATCTTAAAAATGCAGCAAACTGTGTCCTCTGCCTTCTCAATACCACCTGCTCGGTAGCTATATGTTTGTACAATATATTGTTGTCGGTGACAACTGAACAAGAATTCCCAAAGCAGTTGGCTATCAAATAATGGCAAATTTAAAAGCTATGCAAATTGTGCTAGGACAGCCCAGCTTGTTTCAGACCTCTTTTCTCTATTATCATATCAATTGAGTAAGTTCATAGCAGACAAAGCGAGGTTATGGGAACCACCTAGAGCATCACGCACCATTAAACATCAATGCCACATACAGGAACATCTGCAACGCCGATCTTATTAAGAGAGAATATAGCAGAAAGGGAGATAAACAGTTTTCTTAGTCACTTGGTTGTTTAAAAAAACAACCTTAATATCCTACTGTTTGTATTGTTTATCAACAGCAAGTTCATCAATAATTGTGTAATTATAGTAGGCTAGATTACCGTACCTATTGCACACTAGCGGTTAGTGCATGATTCTCTTGCAGTTCCATCTGTAAGCACTTCAGCAAACTGTAGACTAATGCTGCTATTTCCTTTAAATGGCCTTTGTATTAAAGGGTGAAAGTCTTTGCCTGTCTTTTACAGTGACCTTTTTGTAGCTGTTGCCCAATTTTATTTTATTTTTTTTTTGTTTCACTTGTGATCGTTTAAAGGTTTGAAATCATGAAAACTGGATTTGAGGCTTTGGATAAAGTAAGATGAGCACCTGTGCTCGAAGTAGAAACTTGAAAGCAACATTCTTAATGCCTTGTATTATGTATTTGAAATGCCAGAAACCTTTGCTATTAAGGTTGTGTACTGTATATGTGGTCTCTGAGTTGCTTCACAATTGTTGGCTGCCCATTTGGAACGGTGTATCTTAGAGGGGCTGTAACTGTCTTCTGAGTATCCATGTGTGGAATGGCACTCACTCACTAGCTAAACATTAATTACATTAATATTATCCCTTTATCGGGATAATAAATATTATCCCCTTTATACTTTATCAGGACCATGATCAGATAACCCAAAAACATTTAATCATCTCAATATTATCCCTGTTTCAAAGAGTTATTTGTAACTTGGAATCATGCATAATACTAAGAAGACTTGCTTTATTATAGCTGCTGTTCCAATGTTGTATGTCCCTGGGTTTTAAATTGTGATCCTCATCTCCCTGAGGATGTGTACTGAGAGGGAATGCAAGCTATACCCTGACTTTCTCCCCAGCTTAGGTTTTCAGATGCCTTGGAAGAGTCCCGCCCACCCTTTTTCAGTGACGCAAGTCAAGCAGCTGTGTAGGCTGGGTACCACCTCTTGGTTTGTCTCAGGCTTTTTCTTCCTAAGGCAGTGTGCACATCTCCCTGGGTGTAATTCCTACTGGACTCAATGGGGCTCACATGCCCTGGATAACACTTTTAGACTTTTACAGCCCATTCCAACCCAACTCCTCTCCAAGTCAGGCATAAGTGTGGCCTAAGTGCAGCCTAAGTTAGGCAGAAGTTATGTCTGAGTTAGGTCAGAGGTATGCCTGAGTTAGGCAGGCTGCAGTTTCTGTGGCCCAGCACCACCCCAGGATCCAGGCAACACTTACCTCCCAGGCAGGCAGGCTCTCCAGGCTCGGTGTCTGGCTCGGGCATGTGCAGGCCTGTGTGTCTGCACGTGTCAGCGTCCATCCATGGCAGCTGCTGCAGTGTCTGTCTCAGCCTGGTCGCAAAGGGGCTGACTGCAGGCAGGGGGGTTGCGCCAGTCATGTGGTGGACGCAGGGCAGGTGACAGGTGAGCGAGGTGCCCGAGCCAGCTGCCACAGGGCACCCTGTGCATCAGCCACCTGCTGCAGGGGAGAGTGGCTGTCCCCCCTCCTGCAGAAGGCGATGCCACCCCCATGTCACGTTGAGGCTGCACGTGGGAGTCATGGGGGGGAGCAGGGACGGGAAGGAGGGGGGTGGGAACATCACACACAAGGGGGGGCTCATGATGTCTGGAACTGCCTCTGACATGACTTGCCCGTGCGCTGCCTGAAGCCCTGAACCTCCAGGGCCGGGGCAATGCCCACAAAGAAGGCATCCCGGCGTGCGTTCTGCTCTGTGCCCCGGCCAAGACCGAGAGATGCCTTGGGCTTGTCTGCTGCGAGCGTGAAGGGCTCACGCAGCTCATCACGCCCCCAGATGGGGGGACGACGACGCCTCTCGGCAGGCGCTCTGGCAGGGTGGGGGGTGGCCAGCAGCCATCATCAGGGAGTGGGAGGGGAGGCAGACACACAGGCAGGCAGACAGTGGGTGCTGGGGAGGGGCACGGGTGGGTCAGAGACAGACAGACAGACAACAAGGCTGGTGGGAGAGAGATTCCGAGAGAGGGGTCTGCAGAGACCAATAGGGACACAGGGGTTGCTCCGCAGATGAAGGCAATGCAGAAACAGGCGCCTCTTATGCAGACGGACTGTGGGCGGAAGCGGCTGCATTACGGGCGGACCTTCGACGGAAGCGGCTGCATTACGGGCGGACCTTCGACGGAAGCGGCTGCATTACGGGCAGACGCCCTGGCTGGCGAGATCCCCGGTTGCTGAGCGGCCACTACACAGATGCAGCAGCCACAAGCGGCCCTGCTATGGGCTCCGTGGTGCCTGTCACTGTTTGCCTGCCTGAGAGGCCCCCCCAACTCCCCCTCCCCTCTGTCCCATGGGGGTCTGGCAGCCTCCTTGCTGTGTTCTCCCTGGGAAGGAAGTGGCAGTCCCTTGAAGGGATTCATGCAGGGGCTTCAGTGTTGGGGGCTGTCTGTGTGTGGAGGGCAATGCTTGTGTAACACTGGGCACAGATGTTTCAAGGAGGCTCTGCCCGAGGGGCATCTTTATTGTTCTGGAACGTTACCAGAGATGGCCAGGCCAGGCTGCCAGGGGTAGTCACAGCAGCCAATCTGAAAGCAGCAGCACACATGCCCCATGGACCTGGAGACGCAGGCTCTCCCCCTGTGGAACCACAGCCTGCTCCATAGAAAGGGGAGGGACAGCAAGAACGACAGCCAGGGAGGCGGAACAGCAGCAGCGCCAGCAGCTGAGGAGGGTTGCAGGGCTGGCTCTCTGACCTCTGGCAGCAGCGAGGCAGAGGACCGTGGGGCAACCAGACTGCTGGCCCAGGGGTGCTCCCAGGAAGGTAGGTGGTAGTGGATGTTCCTGGGGAGACAAAAAACAAGGGCATGGTTACATGGCAGTTGGTGTGTGGTAGCAATCGCCATTGAAGAAATGCCAGTGTGCCGGTTGCAAAAGCCTGCAGGGAGAGAAATAACACAGCTGGTAGGTGTGACACACATAGCATGGTCTGAGCTGCTTACCCAGGTGTAAGGCGAGCATGATCCTGTAAGGGAAAAGGGTCAAAGAGAGAGAAGACAACACATATATTGGGTCACAACTATGGCAATCCTAGCAATACTGACCTGTCAGTTGACCCTGTGGAGAAAAAGGGGGGGGGAACAGCTGGTGTCTACAGACTGTTAACAGCACCACCACACTCGTGGTGTTGTCTGCTCACATGACAACAGGCGGCAATCTGACACAATAGTGGTAAAGCGGCATGTATCCTATATATCATAGCAGGCATTGCAGGCAGGCATCTGACTACTCATTGGTAAAGAGGCATTTCAGAGAAGGCATTGCAGGCAGACATGAGAAGGCACATTGGTAAAGAGACATTTCAGAGAAGGCACTGCAGGCAGCTATGAGACTACTCATTGGTAAAGAGGCATTTCAGAGAAGGCATTGCAGGCAGACATGAGAGGGCACATTGGTAAAGAGGCATATCATGGCAGGCTATGCAGGCAGACATGAGAGGGCACATTGGTAAAGAGGCATATCATGGCAGGCTATGCAGGCAGCTATGAGACAAGACATTGGTAAAGAGGCATATCATGGCAGGCTATGCAGGCAGCTATGAGACAAGACATTGGTATAGAGGCATGTATCCTACCTATATTTCTATATGCAAAGAGGCAGATGTCAGAACACATGTCAGCACAACCCCTGCTCTTACCTGCACTTACCTGCTGGTGTTGTTGCCTGTGTGTGTGGGGGGGGGGGAGAGGCTGGGAGAAAGACATGGGTTAGCAAATGGTAGCATGGAGACAGCTGCCCAGGCACAGCTGTAAACAGTTTGGCCAATGCCAGAACAGCCCTCTCTGCCCTTGAGGGGGGCAGAGAGGAGAAGAGAAGAGAGAAGTGGGGTGTTTGTGAATTTTGCCCTCCACTGACAAAGTCCCACTTTGTGGCTGTGGGGGACAGAACCCCACACCATGTGCTCAGAGAGAGAGAGACTGGGGGCCTGGGGGCCTGGGGCTTGGTTTTTGTGGGAAAGAGGCTGGGTGGGGCTGGGTGCTGATAGGCTCCCTATCTTAGGCATAACTCTGTCGGTTTCCAGACCTAGCAGGCCCAACTCCGTCCTAACTCTGACCTAACTCAGGAGTAGGGTGTTAGAAATTTTCAGGAGAGGGCTGGCTTGGGTAAGGTAAAATGGCTCCTATGGGTCTCCTCGAATTTGGGTCCACCTTTTTGGTTGACCTAAAATTTGTGTCAGCATTTGTGTTGGAGGGGGCGTGTCTGTGCTTGCCAGGGTCTGGAATCCAACGTTAATTGGTTGCCGCCCCCGTTACACCCACGGTCCGCCCATGGTCCGCCCACTTTTAGGTCAACTTTAGGTCTGACTTGTGCTGCTTAGCCCTTGGGTTGGAATGGGCTGTTCTTAGTCCGTCAGTCGTAACTTCGCCCTAACTTTGACCTAACTTCGCCCTAAATGGTTGTGTTCCAGACCTAAAGTCTCCCTAAATGACTTAGGCTGACTTTAGGTCTGACTTGGGCTGCTTGGCCCTTGGGTTGGAATGGGCTGTTAGACTTCAGGAGTGGGTGGAGTCTTCTGGATGGCACACACACACACCCCAGTTCAAATCTTTCCAGTTTTGTAACCTGTTTCTTGTAATATCTTTCTAGTTTGTTTGGTTTCTGTGTCTGTTTTACAGTATGTCCACCTTTCTGTTTCTTGCACTCAACTGCAGGTTTTTCAATTAAACTGAAAGTTATTTCCCTCTCCTGCCCCCCCCCTGCAAGAAGAATGACACCTCGCTCTAGGAATCTTTCATATACTCTCTCCCTGTCACCCTTAGACTCCACAGGAAGCAAAGCGTTTGGGACATTTTTGCCTGCTTTGGTTGTCTGTCTTTCTGTCTATTCCCAAGGTTCTGTCACACTCAACATGACCAAGAAAAAAATCAGGATAGGCTGTGCAGATCATAGTAGTCTTGATTTTTACATGGCTGAGCCCCCCAAATCTGTTACCAAAGTTGTTACCAAACAGAGGCGTAGCTACACCCCCCCCTTGGGGGGGCAGCACCGTGACACCCCATCTGACATCACAAGCCACGCCCTGGGGACGTGACATCACCGAATCGGCAGCAATTGCACCCCCGCTACATGTCTCCCCCGTGCCTGGGGGGCCACCCCCCCTAACGACGCCACTGTTACCAAATGCACCTCTTTTTCTTTCTTAAGGTTGCCATTTCCTTCTATAGGGAAAAGAAGACTGTTGTACTTGGAGACGCTGCTGTAGCAAAGGCAGAATCTTCCCTCCATTCTGCCAGTATGTGTCTTGGCTCCCACCACCATGGCTCCCACCAGCAGGTTCCATATATGTCAGGGTATAGCATACACAAAGACTCACTGCATCACCTTCCAGGCGTTCTTGCAGTATATAAGCTCTTCCTTCACAATCATTCTGCCCATCATAATGATGGGTATTTTGCTAGTTTATGGATAAAAGGCAGGTGGATAACTAGAAAATAGAGACCTAAATTTAGTATGCTAAGTATAAGAATTGGCAAATTCACCAATCCACTGCTGTTTTCTCAAGAAGCTGGTTCAGCCATTAATGTCTTGGTCACACACCCGAAGCTGCTAACACATACCGTAGTAGCAGACTACTAGATTGGACTTTGCTGGCATTTGCTTTGTATGAAAGGTCTATGGAGCTTGCATCTTGGCAGAAAAAACCATAATATGTACTTTAGAAAAGCAGCTGCATGTGGAATATACCGATGAATGCCGAGTTTACCGGTAGCTGTCTTGACAGTCGGCAGGAATAAAATGGCAACAAAGAGTAGGAATAAAAGAGATGTTGACAGAACGAGGTGAGCCAAAGATGATAAACACCTGTGGGGGAAAAACAGGTGCCAGTATAAATGTGGTGCTTTGTAAGAGTGGCACCTTGTCGCTTCATCTCCATATCTGAAAGGGCATTCTGTCTAAAAAAAACACTGAGAAGAATCTCAGAGTTGAGGGTTGTGTCATTAGTTGTTTTAGAAAATTCACTTTCAAGTATATCTGCCCAAACTCAAATGAATGCTGCTGCTGAATTAAATTTAAAGGTAGCTAGTGAAAAGTAATTTCTGTTAGTCCTGCCTGTAAGAATGTATTATCTAGTTCTCTTAATCTCACTTTGCAAGTTTTGTTTTTTATAGACAAAATCCAAAATCTAATTCTGGGAAGGCCTCTAGGCCAGTGTTTCTCAAAGTGGTGGGTCTCGACCCACCATTGGAACCAAAAGCTGTCCCCTGCTTCCTTAAGGGGAGGGGACAGCATGGCAGTGGCGATTCTGGGGATCGCCGCCACCGCAAATTTTAAAAATATAATGTTTGGACTTACCAGGGGTCCGGGAGCCCTCCGAAAGGTTCGGAGAGGCCTGTGTTACACTCCGCAGCACCCCCGAGCATCAGATTGCCACTCTGCGCCAATTTACAACCATTTTCAGTTTTTGCAAAAACCGGAAGTGGTCGTAAATTGTCGCAGAAGCTCGGGGGGGGGGCTGCGGTGGATAGTGCAGGTCTCTCCGAACCCTCCAGTGGGATTCAGGACCCCCGGTAAGTCTGAAAATTGCGTTTACATTTTTTTGCGGCGGCGATCCCTGGGATTGCCGCCGCCACTGGCCCTGCCCCTGCAAGCACTCAAAGTTCTCCCTACCTCGCGGGGAGAACTTTGAGAAACGCTGCCCTAGGGTATATGAATATCTCTCTCTCCAAGAGGACTGGTTAGATATGCTTCTTGTAAAGGAGTTTGTTCGTAGGTTGTCAGTGAGGCCAAATATGGCAGCTGATCTTGTAACTCCGTAATTGGTCAGATTGATAATTTTAAACAACACACAGTAAGTATAGATGGATGGATACAGCTCCATTGATTTCCGCTGACTCTTCCTGCACGGGTGCACACAGATAATTATTTAGCCCCTTCTCTCTACCCTAAATCAATTTATATTTGCTGTCTTTTGCTTTCCATTCATAATAATTAGTAATTGCAAGCAGAAAATGTCCATAGATTTGACGAATCATTTAATGTTTGTCTGTTTGCCAGAATATTCCTAACTCACTCTTTTCCTGATATGCTTGTTAAATATGATTTGGGGATTTAAAAAAAGTGCTCAGAATACATGATCATAAGGTCAAAAAGTAAAACCTTAAAACCAAGATGCAGTTAGGTAATAGTTCTGTAATGAAAAGCTTTAAAATAAGAGTAATTAAAAATGACAGGCTGTGACATAAACTTGACAACGTTTTAGCAATGTGAATGGGTATTTTTAATTTATGCCTTCTGGCCTTCTTGGTTATTATGTTTGTGTTGAGCAACCTGCTTTTATAGCTCCAGGTTTGTTTGGGGTGTGTGTGTGTGTGTGTGTGTGTGTGTGAGAGAGAGAGAGAGAGAGAGAGAGAGAGAGAGAGAGAGAGAGAGAGAGAGAGAGAGAGCTCTGTTCTGTTATTTTTATGAGTATCTTTTATCCTTCAGCCCTGCTTTTAAAAGGTTTGCTGCGCAAACATATGATTCAGGAGCTATTGCTAGAAAATGTCTGTCAAAACTGCGATTATAATAACTAGCATCCTAATGAGTTGTGTTCCATATGTAGGAAATAATCTATAAACTAAATAAACTGTTGCATAATTTATACTAAAATGTGCATGTAATTATTTTGAAAGGAGGTAAATCCTATACATTCCAATTATAGCAGCAATTAAGTGAAATCATTTGGATACTAATTAGGTGATCCTAAAAGGATCATAGACTTGTGTACTTAATTATCAAAGGAACAATCAACAACTAATTTAGGATGAATAAATTTCTTTCATTTGGAGGGGCTGATCCTGCTCTAGATTTTAATGCCACTATGTTTTAGAAATAATTCCATTGAAATCAGTGTGATTTACTCCATACTCTGATAATGTGGTTGAAAGCTGGATCTAGCCCTTGGAAAGTAGCACAAATTTCAAATCGCATTGTGCTCGCATCATCTTCTGTTTTAAATAGATTTAAAAGCTACGTGAGTCTTAAGAAAACCCACTTAGTAAGCAAACCTCTGTTTTTAGAAGCAGCAAAAATTAGAAGTTCTCTGAGATCTTAATTAATGCAACAGAGTTTACAAATCCTGAGGGAGGAATTGTTGCAACCAAAAGAAGGTTATAACCCTGTAATTTTACTATTTTACTTTTAGCTAATTTTACTTTTATCAGTAATAAAAATCAGTGCTAGGAGTTTAGAAAATATAGTAGGAATTGGCCATGTGTGGGGCACACAAATAATTGAGCCATGCAAAGGGAAATCGATAGATTACATCACTAGTGCCGTGAAAGTTAAGGATTAGAAGTAATAGGAGGCAAGCTTATCAAGTTGTTGGCCTATTGCATACCTACCCATTTCAGCTGGTTATGTAAATTGCCTGTTCCAGAGCATTAAAATGGTGTAAGGTCCTTTAGCACCCATTACTTAACGCATTAGCTCTCTTCCCTGTCTTCTCACTCTAAATCCTTTTCACTGCAAAGAGAGATGTCAACATTTAATGCTGAAAGCTGCCTTCTGTCTTTAGCAGCCATGTCAAGCTTGGTAGAGTAGTGTGTGTTCTGACAATTCAGTGGAACTGTTTCAGCTCCTGTTTAAAAGAGGGGGGGGGGAGACAGCAAAAGCCATCAGTGGGCATAGGAAGACCTTTCTGATATAATTCAGTGGTGCTATAAATTTTGATCATTGTGACAAATGGCAGAAAAAAAATCAGCACTTTTTATTGTTTTGCTTTGGGACAATTGTCCCCTGTCCACCAAACAGTGGACAAAAGCCCACTTGTCGATGACGAATTTCCTCCCAGAATATCACTTTGGGGTAGGAAGTTCTGTGTGTGTATGCCATCATGTGCAAAACATGCATGTTTGTATTTTGTTACCTACAAACATGATGAAAAGAGAAGCTTCTGTTGGTGACAGGTTCTCTCAGTGTATCTATTCAGCAAAATAAAATGTATATGTATTTGGATCACCTTCCCTATGACGAAAGGCTCTTGAGGCTTTTTAGTTTTTTTGGGGGGGGGAATGACAGGGGCGGGCAGGATATGATAGCAGTTTATAAAATTGTGCATAAATTGGGAAAAATGGCCAGACATTTTTTTCTATCTCTCATAACCTCAGGGTCACCCAATGAACTGATGGGCAGTAGATTTAGGACAACAGATGCATGCTGTATAAGGAGAGGTGGGAGAAAATGGTTTTATTATTTTGCAGATTTCAGTGTTTAACCAAAATGAAATAGCAGAAAGCGGTGTTATGTGTTTTAATTCCAAATGTTTCCCATTTTTATCAATTGTAACTGCTTTAAAAGTGTACTAGGTAGGTGGTTTAGGTTGTACAGTGTCAGCAGATGAAGAATGATGCAAAATTACATGGTTTTATTTTATTTTTCATAATTTTTAGCAGAAAGCAGTATGTGCTTTTATTTTGTTATCGCTATTTTCTCCTGCCTCTATGTATCGGTTTGTTTCCACAAGAGGCAGTGAGACTCGCTAGCTTAGATGGCTTAAGCCATTAACCCATTTCCCATGGGTTAAACCCATTTCCTCCGGGCCCACAGGTTTAACTCCTGTTGCAAATATACACCCTTGGGTAAATATGGTTTAAAGGGGGGGGGGGATGAAACAAAATTCCTGGAAGAAAACTGTATCAACAGCTACTAGCAGCAATAGCTACGTTTATTGATTTAAAATATGTATATGTTGTCATCCCCCTTAACTGCAGGGATTCCAGAAACAGCTACGTTAACAATATGAAGATATAAAATCATCACAGTAAAACCACAACACATACACTCTTTTTTTTTTTAAGTCCTCAAAGTGGAGCACTAAATGTGCACAGTAGGCACATGCAGAACATAGATTGGAAGCATAATCCATGGCTGTCCACTCAGATGTTCCTTGGCTGCCAGATCACAGCTGTAAATATGTGTAGACCAAATTTACAGTGCAATCCTGTCTGGCTAGTCAGAAGTAAGTCCCATTGTGTTCAATGGGACTTGTTCCCAGGATAGTGTTATAGGATTGCAGTCTAAGTCAAGAAACCAGTGCAGTGAAGATCGTGGGACATCATCCCATGATGTTGGATGAGAGAACTAAATAATGAGTTAACCATGTACACAAAGTCCCCAGTATATGTACCGGTTCTGTTCTGGAGATCTGTCCAGAAGTGGGAACATACGTACCTTGAAATCTTGCCAGCCCAGCACTATCACACCTGCGCTAAAGCACAACAATGCACAAAAGCACTACACCTGCACAGAAGCGCCGATGCAGCCATACGTAACTTGGACGTTGGTAAGTTGGGGAGCCAGAGTATAAGTGTATAAACTGCAAAATAACCTTACAAGTCCTGACCTTTGGAAAGGTCCTTATCTGGCCTGAGGATATGACTAATCCTTCGTAACCGCTACTAGGATATTAACATCTTTCCTGTGGTAGTAGATATGAGTTAGCTAGTCACCTGCGTACTCACCTCTCACGTTTTTGCACATGTTAGGCAGAGTAGCATTTTCACCATACATTCAAAAACTGCCTCAGAGCCTTTTGAGGCGGTGAAATATAAATCAATTAAAGAAACTGTATTCATCCTAAGAGGCATCATTGTAATCTCTGTGCAGACTTTCTACCTTTGCATCCAATTTCAGCTCCAAAGCCTGTTCTTTCATTTGAGCAAAACAAGATAGAATAGCATAGTCCAGGGGTTCTCAACCAGTGGTACTCGTACCGCCAATGGTACTTCGTCCAACTGCTGGTGGTACTTGGCCTTCCGTTCTGCCAGAACCCCACTCCAACGCGGCACTTTTGGCACCACGTTTTTGCTCCCGAGAGGCTTCTGCCTTTGACCGAGCCTCTCAGGAATGCTGAGAAGGGCCCTCCCACCTGCCCAGAACCTCCTACCTGCATTTTCTGGCCTCAAAAATCCCAGGAGTAACTGGCAGTGATGTCACCGCCAGTCACTTCTGGTGGTACACAGCAGGAGAATGGTGCTGGAGGGTGGTACTCAGCCGGAAAGGGGTTGAGAACCCCTGGCATAGTCACTGACTAAAATATATGGCAAATTTGACCTATGGATTATTACTTGAAACTAAGTCTCAAGAGCAAAATGACCACCAATTATGGCTGCATGCTACATTGTCTGCCCTTTCCCCAACCACCTGGTGCCTTTGCATCTTGTTACTTCTGGCACACTGTGGCAGCAGCTGATGCAGGAATGCACCCACCTTATGTTGGGCGATTGCCTCTGCATCACATTCAACCCATTGAGCTTTGTTAAACAATATACTGTAATAAGCTGTGATAAAACTGGCATGGGTACTTTCTCATTACGATCATTACTTCAGTCGTTAGTGGAGTAAAGAGCCATGCAGCCTGAAAATTATACAGGAAATAATATAAGCATCCACCAGAAGAAAATTCCATGTTACTAAGGCTAGGGGGCAGAATGATTCAGCTTATATCTAGCCCATAGTTAAGAGATGGTTTTTAGCTAAACTTCCCCAAGGGCCTTCAGGAGCCAATTTTCTCCACGTTAGCTGGGCTTATATCTAAGCTCAATAGCATCTCCCTTTTTTCAGACAACAGCTGTTCATGCTGCAATACCAGCTGCTTTTGAAGCTTTCCCACCTTTCAGGGGGAGCAGTGTGGAGGACTGCTTTTGGAAAGAGGGAACTTGGAAGCCTCACTGCGGGCATGAAACTCAACATGCACCTCCTGGATTTTGGTGCACCTCTGGGTTGAGTGAGAATAAGCATGCTGCATTTTCTCCCTGGCTCCTTTGTACACACAACCCGATTCATGGAATTGTTACACTTGGTGTTAAGTTGAAGCAACACAACATTGTTTTGTACTAGAGCTATTTTTAGTGCTAAATGTTCAAGGTATGAGCACATTTCTTCCTACATTAAAAATACATGTAGGTGTAATGCAAGAATGCCCATTGTCTCAAAGAAAAGGCCTGTGAACTCTAGAGCCATATCTCGTGCGGGTGCTGCAGGTGTCTTGGGCCTTGGAAAGTAAAATAACATAACCTTTAAAAAACATCCTTAATAATCCATTGTAGCTATAAAATTGTATGGAAAACTGTAAGTCTTAGTGTTTTTGTTTGTTTTAGTTTTCCTTAGAACTCAGCATAGGTGAAAATTTTCACAGGGGTTTTAAACCTTACCTACATTTCGTAACTTCTTGTAATAATCTTAGATTGACAGCCCAATCCTGCCTAAGCTCCGCCATAAGCACGCTGCGCCGGATCCTGCGCCGGATTGGGCCAACGCTGGCAGAGCTGGGGCATACCTCGGGGGGGGGAGGGACGTTTGTCCCTTTCCCCTGGGGAGAGTCCCAGCAGCCCCTATGGACATCCTCAGATGTGCGCCAGCAAAATGGTCAGCGCAAATCCGGGAAGGCCGTGTAAGGCCAGCCAGGCCCAGGACAGGGGATAGGATATCGACAGAGTATGCCCCCAATATCCCCATCACCATCCATCAATTACCCCCTCCCCTGCCACCCCGGCCTGCCCTCCCGGCGCCTGGTGCAGGACTTACCTGCATCCAGTGGCATGGCCTCTGTCCACGGGCGGAATGAGCAGCAGCAGCACTGCTTACTTGCACAGTGCTGCAAACGTGCTTTACGGCACATTTGCAACACCATCCCCCTGGTGGAACTATAGTTCCACCAGGGGGATATTGGACTTGATTGTGCCATCACTCTCCCTTATATGGAAGACAAGATAGGAAGCAGGCTGTATTACAGGCCTGCAATTCTGTTGCTGTAGTCAGAGCCCTGTAAAAAATTAGGGTTTTCAACAGGGAACTTCTTACTCCAGGATGCCCACCCTGGGACCTTCCTCTGCAAGATCCTGAAACAGCTAAGCTGTGTGCAAAGTAAAATATTTTTTACTATTTTTTAAAAAAAAAATATTTCCTTGGGTGAGGTCAGCTACTCAGCATATTTATATATGGCCAGGCAAAATTTCCCATGGATTGTTTTCTAATGCTGCTTTTTCATTTATGACAGTAGCTCAGAGTGAATCTATGGACACTGTGGAAACAGAAGCATTTCAGATGAAGGGAGCATCTCAGCAAAGGGAAGAAAGTTCCCAAACCTGTTTTGTTTGTTTGTTTGTCTGACTGACTGACTGACTGACCATCATGTGTAAAAAGCAGGGATGCAAATGCTATTCAATCAATCAATCAATCAATCAAACAAACAAACAAACAAACAATCAAACAATCAAAAAGCATGTTGATTGACTTGAAAGCTGCCCCTAGTTAATTGGTCAGCAGTTTTAATAACTATTACATCCATTTAGAGTTAGACCAAAGTAGATGTTGTATGGGAGATCTGGTTTGGGATTTCCCGATATTTTCTTCTAAAAGCAGTTGGAAGGGGGTCTAACACTCCCTCCCCTGTTCCTCAACCCCCATCCAAATAGTCGTCCTGGAGGTCCTATTAGCCAGGAATGGGAAAGCATATAAGCACACTAGAGGTGACTGTATATTTTCCCCTCCACTTCTAACAGACTTTATGGAAACCACAGAGCAATCTCTGAAAATGGCAGCCTGGTGTTGCATTTCCCCTCCTCTCTCTGTAACAGATAGTACAACTTACCCAGTGTCCTAATGTAATTACAGTGTGATATTCCACATCACAAGCTTCAGCAGTTTGCTCTGAACTTACCCTATGCTTGGGGGAAGGAGGAGCAAAGCTACACGTTTAGCTCTTGTATGGAGAAGTTTGTTTTGTAAATGGGGGGGGGGAGAGTAAAAGTAGAATCTGAGTCTGGTGAGCATTATCAATGTCTGAATCCACAGCAGGTTATTTTCGGAAACTGTTTTTGTATGGAACTCTCCCCTGGGCACCCACATTAAGGGTATCTCACAGTGCTACCCTAAAGTATTCTGTCATGGACAATTAAATGCAAGTTTACAAATTTAATCTGCTTTTAAAAGCAAGAGAGACTGGTAAATGACCCAGTTAAGAAAAAGTGCTCAGCCTAATTGGATGTAATCATTGTTGGATGGTGTTTATACTGTACGTCAAGGAGACATGTCATTTCATCTTTGATTTCAGTCTGGTTTAGAGACAGAACCAGCAGCATCTGCAACTACTGACAGAATTGGATGGGCTAAACTAATTCTTTGAAACCAGCTCTCTGTGTGTGTGTTTGGGAACTCTAATTACAATATAGTTTAAATCACGATGGAGATTTTGCACTAGGCTTCTTCTTAGGTACACAGTTGAGAGAAAAGCAGGATACGAAAATCAAAGAAAAAGAAAAAATAAATTAAATACATGTTTTTAGATGAGAGATGCAATGGGCCAAGTGAGATTGATTTGTTTTGCCAGTGATCTTGGCCTTGGCAAAGACTCTTCTTGCATTTTCACCCATTTTGCCTGCATCCCCTGCTCAAAAGCCAGTCGTGTCTGATTCTAGGGTGCAGTGCTCACTCATCTCCGTTTCTAAGGCCGAAGAGCCAGCGCTGGCCGAAGACACTTCTGTGGTCATGTGGCTGGCATGGCTAACGGAATGTTGTTACCTTCCCACCACAGCGGTACCTATTTATCTACTTGCAATTTCTTGCTTTCGAACTGCTAGGTTGGCAGGAGCTGGGACAGGAGATGGGAGCTCACTCCATCACGCGGCACTTGGGTCTCAAACTGCTGTCCTACTGACCTTCCGATCTGCAGTTCAGCGTGTTAACCACTAAGCCACCACGCGCCCCAAAATAGATGTTGCCTGCATACTCTTGATTTTTTCTCAGGGGTGAAGAGGTTGTGGCTGCTGCTGAGCAGACAAGTCCTGGGGACATAGATGTGCAACATCACTGTTGGTAGCTCCAGTGCTATACATGATGTCCCCCTTGGTGATGTCACTTTCTGCTCTGGCTGCCATTCCCACACCCACCCCAGAATGAAACCACAACGGCCCATTTGCAACTTGCCTTCATAGTGATTCTGGCTTATATCTGTGCAATTTGTCAGTCATCTGACAGATTCTTTGAAACTATCTGCAATTCTGGTGTAGCTAAGGATCTGCAGAAGTCTTGGAATTCTAGGCATGACATAGTTAATTTGCACACAATCAGGTGGGATGACCATTATGGAAGGATAATCATGGGCACCTACCATAATTTCTGTAAATACAACAGAGAGACATTTTGGGTAGCTTTTGCAAGGATATTTTTCTTTGGAGAAGGAAAGAATGGGCAAGGACCATGATGAAGCTGTGTTACTAGTAATGCGTATGCACATAGATTGAAAATATATTATGGGGGTGTATCGACCAGCATGTTCTTAAGTTATTATCAGCCAGATATGAACTCTCACAGCTTACGCCAAAGAACGGCTAACTACTCCACAAGTTGTATGAACTAACACAGCTGGACACCCTCAGGCCTTATCAACACAAAACCACAGATATGTAGGATTTCAGATCCTTTGTGCATTTCAGGTGATTGCCAGTCAAAACAAGTTGAGGGGTTCTGCTTAGAAAAGATTTCCTATTTATAGCCCAATCCTAACTAAATCCCTGCACGGTGATGCAGCGGCGCTGGAGTGGGCTACGCTCCATCCCACGGGAGATTTTCGGCTGCCGGAGGTCTCCTCAGGGTAAGGGGACATTTGTTCCTTTGCCCCAGGGTAAGCCCTAGCAGCCACTATGGGTCACCCTGGACCTGAACCTGTGATACCGCTGGCGCAGTTCTGAGTTGATCCATGCAGATGAATCAGGCCTGGAAAGGATGCTTGGATTCGGCGCATGCTGCCACTGCTGAACCTGCCCCTCTCCCAGGCCCGATCCACCCATCCCCTGCCCCATTTTCTCCCCATTCTGCTCCCTGCCCTGTTTAACCCTCTCCCCGCTACATTCCACCCCCCTGCGCAGCGGCATACCTGCTCTGGTGGGCTTTCATCACTCTGCCAGCATGTGTGGGAAGGCGCTGGCCTTCCCTCCGGCATGCTGGCTCCCTGCTCTGTTGCTAAACTCGTGACGCTTTACAGAACATGTGTTCCGCTGTCACAGGCCTTAAATAGGATTGGGTCGTTAATCCTTCTGATCTCTTCCCATTCATCAGAAGGTGACACCCTGACTTAGAGCTCTATGGAGAAGACTATCTAGCCATTACTCCACTGAAGGCTAAGCGCACATGACTTATTCAGCAATGCAGGCCACATTACAAGGGGGCGTTTGAGATGGAAAGTAACACACAAATTTTAATTTAAATATTTTTTTTTGAATACTGCTTTAGGTCTTCTAATGAGATCCTATAAGCTGCCTCAGCAAACAGTGGGTGCTACTAGATCCAGATAAAACCTGTGTGTGTTGCTCTGAGAACGTATAGGAAGAAAATGATGGTATACATTTTCCACCCAAAATTCTTCAGAACTTTCTGTAGATTTTCTAGAAAGGCTTCAGCATCCAGGCAGAACTCCCTTGAAAATGTAGTCATGCATTAATTTCCTGCTAGATCAGACCAAAGACCCATCTAGTCCAGCATGTTGTCTCCAACAATAGTCAAGCGGATGCCCCTACAAAATTCAGAAACAGAATTGACAATGATAAGCTGTCCATCTTCAGCATCTGGCAGTCATACTGTCACTGAACATAAAAGAGATTCTATCTAGCCATCATTTTGCTGTTTTAAAGTTGCCATCAGTACATCTTGTAGTAATGAATTCTGTAAGTTAACAAAACTCATCCCTTCTCTTTGTCCTAAACATTCTAACAGTTTCATTGAATGACCCCAAGTTCTGAGAGAGAATATATTTTTCTCCACGTCCTCTGAGATTTCTGACTTGAAAACCTCTATTGTCGTCATCCCCAGTTATCTTTTTAGTTTTCTTTAAAAAATTTTTTTAAAAAACCATGCTTTTAAGCCATCCTTCAAGGAAAGATGGGTCTCTGTCCAGCTGTGAAGGATTAAAAAGAAAGGATACCTAACACAGTTGGAAGATTTAGATTAATCTTTAGATTTCTCACAGTCTCTCTTGGGAAATGGTCTTACTTAAACCAAATTGAACAGGGCAAGAGTTTTATAACTGCCATTCAAAGTCAAAAAATCTTGAGGGATCTGAGCGTTCCAGAGGAGAGAAGAAGAATTAGAGAACCTTTTGGGAGTGCTTTCCTTTCAGCATTTATGATGTGGCTCTTCTTTGTTTCATTTAATAGCTCATCTTAGCAGGACCTCTGAGAGGAATTTTATCAGGGGGTACAAAGTTTTGTTTGGGCCCCTTCTCAAAGGAGGAGGGGGCAGGGGGAGGGCAGCAACGGCTGGAAAAGTCACTGGAACCCAGGTCTACCAGGCTTCCTGCTATAGCACCCAGGTCCACCCGCCTGGTAGACCTGGCCTCCCAGTTGACCTGGCCTGTCTTTCACTCTCCATGAGGCCAGCTGAGATCCCAGGAAATTTCTTGGGCCCCTCCTTTGACTCCTGGGCCCCCTTTTTGACCCTGGGCCCTGGTAAAATTTACCCCCTTTTACCCCCTTCTCATGGGCCCTGCCACTTTGGCTCTGTGATGGTTTTCGGTTTGTTTTTAAGAACAGCACATGTAGGGTTTCTTTTTCCATGTGGGTATGCCTGTACATAAATGAACACTGCTGGTGAGATTTTGGAATTGTGGGTTCACACGTTCAGTCACCTCTTGATTGTTGTAGCATCAAGCGACAACACGTGTATGAATGGTGTGTGAGGCAGACGTTCATTGGCAAACAAGAGATTCCCAATGCCATGTTTGTCTCTAAGGTGCAAAATGGGAGCAGGAATGGGAATTGCTGGAGAAGGGGCACTTAACCCTTCCTGCACCTTTCACTTTGCCTTTGCAGATTTTCTCCTTTCACCTGCTGTCTCTCACTTGACTGAAATCCTCGGGTCTCAAATCCTGGGTCTCTAAATCAAATAAATTTGATTTATTTAATATTTACTTAAAAACTCATGTCATATGGCAGAAATTGGCACCTGTTGGGCTTGATGAGCTTGGCTTTAATAGCCAATTTATAGAGTATCAAAATTGACTTATTAATGAGCACAACCAAAGAGTATCTCTGTTTCATGTGGTGGGTTTTTTTCAAATTTGAAATTTTCATCACAAGAAAACAAGACAAAAACGTAGTTGGGACAAGGATTGCTTGTTCTTGCATCTTATCATTATTATCTGCCAAAGGAGAACTGATTTCTGTGCATTTCTTCAATGCACATTGATTATGAGGCACAACTTGTATAGGTTTCTCTTACTGTGGTAATTTACATATTAACAAGGTGGTAATTATGTTTTTATCACATCCTTGTGACATTACCCCCTGGAAAGCCCTCACTGACTAATTAGTTGCATGTATTTAATCTGTGACCCTGGCACTCTAAAATTATTGTACCCATACTTTGTAGGTTACGTTGGAGAATGGTGCACTTAAATACACTATTTTTAATCACCTTAAATAGTTTCTAGGATGCTGGTAGAATTGCAAAAAAAAAAAAAAGATGGAAAGCAAAACTAAAAGATGGTGCCATTAAGGCTGTAAAACGAAATGCATCCCGTAGCTGTAGTTACATAGCATATTTCTTCTAGAAACGTGCAGTAGCCATACTCTTTACTGCTGTTTCACATTGCCCAGGTGATTTTAAGCCATCTTTTATTACATCAGACCACTGGCATTGCTGAATGTGGGGCGGAGCTCTAAGTTCCGCCACAGTCTGACCCTCCGTTACTCCGATGCACGAGGCGGCCCCGCCCCTCGCCTTCGGAGCCATTCAAGGCGGTGAAAGCAACACGTACGACCCGTTGCTTTCACTGCCTTGAATGGCTCCGAAGGAGAGGGGCGGGGCCGCCTCGTGCACCGGAGTAACGGAGGGTCGGATCACGGCGGAACTTAGAGCTCCGCCCCCCCTGGAGCAACGCTACTGCACCAGACTTCCAAAAGCTCTGTTCTGTGCTTCATAGAGGGACACCTTGAGAATTGATTTTGGTATCCAAGGAGGAGCTGGATTATGATCTTCTTTCCAATGTTGCTGTTCAGGATCTTACCAGTCATGCTTACAAGCACTTTTTCTTTTCCCTTGTAGAAACTGAAGTAAGAGCTTTTCCGGTCTTGATTAGCGACCAGAGTGAGATTGTTGACACCAATGGAGCTGGAGATGCATTTGTGGGAGGTATGTGCTATTTGCATTATTGGAAGGTTTTCTTTCCCCCCCCCACCCCCACCCCACTGTGCTTCATTAGAAAACATTTTGTTTGTGTTTGGTATAGAATGTGAAATTCCTCTTTTCAAGCTTTCGTTTATATCTTAAGATTGTGTTTTAATGAACTGCTAATTCTCTCAAGAAAAAATGTGGTTTGTGCCTTTAAAGATAATATGCTATTATTCAACATGCACATCATTTTCACGAGATTAATTGTATCTGTCAGAATGTTGCATAAACAAGCTGCATCAAATATGTTCTGTGGTGTTCTCAGAATCCCTCCTGGCTTTAAAATTTTAGCATGTTGCTGTTCTTTTAAACAGGTTGTAGTGAATATTAAAGAGTATGGAAATAACTGAGTGTAACATTTAAACTATGAGTTTTTCTTAGCACAGCTGCTTCCTGGACTGTTGAAGTGCAAGTGAGAAAAGAATGCAAAGGGTTAATGTTTTGAAAAGTCACAACTAGGATAACATCTGCTGCTACATTTATATACACTTGCAGCAGCTTAGGCATCGGGTGGTGGTGTCAGTTTGAGTTTGAGGGAGAGAAAGGATATCTTTATTTTGTTGTTGATGATGATGTTCAAAATACTTCAACATAAACAAAACCCCAACTTAGCTCAAACATTATCTTGTTGACTGCAATCTCTGAATATTGCGACTGCATTTTGGAGGTTGTAATCTCAGTGAGAGCTTCAAAGCATCTTATGGGATCTTAATAATGTTGGTTATTTACTGTAGTGGGGACAACCACTAAACCCCTAAGACCAGGGGTTGTGTCTAATTTTGAACATTTTGAACATTCTGTGTACCCAGGCTATTTAAAAAATATATATGGTTTTTAATTTTTTTTAATTTCCAGTCTACGTTGGAAATTATAGGAAGCTAGAAACTCCATGATTGATTTTGCGAACTTGTAGTGCTTGCTACCTATTCTTCATTTATTATACAAACTCGAAGGGTTTTCCAGATATGACTACTTCTGCCCCAGAATTGCACTCTCTTGAGTCTTCTTCCTACACCTCTCATAGCAGGAAGAAGTAAACAACCAATGTGGTAAACAGCCCAATCCTGTGTAAGTATCTGGTGGGTGGACCAGGCCACCAGCCGGATCCTATCCCCATTCCCCGAGGTCTACTCGGGGGAAGGAGACGTTCATCCCCTTCCCCCGGTGTAACACGGGGAGGCCCCAATGGGCCTCCTTGGATTTCCGCCAGCTATTTAGCTAGTGCAAGTCTGAGGAGCAGTGGTGTTGTTGTTAGGGGGTGGGGGGCTCCATGCGGCGGTGGGGGATGTACTTGCCTCCTGGATTCACTGCCAGGTTGGCCCCTCTGCTGCCATTCCTGTCTTCTCGCGCCACTGGGCCGTGAGATGGGCCCTCCCGCCTGCCCTGGAGCCGTTTGTCTCCAAAATGCAGCGAAAAGCTCTCTGTGTGTGTCGTCACATGGGGGGGGTGTCATGTTGGCGGCCCAGGGGGCATGGCATGTGGTGTCACATGGGGGTGTCGCGTCAGTGCCCCCCCACGGGGGATGTAGGAATGCCTCTGCCGAGGAGGCCGTGTAAAGGCCACGCCGGCCTGGGAAGGGGATGGGGATATGGCGGCCGCCATTCCCGCCCCCCGGGCCGGTTCGACCAATGGCCCCCCTCCCTTGTCACCCGGACCACACCCGCCAGGGGATCACTTACCTTTTCCGGTGGCTGCCTTTACTCTCAAGTTGTCGCAAACGTGCTTTACGGCACGCTCGCGATGGCTTGGGGCAGAGTGCACGCTCTACCGTTTTAAAGTTGGACAGAATTGCGCCCTTAATCTTGCAAGTTCAGGAGAGATCTTGCATTCAGATGCATGGAGGGTCCTCCTGGTTCGATCATTCATTTGTCCCAGCACAGGAGGGGTAGGGAATAGGCTGAAAGTGTGTATGAGCCTGCCCCAATCCCAGGTTTAGGGGGGGGGAGTCTGAACCTACACAACATTTTAATGATAAAACCATACAGTTTTAACATTATATTGTGGGCTACAAGTTAACAAAGCACAGCCAATCTGGGAGAGTTGGGGATAGTGTCTGAATAACCTTTTCTGGACTCCATGCGCCTCTCCCATTTAATTCAAAATGTGAATTTTTTAAGGAGCATCATTTAGATTGTTGAGGGAGCAAACCTGTTGAGATGGGAGGAGGACTTGAGAGCAGTATCTATGTTAGGTGGGGACAAAGAATGAAGTTTCTCATGTTTGGCAACTATAGAGAGAATTTCCAAAAAGCCATCGGATGGGAATAAGAGTGGCAAGGACGAAAATTTGGGATTACCTGGTGGCAGAGTGCAAACAAGGACCAGTCTTTATTGCAACCCTATTTCCAAAGAAGAAAACTGCCTCTTTTCCATGTCTTCATTGCTTGAGTCACTCATTTAAATGGATGTCTTATTAGAATTGTTTCTGTGCAGCTCTTTGACCCCTCTGCCTTATTATCACTGCCTCCATCTCTTTAAAAGCAGAGAGGATTTGCTTGTCTTTGCAGGATCTTCTACTACGTGAGCTATTAAATTCTGCACATGAGCACATATACACATTCTCTCTCTCCTTCCCCCCTTGTCAAGATGAGAGTATATTTTTTGTCCCTGATCTGGAAAGCTGCATGTCTACACAATTTTTGTTTCTTTATGAAAAGGGGCTAGAAATTTCAGGGAACTTTGGGATACTTAAACTCTCAGATTCTGAAGCCTCCTTGTGGTCATCTTAGCGTCTCTAGCAGCCTAAAGTCTTTTGCCAGTTCCAGCTGCAATATTTTTCACGTATTTGAGCTTGTCTTGGCTGGCAGACTTGTGTGCACCTTTTGGTATGAATGGGTTTCATTATACTTTGGTTTGCAGTTGTGTTTCAACTGATGATATCAAAGGCCTTGGGGTACAAAATACAAAGGGCTGCATGTCCTGTGTGCTAAAACGACACAACACAGAATTCTGTGCTTTTTCTGTGCTCACACCGACTTGCGGAATATTCACAGCAGTGGTCATAATAAGTACATTTATTTGGTGCTATACCAAGAAATATCTACATTGACCCAGCGCTGTCATGAGGTGGTGTGTGAAGCCTTTCTCTCCTGGAGTCAGGTGGCCGATCTGAGTGTGGAGAGTTAAGAAGAAATTTGTAATATAGGGTTGCCAAACCTTGAAATAAAAAAACCCTAAAATCAGGTTGGTGCGTGAAGGGAGGAGCTGGCTGGGTCCAGAAGCAGAGCCCAGAGAATGCTTTCCTTATCCAAGGTGTTTACAGATCCCACATGTGCTTAAAATCCCCTGCCATCTAGCCGTACATGACATCGGGTCCTTACAGAAAACCCTAATGCAGTGGTTCCCAATCTTTTTCACCACATGACCCACTTTCATTGTGGATCTTGGCCACCTGGACCTTTTGGCAGTGACGTGATGACATGATGACATCATCATGTCACCACGTAAACTTTCAGGTTGCCGAGCTTTCACTTTTTTTTTTTTTTTTACACGTGAGCAGCCTACTACTCGGCCTCTGCTCAGTGGTCTTCGGCTGCTCTGGGCCTCATCGTGTCATGTTTTCGTGGATGAGCAACGAAAGCACACTCATCAGCGAGAACATGGCGTGATGAGACCTGGAATGGGCCAAAATCTGTCAAGCATAGGCTCAGGTGGCAGGCTGTTGGCATGATTAAAAACTGGGTCATGACACACAATTTGGGAACTGCTGCCCTAATGTAATCTGGACTGTGAATCTCTCTCTCTCTCTCTCTCTCTCTCTCTCAATCACACAGAGAGAGAGAGAGAGAGAGAGAGAGAGAGAGAGAGAGAGAGAGAGAGAGAGAGAGAGAGCTCATCATCATCTCACTCATGATACAAACCTGCTCCCTCCCCAGTTCTGTCCAAGAAACTGAAATTTTCACAACAAAAATAAACAATGCAAATATGTGTATTATGTGCTTGCTTTATTCTCTATTTGCAATCCAGGTTTTGGACATTTTGGCAAAAATTAAAAAGACAGAGCGGGAAAAACTGATCTGTTTGTGCCGGGTCCAGAGAACACACTCTACATGTTTTCTTTACAGCTCTGTGGAGCTAGGAACTTAATCTTTTTTTAAAAAATGAAATCTTGATTAAAATATCATGAGATGTTGTCACTAGTCCTCTCCCCTCACCTATCCTCTGAAATTATACAGTATTTGTAAAAGGTTTGTTCAATTGGTATCATGTCTCAGCCATGAAATGCATCCCTTAAATATCATATTGCCCTGAGAAACATCATTTATCAGCTGGTAGAAAGTTATGTATCATCAATGAATATATATGGCTTTATGGTACACAGTATCTTGGATTTCTGTTCTAAAATTTATCTTCATGAGTGAAGCGGGGGGGAAGGGAAGAACATTTTAGCTGTAGTCTCTTTTCTTTCAAGTGAAGATAAATGTGAAAGAGATTAGCTCAAGATGGGTCTCTGATTTGACTCTGTGCATTCAGTTGCTGCAGCTGTACAAAGCGTTGAAATGAAAATTCTGTTTTAATGTCATCAGCCTTTTGACTGACAACCTGTTTCCCCTGGTATAATAGCTGAACTTTCTGATGGAGCATCTGTCTGTACTTGGGAAGGGATGACTGTCATAGCGGCTCCCCGCTTATGGCTGTGCTGTTTGGCAATTTGTGTCATCCTTAACCCACCAAGATAAATGCAGCATCTCAATCCAGGCTTTTATGAGACCACTCGGTTTCTAACTGGCTTTCCGTAAACTAGATATTGCCAAATTATATCCTTTCAATAGATTTTTCTCTGTCACATTTAAAGGATCCTTATTATTCTGATAAATATTTTGGCTATACAATGTGATGCATTTTTCCACCTAGTTGCCGCCCTTTAGAAGACTGCCCTCCATTTTAAAATTCCAGCCACCTTTTAAAAATAACAATAACAAGAGGAGCCCCACAACAAAACGTAGTATTTTACTTCTTTCTGCAAGTCCCACTGAACTCGATGTGACTTAATTCAGAGTAAGCGTGCCCTGGATTACAGGGGCTGCAGGGGATGGATTGTAGTATCCGTTACTGAACAGGTAGCCTTTCTATCAGTCCCTATCTTGCTCTTTCCTTCAAATCTTCTTCCCATTTTTTCCAGTCTCTCTGTTTTTCACATGAAGTGCAGTTCCTAGTCTTGCTGTTGGGGGAGTCACTCGGGTTGGTGACACTCAAGGTGAGATCTTATGGTGTCACCACTCCCATGGATCTCTTCCCATACCAGACTACACAACGTGGAGGCCTCCTGGGAAATGCAATCCCCGTGCAAGTTGCGACGGCCGGGATCAGGAAATATTTAAAACCCATTTTCTACCAGTGGTAACAAATAGACTAGAAAGTCATTTTGGTGTCACCCCTCCTTGGGGTGACACCCGGGGTGCTCTGCTCCCCCCCCAGTGATGTCCTTGCTTGCTGTATTATGATTGAAAACAAAACTGAAAGTGTTTTCCTGTCCATCTGACCAGGGGTTCCAAGTGATAGTCTCCTTAGGGATCTAGGCTCGCCCTCCGTAATCATTAGCTACCCTGGAGGCAAAGTATGCCTTCTTTCTCCTTTTAAAAACAAAAGTGTTATGGCTTTACAAACCTCTGGAGTACCCAGAAATCTCCATATTCTTTGTGAATGGTCCCTTTCTGGCTACATTCCTTGTGGCACAGGGATAGAGACTTTAGAAATTGAGAGATATGTAAAGGTTCTTTAGTAAATGTAGTATCCAAGTATGTGACATCCTTCGCACACCAAGTAGAGGGTGATGATGTCTCCCCATCGCTCCAGTCACGGCTTTGCCTCTCTTCCCTTTTCCTTCCCATCCTTGTCGTTTCACACAAACTCATCTGTGCTTTTGCCCCCTTCTTTCCTTTTCCTCCGTTTTTGGCTTAGAACGTTCTGTCCCATACTGCTGTCTCTACCTGGAACTCCCTCCCCCTCCCCCATCAACCTCATTGCAATAAACCTTCTCCTCCCACCTCTTTTTAAAACCTACTTCTTGGACAAGAACCTTCCATGGCCATTTATCTTTTCTGCGCTTTCTGTTATCAGCACGCCCTCCCTTAAAACTTCCTCGGTTGTGCTTTTTTCATCAAATACTGTTCTCTCTTTTGACTTCTGGCTGGTCTGCCTTGTAAGGGCAGGATCGCTTGTATGTTCAGTACGGTGCCTGCCACATTGCTGGTACTGAATAAATGCCACTCTTAGAGTGCTAGAGCAATAATCATTCTGATTACTTTGTTTACTTGCATTCAAAAATATTATAATAATCTTAATGCCATTAAAAGAACAGCAAGCATCTCTCTCTCTCTCTCTCTCTCTCTCTCTCTCTCTCTCTCTCTCTCTCTCTCTCTCTCTCTCTCTCTCTCTCTCTCTCTCTCTCTCTCTCTCTCTCTCTCTCTCTCTGAGGTTTTGAAGCAGAGGCTAGATGACCCCCAGTCAGGGACACTGTAGCAGTTGCCTGCCCTGAGCAGGGGGTCGGATTAGATGATCTATAAGGTCCCATCCAACTCTAACATTCCATGATACTAACTGGACCATTTCTGATTTTTTTCATTCTATTGCCTCAAAATGCCCCTCGAGAGATCACCATTTCACTTCTAAGAGACAAATAACTGTTGAGCAGAGAACTAGAGTACAGTCTGGAGAGTAGGTTCGTTCTTCCCTCCCCCCTCTAATTTTTAGATGCACTTAGGAAAAGGTTTGTTCAAGTGAGGGTTTCTCCTGTGCGCCATCTCTAATGCAATGTTCTGATTGCTTCTTAGAAGCCAGAAGCTGCCCTGTTTGTCTTTATCAAATTGGTTTTCTCTTTCCAAGGGGCTTGTCAAATCATCTTGATCATTTATATGATTATAATGTCACTCGTATGTAAGATGCAAGAAGAGCTTAAAAGATTGGCAGCATTGATACCATCCTGCTTGGTAAATGTAGCTGCTATAAAAAGTCATATTCTGCCTAAAAATCCGGTTTCTCTTCTTAGCTATGCCTGCGGTGGAAAAATTCTTTATTATATATTCACTGTATTAAAAAGACATTTATTGACCCAGTCAGCCCTGAAGTGTAAGAGCTGACATTTCTGAACAACATCCTCTTCCATGAGAAGTTTCTGGTCCATGATCATCCTTTGGCAGCATACTACTGGACTCTTAGCTCTAGCACAATCAAAACAAAGGATGGTGAATGTTAGAGCAAGCATCCTCCCTTATCTCTTAAGACTGCAATTCTATACACACTTAACTGAGAGTAAATTCCATTGAACTCAGTGGGGGGGGGGGCTCACTTCTGAGTAGAGATGCATAGGATTGCACTGCTAAACCTCTTTTGTTGCTAAAATGAAAGGCTGTGTCTCAATCTGTTTCTGTTAATCCAATGGGAAGGACTTCTGTCCAAGCCCGTGAAAAAATAGGAGCTAAGCAAGGGCATGGTAGTGAATTTCTGGGTTTGCCTCAGATTAACAGCGCAATCCTATCCAATTTACACCACCGGGAGGACTGGAGGCTTTGGAGGGGAGGAGAGATTTAAATCCCCTTTGAATCCCCCTTTGGAGGGGATTTGAATCCCCTTTCCATTCTGGGGCCTCCCGTTCTTGCTGCACCGCTGGTTACACCGGTGGTGTAAGTTGGATAGGATTGCGCTGTAAAACTTGCATTCCTAGAATCCATTTTGGGACATGGTTCTCTGGTTTGTGATGTTAGGTTTCTGTCCAAAGTCATAAGAACATAAGAAGAGCCCTGCTGGGTCAGAAGAAAGGCCCATCTAGTCCATCTTCCTGTATCTCACAGTGGCCCCACCAGATGCCTCCGGAAGCACACAACATGGTACCTGTATCCTGTTGTCACTCCCTTGCATCCAGCATTCAGCAATAGCTTACTTCTAAAACCAGGAGATTACATATACTCATCATGGTGTGTAACCTGTGATGGACTTTTTCTCCATAAATCTGTCCAACACCCTTTTAAAGGCATCCAGGCCAGGTGCCATCACCACATCCTGTGGCAGGGAGTTCCAAACATTAATTACACACTGGGTAAATTTTTTCTGAATTATTTTTCATCTTCAGACTGGCGCAGTTCACATTCCAGGACATCACATCTCACTCCAGGTACCATCTGTTAGTGCAGACAACACAGCTAATTTGCACTGACCCTGTTAAAAGGAGATCGCATACAAATGCCCACAGTGAACCTCAGACTCAAGGTTGCCCTTGAAGGGCGTCATGTGACCTGAGAAACAAGAGGGGTGAATAATTTGGCCAGAGAGGAGAAGGTTGCAGAACCCAAAGGAACAGGTGACTGGAGTATGAGCCAGAGTCTAAGCTGTGGGGCTACAAAGGAAGGATGATATTTGTACAGAGAGAGGCAACAATGGCATTAAAATCTCTACACTGGCTTCTTCTCCAGCACAGTCTTCTTGTCTTCCTTGACCTTATTCCCACCCACCCACCCACCCACCTATCTGACCTGCTTTCTTGATATATCTTTGCCCATGAGTAGAGGTGGGAGAAAATGGTTTGGTTTGTTCGCAGATTTTGGTGTTTAACCAAAATGAAATAGCAGAAAGCAGTGTTATGTGTGTTTAATCCAACATTTTCCCATTTTTATCCATTGGGACCACTTTAAAAGTGTACTAGGTAGGTGGTATAGGTGGTACAGTGTCAGCAGTTGAAGAATGACACAAAATTACATGGTTTTATTTTATTTTGACAGATATTTTTTTAGCAGAAAGCGGTGTTATGTGTTTTTATTTCGTGATCACCATTTTCTCCTGCCCCTACCCATGAGATGTGCTCCACCAGCGCCCTCACTCTCAGCTGTCTGAACTTCTCTTTTTTCCCTTACTGCCCCTTCTGCCTGGAATCTCCCAGAACACCCTGACACTGCCTCTCTCTTTTCCTGAAAACCCAACTTTCCAGTGAAGCCTTTGATTTCATCCTCAATCTATCAATTAGGAACCTTTATTGGCATTGAAGACAACAACCATCAACACACACAGTACATATAATATATAACAAAAAATATTTTAAAAGATTAATATTAATAATAATGATGATGATGATGATGATGATGATGATGATGATGATTAATTGGAAGGGGGAAATGAGTCAACATCGGGCTACAGTCTAAGCCTAGGGCTAAAATGTCGTATGGTCTGATTCATGGAATGAAACAATTGCGCAAGCAAAGGCTGTGACCCTTTTCACTGTATCACCCTCCTCCATTGATAAGATGTGTTGCAATAACTCCTGGTCCGCTAAACCCTGTAACTTGGCTATTACTGGACCTAGGTGTTCTATATGGGATGAATTATGAAGCGGGCAATATAAGAATGGTAGGATTTCGTCCTCATACCCTACTGAAACAAAGCTTCATACTGAACTGAATCCATAGTCTTCTCCTGTTTACCCGTGCCCTTATTTACCCCTCTGCCCTTTATTGCTACACTTGTGTTAAATGTTATATTCTAAGTAGGGCAAATACCTGTTTTATTGATGGCATAAAACAGGTATATTATAAATAGCAATCAGAATAATAGTTGTGCTGGATAGATAGTAAAAAAAACATTGCAATGAGATTGAATTTAGCTAGGAAATAAATATTTAGTATTTAGCATATGGTCCATTTGATAAGCAGTGATCTTATGGGGTTTTTTCATTCTTGGAGAGGAGGAATATTGATATTGAGTAACAATATTGACACATCCCAGGTTGTTTGTTTCAGCTTTCTGGTCTCCTGCAGAGTATTTTTATAACAACCTTATTGATGGGCCTCTTTACCCAGCTCTCTAGGTTTAACTGAGCTGAGTCGATTTGCTACCACAGCTTCAAGTAGCTGTTACAGAACAAGCAAGACATCCTAATAAAGCTGTAAATGTGTTTGCTCAAACATGGTATTGATTTTTCTTGGTGAGGGGGAAGCAAGTCCTTAGCATGGTGTCGGGTGGATGAGCTGAGCTGCAGTTTTTCATTGTTGTCTGTCATGGATGTGAAAAGCTAAATAACGCTGCAAGAAGGTACATTAGAATTGCCAGAAATTTGGTCCTTAAAATCAGCTAACCTACATCATCATAAAGGGCAGGGGTGGGGAGTTGAAGTTTAATTAGCATTTACTTACACTTTCCTCTTGTGATGCATTAAGATGGGCATTCCTAATTTTGTTCAACTTGTGAAACATTGAGGCTACTACTGGTTGAACACATGTGGAGTTTGTTGGGGAAAAGCTAGGCAAAAAACTAGTAGACTTTTCCTTCTTCCACTTCTGATTTAGTTGTGTCTGCTTGGCACTAGAAAGCAATCTAAATTTTGTATGTAGAATAGAGTGCAGAAGCTGAGCAAATGTATGCAATTTGTTTCCCTAACTTATTAATATTTTTAAAAAATATTTTAAAAATATTTTTTTATTTATGGATATATATCCATCTAAGAACTTCAGATTTCCTGGGCAAGAAGAAGCAGAGGGATTGAGGGGGTTGGAGGCAGTTGGTAGGGGCAAAGAAACAAGGAGAAACAGAGGGGTGAAGAACTGGAAAGGTGCTCAAATATACGATCTGATTGCTAGCTAAACCTGTCCAGTCCCACGATCCTTTTGATGTTTGAATGTTTACTATCAAGAATGTTCTTGTGGGAGCAGCATCTAATCCAGCATTTTGTTTCCAGAAGTGACCTGACAGCTGTCTCTGAAAACTAAGCAAACACGGACCATCCCCTGTTGACTTGGGCTTCAATCCTTTGCACCCTTTCTTGGGTATAAGCTCCACTGAATGGTGGGACTTCGTTTGGTGGGACTTGGTTCTGAGTAAATATGCATAGAATTGTGCTGTCAGTCTACTTTGTTTTTCTCCAAAACCCATTGCAAAGCAAGAAGCCGATGCAGGCCATTCCCCAGATTCTCTAAATTGCCAGAAGACTTGGGGAAGGGAAAAGGTTGGTGGAGACTGAAAATACGGACTCACTGCCAAGTCAAGCCAAAATCTGTGAATCCCTTCCTGTTCAGTGCTAAGCAACCTTGGCCATTACACCAAAGCACTGGAAAGACGATAAATCAGGGGTTCTCAACCGGTGGTACGTTTGGTGGTACGCGGAGCCTTTGCAGCCAAGATGGCGGCCGCAAGGGCACCCATACTGCACCGTGCCGGAGCCCTGAAATCAGCTGCTCAAGGTTTGCAGAGCCTGCAGACCTAGAGCTGCAGGTTCCCGGGGCTCAAAAAAGGCCCTCTCACCCACGCTGGTCCCTTGGCTTACCTTTCGGAGGCCTCCAGTGTGTCGGGAACCCAGAAGTAAGTGCTGATAACGTCATTGGCACTTCCGGTGGTACACGGCGTGGTGGCCACCATATAGGTGGTGCGCCGCGCCACCAATGTTAAGAACCCCTGTGATAGATTTAATGCAACTGGTCCCATGAGGTCTATGTGCATTTTGAATGTGCTCATTTCACCTGGGGGGAAGGTTATGAGAGTTTCCTCCTTGGAATTGTACTGGAAGCACAAACAGAAAATGCAGAAGTCACTTGTGCAACCTCTTTGGGTAGCTTCAGTGAAGCATCCAAAGTCACCCACATTCATTCTTATTGCAATGATTGGAGGTGAAAGCCAGGTCCATATTCCATCTTCTGGAAGAAAGAATGCATGTGCAAAGGAAAGGGTCAACTAAGAGCGTGCTAGTTCCCAAGCAAATGTTAGTCCTTCCAGAAGTGTTCCAACACATTGAACATCCATAATCCTTTCACATCTGAAATGTGAAACAATGTGAATTACTGAATATGCTTTTCACTGTGCAATCCACCATAAGTTTAGGCGGGCAGAGCAAGCTATCCGCCAGCCTAAAGGCTGATCTACACTGCACGAATTCCGGCGCGTGCAGAGCAGTGTGGCTTCCTTTTTAACCGACCACAATGCAACGCGGGAGAGTGGCGCTCTCCGAGTTCCATCACGCTTGGTCATGGACCATGCTAATGTCTGGCCGTGTGGGTGGGACGTAGAGCAACACATTCACCAATGTGAGGAGAGGGGGGTCTTTCAGCCAATTGTAGCACACATGTGCGACCAATCAGGAGGGACATGCAGGGACACTTGGAGGGGAAGGTATCTGGTGGAGCCAGAGCATCATCTCAGGGCGGGGCATCCAATTCCCTATGCTTGTGACCCCCCCCCACCCCCTCGGACGTCAATGGATTTGGTGTAGGTCAGCCTTAAGGTGTCACAAAAGTGCCATAAGGCACTTTTGGGGTACCGGAAAGCGGTACCGGCGCAGAGGCTGGCACGGCTCACTCCGCTGCCCTTCCCGCACCAGCCAACCCAGATAAGACCTGCACCGGTCAGTGGGAGGGCGGGAGGGCCAGGGTGGTAGGAAAGGGGGCCATTGGCCAGGTCGGCCTAGGAGGGGGGGGATATTGGCGCTCGGTTGTGCCGATATCCTAAGCCTCTTCCTGGCCCAGGCCAGCATTACACAGCCTCCCCGACACGTGCCAGCTAAAGAGTAGGGGGATGTTCGTCCACTTCCCCTGAGTTGTGCCCCAGTTGTGCCAGCGCAGACCACATCCTGCCTAGGATGCAGCAACCGGCCACCACATCTTAGGCAGGGTCAGGCTACCCAGGTGTATACCCGAAAGTTGTCCAGTTTTACTTTAGTGCAAGGGTTCTCAACCAGTGGTACACATACCACTAGTGATATGCTGACCTTCGGCTGTTAGTACACGGGTCCCTGGCCACCAAGGTGGCAGCCGCCAGGGCACCCGTACCACCCTGCACCAGAGCCCTGGAACCAGTGACTCGAGCTCTGCAGAGCTTCAGCGTGTGAATTTCCAGGGCTGGAAAAGGCCCACCCGCCCTTGCCCCTTAGCTTACCTTAACAGGGCTCCAGTGTGGCGAAAACCTGAAACTGACAAGGTTCTTAACTGTATGGGTTCTGCAGCCATGTCAATATAAAAGTAGAGAAATAAAATCCGTTACCGCTTTTGTTGTTTGTTTAGATTTCTTATATTGTGCAGGTGTCACATACACAGAAAAGGTTTTCTTACAATAACAACAACACGGGATCCTACTTCCCAAGCCGACGTTTCACTCCATTCACGGAGCTTTCTCAAGGCAATTTGGCAGTAAAAAACTGCTGGATGAAAAAGAATGTTACGGAGTGGTGACAGTTAAACATCAGTCTGTTGCTCAAAGTTAAAGGGACCCACTACTTTTGTCCTCAGAGTTATTCAACACTTATTACTTGGGTTATTTAAAATTGGCATCCATATCCTATTGGCATATGTCATTTCCTGCTGGCGGTTCAGTAACTTTGAAGATTTCGTCTGGGAAATCATTAGAGCCTCCAAATTTAATCTATGTTTTAATCTGGGTTCATGAAACAAGGCTCGTGCATGCTCAAACATTATCCTGTGTCCTGATTCTTTCGCGTGCAAAGCTACTGCTGATTTTTCTTCTTGCTTTGCATCTGTTGCTCTTTGATGTTCCCGTACCCGGACCCCTATTGGTCTTTTCGTTTGTCCCAGATAAACTTTCCCACATTCACAGCCAATTTCATATACTCCGGGGTTAGATAACGCTGGTCTGGGGTCCTTGGGATTGTGTAGCAGTTGCTCTATTTTCGTTGTTGGGCTGAAAATAGTTTTCACATCATATCTCTTAAAGATCTTGGCTATCTTATCAGTTGTACCCCTAATGAAGGGTAACGAAAGCCATGGCTGTTCTTTGTTTTCTGTCTGCTTCTCATTGTCACTTTCTCCAGGTGCCACAATGTGATTTTTCCTTGCTAACTGTTTCCTCCAACATTCGTCCACTTGTTTCTTTTTGTATCCGTTTGCCGTCAGTGACCGTGTTAGAACTTGTTTTTGCGGGAAAACCTGAAAGTACATGGTACTTCCGTTGGTAAGTGGCGCAGTGGCTGCCTGGGAGGTGGTACGCCATGCCTGTGCCGATGGGGTTGAGAACCCCTGCTTTAGTGAAACTAATGTAGAATGTTATGTGGTCAAAGTTGTATCCCAACCCGAAGGGCATAAAATAAGGCGCCAAGTTCCATTTTTAATAGTCCTAAGAAAGTTTCCATTTAGTAGATTCTGTTCTTGGTTGATACTGTAAGACAAATCTGCCACAATCACCATCTGCCATGAAATTAAATCATAGAAGTTGCATCACGTTGATTGTTTGTTTGTTCACTGACTGTGATGGCAAATCATCTGGTGGGAGCGCTGGGTTCTGCTTTGCAAACCACCTAATTACAATTGACCAGCCTTGTGGGCATCCCATCAGCCATGCCAGCGACTCTGTAAGGTTTCCAGAAATCAGACTGCCATTAGCAAAGAGCTGGGAATGATTGAATCTCACAGCAACACCTTCATAAATAACACATGGTGGGCTGTTGTGAGCAGCTGTTTCCATCAAATATGATACAAAATGCCAATGAGAGCATTAAAAGGAGTGGCGATGTTTTTCAGTTTCGAATATTGCTGTTTTGTCAGTGCAGTTTACGAATGTTTCAGCTAAAACTTTTCAAAGGTCTTATACATAGAAGTATGTCGCAAGGTGGTTATGAGAGCATGCCACAGAATTTCCCGGTTCAAATCTCATCTCTGCCATGAATTCTCACTTGCTGGCTTTAGGCAAGCCACTTCCTCTCAGCTCAGTGACCCAGCTGCAGTATGGGGATTAACACAGTGCAATCCTATGCACATCTACTCAGATGTAAGCACCATTGTTTTCAGTGGTACTTACTCCCAGGTATGTGTGTGTTTGCCTTACAGTACAATCCTTAGCCTTCTTTACACAGAAGGAAATTCCACTGGTGCTGACTCTCAGGCAAGGATGTGGATCAAGTCTCTAACTTCAAGTCTCTAGTCAAGTCCCAAGTCTTTCCCCCCAAGTCCCGAGTCTTTGGTTGCAAGTCCCAATCTATTTAATGAGGAAAATGGGTTTAAATCTGAATAAAATTCGACTTGTTGTAAAAGGCTCCAAGTCTCGAGTCGAGACTTTTGAGTCTTTTACGATCGCCAAGTAAAGTCTAAGTCAAGTCATTGACACGACTTGTGTCCAACTCGAGTCCGAGTCAATAGACTCAAGTTTAATCACTGCTCTCAGGTAAATGTGTATAGCAGGGGTGGCTATACACATTTAAAAGAACCACATACGATAAACTTCAGATGTTTGAGATCCACAGTATTTAAGAAGCATTTAAATTGTGTTGTATGCAGGTTCTCATGGCTTGTTACGATTTGCAGCGAGATCGGAGGTATGGGCAAAGAAGCCATGCCAAAGGTTCCGCCGTCCAACCTGACGACCTGGGGCAAACGGTAAGTGCTGACCAGCAGGTCCAACGGGACGGACACGGAGCTCCACTTCACATCCTTGAGACTGAAGCCCGGCGAGGGGCCCGCATCCATCTTCCCGCCCTTCTTTCTCTTGGTCTTGGTAACTGCACTTACCGTTTGCCCCAGGTCGTCAGGTTGGACGGCGGAACCTTTGGCATGGCTTCTTTGCCCATACCCCCGATCTTGCTGCACAGCATTTAAATTCTTAAATATATTTATTCACCATGAACATTAACCTTATGTTTTAAGCCAGTGGACTCTCAGTTTAAACCTGGTAAATAATTATAAAGCTTGAAAATTTCTTATTTACCTTTTATATTAATTGCGATGCAAAAAGCACCTTAGTCAAACATATTTCCGAGAGCCGCACATTATATCTCAAAGAACCACATGTGGCTCACGAGCCACAGTTTGGCCACCCCTGGTGTATAGGATTGCAGCTTTACTTTATAGGCTATTGTAAGAATAACAATTAGATTACACATGAAATGCTTTGCACACTTTGAAAGCATTATATAAATACTAACTACTACTACTACTACCACTACTACTACTACTACTAAGTACACAAAACTAGAGCTCCATTTTGGGGGTCAATATGAATGGTTCTTGATATCTTAAAAATATATCTGAGGAAGCAGCATCAAGCTGCAAAACTGCATTAAATAGCGCTCAGTTTTGGAGGAGGATTTCTTTATTAAAAACTGACTACTGCCAGCAGTTTCCTTTTCATTGAAAACCCCATTTATTTGGCTTGGGGCCTTTTTAATAAAAATATTTTGCTGTTCCCATTTTGCCCTGAAAGTAAGCATCATTGACAAACCATGGCAAAACAGTTCTCATTCAAACAGTCTTCTCAACATTCGAAGCTTTCTAATTCTATTTTAAATTGTTAGGTTTCATAAGTTGAAAGATCTGAGCTTTCATGTAAAAACATGACATTTATTGTTTATCGTTCGTATTCATTTTATTTAAAAACAATTACCGGTATATCATTTTTCAGTAGAAAAAAATAGAACATAAATACATTGAATATGTACGAATGCCTTCATAATCCTTATCTCATTCTTTCTCACAACAAGCCTCTGAGGTAGGTCTTGATATTCTCATTCTACAGTTAGTTAGTTAGTTAGTTAGTTAGTTAGTTAGTTAGTTAGTTAGTTAGTTAGTTTTTAAAAAAGTGGGCCTCCCCTGTTGAGTTTATTGATTAGCTGGAATTGAATGCTGGGTCTTCTAGTTCCACTGGCACTATTTTATGATTTATTGGATTGTTAGTGGTACTAATGCTCAGCATTTGTACTGTATAGCCGTTTTGAATATTTAAAGCATTCATGTATGTTTTGTTACAATTTTTTACAGTAACCTATAAGAGAAGTCAGTATTATCCCTACATTGCAAAATGGCTGAATGAGGCTAAGTGCCAGCTTTTGAGCGAGATATAAAACTAGGGACATCCTGATTCGCAGCTCAGCACTGGCGTCGCTGGAGGTGGGGCGGAAAGCTAAGTTCTGCAGCTTTTCGCCCCACCGTTACTCTCCGGTACGAGGCGCGGCGCCCCGCCCCCTCGTCATAGGAGCCCGTCAGCGGAGAGAAAGCAACACGCAGGGACTCTGCTGCGCGTTGCTTTCTCTCCGCTGACGGGCTCCTAGGACGAGGGGGCGGGGCGTCGTTCCTCGTACCGGAGAGTAACGGTGGGGGGGAAAGCTGCAGAACTTAGCTTTCCACCCCACCTCCAGCGACGCCAGTGCAGCTCAGTTTCTTAGCCACAGGACTGCACCAGCTATGTAGATGGAAGGTCTCCATTAGTATGACAAGAGCTTGAGTCACCTGGCCTTTTTCCACTGAAGAGAAAAGATGTGGTCGGAGAGTACGTACATTTAAGGGTCATAACCAAGTCCTTTAAAAAGTATCGTTTTCAGCATCAAGTGAAAGATTTAGCCAGCCATCAAGATGTCTTATTTGAAAGCATTGATCACCCACTACAGAAGCAGGCAGCACTCCTGTTGTCATTGCTGGAAGCTCATGATCAAGAGTTTAAGTGAGAGATTTCTTGTAAAAGCATTGCTAGATAGTGGCGAGGTGTTACGGTTGAATTAGCCCTGAATTAGTACCTTGACTGACAAAAAGTGTATGAGGCAGTTCATATGCTACAATCATCTTGGAAATGCTCCAAAAGGGATATCTCCAAATTGTGCGAGTGAAAAACCAAATGGCAAGTGTGGTTCATTGTGAATACGTGTCAACTGATGCACATTGGGATGAACCAGGAAAGAGATGGTGGGGTCATGTTCAATGAAAACATTGACCCAGTGTGTGGTAGCTGTGAAGAAGACAACATCCATGCTAGGGATCATTAGGAAAAGAATCAAAAATAAGATTGCCAATATTCTATTGCCCCTATATGGTATAGACACTTTGGAATAGTGTGCGCACAGTTCTGGTCACACACCTCAAGAAAGGAGATTGTACTGCTGGAAAAAGTGCAAAAGATTATGAGCCTACTAGTAAAGATGACTGTGTGCTACCTTCAGGTTCAGTGGCAGTATGCCTGTGAATATCAGTTGCAAAGGAGCAATAGCGGGAGAGAAGTACAGTGGAACCTTTCCATCCGTGGGTTTGGGATCTGCGGATTTGACTCACTGCGGATCCCAGACCTGCAAGGTTCACCTGAGAAACGCTGTAAAAAGAAAAAAACAAACATCACGTATTTCTTTAAACTTGCAAACCGCGCCGTTTCCAACTCTCCATGGGGCTTCTGCAAGCTGAACCACCCACTTCTGGGTCGTGCGAAGGCTCTTCCCCCCAGCCTTGTTCCAGGATGCAGCTGGGAGAGAGGAGAGCCTTCGAGTAACCCGGAACTAGGTCATTTAGCTTGCTGAAGCCCTGTGGAGGCTTGGAAACGGCGTGGTTTGCTGCTAAAAGGTTTAAAAAACTGCTGTTCTTGACCTTTTTTCTTTTTACAGCTATTTTTAGCAAACCCTGGTATCCGTAGATCCTCGCTATCCACGTGGGGGAGGGCGGAACTGATCCGCCACGGATAGTGAGGGTCAACTGTATACCTTTCTTGCCTACTTATAGGCTTCCCAGAGGCAGCTGGTTGGCCACTGTGGGAAACAGGATGCTAAAGGAGGTGGACCTTTAGCCTGATTGAACAGGGCTTTTCTTATGTTCCCTTTGAGTTGATAGATTAGTAAATGCACAAAGATAATGGAGCTTAGTGGCACATAGAGCATGCACAGCCCTAGCATTGCCTACCTGCTCTCTGGCAATGCATCCCTTTCCTTTTCCCCTGTGTTCCCGGTACAGCTGAGTCAGAGTTCAAAAGAAATCGCATTTGCATTGGGAAGCCTTTATTCTGGCCACATACAACCAGAATGATAGCCGACAACACATTACAACCCAAGAAAGAGTAACTGTTATTTGCTACTGTAAACCATTGGGCCACAGCCAGTCCCTAAATGCTATTCCACCAATGCTAGACATAATAGAAAAGCCGCGTTTAGGCATATCTACACTACAAACTAATATTGGCTTCCTATCAATTTAACAGTTATGTCTTTCTCCAAAGCATTCTAGGAATTATCATTTGGTGAAGTACAGTACTGAGAACTATTTGTTAAAGATCCCTAGTGTCCCTCCAAGCACATAATTCCAGGAATTCTCTGGGGAAATTGGAGTCGCACTGCAATCAGCATACATCTGTAGTGTAGATACACCCTTGGAGTCCTGTTGTGGTCAACACATGAAAAAGGTGTGAACTGGAAGCATGGTGTTTCTCGATGTAATGAACAATCAATGGTTTTTTCACTCTGTAAGATCTTTCCCAACCCTTGCTATTTTTATATATATTCTTGAGCGCTGGCCAAACTGGGAAAAGAACATTTTTCATCTTTCTATAAACCCCCTTTTTGGGACTCATGCTCGTTGCAAAACTTAGTTCTCTCTTTGTGATGTTTGGAGGCCTGCCCAATACATTCTAGACAGACTGACTCAGAAATAGCTGTTTTTCACAGCCTAATTTTTATATACAGACAGACACTACTAGCTCTTGAGTTTGAAGCACCTACAAGCATACTGGCAAGTTTCATGCCTTCCAGGCAGTTCAGTTTTAATGACTGACGCTCTTTTTGTGTCCAGGGATTTGTCCTATAAGAGTCCATGGTGTTAATGGATAGCAGACTATTTTCATCATGTTGTTCAGAAACCATCTGATTTTTTGCCAGACATGCTGCTTCAGTTTTAAAGCAGCACACCCACTCTTGGTAGGTAGGCTGTCTTGCCACCACTAGGAGGTGCCTGGCAACCTTAGACTGAGGGTTATGCATAGCTGAGATTTTTGTGGCATATCCCCCCAAAGTATTTTCCTTCTGCCCTAGGAATTCTTTGTCCTCTTCCATTTGTGGCCTGTGGATTAGGCATCAAATGGATCTATGAAAATCTCACCAAACTGTTGCTGTTCAGAACCTCCCAGCGAGATTGACATAAGTAGGATTTCTTTTCCGTTTTCTTGCATTTGCCGTTCTCCGGACTGCAGAATATTGAATCTTAACAGAAACCAGTAGTGCGTGTGCGTGTGCGTGTGCGTGTGTGTGTGTGTGTGTGTTTAAAGTCGCAGGTCGCTAATTTGTACTAGGACTCCAACATCTGCTTTCAATGCCTGGTTCCAAACTTGCGCTATATGAAGTAAGAACTGAGTGAAAAATTCCTGAAAAGATACAGAGTATATTTCTGTCACTACTGCTGAATAACAACGGAGAGCCATAGGTTTCAAAGGTTAAGGGCAATGTGTTTTGGAGCAGAGTAGTCCTGATGAGCTCTGGCATCTCCCCCCCCCCCCCAGTTGAGCATTAGAATGTCTGAGAGCGCAGTCGTATCCAGCTTTACAGCATTGATGCAGCTGCAATGCAGCCCCAAGGTAAGGGAAAATATGTTCCCTTACCTTGAGGAGGCTTCTGTGAATGCCTTCCCCCTCCACAGGATGCAGCACACACCCCGTTGGCACAGCTACATCAGCACTGGAAAGTTGGATAAGATTGGACCCTGAATGTCCTTAGAATGAATATACTTGCTCACACCCTTTTGTTCTGAATTACCCATTTCCTCCCAGCCCACAGGTGACACATACAGTGATGCCTTGCAAGACGAATGCCTCGCGCAACGAAAAACTCGCAAGACGAAAGCGTTTTGCGAGTTTTTTGGTGACTCACAAGACGAATTTTCTTGCGAATTTTTTTTGTCTTGCGAGGCATCACTGCACATCAGCTTACCCCCTCCCTGCGCCGGACGCCTCAGAGCCTCTGGAGGATCCTCCGGAGGCCTCGGAGCAGAGGCAAGGAAAGGGTGGAGCTGGCTCCGGGTGGCTCCGCGGCTCGGGCAGCATTCCATGGAGCGCACGCGGGCGCTCCGAGGGCTTCTCCCCCCGGCTTCGGAGCTGGAGAAAGCCCTAGATCGTCCACCTCGACTGGCGGCCAGGGCTTTCTGAAGAAGGCCCACGGCGTCGTTGCCCTATTTATCCTTTTTTTTAGCGCATGCGCAGAACGTTTCAGAAATGTTCTGCGCATGCGCTAAAAAAAAGGATAAATAGGGCAACGACGCCGTGGGCCTTCTTCAGAAAGCCCTGGCCGCCAGTCGAGGTGGACGATCTAGGGCTTTCTCCAGCTCCGAGGCCGGGGGAGAAGTCCTTGGAGCGCCTGCCTGCGTCACCGGGCACGCGCGCAGGTAAGCCAGGTGGCGCCCCCCCGGAGCGGCCGGACTCGCAAGACGAAATAATTCGTAAGACGACAAGACTCACGGAACGAATTAATTTCGTCTTGCGAGGTACCACTGTATATACACCCTTGGGTAAAAAATGTCTTAATTAAAAATGTCCACCCTCTGATACTGAAAGCTGTAAACAGTTATACCCAATGTCCCCTTCACAGCTTAGGTGGAGTTTGATCACCCATCTCCCAAAACTTACTTCAGTTTAATTTGGAAATGAACCGAGTTCTTAAAAATCAGAAGAGTTTTTAAGACCACTTTTTGGATCCAGTCCAAAGCTTGGAAAAATGACCCCCTCAGCCTTCCCAACCCCCCTAAACCTTATCTAACAGCCTCCCACCACCATCTTCTAAACATCTCCCTTTCCTTTCCTAACCTGAGGAGTGGCAGTGCACAAGGTGAGAAAAGGAAGGAGGTTTGTAGTAGCCCTCAGCAGGACTACATTCTTCCATGATGCCCTGGGCTTTGAGCCTGAGCTCCTTGCAGTGCAGCATGCCAGGAAAACGGGGAGGAAAAGAGTTAATGTTCTCCTCTCTCCACATGCTGCCACTGCTGCTGCTCCCACCACCGCTTGCAAAGTAAGGAAAGGACAGGGAGGTGTGTTTCGGAGGGTGGGACAGGTGGGTGGGGCTTTGGGGAAGGAGACAGTTGGTAGGGTCAGGGGAATCGAAGCCAGGAATTCTTCTACAGCTCAGCTTTTGTTCCAAGCCGGAGACGAACTTGGGGTTTTAAAGCTTGCTTCTCCTTTGAGAAGGGTTTTGGTCAGCTGTCAGGTTTCTTCTATGGCCCCATTGCATTCTGCTTTCGTCGGACTCCATTTGCTATATTGTGGTTCAGTTCTGGGCACCACAGCTGGGGCAGGTCCAGAGCAGGGCAACTAGGATGGTGAAGGAGCTGGAGGCCATGTCCTGTGAGGGACAGGTTGAAGGAGCTGGACATGTTTAGTTTGGAGAAGAGATGGTTCAGAAGGGATATGATAACAGATATATTATAAATATCTGAGGGGTTGTCATGTGGAAGTTGTAGTGGATTTGTTTTTTGGTTGCTCCAGAGGGATGGGACCAGGACAAATGAGTTTAAATTACAAGCGAGATTTTGATTAAACTTTAAGAAGACCATCTTGACGGTACAAAGGACTGGGCAGTGGAACAGTCTGCCCCGGAAGGTGGTAGACTCTCTGTTGTTGGAACACTTTCAGCACAGGCTGGATGGCTATCTATCGAGAACGTTGTAGCTGTGGACAGCCTGCATAGGCGGGGGGTTGGACTTGATGATCTTGAAGGCCTCTTTCAGCTCTAGGATTCTATGCTTCTCCAAGTCTAACTTGGTAGAACTTTTCTGGTAGCTCTAGTATCCACCACTGCTGCTTCTTAAATCTCTGTTTCTTTCTACTTTTCAATGGAAAAGTTGTCATTGGACTTCCATTCGTGTTCTTGCCTGATTTTTGCTTTGAATTCCTATACCCCCCCCCCCATTTTTTCCTCTCTCTGTTTAGCTCTCATTCAGAAATAGGAAAAAAAGAAAGATTTTTGTTTGTTTGTTTAGAGCAGAGGTTCTCAACTTGTGGTACGGGTACCCCTAGGGCAGGGGCGGGGAGCCTTTTCCCTGGCGAGGGCCGTTTTAAATATTAGAAATTTGCTTGAGGGCCGGTCGTAAGGCCGGGCGCCATTTTTATTTATTTAATTAATTTTTGCCCCCACCCCCCCATCGGCCTCTGGAGGCTCCGTGCTCACCGTCTGAAGCCGCCGCCGGGTCCGCGCGTCACCTCCAGCGTACCATGCCGATGAGGGCAAGAGGGCAAGAGCTTGCCCTCATCGGCGTGGTACGCATGTGCGAAATGGCCAATGGCCTTAGGAGAAGGGGTCGAGGCAGCGGCCGGGGAGGACATGCAAAGGCCCTCTCCTGGCCTCCGGAGGTGACGCGTGGACCCAGCGGAGCCTCCAGGGGCCGGTTGGGCAGCCTCCCGGCAATCTCTCCGGGGGCCGGACCGGATGGCCTCGGGGGCCTGATCCGGCCCTGGGGCCGGAGGTTCCCCACCGCTGCCCTAGGGGTACGTGGACCTCTTGCTGGGGGTACCCCAAGCCCTGCCCCTTATCTGCCCCATAAGCAGCTAATTAAGTGTTAATTAACATGGATTTTACATTGTAATTATTTTTGGAGCTCTTCTGTCTCTCTGATTTTGGTTTTGGGCTTATTTTTGTACTTTGGAAAATGTACTTTGGTGGGGTGGGGGAGGGAGGAGTTGATTTTGGGAACTGTGACTTGGAGAAAAAAAGAGATCCTTGCATGTGCGTCTCTCCCCCTCCCCCCCGCACACAGTTAAATAAGACATTTTTTTATATTTAAAATTGTTTTAGTACTTTATTTAATGATTAATTACCTAATTAATTAATTGATTAATCCAATTAATTAGCAGTTAATTAGCAGGGGGTACTTCAGAAAATTGGACCAAGATAGGGGGGTACCTGGGCCTCCAAAGGTTGAGAACCCCTGGTTTAGAGGGGTAACTAATTACCCCAGATAGATTGTATCATGGTTACAGATGGTTACCCCAAGAAAATATAATTTGTATTTGAAAGTAGAAGTGTTATGAGTGTTACGTGAAAGTAGAAGTATTACAGATGCAAATGTATATATCTTATTGAGTCTGTTAATGTTCTGTAAACCATAATGAGTTCCCCTTATTGGGGAAAAGGGCAGAGTATAAATTGGCTAAATAAATGTCAGTACTACAGTAATATGTTCTGTAAACACAAACACATGAATGCAGTTGTCTCTTGCGGTGTATGTTTGTACTCCATATGTACATTCACAGTGCAGTCCTACGCATGTTTACTCAGAAATAATTCCTATTGATTTCAGTGGAACTTCCTCCCAGGTAAGTTTGTGTAGAATTTAGTAAGGTCTAAAATCAGAGCTACACCCCCTCTTTAGATAGGTCATTTTGGGTCAACCATTCACATGGCTTGTGTTTGATCAGAGGACAGCCAGGAGTCCTTTCAAATACAGTACTTTTCTAGCATAAAGAAATGGTGTTGCTGAAGTGGAGAAATGTAAGTTAGTAGGAGTGAACTGATTAAACCTAGCCAGGGTACACAGTTACCCCAGTGGGAAATTCAATTCATTTCTGGGCTAAAGTTGTACCCCAGACCCCTTTTTGCTCATAGGAAGGAAATGCGTAATGGAAATTCATTTTTCTTTGGGGATATCATGCACCAGGTGACTAAAAAGGACAAAGCCACTAACTTTTGAGTGTTTGCCAAAAAGGTGCTCCTTGGAATAGGAAATTTCCCCCAACAAAAGGTAAAGGTTAAAAAGTGCTGAATTGTAATAATCATTTATCACAATTTCATTTATTTGTTTAACCACAGGTTATTGCAAAGTTTTTAAATGGTGCAGAATTTTAAAAAATGGAGAATGTAAACATATGAAATCTACAGTAATGAGTCACTCCAACAACAGCATTCTTGTTTCATAAAAGCAAGTTGGAGCTGGTAAAATAACCATGATGAAGTTGTTTTCTTGAAGATGGGAAGGTGCACTTCTGTTACGAAATGCTGGGAAGTAAAGGGGGCTCTCATTTTACTGGAACTCTGATTTTTGTTACTCCATTGGTTTGAAAGGCATGTTAGTATTGATAGAAAGACCACCGAGTTGTCTGAAGCAATGTGCTGTGTTGCCCCCCTTCCTCAGAGAGAGTGTTTATAGGTGCATTCCCAGATGGTTTTATTTGCTAATGCAGTGTTTCCAAACTTTTTCGACCTGTGGCTCCCTTGACCATTGGCGACCGTTGACCACAGCTCCCCATTACATTATGTTGATGCCTGCCAATTGGTATTGCATTGTTTTTTGAGATGATTCCGTGGCATTCCGCGACTCCCCTGGCTAGTTTTTGCCACTCCCCTGGGAGCCACGCCTCCCAGTTTGGGAACCACTAACCTAATGCTTTCTTCCTCTCTTGTCCTTCAGGTTTCCTCTCACAGCTTGTCTATGACCGGCCACTGGTAGAATGCATCCGTGCTGGACACTACGCCGCCAGCGTGATCATAAAGCGTTCTGGCTGCACCTTCCCAGAGACGCCTGACTTCCACTGATGCTGGGCAACCCAAGGGATCAGGAGGGGGGTCACTGCCTACCCTTTCCTCATTCCCCCTCCCCAGTTACCCTGCATTGAAGCTTCTGTACTTCTGCTCACTTTTGCCTTTCTCAGATCTGATGGCCCTTGTCCTGTTCCCAACACCACAGTGTCTTGCATGACTTACCGTAAATTAGAGGCCAGGTGGCCAGGCTCTGTTCAGCCTGGTGCTTTGTATCCGTAGTACAGTTTCTAGGAGCAGCACTGTATGAAAACACTCACAGCTGTTTAGCTATGGTCTGACACTTCTTTAGTAACCTCTAGTATATTTAATCCTGGCCAATTCTGCTCACCTCATTTAGGTGAGAAACCATTCACGGGTTCAATTGATGTAAAATATCAGTGTTGGTATTGCACTGGTGTGAAAACTGGTGTAAGAAAGAAAAATCTTCTCTTCTGTGCTCCCATGTGTGCTAGATTTGCGTACCCCTTGCTCTTAATCCTGCTTCCATCACAGTAAATAGGAATTTGCCTATGATTCATAGGACTGACCCAAGCTCATGTAGCTTGGTGCCATTTTATTGGCTTTAGGAAATCTTGGAGCAGGCTCCTAAGTGAGAGCAAAATCTTGATTCTTCATGTTGTCACATTAAGGCTCTGTGGTCTCATTTTTTCCAGGGCAGAATCACAATATTCTTCTGATATAAATAAATAGGCTTACCAGATCCCTACCGGGACAGAGTGCTAGACCTTTAGGAGAGGGAATGTGGGCATGTGTAGCTTGTTAAACCCTTAGAGCACAATCCTAGGCATGTGTTCAATGGAGCTTGCTTCAGAGTAGATATGCCTAGGATTGTGCTCTAAGGGTTTAACAAGCTACACATGCCCACATTCCCTCTCCTAAAGGTCTAGCACTCTGTCCCGGTAGGGATCTGGTAAGCCTATAAATAAAGCCCACAACAGGACACTCTCCTTTTGTGGTGGGCTTGAGTTTACATCTCAAATTATATACAATTGTGAAAGTGAAGTACAGAAATATTCATGCAGGCTGTCTCATCAGGATATGCCAAAATAAAATATTTTATTTCAACGCACAGTTTTAAGACAATAATGTACTTCAAATAATTGAGAAATCTTCTGGATTTTTATTTGTATTCAACAGTATTCAAGAAAGGTGTTCTGAAAATGCCATTCATTACTTTACTATGTGTAATTTGATACAGATAAACAAAACAATTTGATACATGAGTTCTCTGGCTTTTCATTTGTGAGGCCCAGCCTGTTGGAATGAATCCCTTAAAAATGAAGTGGAAATGGATACAACCTTACCAATATTTACTTTGTGTTCTTTCTCCTTGTGCCTCAGTGATGGTGAGAATAGTCTCACCATTTAAAAAGGAGAGTAGAAGTTATGCATTACTTATCAAGAAATACAGTCTTTCCACTAGAAAGATGAGGTATCGGCAGATCAAGAGCATACACTAGGGACACTTTAACTATATTACAATACAGGTATATGAAATAAAAGTCACAGTGCCCCCATAATGGATTATTAAATTTAAATACCTGGATTTCCAAAACGTTTTTGACAAAGTCCCTCACCAAAAACTCTTGTGTAAAGAGCAGTCATGGGATAAGCAAATGGGTCATCTTATGCATTCCTATGGCTGTATTTTGAAGCCAGGGAGATCTCTTACTGATTTCCTTCTCTCCCCACACTCCTGTCAAAAGACCACAGTCATAAAGGGACTGACTGTGGACACTGTTTTGTGGCAAAACCTCCTGCATGTTGGGGAGGGGGAGTAGAATATAGTTAAGGGTTGGGGTTTATTCTTAACTGTAACACTTAAGTGCAGATTTAAGATACAAGTTTAAGAATATAGTTCTGACTTACAGTTGGTTTAATAATCTACAAAGAAAGAGAGCTTCTTGCGGTATCCCCATCTGCTATTTATGCGACAAGTTGGGGTTATACACCATATATTGTAAGGTTAAAAGTTTCAGAAACAGAATTTCAGAATGATACATATGCTCCTTCCTTATCCATTCAGTATTACCACCCTTAAGGAGTTAGGCTTGCACCAGACATGCAGTTATTCCATGGGAAATTACATCTGTGAGCACATATGTGAGTTTCAACCCACATGAGATTTGCAGCCACACATTCACTCCAATCTGGGGTTTATCTTTGGAAAACATGCTATTCCCTCCTCCAGCACTGCCAATCATATTTTGGCTGTCTTCTTGTGTCTGCATGCACTTGCAGGCTGAAAGGGGTAGGGGGTTCCCCCCCCTTTCTGAGGCAGTAAACTTCCTGGTCTTGCAAATCCTCCCCTGGGGATGGTCTAGTACACTGTCTCACCTCCTCTGACTCAAAACTCATGGATATCAGACAACCATGGAAATTTTCCCACCAGGCGTTCAAAACACATGTGAAAGGTTCTGAACTCGCAAATTAAGAAGTGAAAAAAGGTACTGTACTTGGTTTATTCTGGGGGGGGGACACACTTTTAGATCGCAAACAGATAAGGAAACCCATGTGGGCTTTGCATCCAAATGTGTGCTACATCTATGGGAAATGCTCATTTCCACATGGGTTTTTGCTTTAGAGATATCATTCATCCTCTAACTCTCATGTCTTTCCCTTTCGAGCAACTGTTGCCACACTTGTTGCAATATATGGTGTATACTAGGGGTGTCAAACTTAAGGCCTGCATGCCGGATACAACCCATGGAAGTCCTTTATCCGCCCCACGTGATCATTGGACTCTCCCAGTGCTACCCTTTCAGCAACACCGCTTCTGCCAAGTCTCTGGGAAAGAGAGATGGAAGAGGACCTCAGAGGGCAAGGAATGCTACAGGGGAAGGGGCAGACCAAGAGGGGTAAGAAAGGGAGATGCTGCAAAGGTGCTGGGAGAGCCCAATTATCACACTGGGAGTGTCCAATTATCACATGGCCACCCTTTCAGCAGTGCTGCTTCTGCTGAGGCGTCACTTCGTAGACCACCTCTCAGCTGCTGAGTTGCAAAGTGACGCCTTGGCAGAAGTGGCACTGCCAAAATGGTGGCCGTGATACTTGGGCTTTTCCAGAATGATACTTGGGCTCTCCCAGTGTGATAATTGGGCTCTCCCATATCTTGAAAATATTTATCACGTTTTTCACATTTTCTCTTCTGTCATTTGCAGCTAATGAGTTCCTACATGAGAACAAAGTCCTTATTTCTGGCCATCCTCTGCTTAATGACGTTGCTTTCTGCTTAATGATGTCACTTCCGGCCCTCAGCAGGTGCCATGAATGCTATGCTGTATGAAATGAGTTTGACACCCCTGGTGTATACACTCCTGATCTGCATCCTATATACAACATGTGTTTTATGCCCAAGAGCTGTGTGTACTCTGCACTAACCCCTGCCCCAGATTCTGCAACAAGATAACTCATATTCTTTATCAAGAAAATCGAATTCTGCAACCTGTACCAATGGAAACAAATTATGTGAATGTACTTGCTTCTTTTGGGGTGGGGGGGTGGGCGGAGAATTATTAATTGTGCAATTTTTGCATTATTCTGCTTCTGCTATTATATGAAGGGGAGAGCTATACACGGTACGAAAGCCCTTGCGTGACCAATACAAATCTTATTCAGCAATCCCTCTGGGTTTCTGAGACTAAATTTATATTCCCTCCTCCTGCCCTAAGCTGCAAATAAGAGAATCTGTGGTTTGTTTTCTGTAAATGAGCACAGAATGTTTTTACTCTGGCATGGGAGGGGACAAAAAGCTTCTGAATTGAATATGCCATGGGTGGTTAAAAGCTCTCAAAAAAGGACAGTTTGACTGGAAAAGGAAGGAAAGCTTAAACATTTAGAGAGCTGGCACATTTTGAGCAAGGAAATGCTTATCTAAGCCTGGTGTTACTGACATATTGAGGCCTGGAAAAAAAAAATCACCCTGCAAAGGACTGATGGCAGGCAAGGCTCTGGAGTATGAAGCCGACACATCTTTGCGCTGTTCTTGTTCAGTGATCATGTGATTGGCTTGTGGTTAAATATAGCTCTTGTGTAGTGAACACTCCAGACAGTCATTGGAAAGGTAGGGCTATTCCCCTTTAGCTTGCAGGATTTCTGAGGCGTTGGAGATTTTACAATTCATTAGTCTGACGAAAGATCAAAGAGGGACTCTGGGGTCTTAAGTTTGGGAACTGACTGCTGCTGAATTAAACCAAGAAAAGAGTGCATGTCGTTTGAAGGGCACAGATTAGGGTCTGCCCCATTGTTTTATTTCTGAATTGATTGATTGCTTCTGGCAATAATATACACACTTTTAAGACCTTTTGAGGGAGGCATGCCTATTTTGAGCACTTCCGAGCCCAAATGTTTGCAAACTTCTTTTCTAAAGCATCTTTGCCCTGCTCATAATCCCCTGCAAGGACTGTTTCTCTGAACTATGTTCTTAATCTACTGTGAGCCATAACTGTCTACTGCGTCGAACATTATTCATGTTTTACCTTTGGGTCTTTCAAGGAACCTTCCTCAAAAGCAGAGAGTTTGGTTCCCTTTTTCCATAGCAATACAAAAACAGGAAGGTGTTGGGATGCCAGGACCATGGATCCTACAAAGAGACACTCCATCTGCCACCAATGGCTCCAGAGCACATGGATGAGAAAGGCACAGGGAATGAAAGACCACTGCCACCAAGTGGGCCACTTGAGAGCCAGGATGGTGTAGTGGTTTGGGAGTCGGACTTAGACCTGGAAGATCCAGGTTCAAATCCCCGCTCAGCCACAAAGCTTCCTGGGTGACCTTGGGCCAGTCACTATCTCTCAGCCCCACCTACCTCACAGGGTTGTTGTGAGGACAAAAGGAGGGGAGGAATATGTACACCACTCTGAGCTCCTTGGAGGAAGGGCGGTATAAAAATGTGAATGAATGAATAAATGAATAAATAAATAAAGTCACACAAAAGATGTTCCTTGGGTGCACGGCCAGCCCATCCATGAGGCCACCTGATGCAGGTTGCATCAGCGGCAGATTGCAAGGAGTCCAAGGGGGCAGTGGATTTGGGGCACCTTTCACCCTGAGTTTGCCACCACTGCCTCCCTCCAACCTGCCACCAATAATAATAATAATAATAATAATAATAATAATCAGTATTTATATACCACCTTTCTTGGTCATTGGATTTCTTCTCCAACCTTAATCCAAGGCAGCTTACACGGACAAGCTTTCCCAAACCCCTAACGGGCATTTTTACAATTATATAAATGTTCAATCTTGCATGAACAACTTCATTTCAGATGGTTTCCTTCGCAGTCTGGCCTCTCACTGGCCTTCGCCTCCCACGCTCGGCCGACAGCACTCTGCCTCCTACGCAGGTGCAGCTGGCAGCTTTATCTCTCCTCACAAAATAGTGAGGCTGTTTTGCAGAGATTGTTCATGGGGTGCCTGATGAGTGCAAGTAGCCTGATGTGGGAAAGGTGTGCATGTAGAAAATATGCAAGAGACAGTGACAGGCTGAATAAAGGTTCTGGGGCTCGACTGCACCACGGTAACCACAATGCCACATGACAGGTACTGTACACATAAGCAGCCTCACTATTTTGATTTTGGAATGCAAAATCAGTGCTCTCCAACAAAGGTGTGTAGCAATTTAGTGTTTAGGAAAAGCAATTAGGCGAAGAAAGCAGCTCCAATGAAGGTTTGTTGGCCTTGGCTATTCACGAGTCACAGAATTGGCATAAAGGACAAGCTTTTGGTGGTGCCAACAGAGCTGACAGATTTCACCTAATGAAAAGGAAAGAGATCAGAATAGCAATAAGGTGGGTCTCTGTCAAGTGCTGTGCAGCCCAGGGGTTCCCAGATGAAGTACAGCCTCTCTGCACAGTGCAAATATTTAATGCTGCTCTAACTATCCCCTGGTTACTGGAGTGTGACAGTTAATAGCCGTCAGCTGCCAAAGCTGCTGAACAGACTGGTTCCTTAAAAAAGAAAACGAGTAGTAAAAATGGAGCCAAGTCAGTCTAGAAAACTCACAAATCATAAATGTGCTGTAGCTCAGCAGGCAGGTCATCTCCCAAGTTCACTGTGTAAGCTGACCTAAGCTGCCTTTCAAAACCGAAGCTAAAGAATAAGGCTCGAGGCTGGTGGTAATTATATGTTGTCTTCAGCTTTGTGTGCTTTACCACTATGATTGTCTACCCTGCTGATTCTCCCAGACCTCTCAGTGGTTTTTGTAACCATCAACCATTGTATTCTTCTGAACAGCCTTAAAGGGATGAGCTTATGGGGGTTCTGTTCTTTTCCTGGAATGTCAAATCCAGAAGGTGATGCTGGGAGACTTCTGCTTTGCCCTTTCGCTTGAGGGGTGATGCTGGCTGTCATGTTGCTTTCCATGCTTTTAAACATCTACGACTACGTGAAGCAGCTAAAAGCACCTCTGCCTTTTCTGTTTTCTGACTCCTGATGCCCAACACCTCCTAACACCCAACAGGTGCCATGCCAGATACTGTCCCCCTTACCTAATGATGTGCCAGCCTCTGCACCTTCCACTCTCCAATGTTCAGCGCTCAGCACTCTTCCCCCCCTCCGCATTTCCTCTTCCTCTCTGGTCCCCCTCTTCCTTTTCCAATACAAAGAGTGGGAGGAGCAGCAGCAGTGGACGCAAGTAGGCGGAGATGGGCACCCCCACCAATCTGCTGCCTGAGACGACCACTTCAGTTAGCCTCATGATGGGCCGGCTTATGGATGGACTCCCTCTCTTCCTGTTTGGAGACTTCTGTTGAAGACCTTTTTATTTCAAAAAGCTCAGTGTCTATTGATCTGCCGCTTTTATCAGTTTTTACGGACTGCTTTTTTATGTATTTCTGTATTTACGGACTGCTTTTTTATGTATTTAAATGTTTCGCATGATTTTAATTGAACAGTACTGCATTAACCCTTTGCCAGCTGCTTTAGTTTTAGCTTTCAGCAGAAAAGTAGTATAAAAAAAATAATGTGTCGTATTTCCTGTTGCAACAAGCAGAAACTAAAGGATTTCCCTTTGCCATGCCACTGGTTCCCTGTAAACGCAGCAGGTCCAAAGTGGAGCCTTGACTTGAGTTAGTGTACAAGTCCACTCACAAATATGCCACACAGTCACAAAAGCTCCCGTAGCTTGCAACAGAATATCACAAATACGTAACAAAGCACAGTCTACCATTTCAATCAGCTGTATGAAAACTACAGAATGAATCCCCTAAAATGATTGACGTTATATCCTTAGTGATATTTGCTATCGTATTTTGCATTGTTTACATTACAAGATAGCATTTAATGCAAACACTTCACGCCACATTAGCTTTTGTTGTTGTGTGATACGTTTGTGGGTAGCCTTGTTGTGTACGAATGCTACCTGTCAACGTGGATATAGGAATCAATAGTATATACAGGTTGATTACCCCTTATCCGGACATCTGAAATCTAGACTACAGTATTCTGAAATCCAGACATTTTGGGGGCTATGAATTTTAAAAAAACAAAACAACTTTTTCCAGCATAGGACAAGGCATACTGGGGCACAAAATTATTAAATATATTGTATGGAATCACCTTCAGGCTATGTGTACAAGGTGTATATGAGACATAAATGAATGTTGTGTTTATATTGGGGTTTATATTATGCAAATATTCCAAAATCCAGACAAATCCGAAATCCAGACAACATCCCATCCCAGGCAGCCCGGGTAAGGGATATTCAACCTGTATTCTGGCATACATTCTTAGTATGTATATGATGGTTCCATGCATAGCACATATTTACACGCATTCTGTTGCAGTCACAGTATATCTTCATGCATGCATTCATGAAAGTATCATCCACTTTCATAGAAGTGTATGACTTTATAAAAAGAGAAATATTTGTTTTGAAAATGAAGATGGTCTGACACAGACATATGCTCAGTAACTACCAGGGCCTGTGGGATGCTGAGGTTGTCCACTGAGAACAAAACAGAAGGGGTGGTGGTGGTGGCCTGATTGAGTCAATAACAAGTAACAAGTTAGTATCCTGAAGGGGGGAATTAGGATCAGGAAAATGTGTGCCGTGAGAAGATCGAAAATACTTCATTTTGCAGGTGAGGTTTCAGGTTTCCTTTCCCAGAAATTTGCCCCCACCCTTGCTATTTAATTATTTAACCGATTTATGTACTGTCTTTCCTATGCTCAAGGAAAGCATAGGAAAGCTACAGTATGAGAATAAAATAATACAACAGATAACGTATGACTAGAACCATTAAAAACAATTAAATTATACAGGAGCCGATTAAAAACATAAAAACAGCAATATCTATATATATATATGACTATATAGCCATAAAGCACTCGGGTTCAGGGCTGGCTGGCCACTTCATGCTTCAGCCCTTTTGTACTATATTATATAGCATAGCAGGGGGAGGTTTTAAGAGGTGGGAAAGAAAATCCTTTCCCTCTTCCCTCCTCCTGAAACATCCCCCTCTCACAGCCCGATCCTATGCACTCCGCCCAATGACGGTGCACCTCCCGTGCTGGTGCTGACTGCCATAAAGCCAGTCGCAAACACCTCCCCAACAGTGTGCTGATCAGCCTCTGACTTCACAGCTGCACCAGAGGACATTCGGACGTGCGCCGGGAAAGGTAAGCCGATGGAAAGGCGGGGGAGGGCGGAACAGGGAGCAGGGAGGGGGAGAATCCATTGTGGAAGGCCTACGTTGGATCCTATCCCCCTTCCCTGCAACCTCTCCGCCCCTTTTCTCTCCTCGGATTTACGCTAGCAAACTTGCTAGCGTAGGTCTGAGGAGATCCATTGTGGGCCATGAAGCTTATGCAGGGGTAAGGGGATGAAACATCCCCTTTCCCTGCGGAAGCCTCCCAGTCCCCCCTGCCCCCCGCACAGGTTGCAGCAGGGTGTGTGAAGGATAGGATTGGGCTCCCAGAGCCCCAAACGGTCCTACATGTTCCTGTTTTAGGCTGGCTGGAGACCTTGAATTGTAGTTCTCCTTGTAGGAGCTGAGGATATGTCACAATATTTTGTTGTGGGTGCCCACCCACTTTTCTGCTACATAAGCACATGGGAAAGTGGTAGAACTCAATTTCTCTGCTCTTCTTCCAATAGGAGGGGAATCCTTTGAACCATGAAAACGGGGGTGAAGTATATGAGAGCTACGCTGGAAGGTGAAATATCACTTTATACAATAAACGTATCAGTAGAGGTGTTTGAAAATGGTGCTATTTTTTTTTGAAAATGTGTTGAATTAAAATGCAAAATGTGGTGTTTTGTGTTTTTATTCACAAGTGCGAATTCTTAAGCATCAGTATCAGGTTTAATATCATTACATTGCAGCCTTCAATGCAAAAATAACAAATTATTCAATTATTTCTAACAGGAAAAGTAATCAGTTTCAACCAGATGCATTCCACAACCAGTAGACAGGGAGTTGGTAATTTAGTTCCAAATCTGTTTGAAAATGTGGTGTTTTGTGTTTTTATTCCGTTTGAAAAGGTGGCGTTTTGTGTTTTTATGCAGTTATCAACAAAAACAAACACCCCTATCAGCTAACTTATGATAGATGATCAACTGCCTTTCAGTTTGCTTGTGCTTTCTCCATGGATTCACTAAGAACAAATTCAACAAATTCAAATTCAGCAAGCTTTTCCTTACAACCCCAAGTCTGAACATGTTGCCTAGACTTCAGCTTTTAATGTACTGGACTGAGAGTGTCAGGGACTGAAGTATCAAAACAGCTATAAAATAAATAATAATAATAATAAAGTCATTAAAAAAATTCCAGTAATTTTAGCTCTAAAGTTTTTGCGCAGGATCGCACTCGGTGGTTGTCTCAGAAAAAGGCAAGAGTTGAGCTTGTGAATAACAGACAAACCACATATGTTGTGTTCTCTGGAGGACAAATGCAGAATACAAAATAAGTTTAATTGCTGAGTTAATTATCCCACTAAAAGCTAAATGTTGTTTTTCAGCATTTTTTCCCACCCCAGCTCAGATGTTTACTTTTATCACGGAGAGAATTAAAAAAAAAAAAAAACCAAAAACCCATGTCATGAAAAACATAATTATATGCCCACTAATCTGAAGAGCTTTCTCATTCTGAACACTGCAGCCAGGATCATTTTATCGCTTTCCATCAGATTATCACCCTGGAAATTGTCAGCTAAAAGCAGTGACTTTTGGAACAAGGAGAGGAGAGGAGAGAACCCCGAGCCAATCATGCCTTATTCCTAATGACGGCGCTTCCGAGATTTCCTTGTTAGACAATACATGAATAGTGAGTGAATAATTGGTTCAACGGGAGCTTCATTAGAGTCCAAGAGAGAAAACAGGCTCTTTCATGTGAATAATTTGGGATGATTGGGGAAAGATGAAGCATTTATTACAGGATTGCCTTCTGCTCCACAGTCAGAAAAATTCAGGCTCAGCTGCGCTGAAGTGTGAAAACACGTTGGAACCCGTTCTGGCGACCCCAAATGATCAGCCAATGGAGCCATTGAGTGATGTGACTTTTAACTGCTGCAGCTTTCAGACTGAATTCTCTTCTTTTCAGTTGTGAATGTACTGAAGATAGCCTGCAGGTTACAGTTGGTGGTGCCGTCTTGCTTTACAATGCTTGCAATTACCGCTGTCCAACATGGAAGGTCCATACCCAGAAACAACCTTCAGCACACCTAGCCAAAGTGGATTCAGGTGCATGTCTGGGGTAGGCTTCCTTATTCACATCGCCGCCTTCATCCCAGTCCAGCTTTTTGACGCAGAAAGGGATTTGCATCCCCAGTTGGAGCTGTGAGTCGTACCATACCACTAATTGCCCACAACCAGAGTTGGACTGGGGCCAGCACGTTTGTCTTGCTTGATCCTTTCAGTGCTCTGGTATCTAAGAAGCATTTTTCCCACAGTGAGGACGATCCTAGAGAAAAACGAGTCCTGGAACAACCATAGAGACTTAATAAATTTACTTTCATGGGTCAGAGAGCACTTCTGCTTGCTTTGTGACCATGGCTGGTGTAGCGGAAATTTTAAGCAGATGATAATTAATAATGGAGGACCAGGAAGACTGGTGAACAAGGAAAAAGTATGGGTTTATTGGTTATGCAGCGCAGTGGACAGCACCCCAGGAGGGGAATGCTGACCCTTTGCTACAAGTGGGCACACTTTTTATACATTTCCAAGAACAGTACATCACATGGTTGCTGAGAAAGTGCATAGTCAAGGAGGCATACAGGTTTCTACATTTTCGGATACAGGTTTCGGATTTACATTTCTAAAAGACAATAGGGAACCATAGTGGAATGATTGAATCAGAAGACTCTTGATGGTCCTTGCTGCCAGGGCAGGGAGACTTAATTGAGTAAGGCAAAAGGACCCCCCTCCCCACCCTCTGGAGGCAGCTTGTGTGTGTGGGTGAATTTCCAGAGAGGGGGAAATGTGAAGTTGCAAAACCAGAGATTCCCTCTGGAGAACAGAATAAGGCAGATATGAATAAAAACCAAATGTTCTGCATCACTGGAAAACCATTTTTTCTTTACCTGGAGCTACAAAAGATGTTCATTAATTTTTGAAAGGAGTGCAAAATAATAGGTGAAAATACAGTACTACTATGCACAAACAGTGACATTTGATCAGTTTGAACTTAAAAGGTAAAGGTATCCCTTGACAATTAAGTCCAGTCATGCGGGTGCGATGCTCATCCCCGTTATGAAGCTGAAGAGCCAGCGCTGTCCAAAGATGCTTCCGTGGTCATGTGGCCAGCGTGACTCAATGCCGAGTCATGTTCCCTTCCCGCTGAGGTGGTACCTATTAATCTACTTGAAATTTCTTGCTTTCGAACAGCTAGGTTGGCAGGAGCCGTCACGCAGATTTGAATTGCTGACCTTTTGATCAACAGCTCAAGGTTCAGTGGTTTAACTCATTGCGCCACCCGCTGGTGTCTTACAGCACAATCCTGTGTAAGGATTCGGCTGGTGGCCGCCCGCCGGATCCTGAGCCCGAGGCTGCCCATCAGATGGTGGGCCGGAGGTCTACTCGGGGAAGGGGACACTCATCACCTTCCCTGGGTGTAAACCGGGGCCGGCCCTGGGTGTAAACCGGGGCCGGCTACATAGCTGACAGAAGTCGGAGGAGGCCGTGTAATGGCCTAGCCGGCCCGGCAGGGACAGGGATATGGCGGGAGCCACCCCCTCCCCCTCCCGGGCCGGCTACTCCAATAGCCCCCCTCCCTCGTCCACTGGATTGCCCATGCGGCCGCTGGCGGGAAAGCGTACCTTCCTCCGGCAGTCACATCCTCGATCCGGCAACAGAGTGAGGGAGGTCGGCCTTGCACTGGCCTCCCTTACTCCCGAGGTGTCGCGAACATGCTGTAAAGCACGTTCGCGATGTCTTGGAATGGCGGAGTGCTTGCTCCACCATTCCATAGATCCCCAGGATTGCGCACTTAGCCTTGTGTTATTTCAATATACAAGCTCTGTAACAATTACCTACTCTAGGCATACTATTAGAGCAGGGGTTCTCAACCCCCTCAGCATGCTGTACCACCTCTCGGGCTGCCACCATGCTGAGTACCACTGGAAGTATGTGGTGATGATGTCATCGCCACTTACTTCTGGGTTTTCATCCAGAAATCAAGTAGTAAGGGGTCAAGGGCAGGTGAGAGGGTCCTTCCCAGTGCTGGAAGCCCGCGCACTTGAGCTCTACTAACTTGGCAGAGCTCAAGCTGCCATTTTCAGGGCTCCATTTTCAAGACTCCAGCGTGGCCACAATGGTGGCCGTCAACTTGCCAGCCGGGGGTTTGAGTACCACCAACCGGCAGTCTGTGTACCACTAGTGGTACGTGTACCACCAGTTGATAAACCCTGTATTAGAGCATAAGAACATAAAAGTGTACCTTCTGCTGCTACTTGAGACACCACCATGTGTATTTATGCCTTTTGTCTAATGTTTTGCTGGTTTTTGAATACCTGGCTCATTGCACTTTATCTAGTCATAATGTCCAACAGCTGTCTCATTCATTTCCATTTCTAATGCCTCCTTGAGGTTCCGCGGTCTCAAGCTCCCTACAAAAGGCATAATACAGAAACTAAAATACAAATACAATAAAATGCTATTATGAAAGCAGATTACTCAACCCTAGCTTTTACGATAAGAACATTGTGTCACACACACACACACACACACACACACACACACACACACACACACACACACACACACAGAGAGAGAGAGAGAGAGAGAGAGAGAGAGAGAGAGAGAGAGAGAGAGAGAGAGAGAGAGAGAGAGAGAGAGAGTCATCTTCAGAATCTGGATTCATTTCATGGTGAACATTTGCCAAAGTTGTGGCCCACAGAGAGTACCAACTGGCCTATGTGCTCAAGATAACATGCTGGAAGATGGATCGAACTTTTTTTGTTAAAAAGTATTAGTACATCAACAACAATACTAATATCTCAAAATTAGCAGCATGCCTGAGCATGTATGGTAAACATCTTGAGACATATCTGAAGAAATATGTTCTTGTGTTGCATTGGTGGTCTGTACAATTCTGTACAAAGGTCTATCTATGTTTGTGACTAGTGTATCACATTTTCCACCTGTCCTACTTATGCAGTTATACCATCCTTTGGACTGTCAAAGTTGTGAAATTGTAATGTCAGGTGGTGATTTCCCCCTCCTTTCCTTGATCATTTTAAAACCATTGTACTGCCAACAAAATCCTCCTCCATCTTTTATGGACAAAAAGCCTCTCGTTTTGTGGACAAAAAGCCTCTCGTTCATTGTCACATCGGTGGATCCTACCTTGCTACCTGTCTCTTCTCATTTATTCTGGAAAAAGACAAATCAAATAAAATTGAGCATTAAGCACATCTACATTTAGGATGCAGGAACAGCAGTAAAAGCATAAAAACATTACCCAAGCCATGGGATACAAAATTAATCATGTAACACTGATTTTAATATAGAAGAACATCAACTTCCCAAGGTGCACCCCATATGTGGGATGCTCTCCTGTTGGAAACCCATCAGTTTGTAAAGTGGACCTTTACAAAGATGATGAGAACTTCTTGTTTCATGATGCTGATGGGCATTTTTCAGTCCAATCATAACCCCCTGCCCCGCTGCTGGAACTAGCATTCCGACGGTAGGGAGAACTTTATGGCCATCACAAATAGCCTGCAGGCAGCATGCGTAGCTGTGCGCTGCTAGCCCGCCAGTGACGAGGCTGGAGTGGCCCCATACGCAACAATGGACCACCAAAGGCCCAACAATGAAGGTAAGGTTGGGGTGGAGAGGTGGAACAGGGCAGCAATGGAGTGGGGACAGAGGGTGGATCGGGTCCAAGATTCGATCCACAGTGGTCTCCACTGAATCCAAACCACCTTCCCAGAACTGATCCCCTGATGGGGTCCACGCGGACCTCCGCCAGTGATTTTGCTGGCTCAGGTCTAAGTAGACCCCTCTGTGCCATGGAGGTTTACCCCTGGATAAGAGAACAAATATTCCCTTACTCAGAGGAGGTATCCGGAACTCCCCTCCCCCCCAAGATACAGCACGAGCCATTTTGGCACAGCTGCATCGGTGGGGGGGGGGAAAGCATAGGATTGAGCTGTAAACCTGCAATCCTATACACACCTAAGCATAAGGCCCGTTGAACTCAATGGAGCTTACTTCTGAGTAGACATGCATAGGATTGCACTGTAATATTTTTGTGTTTACTGTGTGTATGTGTACGTGTACGTGTGTGTGTTTTAGAATAAGTTTTTACTGACCATTTTATTTTACTCTGATTTTGCCATTTTTAGGGTGACTTTGTCTGGAAATTCTATAGTCTTGAGCTGCCTTGAGCTGCCATATCAGGTGGAAAAACCAGATAGATTATGATTAAATAAACTGGATTAAATTTTATAAACACGTAAGCAACGAAGCGCCTGAGACCATCGGCTTGTGGAACAGCACTGTGGTAGAACTGCCTTCTTTTCCCACTCTTCTGAGGGATTACAAGAGCCAAATTCTGCATGACTCTCAGTCAACCTCTGTGGGGGAGGCACCTCTTAACCCTTTCCCCTTTGGTGGGTTTTTCTCTGACATCACTTATCCAATGTTTTCCTCCCCCTACTCCATCCTGCAGGGGAAAGTAGCTGGCATCCATTCCCATTGCTACTGAAGATTTCGAATCTTAAAATGGAAACCTGGTCAACACCTTTTCTTCCATGTGGATGAAAATCTGCTATCTTGCTTGGCTTTTACAGAGCTATGTGTCAAAGCCACCCAGGAATAGTCTCCCAAAAAGGACTTTGATAGTATTGGGATGCCTTGGCATGAGTACTTTGGGGGTACACAACCTGGCTGTGCTGTCCTCCTGCTCCCAATGTCTTGTACAAGTTAGCAGAAAAGAAATCTTGTCCTTGCGCCTTTAGCATGCTCATATCCCTGTTCACCCCAAAAGGAAGATGCTCTTATCAGCAGTGAAGAAGTCCGGAGGAAGTCTGTGTGTGTGTGTTTGAGAACTGCTTTGTTGTCTTTTTTGTGCAGACGGCCAGGGATTAATGAGGAAATGGCTGGAACGGTCCATGAGCAATTGGGGCCAGAATGGATGGCAGTCTGGGCTCTGATGGCTCAGGAGAAAGAAGAGGATGGGAGAGAATGAGAGCATCCCCCCTCCCGTTGCTTAATTCATGGAAACAGCCTAGTCCATCTGCCAGCAGCTCCGCTGCAAGGTGGATTCTTCCATAAAGGGCCTCATTCATGAGTTGCCAAGAGATTTGTGACCTATTCTTGAATTCACACAAAAATTAAAAGGAAAAAACGACGACAGTGGACTGGCTAATATAGCAGCTTGCAGCTGTTGCTACTGTTTGTAATGAGGGGGGGGCTATTTCCTCTCTCACTCTTGATTTATTCCTCCTCCCCTTTATTTTGTATCCTATGAGATAACAACCAACACCCGGAGAGAGTCGCATCATTTTCATGCTGCCCGGGCTTCTGAAAGGGAAAGCATGGTTTCCATTCTCACTGAATCCAACGTCACTTACTATTACTTTTCCCTGAATGGTGTGTGTGTGTGTGTGTGTGTGTGTGTGTGTGTGTGTGTGTGTGTGTGTGTGTGAGATGTGGGACTTCCCCTGAATATTCCAGTGCAGAATTTGTAGAAGCCTACTTCTCGCTGAGTTCACAAGGCCTGTATCTCAAACTCACAACATCCTACCACATCCTATGTCGTCAAAAACATGTTATATTTCAATATTTGCTGTGTGGAGAAGCTCTCTCCTTTTCTGCACACTAGGCTGATTTCAATGTTTGGGGGGGGGGGTTGCAGATTCTCTTTATGACTTCAGATTATTTGCATTTGATAATATTTTTATACAGCAAGTTCTCACTTAAAGTCATTTTGTTATAAGTCGTTTCATTTTAAAGCTGTTGAGGAAAAAAATAATCGATTCCCAGCCGGGGCCACTGTCTGTGTGGAGTTTTGAACGTTCTCTGCATTGTCTCTGTGGGTTTTTTCTGGCCTGGGAAGCTCACATTTATTTCAGTGTTTAATATTAGAAGTGTTTTTGGTCTTTATTTAGAAGTTTGGTGGGGGTTTTGTGACCAGAAATACGTCGTAAACTCTTGTTTATGTATATTAATTAAGATGGTAAAATTGGTTTCATTATAAGTTGTTTTGCTTAAAGTTGCAGTTACCAAGAAGCTCTTGACAACTTTAAGTGAGGACTCGCTGTAGAGTCACATAACAACTGAACTGGGCTTCTCAGCTGCTTTGTGCCATAGCAGGAGCAGAGCCAAATGCTGCTCCCTCTGCTGAGCACCATCAGCTGAGTACAGGATTGGGATTCAGCATTCAGGGGGTCTTAGAGACCATCCTAAGCATGCTCAGTTCTTGTCAGACTGTTTTGTTTTTTCTTTCCTTTCTCTAATCATTTAAAAACGTAATAACTTCTATGTACATAGGAAGCCTCCTGAGTACATAGAACCTACTGATGTCATTGGGAGCACTACAGGAGTCATCGTCAGGTTTTACTTCCAGGTTTTCGGAGGCCAGAAAATGCAGGTAGGAGGCTCTGAGTGGGTGGGAGGGCCCTTTTCAGCATTCACGAGAGACTTGGCTAAAGGCAGGAGCCTCTCGGGAGCAAAAGCGCACCACCGAAAGTGCCACATCGGAGCAGGGTTCCAGTGGTCTGAGTACCACCAGCAGTCAGCTGAAGTACCACTGGTGGTACTAGTACCACTGGTTGAGAAACCCCTGCTCTAGGCTGCTGGACCAGCCCAAATACTGTCTACACAGGACAATTCAGATCTACCAGGCCCTATGAAGCCCTGATGTCCTTCCTAGCTCCTCAGTCTAAGCAGTGCTGGGAGAAGTTGTTGTTCCTCATCTGGCCTTATCTCACCCCACCCTGTCTGCTAGCTCTGCAACTGGACCACCAGCCTTCCTTGTAAGCCATGTGGCTGTGCAGATCTAATTGAAGCCCCACGCTCTCAGCATTTCCCTCTTGGCACTCCGGAGCTCTGTGGTGACAATGGATGTCATCACCAGGTGCTCACCCCTGTACAGTCACTGTAGGGCTCTGTGCACTCTAGCGGGAAATTAGAGGGAATATCACTGACCACTGGCCTGGCTTTAACCATGTTATCTACCTTTAGTCCTCTTGGGAACCTAGTCTGCTGCTGGAGCCGATAGCTTCTCTCTCAACGTGGCCACAGTCAGGCAGCTGGACGGCCCTGACAAGCCCTGGGCAAAGGAAAAGGAATCCAGATGTCTTTCTAGAGCAGGCTGCCAGACTAGGTTGCAATTTTGAACACCTTTGCCTCAATCAGCACTACCGGCTTGAGAACCAGACTAGTTTTGCCCCTGGAGTTTTCAGGGTCCTTTGAAGCTGCCTGTGGAGCCAGAAGCGTCGCCAGGGTGGGGCGGGGCAGCAAGCAGGGTGTTGACAACGTGGCGGGGAGGCAACCGCACCATTTTGGCGGCGGGAACAGCGGGCGGAGAAGGTGATGGGTTTGGCCTACCCTCCCGCCCTGCGTCTCCGAAGGGAGTTGTGACGTCACTTCCGGTGGTGACGTCACAGGGGGGGTGCGGCATAGTGACGCCCCTGTGTCATGTTGAGCCTGCCAGCAGCCCCTCTTTCATATTATATTTCTATAGCATAAAAGATGCTGCAGCAATGCAGCTCCTTCCTGTACTGTGTGAGGGTCTCATCAGAAGTCCTCATGCCCCGTATTGTTCTAGTTTCTGGGAAGGGTGATGCTGGTGAAAGGAGGAGCCAGCCACATAGTAGGCTCCTCCCACACGACCCGGGGCTTCTGGCTTTATCTTCATGCTGCTGCGCACACTGCCATGTAACAGGAGAAGTGGGATCTTTGGTTTCCCTTTGGAGATTAGTCTGCCAGCAAGATACATTTCTAGTGCCATATATTTTTCAGGCAGCTGAGGAAAAACGTCTAAAGCAACATTAAGTACAAAGAAACAAGTTGAAACTGAGAGGCTAGAGGCAAATAAAGTGTTTTTTTTTCTTGGGGAAAATTGATTTGCTTATGCATTTCACAGGGGCCTTTGAGATTCTGTGGATAAGGAAAGGACTGCGTCTTGCATAAAACCCTTATTTGATTCTCCTCCTTTGTTTTTCAGAATTCAAACTTCTTTAGAGCCCTGGAGCTCTCATCTCCTGCTTCGAGTATATGAGTAACTTGCTTTGACTTGAAAGGGTCTTATTGCTACAAAACTAGAAGGCTCTGGGAAGGTTTTGAAGTGTGTATTTTACAAGCAACTTGCTTTTGTTCCTGTCAGTTCATGTTGCTTGCTGTTCTGTAAGCCAGAAATAAAAGAGAAGTGCCCTGCAATGGTTAGAGCTGACAAGGCCATCTCTGTCAAAAGTGTCTTTTTTAATGAAACTTCCTACAGGAAGGCATTGATTTAATCTGGTTTTCCTTAAAGGGAAATGTAAACTGCATTTATTACTGTAGTACACTCTCCATGTGGCTGCCCTTGATCGTGGTTTAGATTTAGAAGAAGATGCTCCGTCCAGCGAGTACAGAATAGGTTAAACTGGACAAATCTTTCCAGAATGCAATGGGGCTGTTTAAAACAACAATAATAGAGGCCCAACTGGAGTGTATACCACAAGGGGCCCACCCTGTACAGGTGGGCCCCCATATCCACTGATTCGCTATCCACGGTTTCAGTTATCCACGGATCGTGGGGACCCTCCCCCCAGGCTTTTACTTTTTTCCCAGTAAGCTTTGTTTCTTCCTTAAAGAAACAGGAGAAGCAGCCTCTGGCTGCTTATTACAGGCAAGTAGAACGAGACTAAGTCCTAGAGAGGTTCTGCAAAGCTAACAGAAACCTTGCAGAGCCTCTCTAGGACTTAGTCTCGTTCTACTTGCCTGCAATGGAGGCTGCTTCTCTGTTTGTTTTAAGGAAGAAACAAAGCTTGCTGAAAGAAAAATAAGAGCTGGGGGGGCAAGCATGCCTGCCTACAGGGGAGGCAGGGTGGGGGACCCTCAGGAAACCATGGAGGGGGTGTTCGCTCTTATCCACGGTTTCAAGTATCCACAGAGGGGCCTGGAACATATCCCCAGCGGATATGGGGGCCCACCTGTACTAAATCCAGATGGGTGCCAGCATGGCTATCGTATTGAGAGAGTCAGAGAGGCTGCAAAGGGTAAGGAGGCTTCTTTTCATAAATGGAAGTCTTGCCTTAATGAGGAGAATAAAAAGGAACGCAAACTCTGGCAAAAGAAATGCAAAAAGGCAACATAGGAGGCAAAGAAAGATTTTGAGGAGTGCACGGCCAGCAATAATAAAGGAAACAATAAAAGCTTTTTTAAATATGTTAGAAGCAGGAAACGTGCTAGAGAAGCATTCGGAAGGAAATATTTTCTTACCCAGTGCATAATATGTGCAATTCCTTGCCACATGACATTGTAATGGCACCTGACCCAAGGTGCGTTTAAAAGGGGATTGGACAGATTTATGGAGGAAAAGTCCATCACAGGTTACAAGTCATGATGACCGTATACAAAATTAGAGGTAGTCCATCACTGAATGCCAGTTGCAAGGGAGTTGCAATGGGATACAGGTATCTTGCTGTCTTGTGTGCTGCCAGAGGCATCTTATTGACCATGGTGACATACAGGAAGCCGGACTAGACAGGCCCTTGGCCTGATCCAGCAGGGCTCTTCTGATGTTCTTATGAGGTACAGTTGGTAGGGACATATGCGAAGCCTTTTCTGAGGTGGCATCCAGACTGTGGAACTCCCTGCCATGGCAGATCCATTAGGCCTCCACTTTACCCATATTCCAGCACTGAATAAAGATTTTACCTCATCAGCAAGTGTTTAGTTGGTCTGCTGATTGATATTGTTAGCGTCTCTGATTGCTGTCGGGTGACTGTATTTCACTGTTCTTCAACCTTGGGATCAGGACCCCAGTGGGGTCACAAAGCCTTATTTATGGGTTCACGGCAACTTACGGGAACCAAAATGGCTGCTGGGGGTAATGTGGGGGGGGAACCTGCTGGGGGGCTTCCACAGGGATTTAATTCCCCTCCCTCTTTCAATTTGCTGGGGGGGGCGGTGGCAAACCACGGCTCGACTCTCCTGTTCCAGAATGACCCTGCCACTGGAGATGTGGGCTGGGCGAGCTTGGCAGGACAAGCTGCCAGAGCGGGGTGGTGGTGACAGGGGTGGGGGGTTAGGTGGATTGGGTCCCAGGAGGGGGCGCGGTCAATGGTCGGTCCCCAGCCTCGTACTTTATATATTAATTTATTTATTGGGTTCGTGGCACTAAAACGGTTGAAAACCACTGCTGTATTTACTGCTTTGTAGATGGCTTTTTAATCGTTTGGTTGCTGATCATGTTTTTCTTGCTTCATTATTCTAATTGTGCACACACCACCTTGGATACCTTCTGTGTAGAAGTGGAAAGGCAGGACATATTTCAAATAAAAGACAAGAAACAGTGATGTTGCAGCCAAGTGGCACGAAATCTATCTTTTGTGCTGCAGTTTGGAGGTCTTCAGTTCCATTTGCTGTTGCTTCTGGCATATGATGATGATGTGCTTGATGATCCAGTGAGATCTCCGCCAATGCTGACCGTAGTCGTTGTTGCCTACTCCAAGTGAGGCTTTTTGGCCACTCTTTCAAATTCAATTCGTTCTCCTGTCTTACAGGTGAAGTTGGCCATTGGTGAGTCTCCCATGTTTTCAGAGCACAATGCCAGCTGCACAAGGGAAACGGTTTCACTTAATGATCTTTGTGTTTGGTGGTTGGAGCAATTTCTTAACACGAGACGCAAAGAGGAAGAAAGAAAACAATTCACAGGCTACGGGGAATTGGACCCTACAACTTCCTTCTACAGGTGTAATAAAATAATGCTTTTGATCTTGAAAGGTACTGTTGGAGGATTTCTGGTAAGGGGAATTTCCTCCTCAAATGTCTAGACAACTCTGTGTATTTAGGTTTGTGTTTACAGCGGCCCTATTTATGCAAATCCACCAGTTTGACAGCAAACAAGCTTTTTAATTGTGTTACTATTATTTACTGCTATTAGAATGAAAGCCAATGGGAGGTTTGAGGGTTTACAGACCATTTCTTTTGAAATTAGTATTTTAATTAGGCTTAGGATTTTTTTTTTTAAAGAAGAGCAATGTGGATACAGCTCATACAGTTTCTCATGGAGGTGATGGGCAAGTTTCCCCTCTTTGCACAAGGCCATGGAAACACTGAAAGAGGATGGTGACTTCTGCATTGGAAGTAAAGCCCCACCAACAATACGGTAGCAATTCAGCCCAAGCTGAGCGCTGCCTTTTAAGTCCACTGGTGGCAATGACAGAAAATGTGGGATTATGTGAATATCTTTCATAGAACGAAGGTTTGCAACTTGGTATGCAAGCCTATGCACACAAGTCCCATTAAACTCAATCGAACTGTATTATTGGTAATTAAGACACATCTATAGAATTGCTGCTTATAATGTTAGATGATTCTGCAGTCTGCCAAACAAGGGACTTGTCTAAGTGGCCTTATGGCTTAAGTGGTTTATGGCAGAGGCAAGACGTGAACTGATTTGCAGCCCAGACTCAGTGACTACGCTACACAATTGATAGCTTAGTACAAAAAGTGGACTGCAAGTGGCCCTTTTTAAAAACATAGTTGTGGGGTACACAGTCCAAGCTGGACTTCCCCCATCCCATCAGTGCTGGTGCCAGACTACTGGAGGCCCTGAGACAAAGCCCTCATGGCACACCACTACCTGCCCCCTGATTGAATGCTACTGCTGCAACCAGTGCTGATGGTAATGGGGTTAGCTTGGTCTGATGGACCCTCTGAAGGGAGTGAGCCCTCAGTAGTGCCCTACTTGGCCGACCTCTGCAGCCACCCTGTTTTCCAGTTGAAAATCTCCCCCTCCCAAAGCAGCTACTTGCCCCCTGAAACACTTCCTGCATTAAGCCCATCAATTAATGGCAGATGAACATAGCCTGCATTTTGGCACTAAATCCCAAGGCTCTATCCCAGTGGTTCCCAAACTTTAGGAGACCACAGACCACTGAGGCAAAAATTGGAATCGTTGTGGACCACATCCAACCCCCCCCCCAGCCCCACCTTGAACACAAAAAAATACAATTACAATTTGTAATAAGTTAGAGCGAAAGCTTTCATGGCTAGGTATAATCTTGCAGGATATAGGGTATATGGGTATAGATGCCATTACATATTCTATCAAAGCCAGAATAAGGTTAAAAACAATTTTCAAACACTGAAACGCAGATTTTAAAAAACAAGTTCAAAAAACTGCGACCAGGAAAAATATATTTAAAATCCAAGGCTGAAGATGGTACAAAAACCCGACGTTTCGTCTTATTCCTAAGACATTTTCTAGGTAGTGACAGCTTGACACATGTGTCATCCTAACAGCCAAGCTGTCACTACCTAGAAAATGTCTTGGGAATAAGACGAAACGTCGGTTTTTTGTAACATCTTCAGCCTTGGATTTTAAATATATTTTTCCTGGTCGCAGTTTTTTGAACTTGTTTTTTAAAATCTGTGTTTTATTATTTGAAAATTGTTTTTAATCTTATTCTGGCTTTGATAGAATATGTAATGGCATCTATACCCATATACCCTATATCCTGCAAAATTTGTAATAATTAGAGAAGATTTATTAGGTCTTGTACTTAGATTTATACGTAAATTATTATGTATTATTTTGTATTGTGATTTTTTAAAGCGAAAAATTAAAACTTAATGGGGTAGATATCTTAGTGCAATGTTTTTGCTTGCATTTGCTTCCCTAGCTGTGAAATTCTTGGGTTGATACTGTTGCTCAAAGTGGAGGTCGACACTTATTAAAATGACTGAAGGTTGATCTTTTTTTGATGAGACCTCGCGGACCACTTTTCAAGCTCTCACAGACCACCTGTGGTCCGCAGACCACTGTTTGGAAACCAGTGTTCTATCCAGTGCATCTCATTTTTCAATGCTCAGGTGTACCTTTAAATATTGGTGTGCTAATATATGAAACAGTAAATGTAGTGAATGCTAACGATCCCAAACAAACTTTGTGAATGCCCCTAAATAAATAAATACATTTTTCTCCACTTGTTAGACATGTGTCAGTAAACACATTGACAACCACCTTTAGGTGACTGTCCATACTCACCAGTGTCCCTCTAGTCTTTTGACGTTTACAATGTTCATCTGGAATTTCGGACAGACGCTGTAAGATATACAGAGGGCAAGGTCAGAGGCATAGAATTATCATGTTGAGAGAAATATGTTTGTTCACTCTGAGACAGAAAATAGCAATTACTGACTTTCCCAAGCTGTGTTATGACTCATGTCAAGCTGCAATGTACTGATTTTCGATAAATTAAAAGGCAACTGCAGAAAATAACATGAATGAGTGTTGGTGCGATCCTCCACAATATTGATACAATACCCTGAACTCTTAAGATATTTATGGCATTTGGGGCAGGCAAGGAATTTTCATTCATTAGATATTCTGTATTGATTCCCAGTCCGTTTATCTAAGCAGGCCACTGTACAAAGACTGCTTGATGCTGGGAGGGGGAGGAGTTGGAGCCGAAAAGCAGCATCAGAAGGGAAGGGGTAAGTACCGGTATCCTGTTTCTTGTTTTCTAAGCGTTTAATGCTTCCTTGTTTTTAGAATCAAACTATATCTTAGAACAAATGTGCGTAGGGTATTTAAATCCTAATAGCTTCAGGATGGGGTGATTTTAAGTAGAAAAACAGCAGGGGGTGGGGAGAGATGCTTAACCTTTTCCCCTACCACTTCTCAGCTACATATTCCCTGATGCAGAAAAATATTTTCCTGGTTTCTGTTCATATCTGCCTCCCCAGGTCACAGGAAAAACCTCACATTTGGCAACTTAATCTTTCCTCCTTTCAAGGAGAGCATACACATTAGGCTGACTCTGGGTGCAGGGAGACTCCCAGGGCTAACTCAATCAAGTCCCCCTGGATTCAAGGATCGGACCATCAAGAGTCCTCTGACTAGCTCAGCCCACTATTGTTCCTATTGTCTTCTGTAAAATGTAAATCCAAAGTCTCTTGTTTTTCCTGTATGACTCTGTGACTATGCACATTCTCAGCAACCATGTGATGTTCTGCTTGGAAATGTATAAAAACTGTACTCACAGGTAGCAAAGGGTCAGTTCCCCTCCTGGGGTTCTGTCCATTGCGCTGCGTAACCAAATAAACCCATACTTTTCCCTTGTTCACCAGTCTTCCTGGTCCTATTAATTATCAGTCTGCTTAAAATTCCGCTACATCCCCCACCCTGGACACTATTTTTTTTTGCTAGAAGAAACAGTTGTTGGAGCTACACATTTAAGGATAACGTGTTTAAGCCTTAGGTGGTGAGGCTCTCTCTCTCTCTCTCTCTCTCTCTCTCTCTCTCTCTCTCTCTCTCTCTCTCTCTCTCTCTCTCAGATTTTATGTTTTATTGTAATTTATGTTTGATATAGTACCCACCGGCATGGTAGTGCTCATGCACAACTCCCATTCACTTCCATGAGGTCTGTTCAGGACAGGAGGCCTTCCTTTTGAGTCTTATGAGAAAAGTGTATATAAATAAATTAGATGTTTTGTATAAACCTGGCTTGGTTTTTCTTTCTTTTTTGCTCTGCATCACAGGCAGCATGCCTACAATTCTTTTCCAGACGGTGCTTCTAGACCCGCGTTTGCTTTCGTGTCCAGGTCTTGTTTTGATCCGGTCTGTTATCTTCCTTAGCATCTCTCTTGCAGTTCTTCTCTGTTCTTAGGGACACTTGGCTTTCTCTCTCATGAGTCTACCACTTCCAATACACCAAATGATTTGGGCTGAATGTGTAAATGAATGCATGGCTCAGAGGCAGCCTGGCTACACATTATACTTGTCACCTCAAAAATTCCCACATGGAAGCCAGGCTCTGACTCTTGAGAATTCTGAAGACTTCCCCAAACACTGGAGGGGAAGACCTAGAGTTTTGGGCCACCATTCTCAGCAAATTGTTTATATGTGCTTATCTTATTTCAGCTTAGTAGCTAAGTGTTGCTGCTCTTCTTCCTCCACATCCCTAGGGAAGGAGTCACCAGCTGTTGTATGAGCCCCTCCATTTTTTTCTGCCCATCTCCAAGGAAACATTTCAGTCAACAGCCAGAGCCTGCTTTACTCGTGGCTCTGTCTTTTTTAAACATTGATACCCCACCTTTTCCCTTTTCATTAAAAAAGACCCAAGGCAGCTAACATCAATAAGATCTAATAAAAATATAAAATCAGCATAAAAACACACAATATATATATTGTGTATATAACTTTTATATATATATATAAAGTTAACAAGCAGTGATAAAACCAACAGGTCAAGGGAGCATAGAGGCAGAATGGAATAAGAATATATTCAGGCCACGCTGGAAGGATACCAGGGAGAAGGGTTCCGTTCATAGTTCAATAAGGAGGGAGTTCCATAGTTCTGGTGCTGCTACAAAGAAGGGCCTATCTATCGCCCCAGTTGCTGCCAACCAAACTTCAGATAATGGTGACACCTGCAGGAGGGCCCACATCAGATAACCTAAGGGGACGGGATGTCTCATATGGAAGGAGGTGGTCCCTAAGAGGGCCCCAGCCCCAAGCCATAAAGGTTTTAAAGGTCAAAACCAGCACCTTGAATTGTGCCTGGAAACAAAATGGCAACCAGTGCAGGAGCAGCGGCCTGGCAGAGTCAAACCAGCGAGCTCCCATGACCACACAGACTGCTGCATTTTGCACCAACTGCAGTTTCTGGACAGTCATCACAGGTAGCTCCACATAGAGTGTGTTACAGTAACTGAATGTTGATGTCACCAATATGTAGACCACTGAGGTCAGGTCTGAACCATTCAGGTGAGATGGCCCCAAAGTCATGCACTTGCTCCACCTGCAGAGACGGTGCAACCCTGTTCAGAACAGGTGGCTGATCCAATCCCTGCATCGCAGGTTTCCAAACCAAAAGGTCCCCTGTTCAGATTTAATTTCAACTTGTTTGTCCTCATCCAGTTGCCCCTGTGTCGTGTGTCCCCCTCAGATGCTGGTCAAGGGATTCCACAGCTTTCCCAGTACTTTTCAGATGATGGGTGTAATGTGTAGCCCAGTTTGCGGTCAGGATTGGGGCTGTCCTGTTTTAAGCGCAGGACTTTTTTCATGGAACCACTGTTAGGGTTGCCGACCCCTCAGGATTGGATTGGCATCTCCAGGAATCCAAATCGGTTTCCAAGTGACAAGTGAACACAATCCTGAAGAGTTCAACAGAGCTTCCAGGAATTTCCAACATTGTCACATTGGGAAAATATCTCCAGGAAAAGCTTCAGTCACTGTTGGCAACCCCAAGCACCGTGTGAATTTGCCCGTTCTACTGTGGCTAATCTTTCAAGTTATAAAAGAGTCACATAGCTGGACATATTTCTCTGGGTGCCTGAGAGGGATAGCGCACAGCCTCCGATGGGGGAAGGAGGTCCTGAATGAGAGGGAAAGTGCTTGAAGAGGTGGGGCGTGCAAATGGTTTGAAGAGGCAAGGGAGAGACCTTGAGAATGCCTTGCAAATAAGGTCGTGTGACAGTAGCACAGCCACCATTCATGGGTGCCATTTCAGATTTCATTTAGAAGTGGAAACAGATTTCCGTTGCATTGGTGGTGGTGGTGGTGGTGGGGAGTTGACAAGATTCTCAACATGGTTTGAATATATCAGGGGTGGCCAAACTTGCTTCATGTAAAAGCCACATACGATAAACTTCAGATGTTTGAGATTGCAGCTCTCAGAGAGATGTCTGAGAGCTGCAATATTTAAGACGCATTTAAATTCTTAAATATATTTACTCACCATGAATGTTCAACTTATGTTTTAATCCAGTGTATTCTCAGTTTATAACTGGTATATAATTATAAAGCTTGAAAATTTCTTAATTACCTTTTATATTAATTGTGATGCAAAAAAGAGCTCAGCCCTTTCCGAGAGCAGCACATTATATGTCAAAGAGTCACATGTGACTCGGGAGCCGCGGTTTGGCCACCCCTGGAATATATTGTAGATATTGGAAGAATTGGTTGCAAAAACGGTGCATTGTAATAAACAGGAACTTAATGTAATTACGATTATCAGATTAAAAAAACAGCCTATTTTGAGTCGGGCTCTTCCATATGATTGATATTTCAATGTTAGGCTAGGAACGTTTTTGAATTCTGTTTATCTCAGTATGCTGTTGAAATCCAAAATGGTCAATGTCAGTGGCTAAAAATGCATAACTGTATAACCCATAAAAATACTCTTTGAATATGGAGCCCAAAATGCTGATGATCACTATAGTAGAACACTTTCTAGCTCTGTGCACTCCTGTGAGAAGTCTGTTGTTTCGGCCATGATCAAACAAGGCAATAATGCTATAAAAGTTAACATCCTAACTAAATCCCAAATAAAGACTGCCTGCAGGGCGCAATGATGCCGGCAGTCTCCACCACATCCTGCGGGTGGCCAGACTCCGTGCAGAGGCAGAGAGGTAAGTAAACGTTTCATTTACCTATCTTACTCCACTCCTGCATGGGCCCCTATAGCTCTACTTGAACCTGCACCAGCTCTTTAGCTGGTGCAAGTCTGAGTAGAGGCAAGAGGGCATGTTATGGCTAAAACAGAGTGGAGGATATTAGTAGAGCCACTGCCAACGATATCTGCCCACAATCTGCCCCCACGCCCACCGGAGGCCCCAATCCCCGCCCTGTTCCACCCACCCCTTGCCCCCTGTTGCCAGCTTCCTGTCAGTGGTGGAAGTAACTGGGTCTGGTGGTGAGTCTCCGACAGCACGACCGTTTGTGGCGGTGGTTCAAATATAGCCACTGCTGAATGGCCATTTACGACTGCAGAACTGTGTTCCGCTGTCGTAAATGCCCAGTTAGGATCAGACTGCCTGTCGTTGAATCAACTCAGCACACATTCCAGTAATGACTATTGTAGACCCGCCCCTCTATTAGCCTTAGCAACAGGTGTGTAGTGGAAGTGGCCAGACACATGTGCTTGACTGTGCAGATGCTAATCTGGGTGATTTGCGCAGCACTATGGTTCTCTGGATTGGAGTGATCTGCCTGGACAATAGCCCTCTGAATCAGCAGTGGATCCTTCGGAGTTTCTGATTCCATTTTAGAAGGCAGCTTATTTCACAAGAAGTAGGCATTTCAATTCAATAACTCTCCTGGCTTTTTAGAACTAAAGTATATCCGGTATTCTTCCAGTATGAATACCTTCCTGCTTCCTGAGGATCCTCATGACAAATCCATTGTGTAAACCTGGAGAACTGATATGTAGTACAGTACAGGAGTCCTGCCTTCATATTCTGGGAGGAGTGAAAATCTTTGCTTTGGATCACGTACATAAAACAAAGTGGATGCTACATATCAGAGATATGAAATCATGATCCAGTCGGAACAACAAGCGATTTGAAAATCAGGCTATGAGTTCCTTAAGAAGACCAGAAACACATTCTGTGCATTCCTAATTGATCAACCACAGGATCATAAAGACGATTACCAAGGAATCTTGTGGGATGGTTGGATTTACCAAAAATCCCACAGTTTTGAGACGTGGGATGCTCTCTGGTCTGGATGGCTACCTGTAAGTTGGAGCTAGCAGTTCCAAAGCATGTCAATGCGAGTAGATAAAGAGGTACCGCTTGCGGGAAGGTAAACAGCGCTCCGTGTTCCAGCTGCATGCTACGCGCTGCGGCAAGGAGAGTCATGCCGGCCACATGACCACGGAGGCGTCTTCAGACAACGCTGGCTCTTCGGCTTTGAAATGGAGATGAGCACCACACCCTAGAGTCGGACACGACTGGACTTCATTGTCAGGGGATACCTTTACCTTTACTTTTTATTTTGATGATGATGATGATGATGATGATGATGATGATGATGATGGACATCCCATGTGAACTTTTTGCATAATGAACAAGGGCATCCAATATGGATACATTTTCCAAAGCAAGCCAGAAACTTATTGTAGATTATAGGAAACCCATTTCTGGATGATTTCCCAGTTTTGGCAATATCTGACTGATGAACTTTGCTGATGAGTTAATTGTTAATTCCCTTTGCTAACCAGAAGATAGAGGCAATAATAATAATAATAATAATAATAATAATAATAATAATAATAATAATAATAATAATACCACCAGGATTTAAAAAAAAAAGTAACTGGGAACCACCCACAAAGTAATCAGTCCATGATTACATCAAGAAGAACTCAGTTGCTGCTTGTGGGCACCATAACCCCAGGTGGAGGCAAAATGACTGTAAAGCACTATCATTGTCCATTGTTTGCTCATCATATGACATGTAGAAATTTGATGACTACTATGGCAACAAAATGCTTGATTCCTACATGGACCAGGATTTACATGAAATACAGAAAAGTGGCTGAACTTCATTCAAGACTCATCGAAGCTGCTAGAGCTTTTCCTGTTCTTGACTCCCAAGATTGTAGCAGCCACATGTGAACTAGAAGAATTATGGAAGGAGATTCTGAAGAGTCAAATCTAGTTGCGATCATGAGGAAGATGATTCCAAGACTAGGAGTCGGGTGCCTCATGTTTTGCGCTAAGGGTCTAAAGGTGCCCAGATACAAACTGTAGACACAGATGCGTTTGCCTTTCATGTTGGCAAATTCCATGGCCAAACGACAGCCATCTGCATGGCCTTCGGAGTGGGAAGAACATTCTGCTTACGGTGTGCCAGCCCCGGATAACCAAAAGTAAGAGCCCTGTCAGTTTTCTACACATTTTCTGGTGGCTCAACGTTCTCCTTCAAGGGCAAGAGCAAAATGTCAGGTTCATGGACTTGTGGCAGTCAACGTGACAGAGATTTGGTCAGATGTAGGAGGAGGAGGATCGTATCAGTTAGCCATGTCTGAACATGCTCCCTGGCCAAGGGCCTCTGTGGTTGTCCATATGTTGAGTGGTCATCTGCAGAGGGCAGGGCTGGAGGCAGGGAGCAATCCTTCCCATGATTTTGGGTTGGACCAGTGACTCCGCCTCCAGACAAATTGTTTGAATTAAGCCCTAAGTGCCCCATTATGAATCCTCAGGATTGGGGCACTTTAACAAACGTTATCTATGGATTCTCTCACACGCGTTCTCACTCGCCGCGTTTTCCTTCAGTGAGGCTCCAGTGCTTAGGCGTGCTTGAGAGTGAGGCTCACTCACTGAAATCCTTGGGACGTACTACTGAGTAAACATGCGCGGTGTACAAGTCTCATGAAGACATTTAGAATGACGCACCCCCCATCATTATTCAAATTATGGTTGCCACTTTTCTTTTTTTAACCTTTTCAGAAATACTATTGGGAAGCGGAGGCTGATAATCTCATCGCTGTTCCCGAAATCTCCATCTCCTTTCATCCTCAATTAAAAAAAATTAGGTGGCTAGGTGGGCCAGGAATTAACGTGTGAACCATCTAACCCGGCTGGTGGGCTCATCAGAAGGATGGAACCCACCCTCCTTCTCCCCCCTTTTCTAAGAAGCTCAATTTCCCACTTGCCAGTAGCAGATTTAAACACACACACACACACACACACACACACACACACACACACACAAAACGGGGAGGGACCTCGTCTGTCAGAGCCTATGTAGATTAACCTTTCAATTAGCTGTTATCAAGTCCCGTGTTTTAGAACCAGTCCTTGCGATCTGCGGCCATTTAGCATCAAGAAAGGTTTGAGGATTGTAATTTTTTATTAATTATTTTGTGGGGGGGGGGAAGAGGAAGATTGGAACGAGGGAATTAATCATATCAAATCTATGTTCCGGTGTGTGTGTACAGTGTGCCCCCCCTTCTGATTCTTTCCCACGATAATCTGAATGTTTTGCAACCGTGTGTGTGTGTGTGTGTGTGTGTATGCGTGTGTCTGTACGTGTCTGTGATTTCCCCTCCTATTTGGGGAGAATAAGAAGAGAAGCCCCGCAAAGCAAGAGGAGGAGGGGACAAAAAGGTATTAATTTTTTGTGATATTCTTGTGCTTGGTTTTGCGAAAAGAAAAACATCTTTGATGGAACACCCCAAATTCGCTATTTTGGGATTCCTTTCTCCTCCTCCACCCTCGTCCCCATTTCCTTGCATGTTTCTCCTGACTGGGTCTCCTGCTCGCTCAGTGTCTTTGAGAAAAGGGGGGTGGTGGAGGGAAAAGGGGTTGTGAGTGTTGTTGTGTTCCTGGCTCGGGTTGCTGCGGCCAGGAGGGAAAAGCCAGAGAGCGGAGCCGCTGCTGCTGCGATCGCCTTTTCTGGAGCGGCAGCAACATTCCGCAGGAACCGCTTCTGCAGAAACATCCCCAAGCAGAGAAAAGGAAAGAGGAGGTCAATTTGCAAGCTCAAAAGGGGGGGAAAAGCCTGCAGCAAAGAGGTTAGAGTTGCAGGAGTTTTGTGTATTTTTCGGTGTGTGTGTGTGAGAGAGAGAGAGAGAGAGAGAGAGCGAGCGCGAGATAATAGCGAGCATGCGATGGATTATGTTGGGCGTTATTAGATAATAAGGCTGCAGCGTCCTGTAATAATATAACGATTCCCACTCTCTCGCTGCTCCGTTTTCCAGCTCTGTGTAAAGGGGGCTTCTTGTTATCCGCTTGGGGACTTTTTCCTTTTCTTTCTTTTTTTTGGAACCGGAGGCCCATGCACGTGTTTACAGCCACTTCTGCTGGGTTCATGCATTGCATTGCGTTGCAGTGGCTCTATGCATTTTGAGGGCTGGGGCTGGAGTGTGAACTAGCAGCAGCAGAAGGCTTGGCTGGGAGGGCGACGGGGTGGCTGCTAATCTTTTCTTCTGGTGTGCGTGTGTGTGTGTGTTGCATACTCCCACCCTGTGTCTTTAGGCTGTAATTGTTTTCTGCAGAAAAGGGGCGGGCTAGGGGGAGCCCCCTATGCGTTGCATATGGCTAGGAAACCTCTGTGTGTAGTGTGTACTGTATGTCTGTGCACGCATATATGGACTCGTAAGGATCTACATATGGCTGTGCGGCTGAGTCTCTGAGAATCATTGTCCCTCTGGTGCGGGAGTTGCTGGTGGTGGTGCTGCCAAGCACCTTGGGGAGAAGGGTTTGTGAATTGTGATGGGAACGTATTTGTTTAAAATCTCGCCCGACCGGACCGATGGCAGAAAGGTTCATGGCACGTGGCGTGAAACTCAAATACTTAAGTGTCGCTTATTAGTGTGTGTCGCGCGCCCCTCCGCTCTGGACGCGCTTAAAATTTCCCCCTTTTTTCGATGGGCCAACGCTGCTGTTTTGCCAGCTAACAAACTTCAGCGGCAGCGGGGAGGTTGAAGGGAAAAGAAAAAGGGTTGGACTAAGATGTGATTGACGGCTTCGGCAGTCTATAAGATCGCAAATGCGGAATTTCCCCCCTCCATCATCCCTTTCCATTTGTAATCGTTCACCAATGAGACTCGAGAAGAGTCGCCCTCGTCGGGGGTGTGCCACGCAAAAGCTTTGCCAAGAGCGCATTTTTTCCTATAGGGAGAAAAAGAGGTGTGACTGACAGCGCGCGCCCTCCAATGGTTTAGCTCAGCCGGGCGTGCCGGAGAAGGAGGTGGGAGGGATCGTGGCGGTGATGGACGGGGCGCTTGTTCCAATGACCGCAGCTAGTTAGCCGGCAGGCGGGGCTTCACCGAGGTTCGCAAGGAGGGGGGAAGGGAAGGTAGGAGGTGAGGCTTTAATGAGCCTCCGTTGGGCCGTCATCAAGTGTCATGTCGGATGCGCGGTGACTGCTAGAGAGCGAAACAAAATGGCGGCGACTTAAAAGGCGAGAGCGGCGGCAGGAGGAGGAGAAGAAGCGCTGTCTGGGCGGAGGCGCCAGCAGGGGGAGTCGCAGCGGTAGTGCCAGCGGTGGCTCCTCCCCTTTCCTCTGTCGTCCTCCTCCTCCCAGCGGCGGGGGCGGGTCGTGAGTGCCACCCACTGGTGAGGTGAGGTGAGCTGGGGGGGGGGGGGGCAACCTCCCTGCCTGTAGCCGGAAGTCTTGTGGGAGGATCAGTGCCTGAAGCTATATGCAGGCAGCTTCAGATGTTCAAGTTCATTAGTATTCATTCTTAATAAAATAACTCAAAACTTAAAAATGAGTGCCTAGTGCTTGTCAGCTATCTTACTGCCTTGGCACTCACTGGCCAGTGAAAACCCATGGAAGGTGGAAGCAGGTTTAGTTGTTAGTGTTTGGCTAGAATCCTCCCTGTATGTTTTTTCTTCTAGTTCAGAGAAGGGAGCCCGGGATATCCCTGAGAAGGCTTTGTGCCCCAGCATGCCTTGCGCTATGCAAGCCAAGTGTTGGAAAAAGTTTTTTTTTAAAGGCATAGTGCCAAAAATGTCTGGATTTTGGATGTCCGGATAAGGGGTAACCAACCTGTATATATGCTGAACCATTTCTCTCACTTGGTTATGGTATGCAGAGGCGTCGGCTGATATGGGGCGGTGGGCCCCAGGGCGTAGGGGCGCTGAGGCTCGGGGGGGCGCGGGCCTCCTTAAATTTTCAATTTTTTCCCTTTTTTCTTTTTTTCGGGCGATTTTAAGTGTAAAAACGGGATGTTAAAGTGTATGTGTGCGTTGCCTGCACATATCTTGAATATGGGGCGTTCCAGGACGTTCCAGCGACGATCTTCTTCCTGCGCCCGGGCACAGCTTCTCCCCGTGCCTGGGCGCGGATTCCGTAACGCCCCCAGCAGCGGTTTCCGGAGTTTGCACAGGCGCAGAACGTCCCTGGAAACTCCGTGGTTCTGCGTATGCGCAAACTCCGGAAACTGCTGCTGGGGGCGTTACGGAGTCCGCACCCGGGCGCAGGGAGAAGCTGTGCCCGGGCGCAGGAAGAAGATCGTCGCTGGAACGTCCTGGAACGCCCCATATTCAAGATAAGTCCTGGCGAAGCACACATACACTTTAACATCCTGTTTTTACACTTAAAATCGCCTGAAAAAAGAAAAAAAAACCAAAAAACTGTCAAAAATAGGTTTCGAAACCAAAACCTTTTTTTTTTTACAGTTTTATTGGGGGGCGGCGGGGGGGGGCGGCCCCAGATGCGGGGGCGCCTGGCGACGCCACTGATGGTATGGTATGGGCAGTTGACACACATGCAGATCCATCCCTTGATTTCTCTGTCACTGACTCGGCAGCTGAGCGTGTGAATGGGTGAACTTGATTGAGAAGTATTGTATGTGGTGACAAAAACATACTGTGATGTTGGAGAGTGCTGGCTGGTTCACACTGCATGCATCCAGATGATGAGCGTGTATACGTGGACATGTCCACAATGTCAGCATTGCATTAAGGATCATGCAAGCATATTGTATGCCCCACCTCACCAAAGTGGTGGTAAATGTCCATTGGAAATGTGTGGGATGTTTTCCTGCTTCCATGGGATTACATTTATTACAGTCATGGTTTATGCGCCCATATGCACACAACTGTATATCAGGCCTGGTCCACACATGCATGGACTTGATTTCTCAACAAGTAACTGCTATACATTTGATGACCTGCAACTAAACATGTGAATTGATTCTACTGGCAAACATAGTACCTGAGGTTTCATGGAAATCTATGGTTTTAGATGTGTGATTGCTCGCTCTTGCCTAGAAGTGATCATTTGATGCTGCAGTCAAGAAATGACATGCAGTATATATGGATATGTAAACCAGCTCTTTGGGATGGTTCATGAGTTGTTCTCTCATCACTTTGTCACTCATCTAGCTGTAGAGATTTTGCACATAGAGTGGAGGGCTGAAGGTGCTTCTCCCCCAGTAAAAGATAATGTGTTGTTTGAGTACAGTATTACACACGTATAGTTACAAGTATGATCTCTTCCCCTCCCTTCTTGAGGGAGAATAATTTGTGAGAACTAGGTCTATGTGCGTCTCATCTATACCTTTTACTTACTTACTTACCGGTACTTACTTACAATATTTTTATCCCTCCTTTCTCCCCAAAGGGACCCAAGGCGGCTTACATTATCTTAAAGATGTGTTTATATCCATTGCTTCACTGTCTACTGAGTGTTTAGTATTTCTGGCTAGGAGGAGTGTGTGAACTGGGCCTTAATTATTCCATTGAGTGTAACTCACAGCCCAATCCTGTGTAACTCTTGCACCGGTGTAACAGTAGATCTACTGGTGTAAGTGCACTTATGCCAGTGTAACTTGCTGTACGCCGATGGACAGTTGCCATTGCAACTCCACCCGTGCAGGGGGCATTCCAAGGGCGTTTGGACACTCTCGGAATTCCCCCTGCGCCGGCGGAGTTGCGCTGGCGTCCATTCCACGTCCGAACTGCACATGCACGGCGTCCGAGGGGGGTTACTCCGGTGTCCATCATGCGTCCATCGGCATACGGCAAATTACACTGGCATAAGTGCACTTACATCGGTGGAGCTACTGTTACACCGGTGCAAGAGTTACATAGGATTGGACTGTCATTGAAATTAACGGGGCAAGTTAATCATGACTAGTTTGTTGCATTGATGACAAACTTAAATTCCATTGATTTACATGGAACTAAGTTAGGATGAGTTAGAACCCTTCATGACCCCATGAACCATATCATCATGCCAGGCTTTCCTGTCCTCCACTGTCTCCTGGAGTTTGCTCAAATTCATGTTCATTGCATTGACGATGCTATCTGACCATCTCATCCTCTGCCTTCCCCTTCTCCTTTTGCCTTCAATCTTTCCCAGCATCAGAGTATTTTCCAATGAGTCCTCTCTTTGCATTAGGTGGCCCAATGTATTTGCGCTTCAGCCTCAGTATCTGACCCTTTCAGGGAACAGTCAGGGTTGATTTCATTTAGGATTGACTGATTTGATCTCCTAGCAGTCCAAGGGACTCTCAGGAGTCTTCTCCAGCACCATAATTCGAAAGCATCTGTTCTTTGGCGCTTGGCCTTCCTTATGGTCCAACTCTTGCAGCCATACATTACTACTGGGAACACCATCCCTTTGACTATGTGGACTTTTGACAGCAGGACTTTTGATCTCTACAGGGTGATGCTGTCTAGGTTTGCCTAGGTATTGCTTCTTAAGATACAACCCAGTCAATTAGAATATCAAGATTTTCCTTGGAACTGCAAAATGCACCCTGAAATACCAAACAAGTGCACTTTGAGCATTATAGAATTTTGTACACATGCTGTTGGGGGGGAGGGGAGTGTGGGCTTTTTGCATTTTTCAAAAATTGACAGCCCAATTATCATGTGTGCATGAGACTATAATAACTTATTTAAGACATTTATACCCCACCTTTCCCCCCACAATGAGATGCCCAAAGTCAGTTAACAATAACATCATAAAATAATATAAAGAATATCAATATAAAGCAAATGAATAACAGTGCTAAATAAATCACTAATAGTGAATAAAACTAATATATAAAAGCAGCATCAATACACCACATCACAGGCGACAGAATAAAATTCACCAGGAAAGTAGTTAAAATTACATTTGGCAACAAATAAAAATGGCACTAAACATAACAAAACAAGACCCCCTAAAAACCATCCCCCGTCCCCACCCACCTTCAATGAAAAAGCCACCCAAAATAAATGTATTTTGAGACCCCATGGAGGACACAGCTTTCAAGTTACTAGAGAGGGGGTTCTACAGTTGTGGTGGTGCCATACAGGAGGCCCTACACACCTAGTAGCTGCCCATCTAGTCTCCCTCAAGGGTGACACAGATGAAAAGGGATGATCTCAGATGATCTCAGGGGATGAGCTCGACTGTATGAAAGGATGTGGTCCCTCAAATACCCTGTTCCTAAGCCATGCAGGGCTTTAAAGGTTAACACCTGCACCTTGACTTGTGCCTGGAAGAGAACTGGCAGCTAGCGTAGCCATAAGAGCAGCAGTCCAGTAGAGTCCAATTGCTGAGACCCCATGACCACATACATGGGCTGCTGCATTCGACACTAACTGCACCTTCTGAACAGCCTAATGAAACTGCTGGGGAAGTTTCACCCAGCTGGGTAAACGGATTTATCAACTAGTGATAAACATAGCCAAAGCCATCACTAGATCAATTTGTACACAGGAAATAATAGTAGACATAGAAATTCCTGAAAATTAAAAAACAAAACAAAAACAACTTAAATATTGAGTTGTCAGTTACAGCTGTGTTTCTAGTAATCTTGGCTAATCTACAGCCCTCTACTGTTGGAAAGAGATCTTGAGCTTCAAAATGAGTCCTTAATGACCATTGTAGGTAAAGTATCCTTCTGTATATATCCTTCTATGGCAAAAAGATGAGCACATGTTTAAGGGGAAATGTGACCTTGAACAAACCTTTGATGGGATTTGGGCCTGTTTCCAATGATAGATTTTTTTTTAAAAAAATGTTGGTTGTAGATACATGTCAACATGTATAATGACTGCGAAATATCAACCAAATTCATTACGACGGCGCAATTCTCATTTGATTTGGCATGTAGCCACCTGCTTGCAAGCCCTCTTGATGTTGCAGTTGTTTTTCTTCCACTCTCATTTTACACTTCAAATGTCCTCTTTTTAAAATGTTAGATAAGCTTAGTACAGGTTGATTACCCCTTATCTGAACTTCCGCAATCCAGACTATTCCGAAATCCAGACATTTTTGGGGCTGTGACTTTATTTTTAAACTTTTTCTAGCACCTGGCTGGCATAGTGTAAGGCATGCTGAAGTACGAAATTATTAAAAAATATTTTATAAAATTACCTTCAGGCTGTGTGTATAAGGTGTATATGAGACATAAATGAATTTAGACTTGGGTCCCTTCCCCAAGATATCTCATTACTGTATATTTATGCAAGTATTCCGAAATCCAGATAACGTCCTGTCCCAAGCAGTCCGGATAAGGGATACTCAACCTGTACTGTACTATGAATCACTGGGGTGTAGCAAATTGGCTTTTGTCTGTTTTAGAGTAAAAGTGTATAAATAAAAATTGTGCCACTATATGACTACAACGTATCTCCCCTATCTTCAAGAAGATATAGGAGACATCTCCCAAGCTAGAAATAAATCTCTTCTAAGCAAACTTGATTGCCCTTAGTGGTTGTTTTTGATGATATTGTCTCTTATGCATCGAGCCCTTTAAGAAGTGGAAAAGGCAGACCGTTGGGGCAGCCTGTTGCTGTTTACTCCCTTGTTCTTCTCCATTCCTGGGAATTACTCCTAGAAAAATAGGACTGTAACCTAAATCAGATTTTGCTTTTTGCCATCTGGGGTCCAACTTTGTAAGTGTCTCTCTCCTCCATTTCTTGAAAATAGAGTAGTTAAGATGTCACCTCTCTTTTCCAGCCCTTCCCCACCCCAGTATTTGCTGAAAATGTTTACAGGAACAGGTTTATCCACTTTAGTTAAATAAATGTATGATATATAGAGGAATAAAAATAAAGATTTTTGAGGATCTGTCCGTCCATTTCTGTTGTAGTCCAGTGCTTTTGCAGGTGCTGCAATAGACATCTGTCTGGCTGATGCCTCTGCCAGGTATCCGAACAGGTAGGAAGGGCCTAATTGAACTTATGTGCTTCACAAGTCACCAGCAGGATGCAAAAGTTCCTGTCTTGGTTAGTTCTAACTCCACAGGAGTTTCTTTTTTTGTGTTGATGTAGATGAGTAAATTCAGCTCCCAAGAGATCATCCATAACCAATGCAATAGTACATACTTCCATGAATTCAGCAAGCTAAGATGATGGTCTGTGTAACAAGCTAAGTAATGTTCATGGGGTGGCATCCAGACCTTAATGCAGCGGTGCATTGTTGGCACTCTCCTTTTCTTTGTTATGCTCGCGCAAGGCAGAGTAGCGCAAGTGGAACTCTTTTCACGGAAGTTGCTTTCGATGATGGCATATTGCTCCATCAAAGACCTTGATGCCTCCCATTGAATTTATAGTTCGCAAACAAATGAACCTGTAGAAGTTCCTTAACTCACTGATGCTCTTACTAGCTTGCCTTCCCACATGTAAAATAACCAGCTTTTGGTAAAGCTTCCTGCCAGGTTGAATGGAGAGAATTCTTACTTGCTTCTGGTGATCAAGTGGTAGGCCAAGTTGGCCTGTGGTGTCTTCCAAAAACAAGATCTTATAGTAAGTACCTTAGACCAGGGCTTGTGTCAGAGCTTAGCCATGGCATCTCTTGTGAGTACCAGGACTCAAATCTGGGAAAATATGAGGTAAGATTAGATAAAGCTGTCTTTGAGTAGGCGCAGAATGTGTTTTCTTCTTCACTGAAAAATTAGGAGTCGCTGTATATCAGGATGGAGAGGAATGACTTTCAGATTTGATGGTGTTATTTCCAGAATTGAGTCTTGGCATCTTGTTTTCTGGCAGTGGGTAGGATTGGAAGACTAGTCTTACCCTGCCCCCATACTTTTCAGACATCTTATGCATTTTGTTTTCTGGCAGTGGGTAGGATTGGAAGACTAGTCTTACCCTGCCCCCATAATTTTCAGACATCTTATGCATTTTAATGGGGCAGGATCTCTTTCTCCCTCTTTCTCCCTCCCCTGTGATGTCAACAATCCTTAAGGTAACTAGCACACGTTGGCCATATCAGTATACATTCCTTCACAAAGAGATTATACTTTAGGGTACTTCTGCAATTTGAAAGAACTCTTTCACACAATTTGTTGCAAACATGAGGTGTTATACATTCTGCTGTCTTAATTTATTCATCGTTACTAGCTAGGGTAGTTTGTAAGGAAACAAAAATGCCACCCCCTAAAATGTTGATAATGTTTAAAGGAGAAAATAATGTTGTCTGCTTCGTGGGTAGCAGTGTGCTTGCCAGGGCCTGATTGAGTCATTAGCAGTCCCTATGGGCTCTGAGTTGGGGGTGCGGCTGGCTTGTCGGCGAGGGGGCCCGTTGCCTTAAGGGCCTCAGATACGGTTGCGCCACCCTGAATCCTCCTCCCAAGCCTGGGCTCTGACTCAAGGTCACTGGTGGCCTCCTCGGTGGGAGCGTCGCCTACCTGCTTGCCTGCAGCCTCCTCATCGACCTCTGGGGAGCGTTTATATGATGCTTACCCTCAGTTGGACCTGCCCCTCCTGTATGTCTCCTCCGCCCAAAAGGGGTCCCACCCCAGTCTCCCATCTTCCCTCCCATGTCTACATTCCCTTTGTTGCCCCCTGCTACGGGGCATCCCTGGGGAAGGTCCCCCATGCTGTGGCATTGTGTTTGCTGACAAACCAACTGTTGTCTGCCTCTAGCTTAGCAGCCAATTCAGGCAGCTGGAAGCTTCCATGGCGGGCCGCATCAGCGGCAGTGCACTCTGGGTCATGCCCCAGGCTGCCTTGTGTTGCGCTGCCCAACCCCTGGCCGGCTCGGCCGCGGTGATCTCTGCAGGGCCAGAGCCGTGTCAGTGGAGGACCCAGGAGGCGGAGGGTGCTCAGCAGAGAGTTCTGGAAGTCCGGTGGCTGAGGTAAGTACGTGCCCCAGCCGGATAGATGTCATAGTGAACTTCAACATTGAGGGCCACTTGGAATGAGTGCAGTCTTTTTTAAACTAAGCATTGATCTTTGACTCTAAAATGATTTGTCATTCTGTTATTACCGTATTTTTAAATAGAGTGAATCCTTCATAGTGTTTACAGAAAATGCAGTGTCAGGATTGTGCCCAAAACCTTAACCTGCACATTTTATTCTAACATCAGTGTATTACATATTGAAAATAAAATACTTTTGGACTTAAATTAGGGAAATGCCATAGTGATCTTGAATACAGAGCAATAAGAGAATAACCTTTCCTTGGTCCAGCCTAAGTTCAACATTTTTTATCTTTTGTTATGGGATCAATACAGGCTGAAATCCTATACTGTATACCGGGGGTTCTCAACCTTTGGAGGCCCGGGTACCCCCTATCACAGTCTAATTTTCTGAAGTATCCCCTGCTAATTAACTGCTAATTAATTGGATTAATCAACTAATTAATTAGGTAATTAATCGTTAAATAAAAAAGTACTAAAACAATGTACTAAATGTGAAAAAATGTCTTATTTAACTGTGTGTGTGGGGGGGGGGGGAGAGGGAAGACACATACATGCAAGGATCTCTTTTTTTCTCCAAGTCACACTTCCCAAAATCAGCTCCTCCCTCCCCACCCCACCAAAGTACATTTTCCAAAGTACAAAAATAAGCCCAAAGCCAAAATCAGAGAGAGAGAAGGGCTCCAAAAATAATTACAATTTAAAATCTGTGTTAATTAACACTTAATTAGCTGCTAATGGGGCAGATAAGGGACAGGGCTTGGCATACCCCCAGCAAGAGGTCCGCATACCCCTAGGGGTACCCGTACCATAGGTTGAGAACCTCTGCTGTATACACTTGCCTGGGAATAAGCCCCATTATACACAGTGGGACTTACTTCTGAGTAGACATGGCTAGAATTGTGCTGTAAGACTCAGATCAAGGTTGATAGTGTCAAAAGTACATTTTTTAAAAAACTGAAATTAGTCAATTCTTGCTACCTGTGCACTCCATTCCTGCGGATTTGCTTATTCGCAGGGAACAAGAGTGTAACTCATGTCCCACCACCTGTGGCCTGTTCTCGGCTGTCCACTGCTATTCACTGCATCCGTGGCCATTCTGAAGCTCTCTGCAGCCATCCTGAAGCTATTCACTGCATCTGCAGTCATTCGCTGCCTCCGTGGCCATTCTATAGCTCTCCGTGGCAATTCTAAATGTAGTCAGTTACACTAGTAGTGCCCCAGAATGCCTTGCACAGCCATTCTGAAATGATTCCAGCATCCGCGATGGGCATTTTGAATCTTGCAGTGGCCATTTTACAACCCAGTTGTTACTAGTGGTGTGAAAACGCACCAGTGGTAGAAGAGCTATCCACGACCATTCTGAAGTAATCCAGACCATTCTGAAACTATCTACGGCCATTCTGAACTGTCCGTGCCATTCTGAAGGTATTGTGCCAATTTGATTTCCCTCCGAACCTCATTGATCCCATAGGATCAATTATTCTGTTTCCGCGGATTCAGTATCTGCTGGGTTTTCCAGGAACCTAACTCCCAGGGATACTGAGAATTGACTGTATGTACTATGTGAATCAGCTAAACAAACCTTGGATTAACATAAGCACTAAAAGCTTTGTTTCCTTAACCACTCCCATGATTTCAGTTGTAGGTGCACGAATACCAGTTGTCATGAATATAACAACCTATTTTTGCTAGAAAATGCCTCCATGTACAGTAATGTTCTTGGCAAACGTTTGTCAGACAATGCAAGCCTTGATACATAAAGATGTGACTTCTGTGTGACTTCTATGTAGAGTCGCCCACTCCACATATTCAGCTGCCAGTCAAGTGTAATGGACTGCTGAACTGGGATATGTGAACGAGCCCTCAATTGAATCCTTTGCACGGGTTTTATCTGGGAAAGGCCAGTTCTATGTTTGAGGTGTCCCTGTCCCTTTGGTAAATCTGAAGGTCAATTTTAACATTGTGGTGAACTTGAAAGTTTCTTGTGATACTTCCAGTATTCTACCTAATTATTTTTATCCAGGTGTTACAAAAAGAAAGCTAGGAACAGCTCTTTTCTTTTTCCCTTAGGTCAGGTAGGGCGGTGAAGAATGTTTGTTATATTCTAATAATTTGTAATGCATGTATTTGCTTACTGCAAGGGCTTTGAATATTTTTCAGTACTGCCAACAGAACAAAATGTTGCTTCTTAAAAAAAAATACAGTACACTGCTCATAGGAAATTAATAGACTTCATTTCATGCAGTCTCACAGGCCTGGTCTGCCTTACTATAGTGCCAGACCAGTAAAAACTTCTACATCTTTCAGGTGCTATCATGTTGCTCTGTAAGCTGAAGCAGTATCCTTAGCTGCATAGCACTGACTACTCTGTGCATGAATTTATTGGTAGCAGTGAAACTTTTCATGTACTACTTTCACATATATAAACTTTAGTAAACATAAATGACTTTACAGTTGTGGTCACTTTCAGTGGATGCTGTTTTATCTGTATGCTTCAGCTGCATTATTTTAACTTGCTGTTTTTGATACATTAGGAGTTCTGGAAGAACCTTTCCCCCCAACTCCCCAACTCCTTTATTTGTGAATAGAAAATATAACAAGAGAACAGTCGCAACAACAAAACCAAGGGAAGTTTAAAAAGGGTGGGGTAAATTGAAATACATACAGATTACAAAACTTAATAAACAATCTACAGAACATTAATGAGCTACCTATGCATAAATCTCTAAAAAAAAGGCTTCCATATGTCTAAAAATATAGTTGTCTTCTATAAGCCATACATTCAAATGTTGATAAAGTTAAAAAATCCTCAGTCTGTTGAAATATGGTAGGGGAGCACATCCTTCCAATGCTTCACTGTGAATCTTTTGGCTACAGTAAGGGCACAAAGAGTCAATTTTCGCTGTCCTGCAGGTAATTCAAAAGAATGTACGTATGTACAAATGTCAATGTTGTAATACAAAAATACAGCAAATAACCTCTTCCCAAAAGGATTGTATCACTATACAAGACCGTATCATGTGTCTGAATGATGCTTCAGGTACACCACAAACAATTGGATTACAGTATTTGGTCAACCCCTTACTATGAAGGCGTTGTGGTGTCCAATAAATTCTAAGAATAATTTTTTGCTGAATTAATCACAATTTAAGATCCATAAATCATTTTAATTTGCTGTTTTTGATACATTAGGACAGTGTTTCTCAAACTGTGGGTCGGGACCCACTTGGTGGGTCGGGACCTGATTTCTCGTGGGTCCCAGGTGATGGAAAGATCAGATCAGTAATATGCACAAGTCACAAGGCTATTCAAAAATGATATAGCTGCTAATTGCCCTTCAAAGAGCTGAACTTCTGCAGTTTGCAAGAAGATGAGCTCCTGCAGTTTGCAAGCTTGTGTAAATATAGGGAGATAAATATTTGAGCGTCTCGTAAAGCTAGGTGGATCCCGATAGAGTGTCATTTCAAAAAGTGGGTCCCGGTGCTAAAACGTTTGAGAACCACTGCATTAGGCATTCGGGAAAAACATTCAGCTTATTGCTCAAATTGCTTTCTGGGTTTTAGCTGCCTGAAAACTGAGAGTTTTTTTTTTTAATTATAAAGTGGACTCCTTAATTGTATAGAGCACCCATACCTAAAGGATCTAAAACAAGGTGGATAAAAAGGAATGATTTTTTTAAAATAAAAAACTTATTTTTTAAAAATTTAAATTGGGTTTATTTTTGTATTCTTAAATATAACTTGGCTATTGTAAAATAAACTGAATAGCAGCATGTTAGCCCTAGAGCAATGTTTCTCAAAGGTCTCCCTGCAAGGTGGGGAGAACTATTGAGTGCTTGTGGGGGTGGGGCCAGCGGCAGCGGTGATCCTGGGGATTGCCGCTGGTGGGAAAAAAATGCCTGAAAACAGGTTTCCGATGCTTACCGGGGTTTTTTTGGGGGGGGGAGGTGCGGGGAGGCTTCCGCAAGCCTCCTCAATCTTCAGATTGCTGAAATTAGCATGGTTTAGTGTCAGATTTGCACCATCATTTAGGAAATGTGTGAAGTGGGAACCTTGATTTAAATCAATAATTTAGACTGCTAATTTAAGCCATAATTTAAATAATTGATTTAATTGTAAATCTGCTGATCTAAATTCAGCAAGGTTCCAACATTGAAAGCAAACTTGTTTTAGGTAGCTCTAACACAGTCTGCTAATTGAGCTGCAGAACAAAGTGAATGTTGCTCCTTGCTGGATTCAGAAACGGGCAGCCCAATCCTGTCTAGCAGGATGCAGCGGTGCAAATAAGGCGCCTGCCACATCCTATTCAGAATTTGGCCTCTGTCGGCAGAGCCGGAGGCCACCTCCGAGTAAATCCCAAGTAGAGCCCCAGCCGCCCCAATGGATCTACTCGAATGTGCACCAGCTATTTTGCTACTGACCCATGCATGCTACTGTTCCCCGCATGCTACTGTCCCCTGCAATATGCCTATTTAGGAGAGAGTTGGGAATACTCTAGTGCAGGGCTGTCAAAAATAAGGCCGGCCTGCAGAAGTTCTTTATCCAGCCTCTATGATAAATGGGCTCTTCCAGCACCACCATCAGCGGCGCTTAGCTACTGAGCTGCAAAGTGACCCATCAGCAAAAGAGACACTGCTGAAAGGGCGGTTCTGGGAGAGCCCAATTATCATGCAGGCCACCCTTTAAGCAGCTCTGCTTCTGCTGAAGTGTCACTGCTGAAAGGGTGGTCTGTGTGATAATTGGGCTCTCTCAGTGCAACCCTTTCAGCAGTGCTGCTTCTGCCGAGACGCTGGGAGGGAGAGATGGAAGGAGGCCTCAGAAGGCGAGGAACGGTAGGGGGGAAGAGGCAGACCAAGAGGGGTGAGTAAGGGAGAAACTTCCAAGGTGCTGGGACAGCCCAATTATCACGCAAATATTGCCAAAATTTGAGATATTTACTCTGATATCTTGATCATATTTTCAAGATATGGGAGAACCCAGTTATCATGCAGGCCGCCCTTTCAGCAGCACAACTTCTGTTGAGGTGTCACTTTGCAGAGCACATCTCAGCTGCTGCTGTGAAGTGACGCTTTGGCAGAAGCGGCTCTACTGAAAGTGCGGCCCACATGATGGGCTGTCCCATATCTTGAAAATATGATCAAGATTTGCAAGCCAGGATGGTGTAGTGGTTCGGGTGTTGGACTTAGACCTGAAAGATCCAGGTTCAAATCCCCGCTCAGCCACGAAGCTTCCTGGGTGACCTTGGGCCAGTCACTACCTTTCAGCCCCACCTACCTCACAGGGTTGTTGTGAGGACGAAAGGAGGGAAGGAACCATATACACCGCCCGCCCTGAGCTCCTTGGAGGAAGAGTGGTATAAAAATGTGCAAAATAAAATATCTTATCTTCTGTCCTTTTCTTCTAATGAGTTCCTAAGTGAGAAAAATTTCTCGTCATCACCTGCTTAATGACGTCCCTTCCTGCTTAATGATGTCGCTTCCGACCCTCGGCAGGTGCTATGAATGCTATTCGACCTTCTGTATAAAATGAGTTTGACATCCCTGCTCTAGGGTATACTTCCGATTCATGTGGGGTGCTAGTTTAGATCTGTTAGGCCTCACTCTTGCCCCGTATTAATAGTATGTGTACCCCAGGACAAGGGATTGTCAGCAAAATGGACGGTCTATGTATATAATCACAAACTGCTTCATCTTTACAGTTTTGAAGGATAATAGGTATAAAATTAACTGAAGTGTATACAGTATCTTTTTTTGTTTTGAACTGTTGCCTGCGAACAGATCTGGAGCTTTAAACAAGAAAGTGTGACCTCTTTCTCCCCAGCCAGCATGCCTTCACAAATTTTAGTTAGTATCTTTAATATGCTGACTAAGCATGACCAGTAGCGGTGAAATTTCTTTAATAAAATATTTAATAAAGATCGGTATTCTTGTTACAAGATAAATACAAGATGACTTGGCTGCATAAAAAGAATTCTGTAACTACATGTTTTGTTTTTTAATGCTTTCAGGCTTTTGTGAAGATCTGGAGATGCTTGTACAACCTAGAAAGAGAAGCCCATCCTATTGCAGAGATTTCTTCTGCATGGTATAATGGAGTGATATCAGCTTTTGACCTTGATTAAACAGGGATTTTTTTTAAAGCTTTTGAATTGTACCTGTTCTTATACCCTAAGGATGGATTCTTGAGTTGCTGCTACAGAACACAACGTGCAGTCTGTTTTTCTTGTGGTGAATTCTTCTTGGAAGGCTCACTAAAGGATTAGGAAGTAAACCTATGGGTAACCCTTGTCTTCAAGAAATTACTGGTCAACCATGGTAAAACTTGCCAACCCACTTTATACGGAGTGGATTCTTGAAGCTATACAAAAAGTTAAAAGGCAAAAGCAGAGGCCATCTGAAGAAAGAATTTGTCATGCTGTATGTGCGTCCCATGGATTAGATAAGAAGACTGTTTCAGAACAGCTGGAGTTAAGTGTCCAGGATGGATCTATTCTCAAAGTTACCAACAAAGGCCTTGCTTCCTACAAGGACCCAGATAATCCTGGGCGTTTTTCATCTGTTAAACTTGGTGAGCTTCCTAAACCCACTAAAGGATCTAGAGGAACATGTAATGAGCTTCGGAATGTGGATTGGAATAAACTTCTGCGGAGAGGAATTGAAGGGCTTCAAGAACCAAATGGCTCTTCCCTCAGGAACATAGAAAAATACCTGAGAAGTCAACATGACCTTGCAAGTGTTTTCAACAACCCTGTGTTTCAGCGGAGGTTACGACTGGGTGCCAAACGTGCTGTCAATAATGGGAGATTATTGAAAGAAGGACCTCAGTATAGGGTGAACTATGGTAGCCTGGAAGGCAAAGGAACGTCTAAGTACAGTTCTCTTCCAATGTCTCTCCCACCGGTCAGTCTTCTGCCTCATGAGAAAGACCAGGTAAGTGTAAAGTGTGTGTGTGTTTGTGTTTTCTCCAGGAAACGTGCTCAGCATGGTTTATATGC